>CAMZMU010000044.1:9152588-9752588 GCA_947311845.1 Poa pratensis | reverse complement strand
CCATGTTTTTCCCTATCCTGAGTGACCTTTAATGCTGAGAAATTATCTGTTCTGAACTCAACCCTGGCCGTAGGTATGAAGATACTAATAGTAATGTGCCGCTAATTTGAATTTCACCAAACAGGCGCGGCATTGCCGCGCTAAGTTACCTAGTCTAGACTAATATAAAAAGACCCAGAGGGCGGAGATTCAAACGATCTCACCCGTCCAAACACCTCGATCTAATGGTGGGAGGCTCTCCAATGTTGAGTGTTAAACGTGTTTAGCACTAACCGTTCTGGCGCCTAAAATCTAGCGCCCACCCACCTCTTTTTTCTTTGACAATAACGGCACGAGAGATTCTCCACCAATACATACGTGTGTTGCTGGCCGGAAAATCCTCTCGATAATTTCTTTCCTAATCTTCTCCTGTCGCAAATCTCTCTCTTTCTCAATTAATAACTGTAGGAGTTGATACTTGGGAAATGAGAGGTTTTCGTGGGGAGAATTAAGGTTTGCCTTACTCAGATCGATGGTTTTGGTCACCAATGCATGCAGATTGATTGCCGCTGGCACCATGCTGGATTCGAACCTAGCCTTACAGTTGTACCTGGTTACTTGGAATCTTTCTCTATGATTTCTCTCTCATTTTCTTCAATTCCATTGGTGGTTTCTGCTTTGGAGATCCGACTTATCTGTGTCTATGGTTTTGGTTAAAATTTTCTCACAATTGTACTTGATTACCTGCGTGTACAGTTTATGCTTTTGCGGTATGATGTACACTTGCGGGAACGCCGACGGCAAGAAGGTTCATAGGTCCTACGGTCCTACCACAATAGCTACTTTGAGGCCGTCCCGTTCAAAACTCATTATGCTCCAGTAATCCAGTTATGTTTTGTCAATTGCAGTGTCAGTTGTTGTGTTCCTGTGAACTGAAGAGTTTCTGACCATGAGGTGCAGGTTTGGCTCGACAAAATTGTGATTCTGAGGTCCAAGGCAGAGGGACATGATAGTTGTTGCGACCGGTGAAAATTCTTGCATACACATCAAGGCATTTGTTGGCAAATTCACTTTGCTATGTCCAGCTAAATGGTGGCATGTTAATACTTTGTAAAACATTTGTGCTCTTTTTACCTTGTGTTCTGCTAATGGCAAAGAATGTTGTTGAATAAGTACATGACTGGAAATAAAATACAAGCAAAAACACCTTTTGTAAAACCTTTTGTTCCTTTTATAAATAGTACTGTTGTGCCGTTTCTTGTGGCATTACAAGATTTAGATGACAGGATTCAAGCAAAGACCACAATGGTTTCATTGGGGTTGGATAGAAATCTACTATATGATTTATGATATATTTATTGCTTACATATGCTTTTGAACTATTTGTATTCTTCGAGTCACATGGCTCTCACAATCATGGTTAGTGACAATATTTTTGATTTTGCCTTTGCAATTCATACTATTTAGGAACACAGTCGAGTAGGAGGTATTTTTATTATTTAGTACCATATTGAGAATTACTTTTATAAAATAATACTAGGAAAAGTGCCCGTGCGTTGCACCGGGAGATCACGTTGTACATCTCAGTACAATCATGGTGTGCAGCGGAAACCAACACGCTCCGTTGTTATGATCGCCACCAACGTCTGCTAGTGTGTCGCGAATAGAGTCATGCAGGTGCAAAGTGTACATTTGATCATCCGCAATACCAGGAAAATTGAGGCCTTATTGGGGAGAGGGACTGATAAAAAACAAACGAATGGAATCTTCCCCCTCGAACCAGATCGTAATTCATTTGCACTCTTTTATATTATATTTTCCAGCAGTGTATCCAAACAATATCAAAGGAAAAATACTCGGATTATCGTTCACACCTACACAATATAATCTGAACACTTATCGTAATGTGAAAGAACACATCGAATGTCATTCACATGAGAACTATTCAATGTGCTATTGCATGGCTCTTCTTCACCCCACCTGTAGAAGCGCCTTCAGATTTTTTCCACTTCAGATTCAGCCAAAAGCGACAGATATTACATGCATGGATCAGTGTAGCTTAGAGGCAGAAGGAGTGACAATCACACGGTTTTGAAACCAAACCAACCCACCACTACAGCAGCTACATATCTGACTGAAACTTTACGCCTGATGAACACCAGGCAACAAAAGAACGCCCAATGCGCCTGCCAATCTGTAAGATCTCCTCCCCTCTAGGCCCGTCCGCTCCGGCCACTCGCTGGAGATACGGCGGCTCTGCGCGCGCGGCCAAGAGCAGGCTGATCGTTTCGAGCGGCGAGCCCGATTTTTTTTATAAGATTTCGTGTTGGAAATCATTTTCATCTGTATAAATTGCCCCAAGATCATCGTAAACCTCAAGATAATAGTATTAGTTTCAAAGTCAATAGATGAACAATCAAAATACCAACTCGCCATGCTTTAATATATATGCGCTAGCCACACAGCTATGTTCCTTAATTCAGATAAAGTTCAGATACATAACCTTGACGTCTGGTCGTATCCATATTTATAAGCTGAATTCACATCCTTGATCTGCTGATGATGCATTATTCCAAAGTTCCAAAATATGGCTTGAGTGAGTATTTGTATACTCAATCATCTTCACGAGTAGAGACATCTTGTTGTAGATAATTGTGATATCCTTTCATCTAGGGCACCATCTCGTTACTTAACTGCAAGGTGATGTTAATCTCCGTATGAAAACCTCTATGCCTTCATATGTATATTATCTTAAGCCCAATCTAAACCTGGAAGTTTCTCTGAACCTTTCCCTAACGATGTAGACTATCATTAACAAAGCTTCGGAAAGTATCAACCAAGCATCACAACACTATCGAAAGCAGCTGCCCACACAATGGACTATAACTTGCTCAGCCTTTGACTCCATGCAGCCATGCTCCCCTCCTCGTCATTCAGACGTGACTGAACACCAATACGTTTGCCTGAATACCAAACATGTCAAGTTGATTAAGACCAAGTCGACGACATCATCAAACATCTGCAGCCATGCATAGTTCTCGATGAACAACTGCACCACGCCCACTTTAACCTTGTGCCCTTCCCGCCCCATCACCCTACGGTCGAACAGTTCTGAACCCCTCGCACCTGGTCACAGTAATGACGGCCTTGTACACCTCCTGCATCCTGTGGCCGCACGCCCGAAGCAGATCCTCCTGGAACGCCTGCACTACGAGCGACACCAGGTTCATGCCAACGCCCAACACATCCGGACATCCCTCGGCTTAATCTCAATGGCCAAATCTGCGGAGTGGCGCGCCTCCTTCTCTCCATCTCCACGGCCGGAACTCCGCCCGTCTGGACGCGACCACAGAGGGACACGCTGCGTCCTTCTGTGCTCACTGAGCCGCGGCTCTCCGCTTTTCCCCAAGCGCCGGCAGCTAACCAGCTCTTCGCAATCGGCGTTCTGGTTTGCCGATGGCCATGTTGCTGCTGCGCGTGCCCCTGCCGACTGCAGGTGCTCCCTGCAGTGAACGACACTGGAACGGTAGCCATGCAAACATTCGAGTAGAGTACTCAATCATCTTGGCGCGGCACGGCTAATACTGTACGCCAAATGGTAGTCGGTATGCGTCTTGGATGGCTCCTGGTCATTTTCAGTTGCAGATCAAGCAATATTACTCGTCGGTGCCCCGGGATACTTGACACATGTCCTCACCGTCCTAGGTCCTGATCAATTTCAGTAGCAGATCAAGTTAGCACATCAATTCGAGATCAATTTGAGTAGCAGATCAAGCAATATTACTCAAGTTTCAACGAAAGAGGTTTGCATGCTGGAAACAATATTGCAAGCAGGTTCGGAAACTTGTTAGCAAGAGAACTGAAAAACTGCAAGCATTTTACTCAGGGTAACTGAAATTTGTGTAATTTCCTCAAGCATTTTACTCCTGCGAGCGCTACAATAATATTGCAAGCAATACTTGCTTGTACAGATACCGCAAGATACTGCACTGTTAGGATATATTCAGCCACGAATCCTGTCGCCATCCTGTTGAACAAACGGCATCCAGAATCTAGATGGCATCTTTCTCAGTTAAAGCCTCGACGGAAACACCTCCTCTGCATATATTTATGGAGTAGCTCGGTTCACTGCCGCAGACGTCATCCAACCAGCCAGAGACGTGCAAGCCAAACATACCCGGAGAAGGTCGTTGCAGCCAATGGCATCCTCCGCGGGCGACGCGCTCCTCCCCGGTGGCGAGGGTGATGGCCGCCGCTGCGTTTTCCTCCCGCAGTCCGTGCGTCTCAAGACGTCCGTGTGGTCGGAGCTGGGCGGCGCCGTGGGCGACCTGGGCACCTACATCCCCATCGTGCTCGCTCTCTCCCTGGCGTCCCACCTCGACCTCGGCACCACCCTCATCTTCACCGCGCTCTACAACTTCGCCACCGGCTTCCTCTTCGGGATCCCCATGCCCGTCCAGCCCATGAAGTCCATCGCCGCCGCCGCGCTCTCCTCCGCCCACCTCACCATCCCGCAGATCATGGCCGCTGGCCTCGCCGTCGGCGCCGTCCTCATCGTCCTCGGCGCCACCGGCCTCATGACCTCCCTGTACCGCATCTCCCGCTGCCCTTCGTCCGCGGCATACAGCTCTCCCAGGGCCTCTCCTTCGCCTTCACCGCCGTCAAGTACATCCGCTACTCCCAAGACTTCTCCACCTCCTCCTCTGCCTCCACCTCCGCGCCGCGCTCCCTGCTCGGTCTCGATGGCCTGGCGCTCGCGCTCGTCCCCGAGCCCGTTGGACGCGTAGCCCTCGATCAATGTCCCGGTCAGGCATATGGTCGAACGTCCTGCGCGCGTGGGTCATGTTCTCGCACCGGCCGTACATCTCCAGCACCTTGTTGTTGACCTGGAGGTCGGCGCGGAAGGGCGAGCGCAGCAGGAAGTCGTGCACCTTCCGGAGCTCCTCGAGCAGCAGCTTGGGAGTGGAGCAGGCGGCGGCGATAAGAAATACTTTTACCATGTCAAAAAAAAAACCTTTGTGCATAAGTCTATATACACGTGCACAATTACTTATACTGTTATTATATTATATTTATTTATATCTATACCAATATAAAAAGACACCGAGGGGGCAGATCCAACAAATCCTGACCGTCAAACCGTCGATCCAATGATCCACGTTGACTCCATGTTTTACGGTAAAACACTGTCCGTCCGCTCCTAATCCGCTCGCTCTCCCCTCAGTCCCTCACTGCGTTAATCGCGTCAGATCTCCCATATTTACGCTGGGCAACAAACGTCCAATAATCGCGTCACAAGGATCCGCCCAATCCCGTCGTCGCGCCACCGGCCCGCTCAAACCCGTCGTCGAGCCCCGCCGTGTATCGCCCTACATCTCGACGTCGCCCCAGCACAGCCTAGACCCGCTCCAGTGTCGGGCGCCGCCTCTGCTACACCACCCGCCACCGGCCCTCACGCATCCGCCGCTCTACCGCCTGCCATGCCCGCTGCGGCGCACGCCCATGCGCCTCTCCGCCAGCCGCTGCCCTCGCGCCACACCAGCTATACATCTCCCGTATTTCTCTATCACCACACCCTGCGAGCTGCACGGTCGCACTGCTCAACAACGCGCCTGCGAGACCAAGGCGCTCGACACACCACGCCACCGGCGTTCTACTCCCCTAGGCAACTAGCTCATCGACGTCCTCCTTCTCAAGAGAGGCGCCCGCCAGCCCCGTCGCCGCCCAAGCCCAGGTCATCGTCAGAATCGTCTGGGTTGATTTATCGAACGTATGCTCACCAAACCTTTAATTTTTTTTACCTATTACAGGCTGCAGCACACAGGTAGTACCCCCAGCTTATGTTGTCCAACTTCATAGTTTTGGGCTTTTGGCTCTAGGCTTATCTGTGGATTTAAATCACCAATATTTGGATCCTGCTCTGAATGAGAATACTATTGACTTCGTCAGTTTTTGAGCAACCTCCGTCAGGCCACCTCGCTCGCCGGCGATCCGCGGGATTCCTCCCCTCCGTCGGCCGCTCCGGCGGCGGGAGGGTGGGGGATCCCCGGATCCCGGCCTGTACATAGTGTAGGTCGTGTTAGGGACCCGCCGGCGGCGTCGTGGAGGCGGCGATGGTGTCGGTGGCTAGGTGGGGGTCGGCGCGCTTCCCCTTCTGCGACGGCGGTCTTCGGAGCTTCGTCGCGGCGCGGGCGACTTTTGGTGGCTGCGGATCTTAGGATCCCGCAGCTTTTTGTGGTCCTTTGTCCTCTTTGCAGGCCGGCGAGGATGAAGACAACATCGTGGGAGTTTGCAGACGGGAGGTTCTTCTCCGCCGGCGAGCTGGGTGGGTTCTGTGGAAGAGGGGTGGTGCCTTCGTTCTCGTCTCCGGCAGGAGATGGCGAGGGCGAGCTGGCGGTGGCCCGGAGCCGAGGCTCGTTTATCGTCAAGATTCCGGCGCCTGCGTCGGATGGATCCTGCGGCATCTCAACCAGGTTGTTCGGGCTGCTGGCTTCGGTACGTGGTGTGCTTGCCTTCTTCCTCCCCGGCGGCGTGCTACTGGTGTTCGGATCAGGTTCGCAGTGTGGTGGTTCCTGGCTTCGCTGGGGTGTGAGTTCTTCTCTGTCTCTGTTCATGTGTGCGTGTGTGTTGTATCTCTGAGGATCACGAACTCCCTTCAAAAAAAAAAAAAGAGAATAATATTGACTTACATTTGGAAACTTGGTGATGAAAACGAGTAGAGATTGTCTCATGTGGGGTCCTTGCACGGTATCTGTTTGATGATTTTTCTCAAAGGCAGACTTTATATGCTGCTATGTTGTATCAACCTGTGTGTGGCATCTTCGAGTGAGTTATCCGGTGCAGAGGACGAGTGACACGTTCTGTGTGGAGAGCAAGCAGGCAGAGCACGGTACTGATATGATACTCCAAATTCCCACTAAATACCATGGTTAGTGATTCCAATTTTAGCATCTCATAAAGGATGTGTCTAAATACTTCTAGAATCAATTTATATTATTCGTATATGATGACCTCTTTGTAATTTTCTGAACCAGTACGAGTTCATGTTTTTGGGATTAATAATACCAGTGTGTTAATACGATCCGAAATTTTTGAAGCAAATTGGTTATTCTTCTTCTAGGATATATAATATTTAGGAACTGTGTTTCACATGGAACAACGATATGTTCTGACCGCAGAAAGTAATTGCTCAGCAGGATTCGAGTCCAGTTTTATGGTTCATATAGAATATATAATGTTTCCAACACCCAGGAACAGAGTCCAGTTTTATAATTGTCTAAGTCGACAGCCTCCGCATCCTCAACAACGGCAATTCATTCTCCAACACCCAGGTAATTATTTCTTGAAATTGAAATTAAGCAAAGCATCCATTTGAATACTGTAATATCACTGTTGCCGTACTCTCATGTCCTTTTTGCTTATATTGTCTGATCTACCTTAACCTCAACCGGTGGTTCTTTTGGTTTTTTGGAGATTCCAGTTTCTGATAGAAGTATTGAGATGGAACTGTGGAAGATTCGACGAGAGCTTTCTCTTTTGTGTTAGAACTGTATCTGTCTATTTTTATGATCAACCTGTACAATTGTTAACTCCACCTGTTGTTCATGATTCTAAAGAAATTATCAGAAGCAGCACTACTTGATGTCTTGATGCACTGTTTTCTGAAGGCAGAACTGTTCGGAACAATATGTTCCTCAAGGTAGGGAGCGGTCAATTCTATCTGCAGGATCAGACATTACATTCTGGTTAGGAAGACTTGTAGAGCTGAATTCTCAACGCATACTTCTGCATCTTCATGGGTGTCATGTTCCTGGGGCTTGCATTGGCAGGAGGATCGGTATAAGTATTGAGAAGAGATGGGTTCCATGTCTTCCCTTATTTAGACCAAAATCGTCCTATTTGAATACAGTTTGCCATAGAAGAATAAGTAGCATCCCAGAACAGAAAACGGAGGTACCTTCTTAACAGGGTTGCAAAGCTTATTATGAAGGTACGGTGGAGGATCCAAATTAAGCCTGGGTTGCAAGGAATTGATGATGGTTCACATGGAGGGCGACCGACCAGCACAGCAAATAAATATTCTACATGAAATGCATTCTGAAGAACAAGTGAACTATGTCAGTTATACACTTTAATAGGTTTGCGATTGGTGACAAAGCTGGGATTTATAGTTTTGTACAATTGCTGTGTAAAATTTATCAAAAAGCTATTGAAATGTTCTTGTGCTTCAATTTTAATAAAGAGACTGAATTCACTGTACTGAACTCAGATTGCCCAAGCTTTTTCAGTCACATTCCTAGGGCAGGTTTAAAATGAATGACGTGCAAGACATAATATTCTCTATTTTAATCTTGTATTTTAGAGAGTTGGTGACTGAATCTATCTAATGAACTAAATCTAAATATATAATGAATTAAATCTAAATATAAAATGAGAAAATGGTGTGCAAGACAGAAATATATAATGAACTAAATTTAAAGAAATGTGAAAGCAGATTGCATGGGTGATTTACCATACAACATGCACCAAATGGGCATAGTTGCCACATAGATATTGGTGACAAACCCCCCCTTTTTTTTTTCTAGAAACACCAACGGTCTCTGTCTTTTCTTTACACCAACTATTCCGTCTACCAATTCTTAGCAGTGTTGTGACAAAACAACCGAATTCATTTACAAAATCATGTTGTGGTTCAACTTGAACCACAAATACCGAAATAATAATAAAAATATAATCATTCAGAGACCGACGTGATAACTCACACTTTTTTATAATTGGAAATATTTCCTATTCTAATTTTCAATATTTTGATTTCAATTGGATTAGACAACACGTGCACGTGCACAATTACTAGTACTATTAAAAGAGCAAACATGATGGGATACTTTAGATCTTGAGTGTTCAATTTTTGATTAACGACTCAGATTGTCCCAATGTCGAGCACCAAACAATTTTGACTGGTCAAACCGTTTTTTACGCTTATCTATACTACTAGATTAAATCTGAGCCCTTCAATATTTGACTAACGGTCTAGATTGCTCCAATGTTTGACAACTCAACACATCTTTTCGTTTCGTGATAATTACGGGATTTGCCACCGCTAAAAGAATGGAACGGTTCGTACGTGACGGCCGCCGCCACCGCCCATCCTCCACAGCACCGAACGTCACCTCCAACGCAGCGGCATCGCCGCAGCGTGCTGCGGACATCATCGGCGAGAACACGTTCCGGTTAGTGGAAAGAGGGATGGTCCCTGATCGAATCGCGCCAAGGACAGCACGTTCAAAGCTGGCCTTCCAGCCACCAGAAGATGCGACGGAGGCCGCGAACACGCCAGCCAAGTTCAGCATCGGTACGTCCGCTCCACCGGAGACGAGACCTCTGAGACATTCCTCGCGCTTATGACGCACAACGAGGATAGCAGCGACATCGCCACCCTCTGCCCTCGCGTTGACGTTGCAGCCTTTGTCCATGAGCGTTTGTAAGATCTCCGGCTGCCCGAGGCGCGCCGCCATGTGAACAGGCTGAACCTGGTGCTCCGGGACGTCTTCCCTGGTGCTACGCAGTCCACACCAGACACCAGCAGCGCCTCGACGGCGCCAACGCTCCCCCAAAGGATGGCATGGTGGAGCACCGTCCGGCCAAGGTGAGTGGCGCCGGACGAGTACCCGTGCTGTAGGAGCATGCGGAGGATGGAGTCGGTGGTTTCATAGTACTACACGGCACAGCAGGCCGCGTCGTATGGCTCCGCGAGGCCGCCGCCGACGCGCAGTTCCTTGCCGGTCGCCTTCCCAAGAGGCCAAGACCAAGCTCCTAGCCTCACCTTGGTGTCCCTCCTCACACCAGCCTGGACAGCATGCGCAAAGTGGTGTCAGTAAAAAGCGTCGATTGCCAAAGGAGAGTGTGCATGCTTGTGTGCAACGTTGCATACCTGAAGAAGCTGACGAACGACGACGACGACCTGCCGGCTGACGATCGACGCGAAGAGGAGAGCGCTTTGCAGTCGACGTTGAGATGCAGAGACGACTTCAGAGATCGCAGAAGCACCCGGGAGGTCGCGTTTGGGTCAGCCCCACACTGCAAGGGAGAAAAAAATTGTAACATGCTCTGTAGTCCAACTAGGCATGTAACCGAGAACACGGGAGCAAACAGGCATTAACAATTTCAAAAAAATTGGGTAAGATCCGCCGAAAAGGGTAGCCTTACTTAATTTTCTCTGTTTCTTCCGTGTCCCGCTTTGGATGGTCATCGCCGACGGTGACCAGTTCTGGGCTGCAACGACTACAACCTATTTTAGTTGAATACAGAGCAATCTAGAGCACGGACAAAAATACAGAGCAAAAGCTTCAGTTAGCGCACGGATTTTAATAAGTACGGAGTACATAGCTTGATTCCTGAGCACATTATAGTCGCACTGAATTAACGACCTAGAGCTGTTTGGTTAACTCAGGTAATTCCTTATTCATGTTTGTTCACATCTCTATAATTTGACTATTTTTGTTCTTTTTTTTTTTTTAGAAGTACAAACCTGCGTTACAATCAAAGGAACCAGAGACGAACAGAAACGCAAATTCGTACAGAACTTTGAACTCTACTCGAAGCACTACAGCAGCAAGCTGCTGAACCACCAAAGCTTCTCGCCACCGACGATCGCCGGAGAAGAAAAGCCGACCACCACCCACCTGGAACGGAAGGACCTCCAGCGTTGAAGAAGACCGCAGAAGTCACTCGCCGCAAGCAGCGAGATGTCGCCGATGAACGGGCACGGCCAAGCCACCTCCGCATCCAGCTCCAGCACCTCCCGCCACCGAGATGGCCAGGCCGCGCCAGATCCACCACCACCGCACCACCACCCGAGCGCCAGAGCAGAGCACCACTCCCCAAGCCTCCACCACACCAAAACCAGCACCTCACACTCCCGAGACCACCGCTGGAGGCGACGACGGCCCGACGACGACGGAGAGGAGGAACAAGGACCCCACGAAGGACGAATCGACGGCGCCGCACCACCAATCGCCCGGGGGTAGCAACTCTCCACCGATCCGAAGAACGGGGAGCACCAAAACCACCGGATCCGCGCTCGGTGTGACGAAACCGGCTCCCACCCGCCGTCTCCGGCGAAGAAGAGGAAGAGAGCCGGGATTATTCCTCCGTATCAGCGCCGATGTCCTCCCTACATCGCCACCGAGGAGAGAACTAGCTACCCTATCTACAAGCCGGGAGACCAGGAGCAAGATCCCCACCCCCTCCCGCCGCCGCAGCGACGAGAAGTGGCGCGGATCCGCTCCGGCTCCGGCGGTGAGAAGGGGACGATTGACTTTCGCCCTGTTCGCCTCTCTCGCGAAACTGTAGAGGGAGGGGAGGGGAAAGGACCAGAGTGACTTTTTGACTATTTTTGTTCTCGTATGATCCAAAATATTATTTTTTTGTTCTAAAAATATAATATGTACATTTTTTATATCCAATAAGTGGTGATTGGAGAATATGGTGGAAACCAAATGTTTTGTGTGATTTGATAAGGAATGATGCATTCATAATATTTTTCTACATGCAGTCACGTGTACAGATCATGTCTTCGTCGACGTCTTGTTTTACTATACGGAGGGAGTAAATCGTAGCCACGCACGTCCATAGCCTCGTTGATTCAGCCCAACTGCACACACGCTGAACCAGGCCAGCCCGTTAGGAGTAAATCAGAAGCTGCCTGGCCGGAATCGGGAGCGCGGAGGTGGATTAGGGGATTTCGGGAGTGACGAACGGGCCCTTAGAGCCGCCGCTGCCTCCTCTCCCACGGCGGCGCCGACTGGCGGCGGTCTCCTCCCCGTCGAAGTGAAGTAATCCCCTGCGAACCCATGCCTGGCAGCTGTCGATGAGGAGTTGCTGCTCTCCTTCTTCTCTCTACGGGATATCCAGAGCGACGTGGAGGCACGCGTTGGCCGGCACTCTGAGCCTGAGCGGCAGCCGCCACCACCAGCGCAACCTGCGATTCCTCCCCCTCAAGCCTCCGGCACCGCCCATTGCCCTTGGCCTTGCTGAGCGCTTGTTCTCTTCCTCCTCCTCCTCCAAGCTCCCCACCAAGAGATCCGCAGCAAAGAAGGTTCCCCCGATGGACTCTGACGCGTTCTATGTCGTCCGCAAGGGCGACGTCATCGGCATCTACAAGAACCTCGCCGACTGCCAAGCCCAAGTCAGCAATTCGGTAAAGATCTTTTTGCTTTGTTTTACCATTTTTTTCACCTCTCAACTTTTGTTGCACTCAGCATTCAGTCTACTTTTATGATGAGTATGTGCATTCAACGTTTCCCTCGAAAACCCCTCACACCTGCTAACTACTAGTAGTAAGAACGCAGCATCCTCAGCAGACAGATATACACCTGATAACAACAGTACCTCTCTAAGTAATCTTCCTGGAACAAGAAAATATAGACAATCATAGTATAATCTCTCACATGGGATGCTGAAACCATTGCTGTGGTACTAGGGGCTGCATATCACATGATCGCAAAAAAAACACTAGTTATTGCATTTCTGCAAAATTCATCTGTCCATGTTACCAGTTAGGTGTTTGCACAAATTTCTATTCACATTTCAATAGACACTTATGTGTAACATATCTTGGTAGGTCTGTGATCCTTCTGTGACTGTGTACAAAGGCTATTCTTTGCGTAAAGAAACTGAGGAGTATCTGGCTGCGCGTGGGCTAAAGAATGCTCTGTTTTCCATTAATGCAGCAGATGCAAGAGATGATTTGTTTGATGATCTGGCTCCCTGCCCTTTCCAGGTAAAAGTTTGGTGTATAACCCTAATTTTCCAACTGTTTTACCTGATATGATGTTTGTTACATGCCAATGCAGTATAAATTTTTAAATCCCTTTTTGGCTTACCTATGGAAGCTATCTGGATGCTCTGTGTTCTAGTTTATTTTGCAATTGATTTGCAATGTGATGATACTGATGTTACCACTTGCAGTTATACTTGTATTTTATGTACTCGCTGGACGCAGTTTCTGTAGACATGGTATTAGTTGTAATAGAAAGCGGTCATCTCTAAAATACAAATTTGTAATCATGATAGCAAGCTTGATTGGTAACTACCCATAATTCTCAGGGCATTAGATTTGCTCGAACACAGTTCCAACGCTATCGACCTTGACAGTTGATCTGGTCTTATGTGTTATATCCTCATAGGTGGTTGCATTACTATGTGTGCATTTGTCCATGAACTTTCTCTTAGATTGTTCATTATGCCACTTTAATTTCAGCAACCTGATGAAAGTGCAACTTCTACACTGAAAAGGCCACATGAGATGGTGAGTAGCAATCTGTTCCCCTCTCCAAGCCGCTCTGTCGAGAAAGTGTTCTGTATCCTTAATGTGTTTGCCATATCTCATGTACTTAACCAATAATTATTTTCTGAAGGAAACTGGACCATCGAAGAAGCATCCGAAAGTTGCTGAACAGGAACCATTACCTGACAGCCATGTGAGTATGAATGCAATGTTGTAACTTCTAAAAGTGCATGTTTCTCCTTGTTTACTTGGTTTCATTTTTCAGTTATGATTTCAAAATTAGCTTTGCATATTTGCAAGTTATCTTCACTATGCGGAAATGTTGACTTGTTCTCACCATTGGGCCTGTTCCTTACAGCTGTCTTGTATTCTTGAATTTGATGGTGCTTGTAAAGGAAATCCCGGGAAATCAGGTGCAGGTGTAGTAGTAAGGCGGCCGGATGGATCTGTAGTAAGTATAACTAGTACTGTGCTGGTTTGTTTTCTCAGTCTTCAGTACCACGAACAGCTGCTGACGGCTGTGTTGCACTATTTGAACTGAAGCTTGCTCAACTGCGTGAGGGTTTGGGTATTGCTACGAATAATGCTGCTGAATATCGTGCATTGCTCTTGGGCCTGAGATATGCTGCTAAGAAGGGATTCAAGTATATTCGTGCTCAAGGCGATTCTAAGCTTGTCTGTAACCAGGTTTGTGGTTATACCTTTTCTGCTTTGCACTTAGCAACTTTCATGCTCTTCCATGGAACAGTCAGTAGATAACAGCTTGACTTGTTGTATAGCTCATTCTGACAATCTGACTCTTCAGAGTTTAATAAAACATTAAATATGTGGACAACCAACAAAATCCAACTTTTTTTGTTTTTATTTTTGCGCTTCTTTTCTCCTTAAATTTTATTTGATCATCCATGGTCCTCAGTTTAGGCATTTTATCTGAATAATAAGGCATAATTGGATTAAAGCTTGATGGTGAAAACTAATCAGATCTTTGAAGAATTCATCTAGAAGCTAGCAGCTCTGTCATTGTTCAACTCTAACTAACACAATGAATTGCTGGGACAGGTCCAAGATATCTGGCGTGTTAAGAATGACAATATGGCTGACTTGTGTAAGAAAGTCAAGGAACTGAAGGGAACGTTTCTTCAGTTTCAAATCAACCATGTTTTGAGGGTAGGTATCGTGTATTTTCATTACCTTTTTATCTTGTTCAAAACCTATTTTAGGTATTGTTGTATGAACGCTTGGCACTACGTTACATGCTTCTGCTATTGGTACAAAAGCCTATACTGTTGCATAACAATTATTTTAATCAATCACATGAGAAAAGTGGCAACAACTAGACCCTTGTGTGGTCAATTCACCAATTATCTTTGCACTGTCTCAAGTTAATGCCAATTGCTGCTTCACATATTTATTGCCTAGGTTTATTTAAGTTCTCCAGAGTTAGTAACTCCCACTTTCCTGGAGTTTTTTGTTCGAATATCAGCCCTGTGAATACCTTCCCAATTAGAAATTAGAACTCTGTATTTGTTCTGTAAGCATGGGCAAGCTTGGTTTGTGTCGCTTAAATTGCATATTGAGTTGGTTTGCCAGTCTCTCAGACCAGCTAAAACTCCGGATCCCTTCACTCATATTTTGCTTCTGTGCCGTGTAGGAATTTAATGCCGATGCTGATGCCCAAGCTAACTATGCTGTTGAACTACCTGGTATGGAATAGTTCTCTGAATCTCTCTCGCGAACGACCCTTGTAATATTGATGTGTAACACATGGCTGTCTTCCTCTTCACAGTTGGTGAAATTCAAGAGCAGTCAAACTTCCCAAGCTAGTGGTTGTGCTTCAGAGTTGTCAGTATTGCTTCACTTTTTTTGACTGTGACTGAAGCTACGTAACATTTGCTGGTTTTTACATTGGTAGAAGCAAGAGTTCGCGAACTGGAGTTGAGATATTTGGATAAGTTCAAACCTGAGGGAGTTGTGTCTAGATTTTTTGGATGGTGCAGAGCTAGCTTGAGTAGCCTAGCACTAGGGTTTACCCAACTTACTGATGAATGTGGACTATACTATATACAATCTCAGATACTATTTGGTAGCAAAATAAATTGATTTTGACCCCAGCAGGGAAAGTATGTTTAGCTGCCGCAATTTATCTTTCTCACTAAGTCACCATACCACGGAAAATATCTTTAAAGTTCTTCAGAGTTGTCCTATTGTGCGTCTATGTTATCGAGAAGAACACCCGCCGACTCCACTGATCTTGGAAGCAGAGAGTACACGTTCAGTACACTAGAGCAAGGGAATAAACTGATTGATGTGTTGAGGGAAGCAAAAATAAAAATTTGTTGACAGTGGGATTTGAACCCACGCCAAAGCGCCTTAGACCAACTCGGCCATATCAACTTGCTGTCGTCTGGTTTTAAAATTTAATTAGGACATGCAATCTGCAATTCGAAGAAGCATGTAGACCTGAGAAAACAAAAGGATGTCTCGAGATGATTGCTTGGAGAAGTGCACAGCCACGGATGCGATCCATGCACGTTGACACGTCCGTAAACAGCATGAGGCGTTAACGTACAGCATATATATGTAGCTCAGGAGAACGAGGGAAAACAAATTTCTACAACTCATATGATGCATAACCTGTATATCAACCGTCCAATCGCACGATTGAACGGCCAAGATTTGACGTTGAATGTGTTGAACGTGCTGTAGAAGCTCATGGTTACATCAGGATATGCCCGCTGGCGTTAGCACACGCAAAGATATGCATGGTCTGGCATGTCGTCCACCTTACGATCAATTTATTTGTGTGATTTTGGTATTTCTTGCTTGAGTGAGTATTAAGCTAGAGCTCACTCAATGTTAATCCTATCAGACTTGTATCGGGATTCGTGATGTATGTCCTTTTTTCACGAATGATGTATGTCATTTATGCAACTCTAAATTTTGTTCGGTTGCACATGGGTCGCACACATAGGTGCAACTGAGATTTTTGGTTTGCAAATGCATTACATGTGAGTTGTATGTGCATTTTTTTTTCCAGTTACATATGGTTGCACATGAGTTGCAACTCAAAATTTCCAAACATTTTTGAGTTGTACGTGGATAACACATGAGTTGCATGCAACTGGATGACATCATGTAGACAAACATAACACATGCTTCACTAATATAAAATCTTTTATCTATTATTGACAACAGAATGTGAGTGGATGTATGTTATAAAATATATCTAGATACATCTTAATCAAGAAAACACTAAGAATCTTACGTTAGTGAATGGAGTTAGTGAACAGAGGGAGTACCATATGTCTTTCAGTTGCATGTGCAATTCATGTATCATATGAATGTAATTGAGAAATTTTTAATTGTGATTCATGTGCGTTTTAACTCATGTGGAAACCATCTTTAGCTAAAAAAAAAAATCAACTCATGTGACCCATCTATAACCGAAAAAATCTCAGTTTCTTGGTAAAAATGAGTTGCATGTAAATGACATATCCGAATCACAATACAGTCTGACTAGATTAGAGTTGAGTAAGATCTAAATTAATTCTCACTCGAGTGAAAAATAGTAAAACTACTTATATAAACGCCCAATTCGTAATTACCTTTTAAGCTTCGTCATTCTCCTAAGAAATCTTTTTTCCTTTGTTGTCTGTTGCATGTTGGTGTTCTTATTCTGTTAGTGGTGGTCCAATAGATAGCGAATTGGTTTCAGATCGACTTATTTATGTTGAAGTTCACTCGGTCTCTCAAGCTTATGATTGTAAATGAATAATATTATATTTTACAACCAATTATAAAACTGACTTGATGATACCCAATCTAATAACTTTGAAATTTCAATCAGCTTTTCCTATCCAATATCAACTGACTGTTTTCTGGATCAAGATCGAGCAAGTGATTCTCATTTGTGAATATGTATGATGTCAATCTCATGTTAAATTCGCAACTTCGAAGCAGGATATGAGGTTAGCACGTACGGACTAAAATGAGTAAAATTGCGACTCAAATGTCAATTATTCAATTATTTGGGGACAAAGAGAACACAAGACAACAACTAAAGGGCTCGACATGCATAGCTTCAGTAAATCCTTTAAAAATTATACTAGCCGAAGTATCATACACTAGTATCATGCATATGATACTAGTATATGTTACTAGTTACATAGTGAGTAGTAACATATTTGTGGTATCATATACTAGTGTATTTATTAGCATGCACACTCATCTTGCCTATGATACCACTACCATCTCTCTCCTCATTAACTGCAGTGACACGTCATCTTTTTACCAACGTGGCATGCATGATACTACCTATGTTACTCCCACTATGGCTAGTCTTATCTAAGATGGTCATTCTACGAGATATTTAGGCCCACGAGGCCATGAGATATTTATTAGGCCTTCACTTGAGGTCATTTATCATAACTATCATAGCGTTTCCATTCCCTCAAAAAGAAATCATAGCGTTTCCATTTCGTAAATACTTGTTGATTTGTTTTGCATCCGTTGCAATGCACAGAGTTTCTTTGCTAGTCATATATAAATGACTGATGGATCGACGAACATATCATGTGTTGGTACGTCGATCCGCTGTACGCCTGTACATCTGCAGATCGCATCGATCGACCTCACATCTCAATAGCACCAGTAATAATACACTAGTGACTAGACTGATTATCCTCCTCCCATGCACAAATATATCATATACACACTCACACCCACCGGTCCACCAATATTAATTCTACTGCAACGCGATGGAGGAAAAGAAACTAGGTTCTAGTACTAAACTAGCCAGCAATATATCTAGCTGCACATATAAACACAACACCACACAGTAACAGCTAGAGAGGATGCTGCTGTATGTATATCCTCTATGATCATTGTCGTCACACTCCATTCTTTCTTTCTAGGGCGCCCATCTGCATGCAGCAGGTAGCCCTCACCAGGTGGGTTGCTGCAGCCGCTGCTGCGGGACGGTGCAGGCGACAGCAGATGATGAAGCGGCCACCATCTCCGGTGCGATGGAGAGGTCCCAGATGCTGACCCCGCCGCCGGCTTCGTCGAGCACCTCGAGGGGCACCTCCTGGAACCCCTCCAGACCAAAGTCCTCAGCCTTGGGCAGCCGCGTCACGTACGCCTCGAAGTCCTCAGCCGCTTCTGCCTCGGCCTCGCCGTAGGACTGCTGCATCCAGTTGCTGCAGTCCACCACGTCTGTCGGAGTGGAAGCCGTGGAGTTGGAGTTGGAGTTGTTGGAGGAGCAGCACGGCGTCCCCGGCGCCGAGTTACCAGCAGCCGTGATGCTGCAGTCCACCACGTCTGTCGGAGTGGAAGCCGTGGAGTTGGAGTTGGAGTTGTTGGAGGAGCAGCACGGCGTCCCCGGCGCCGAGTTACCAGCAGCCGCGCAGGCGCTGGCGCAGAGATCTGGAGGCCGCTGCTGCTGCAGCGGCTGCGCATGCATCGGAGAGAGGAGGTTGAGCCGGGCGCAGTCACCGTAGAGCGCCTTGGCCGCTGCGTCGTAGGCGCGTGCTGCGTCTTGCGCGGTGGCGAAGGTGCCGAGCCAGAGGCGGGCGCCGCGGTTGGGCTCGCGGATCTCGGCGACCCACTTGCCCCAGGTGCGCTGGCGGACGCCGCGGAAGGGGCACTGCTGGTTGTCCGGCCCGCCCTTGCCCTTCATGCACCCCTTGCGCGACCGCCGGAGCGGGCAGCACTTCTTCTGCTTCATCGTCCCGGGCGCCACCAGCTGCTGCTGCACCCCGGCCGGCTCCATCGATGATGATGTCGATGTAGTATGTGCTGGCATAGCTGGGAGAGGCTGGGAGAGACAGACATTTATAGAAAAGCGAAGGGTGGGAAGACGGCGGTGAGGCGACGTGTAGGTGTAGGGGAGCGCGTCCTAGGTCTCCCACGCGTGCGCCAAGTAAGGAAGCCGCTCGACACGAAGGGGTGGGGCCGGGAGGGCAGGACACATGGTCGACGCCGTGGGCTCCACGAGTCTCCGCGCCAGGGGCCACGTGGCGGCTACCTGTCGGCAAACACCCACAGCTTTTATTTAGGCGACGTCGGGTGCATCGGTCAGCGAGCCGCTCCGGATATTGATTTGGACGAGGAGCGTCGTCGTCTATCTTCTGCAATCTCCATGGCTGCTTCCCCTTTTTCTCCCTGGCATGCCATACATCATGTATGATACATGTGTGTATATATCCATCCGTCTGTGCGTGTGTGTCCGTGAGTCTAAGTCCAAATCCGATCCAGCAGCGCGTCGCGTGCCCTCTGCTCTGCTCCTCTCCTCCGGCGCTCCTGTGAAAGAAACACAGCTGCATGCATGGCCAAGCGATTGGGCATGGTGCCGTTAGTTTTTTGGCGGGAGATGTACGGACTGAACTACGTGTCCTAGCTTATTCGACGGCAGCTAAGATTTGGCAGCAACCACCGGACATGGGCAACGCAGCTCCAGGTGTTGCGTGCTTGTAGAGTTGGGCGCGTGTATGTGTCCATGCATGCATGCATGCAAGTGTCGCAGCCCTCCAACACACAGCTGGTCTTGTGTTTGCACTGCATGACCTGGCACGACACACACGCATGCCAGCAAGCTAGCGGCCGCCGGGGTTGGGAGATCGTCGACCACGTCGCCTAACGACTATACCATTTGAGCATACAACTGGATATCACAATACACCTTCAAGGCAAGATAGAAAAGTGTTCAAGAACAACTATGACATCCCAACCACGAGGAGACGAACGATGGACTTCAAGACGGCACCTTTAAGAAGGGAACGACACCAGAGTGTCGCCACCACCTCCGCCTGATCCAAATGATCATCGTTTTCAACCCGATCAACACGAAAGACGGATGATATACACGATGATACCTTCACGAAGGAGATGACACCCACGAACGCCGCCGCCGTCAGCCAGACAAGGTCTTCTTCCCGGTAAACACTCCACCTCCGAATCATGGTGCGGCCGCGCCGACGTACCACTCCCACCTAATGCCAAACACCATCCACCACGCTGCCCGCACGGTCTTGGTAGTCAGCCCGTGCCCGAGTCATGAGCTCCGCCCACGAGCATCATGGCTCCCACCACTAGGGCGGCCGCCCCGGTATTCACGAACTCAAACCCATGTCGCCACACGAAAACCATCGCGAGACTAACGGATCAGACGAGGGAGGAAGGCGACTGATCCAAGCCCGCCTGGACAACAGAAGTGTAGCCCGCATGGCTCGTGATGAAGATGTTGACGGAGATGATGATCCCGGTGATATACGGCGTGATGGAAATGATGATGACCTCGATTTACCCCTCTCGAAGAGAAGAATACCTGGCAGGATCAGCCTGCCGGAGATCAATACCTCTTTGCCTCTGTTCCTTCGACGGGAGGGCGGCGGATAAATTTGTCGAAGCGCTCTCCGACGTTTGTAGGTCAAAAGAAACTTATAGGAGAAGGGGCGTCTGGAGGGCCGAGGTTGACTTGCGGCCCCACCTCACCGCTAGGGTACAAGGTGCGAGCTCCTACCGCGACTCCATGTGGTAGCCACCTCTGGCCCATCTTTTGACTCGTGGCCTCTTTTATTCCGAAATAATTTTGTTATTTTTCTCAACATTTTTTGGGCATTAAAAAATAGTCTTCTCTTATGATGAATTATTGCCCCCGTTTCCAGATGTCCAGCAATTCCCATTTCTTCATGTAAATCATGCAAAATAAGTGCAGAAAGACACTAGAATTGAGTTATAATGTGAAATATACCATCAAATAATAGTAAATTATCATAACAAATAGTGATTCAAAATGGACGTGTTAGCTCCCCCAAGTTTAGACTCCGCTTGTCCCCAAGAAAATTCTGAATAACATGACCACAAGTTTATGGAGTTAAGTGTCGATAATATAGAATACAAACATGAAAATATCAATATTTACTTAACATCATCGAACATCCTAACAAAAATCATCTCTCATAAACTTCTCATGAAAAAGTAATGATCCATTTACATGTTCAGGTTTAACATATAAAAGCCTCTTGATTCTTGGCAAACTATGTTTGTAGTCAACCAACAATTACATTTCATCCTCATTCTTCGAGAAGGATTTTAGTTTGCGATGTTTGTTTAGCAAACATCGCATGCTCAACTATGTCTTGGTCTTTAAAGGATTAATTAGCTCTCAAGAATATATTTCAGAAAAAAATTAAGCTAGACACAAAAGAAGATGGAAGTTTAGCAATGCTCCCCTAACTTGCTTATATCATGGATAGTGTCAGTGGTAATGTATTATGGTCGAGCATATTAACAGGATATAAATGATTGTATCTCCCTTCAACACACAATACTTGTCAGGTGAAGAATAAAAAGTTGGATAAAAATATTGACTCAACATAAAAACTAAAAGATAGGCTCTTCGGGAGGGAAGTAGGGATTAAATATGTGCTAGAGCTCTTTAAATTTAAAAACATAAATACAACAGTTTTGAGAGATGTGTGCTTACGTCAAAAGTTACTTGCAGCAAAGGAACTCATAATCTTCCATGCTAACACTTCCTTATAGTTTTGAGAGCGATTCCCATGCTAGCACTCCTCCCCACATTTTTTTCACAAATCATGACTAACTGAATTTTTGGCTGCCTCCCAAGTGTTTTTTATATGTTAATATTTGGGACTGGGCATCCTTTACTACCGGCTCTCTTTAAGTTTAAATACGCACATTTTTCATGCTCAATGGGAGGAAAAGGAAGAAAATTTTGTTTAGCGCGGAAGATATCGATACCCTTCACCACTCTCCCATGAGTTGTAAACGGGAACACAAATAAGAAGATTTTGAATATTTTAATGATAGCACATGAAAAATTAATTGGACTGGCGATGAAATACCATATGTAGGTAGGTATGGTCGATACTTGTGAACATGATTTGGGCCATTTGGCTAAGCATTTATGGATGCATTGTTGGAAATATGCCCTAGGGTTAATAATAAATATTATTGTTATCATATTTTCGTGTTCATGACAAATGTTTATACTCCATGCTAAAATTGTATTAGCCAAAAACATAATATAGGCGTGGTTTCATAAACAACACAGTGTCCCTAGTAAGCCTCTACTAGACTAGTTCGTTGATTAATTGATGGTTGCGGTTTCCTAACCATGGACATGAGTTGTAAAATTAATAACAGGATCATATCATTGGGAGAATCACGTGATGGACTGGTGGCTCTAGGTTAATAGTGCCAGAAACAATTGCTTGTACGTCACACGTCAGTTGGGAACCCCAAGAGGAAGGTATGATGAGTGCAGCAGTAAGTTTTCCCTCAGTATGAAACCAAGGTTTAATCGGACCAGTAGGAAAACGAGGTTTGCTTCGAAGGTGTTGGTGGAGGAGTGTAGTGCGGCGCAACACCAGGGATTCCGGTGCCAACGTGGAACCTGCACAACACAATCAAACTACTTTGCCCCAACTTAACAGTGAGGTTGTCAATCTCACCGGCTTGCTGAAAACAAAGGGTTAAACGTATCGAATGGAAGATGATGTTTGTTTGCATAAAACAGTAGAGAACAATGATTGCAGTAGATTGTATTTCAGATGTAAAAGAATGGACCGGGGTCCACAGTTCACTAGTGGTGTCTCTCCAATAAGATAACTAACATGCTGGGTAAACAAATTACAGCTGGGCAATTGACAATTGATAAGTGCATAAAACATGCATGTGTGAGCTGTGGTGTCTACTATGAGATTCATTTGGGCATTACGACAAAGTACATAGACCGCTATCCAGCATGCATCTATGCCTAAATAGTCCACTTTCCGGTTAACATCCGTACCCCTTCCAGTATTAAGTTGCAAGCAACAGACAATTGCATTAAGTAATGTGCGTAATGTAAACAATACATTCATCCTTGAATAAAGCATTGCTGTTTTACCCCTAGTGGCAACAACACATCTACAACCTTAGAACTTGCTGTCACTATCCCAGGTTAAATAGAGGTTGAACCCAACTATCATGCATAAATACCCCCTCTTGGAGTTACAAGTATTCACGTGGCCAAAGCTTCAACAAGTAACGGAGAGCATGCAAGATCACAAATGACATAGACATGATAATATAATATTCAGCTCCACATAGGTATCAATATAAGTCAGATCCCAGCAAACACAACATGTAGCATTACAATAAGATGATCTTGATCATGATAGGCAGCTCACAAGATCTAAACATGATGGCACAAGAGGAGAAGACAACCATCTAGCTACTGCTATGGACCCATAGTCCAAGGATGAACTACTCACGCATCACTCCGGAGGCGGGCATGGCGATGTAGAGCCCTCCGGTGATGATTCCCCTCTCCGGCAGGGTGCCGGGAAGAGCTTCAGGAACCCCCCGAGTTAGGGTTGACGACGGCGGCGGCAGCGAATATGTTCTGGATGAATGGCTCGGTCCTTTAGGGTTTTCGCGTCTCGGGGAATAAATAGGCGAAGGGGCGATGTCGGCAGACCCCCGAGGGGCCCAAACCACACCCAGGCGCGGCAGGAGGTGGGGCCGCGCCTCCAGGTGGTTTGGCCACCTCGTGGCTCCCCTTCGTGTCTCCTTCGGACTCCGTGTACGTGCTGGAAAAATAGGGACCTGGCCTTTTGTTTCGTGCAATTCCGAGAATATTTCCAGAAGTAACTTTCTGAAACCAAAAACAGCAGAAAACAGGGAACTGGCACTGTGGCATCTTGTTAATAGGTTAGTCCCAGAAAATGCATAAAAGTGATACGAAGTGTATATAAAACATGTAGCAAATGGTATAATATAAGCATGGAACAGCAGAAATTATGGATACGTTGGAGACGTATCATGGACAAACCCAACTAAGCATAGCTTTCTGATCGTGTCACTAAGTTTAAATTTCGTGCCTTTTATTGTGAAGTTACCTGTTTCTTAGACCATGAGATTATGTTATTCCCTGGTACCGGAAAAATGCTTTAGGGCATCAAAAGTCACTTCATAACTAAGTGAACATAAAGATGTCTTACAGGTATCTCAGAAAGTACTTGTTGAATTGCGTGTATCAAGACTGAGATTTGTCCATCCATGTGACGGAGAGATAAACCCTGTGTCCACTCGGTAAAACACATTCGGCATCGCTTGCAAGCACGTGGCTAATGAGTTAGTCACATAAAATGTTGTATTACGGAATGAGTAAAGAGTACTTACCTGTAACGAGATGAAACTAGGTATGGTGATACCGACGATCAAATCTCAGGTAAGTAAAATATCGTGAGACAAAGGAAATAGAATACCGATTGTTTCAATCCTTGACATAGTGGTTCAAACCGATAAAGATCTTCGTTAAATGTGTGGGAGTCCTCATGGGCATCTAGGTCCCGCTGATGGTTATTGATCGGAGTGGTGTCTCGATCATGTCTGCACGTTCTCGAACCCGTATGGTGAAAGGATCGTATGGGCACCTAGAGGTGGTGGTGGGGGGGGTGATGACCCACAAGTATAGGGGGTGTATCGTAGTACTTTCGATAAATAAGAGTGTCGAACCCAACGAGGAGCAGAAGGTGTTGACAAGCGGTTTTGATGAAGGATTCACTGTAAATGCTCACAGACAAGTTTTTAGGAGTTTTTGATATGACAGATAAATAAAGTACAAGTAAATAAAATGCAGTAATAATAGTTGCAGCGAGTGGCCCAATCCTTTCTACAGCAAAGGACAAGCCGGTTGTTGTACTTATAATGACCAAACGTTCTTGAGGACACACGGGAATATTGTCAAGTGCTTTCGCTTCATATAGTTGATTAATCTTCATTGTTTTGATAAGTGTTGTGTGGGTGAACCTATGCTAATGCACCGCCCTTCCTAGGACTAATACATACTTGTGATTATACCCCTTGCAAGCATCCGCAAATACAAGAAAGTAATTAAGATAAACTAACCACAGCCTTAAACTTTGAGATCCTGCTATCCCTCATGCATCGATATACCAACGGGTGTTCAGGTTTCTGTCACTCCGGCAACCCCACAATTGGCAAACGAATACACAATGCATTCCCCTAGGCCCATAAAGGTGAAGTATCATGTAGTCGACGTTCACATGACACCACTAGAAGAATAACACCACAACTTAAGCATCAAACCATTAAATATTACTCAACATAGTTCACTACTAACATCAAGACTTCTCCCATGTCCTCAAGAACTAAACGAACTACTCACAAGACATCATACGGAACATGATCAGAGGTGATATGATGATGAATAACAATCTGAACATAAACCTTAGTCCAATGGTTTCACCCAATAGCATCAATAACAAGAGTAATCAACACCGGGAGAGTTTCCCCTATGAAATAGACAAGATTCAGCCCTAGATGTTACAGCGGAGACGGGGTGCAGCGGCGGTGATGATGGTGTTGGCGGTGGAGATGATGATGATGATGATCCCGATGAAGTCCAGCTCGATGACGGTGATGATGGCGACGATTTCCCCCTCCGGGAGGGAATTTCCCCCGGCAGATTTCTTCCTGCAGGGGAGCTTTTCGCTCTCTGGTGTTTTCCGCCTCGTGGAGGCGGCGGAATATTTCGATGGCCGTCCTCCGTGTGTTAGGGTTCCGAGGGGGTCAAGTACGCGAAGGGGGAACGGCTGAGGTGGGCCAGGGCCCCCAAACCACCTGCGGCGCGGCTGGGGGCCCGCCGCGCCAGGGTGAGGAGGGCCCACCTTGGCCCATCTCAGCCTCCCCTTTTGGCCTCCTCCATCTCTGGTAAAATAGGACTTCCATATGTCTCCTTCGATTTATTGATCTTCAGAAATAGTGCATCTCGACGGTGCTTTTTCCAGCAGAATCCTGACTCCGGTGTCCAATTCTCCATTATTCATCAAACATGCAAAATAGGTAAAATAACATAAGTAACACTTCTAAATATGAAATATATCGATGAATAGCAGTAAATTATGATATAAAATAGTGATGCAAAATGGACGTATCAACCCCCCCAAGCTTAGACCTCGCTTGTCCCCAAGCGAAAACTGAGCTCAGTAAACATGACCACAAGTTTATGGAGCAAAGTGTCGATAAATAAAATACGGACAAGAAGCATCACATTCATTGATACACAAGTCATTCTAGACAGCAACTTCCCTTCATATAATCTAACTTGAAATAAGTAAAGGGAACCACGATGAAGTGCATAAAGAGAACCATGATTGGTGAAGGCAAACTTAAACTCTTGGTCAGAGAACAATTAACAGATCATACTTATCTTTCGAGAAGAGTCTTTATATCAGAGCTTATATAGCAGAACTTACATGCCTTAATCATAACAGTCTCCTTACAGTCATTGATAACTTTCAAAGTTATATTCATTCGGATAAAAGCTATTGTGCGAAACAAGGAAATGAGAGATATGATTAGAAGTATCAACACATATAACTAATTGGATCTCAACAACTCAAATGCTTGCTTGAGATAGAGAGGAATGGGTTTACTGACTCAACAATAATGTAAAAGATAGGCCCTTCGCAGAGGGAAGCAGGGATTAAATCATGTGCTAGAGCTTTTAAGTTTTGCAAAGCATATAGAGAGTATGAAAATAGTTGTTTGAGCTATGTATGTCGTTGTCAACGAATCGTAGTAAAGTGAACACTAACCCCTTGTCAACCAGACTTTCAAGAGCGGCTCCCATGAAGGACGTTATCTCTACCAGCAAGGTAGATCATCCCTCTTCTCTTTTGTTTACACATGTATTTTAGTTTCTTTATAGTTGACACTCCTCCCAACCTTTTGCTTACACAAGCCATGGCTAACCGAATCCTCGGGTGCCTTCCAACATTCACATACCATGGAGGAGTGTCTATTTGCAAATTAAGTTGCTTACTGATAAATCAGGGCAAAACATGTGAAGAGAATTATTAATGAAAGTTGTAGTTAATTGGGACTGGGCACCCCATTTGCCAGCTCTTTTTGCAAATTGTTGGATAAGCGGTGTATATGCCACTAGTCCATTGAAAGTCACAAAAGTTGCAGAACCCTCATGAGCTAATAAACAGTGACACAAAACTAGGAGTAATAAGTTTTGAATAATTTAAAGGTAGCACATGAAGTATTTACTTGGAATGGCGCAAAATACCATATAGTAGGAAGTTATGGTGGACTCGAATGGCAATGGTTTGGCTCAAGGTTTGGATGTATGAGAAGCATTCCCTCTCGATACAGGTCTTTGGCTAGCAAGGTTATGTAGCAAGCATAAGAGTTGAGGGATACAAACAATTATACAAGTGATAAGAATAATCATGCAATCTTCCTTAGAAGCACAAATAGTTTAACTTAAGAATACTAAGCTTATGAGCTACAAAGAAAGAAAGATCATGGAATAATATATTTGCATGCACTCCCTCTCTCTACTTAAGTCTCAAAGTATTGTCTACTACTGACCAATGCTAAGTTTGCCAAAACCAAAAAGATTAACTTGGTGCTCTAAAAAGTGATCCCTATACTAACAACAAGGTTATCAATATGAAAGAGAATTGCAAGCTAAAATAAAGTATGCAGAAAGTAAATGATAAAACTTCTCATTAATATTTCATAACGGCAACTCACACCAAGGGATACATAGATAACCAACTAAAAGAGAGATACTTCCACATTGCAAACCATCATATAAGATAACTTCCCTACTCACGATATGACTTTATGGAAAAGTAAAAGGTAAAGATAATGATGTGATACCGCGGCACTCCCCCAAGCTTGGAACAAACCAAGGGGATGCCAATACTTATGATGAATTACTCCTTCGGTGGTGGTGGTGAATTGTCCTCATCATCAGACTTCCAGGGAAGGGGTTTCCCATCAACAAAGGACGACTTGGATTCGATTATCCTGAAACTAGCAGCAGCGCTTATGTTTTTAAACCGAGTTTCATACTCACAGTTTTGATTCTGGACATCATAGAGTTGCGCCTGCAGTTTGTTGGTGGTGTTGATGAGGTGAAATATGTCTTCCCAGAGTTGTGCAGTCTCCTTCTTATGTTCAGCGACCAGCGCGGACACCATTGAGTGGAAGACTCCCACTTCACGTTCCGCCAGCTTTTTGTATGTGAAGACCTCTTGCTCCAGCTTCTCCATCCTGGCTTCCAGGCTCCCTTCTCCTTTGGGTCCTCGCACGTCTTCCGTCGCAGCTTTCCATCAACCATCTGCGACTCCTTGGGATGCATCTTCAGCTCATCCATGTATGGGGTGACGACGTTCACAAAGAAACTGTCCTTTGGAGGCTTCGATGAAGACATGGCAGCTCTAGATCTGAAAACAATATCTGGACAGAAACAGCTCGAAACGAAACACGATGAAAAGGCGAGATACGAACCTCGGGGGTTCGGGTGAGTTATATAGCAAAAAGTTTTACAACATAAGGAAGGTACAGGAGGAAACCTGATCGGAGACGAGCTCCGGGGTGCTCAAACCACCAGGCGGCGCGGCTGGGGGGCCCACCGCGCCGACCTATGGTTTGGGCACCACGGGTGCCGTCTCCCATCCGGTTCGGTCTCTTATTTTTCCATATTTAATAAAAACGACGAAAATATCTTCTAGAAAGTTATTCGCGAAACTTTTCTTACCGAAACTGTTACCTATTCGAATCGAATTCTGCAGTCCCAGAAAAATGTTCTTCAATGAAAGTTTCCGGAGTCACCACTTTAATTGTATCAACCTCTTCATTAATAGAATCTCCAGAAATATAATGCTTGAGTCTTTGACCATTTACCACTTGTGTAGAGTTATCTTTCAATGAAGCAATTTTTATTGCACCTGAACGATACACCTCCACAATAACAAATGGTCCTTCCCATTTTGAGAGTAACTTTCCTGCAAAAAATCTGAGACGAGACCTATACAATAGAACTTTCTCACCAACATTAAATTCTCTTTTAAGAATTCTCCTATCATGCCATCTCTTAACTTTTTCTTTAAAGAGTCTAGCATTTTCATAAGCCTCACTTCTCCATTCATCTAAAGAACTTAAATGCAACAACCTTTTCTCACCGGCAAGTTTAAAATCTCTATTAAGTTCTCTCACTGCCCAATAAGCTTTGTGTTCTAATTCTAAAGGCAAGTGACAAGCTTTACCATAAACCATTTTATAAGGAGACATGCCCATGGGGTTCTTATAAGCAGTTCTATAAGCCCATAAAGCATCATTTAACTTACTAGCCCAATTTTTTCTAGATTTATTAACAGTCTTTTGCAAGATAGATTTAATCTCCCTATTTGACAATTCTACTTGTCCACTAGTTTGAGGATGATAGGCTGAAGCAATTCTATGATTAACACCATATTTAGCAAGAGTCTTTCTAAAACCACCATGGATAAAATGAGAACCTCCATCAGTCATAAGATATCTAGGTACACCAAACCTAGGAAAAATGACATCTTGAAGCATTTTTAAAGAGGTCTCACCATCAGCACTTTTAGTAGGTATAGCTTCTACCCATTTAGTGACATAATCAACAGCAACAAGTATATGAGTATTACCTTGTGAAGAAGGAAAAGGACCCATGAAGTCGAATCCCCAACAATCAAATGGTTCAATAACAAGAGAATAACTCATAGGCATTTCATTGCGTCTAGAGATATTACCAACCCTTTGACATTCATCACAAGATAAAATAAACTTTCTTGCATCCTTAAAGAGGGTAGGCCAATAAAAACCTGATTGTAGAACTTTCTGCGCAGTTCTATCTCCAGCGTGATGCCCTCCATAAGCACTTCCATGGCATTTCCTCAGTATTTCCTGTTGTTCATATTCAGGAACACATCTTCGCATAATACCATCGACTCCTTCTTTATATAAGTGTGGGTCATCCCAAAAGTAATGCCGCAAGTCATAAAAGAATTTCCTTCTTTGCTGAGCTGAAAAGGTTGGAGGCAAGTACTTGGAAACAATAAAGTTAGCATAATCAGCATACCAAGGACTATCTCGCGAACTTACACTTATTGCAGCCAATTGTTCATTTGGAAAGCTATCATTAACAGGAATAGGATCATAAGGAATGCTTTCCAATCTAGACAAATTATCAGCAACAGGATTTTCAGCACCTTTTCTATCTATGATATGCAAATCAAATTCTTGCAAAAGAAGTACCCATCTAATAAGCCTTGGCTTAGCATCTTTCTTTTCCATAAGGTATCTAATTGCAGCATGATCAGTATGAATAGTGACTTTCGAATCAACTATGTAGGGTCGAAATTTGTCACAAGCAAAAACTACAGCTAGAAATTCTTTTTCAGTAGTGGCATAATTCTTTTGAGCAGAATCAAGAGTTTTACTAGCATAATGAATAACATTTAACTTTTTATCTACTCGCTGCCCAAGAACAGCGCCTACAGCATAATCACTAGCATCACACATAATTTCAAAAGGTAAATTCCAATCAGGTGGTTCAACTACAGGAGCGGTGATTAAAGCCTTTTTCAAAGTTTCAAAAGCTTCCTTACAATCATCATCAAAAACAAAGGGTACATCTTTTTGAAGAAGATTAGTAAGAGGCTTGGAAATTTTAGAGAAATCTTTAATAAACCTCCTATAAAAACCAGCATGACCAAGAATACTACGAATACCTTTAACATCTTTGGGACAAGGCATCTTTTCAATTGCCTCCACTTTAGCTCGATCAACTTCAATACCTCTTTCAGAAATTTTATGTCCAAGAACAATTCCTTCATTAACCATAAAGTGGCATTTCTCCCAATTAAGAACAAGGCTAGTTTCTTCACATCTCTGCAAAACTTTGTCAAGGTTGTGCAAACAATTATCAAAGGAAGTTCCATAGACGGAGAAATCGTCCATGAAGACTTCCACAATTTCCTCACAAAAGCCATGAAAAATAGCAGACATGCATCTTTGAAAAGTAGCAGGAGCATTACATAAACCAAAAGGCATACGTCTATAAGCATAAGTTCCATAAGGACAAGTAAAAGTAGTTTTCTCTTGATCTTGCGCTCTCACAGCAATTTGAGAAAACCCAGAATACCCATCAAGGAAACAAAAGTGAGTTTTCTTGGACAACCTCTCAAGCATTTGATCAATAAAAGGCAAAGGATAATGATCTTTCTTAGTTACTTTGTTAACCTTTCTAAAATCAATGCACATCCTATAACCAACTACTACTCTTTGAGGAATTAGTTCATCATTTTCATTAGGAACAACGGTAATTCCTCCTTTCTTAGGAACACAATGCACAGGACTTACCCATCTACTATCAGCAATAGGATAAATAATACCAGCTTCAAGAAGTTTTAATACCTCATTTCTTACCACTTCTTTCATCTTGGGTATTAAACGACGCTGATGCTCAACAACAGGCTTTGCATCAGGTTCCATGTTGATGGCGTGCTGACATATAGTAGGAGAAATTCCCTTCAGGTCATCAAGAGTATATCCCATAGCTCCGCGGTGTTTCTCAACACTCCCAATAACCTTTCCTCCTCTGTACCTGAAAGTTTAGAGCTGATAATAACAGGATATATTTTCTTATCATCAATATAAGCATATTTAAGATTATCAGGCAGAGGTTTCAAATCAAAAACAGGATCCTCCTTGGGTGGCATTGTGGTACCCAAATCTTCCACAGGTAAATTGTGTTTGAGCATAGGTTGACGAAGGAATACTTCATCAAGCTCATTCCTTTCTTCCCTGAAGTTCTCACTTTCATGATTCTCCATATGTTGCTGCAAAGCATTGTTAGGAGCAAGAACAATAGATGCAAGTTGAGCAATTTCAAAATCCTCACTAGGCAATTCAGTTTCATAAGGTGCTTTAGCAAATTTAGAGAAATTGAATTCATAAGATTCACCAGCAAATTTAGTAAAGATTTTCTCTTTCTTACATCTATAACAGCACCACAAGTATTCAGAAAAGGTCTACCAAAAATAATAGGACAACTATCATTGGCAGCCGACCCAAGTACAAGAAAATCAGCAGGGTATTTAGTCTTACCACAAAGGACTTCGACATCTCTAATGATACCAATTGGAGAGATAGTTTCCCTATTAGCAAGCTGAATAACCACATCAATCTCTTCAAGTTTACAAGGAGCAATTTCGTGCATAATTTCCCTGTAAAGCTCATAAGGAATAGCACTAGAACTTGCACCAATATCACATAAACCATAATAGCAATGATCACCTATCCAACAGAAAGCACAGGAACACTAGACTTCCTAGAACTTTTAGGATGTGAGACAATATTAGAAGCATCCTCACAAAAGATAATGTGTCTATCTTCTAAATTTTCAGTGACAAGATCTTTAACCAATGCTACAACAGGTTCAACAGTTATTTGCTCATCAGGTTTGGTAGTTTTCTTATTACTTTTACTAACAACACCAGTTATGATAGTATGTTCCTTAATCTTATTAGGAAAAGGAACTTTTTCAATATAAGGTTCTGGAATAATGCGATCACAACATTAACCTCAACACCTTTAGATATATGAGAAACAGATTCATCTTTATATGGTTCATGATAATTTTTAAAACCCTCCTTCGGCAAACCGAAATAGGAAGCAAAGGCTTTATAAAAGTTTGCAACAATTTGAGAGTCAAGACCATAAGTAGTGCTAATTTTGCGATAATCATCAGTATCCATAAAATTTTTAACACACTCAAAGTCATAGTTTATACCTGACTCCCTACCTTTGTCATTCTCCCATCCTTCAGTGTTCTCCTGAATCCGATCAAGAAGGTCCCACTTAAACTCTTCTTTATTACGAGTGAACGATCCAGCACAAGTGGTATCCAATAGAGTTTTATCTTGAAAGGAGAGTCTTGCATAAAAGTTATCAATAACAATATTACCAGGAAGCTCATGAATGGGACATTTGAGCATTAATGCCTTCAATCTCCCCCACGCTTGAGCGATACTCTCTCCATCATAGGGCCAGAAGTTATATATGAGGTTCCGATCCTTATGAATCTCACTTGGAGGATAGAATTTGGAGTAAAAGAGAGGTACAATTTCCTCCCATCCAAGAGAATACCCATTCTTCAGCAGTTTATACCAATGTGCAGCTTTACCAGACAGTGATAGAGAGAATAATTTCTTCTTAACTTCTCCCATCGAGATACCTGCACACTTAAATAACTCGCACAATTCATGCAGAAATAACAAATGATCTCCAGGATGGACAGTTCCATCTCCTGCATAGCGGTTATTTGTGACACGTTCAACAATTTTCATAGGAATTTTGAACGGTATTACCTGCTCATCTGGCGCCTCCTCTACTACCTTAGCAGTGGTAGTTGTTTTCCCAAATAGGAATTCAAGAGAAGACCCCTCCATAATGAGATATAGCAGCAGGCAAAAATAAAAACAGCACGTACAATAAATGTTTCCCTTACCAATTCCACTTACCAATAGCGCTACACTCCCCGGCAACGGCGCCAGAAAATAGTCTTGATGACCCACAAGTATAGGGGGTGTATCGTAGTACTTTCGATAAATAAGAGTGTCGAACCCAACGAGGAGCAGAAGGTGTTGACAAGCGGTTTTGATGAAGGATTCACTGTAAATGCTCACAGACAAGTTTTTAGGAGTTTTTGATATGACAGATAAATAAAGTACAAGTAAATAAAATGCAGTAATAATAGTTGCAGCGAGTGGCCCAATCCTTTCTACAGCAAAGGACAAGCCGGTTGTTGTACTTATAATGACCAAACGTTCTTGAGGACACACGGGAATATTGTCAAGTGCTTTCGCTTCATATAGTTGATTAATCTTCATTGTTTTGATAAGTGTTGTGTGGGTGAACCTATGCTAATGCACCGCCCTTCCTAGGACTAATACATACTTGTGATTATACCCCTTGCAAGCATCCGCAAATACAAGAAAGTAATTAAGATAAACTAACCACAGCCTTAAACTTTGAGATCCTGCTATCCCTCATGCATCGATATACCAACGGGTGTTCAGGTTTCTGTCACTCCGGCAACCCCACAATTGGCAAACGAATACACAATGCATTCCCCTAGGCCCATAAAGGTGAAGTATCATGTAGTCGACGTTCACATGACACCACTAGAAGAATAACACCACAACTTAAGCATCAAACCATTAAATATTACTCAACATAGTTCACTACTAACATCAAGACTTCTCCCATGTCCTCAAGAACTAAACGAACTACTCACAAGACATCATACGGAACATGATCAGAGGTGATATGATGATGAATAACAATCTGAACATAAACCTTAGTCCAATGGTTTCACCCAATAGCATCAATAACAAGAGTAATCAACACCGGGAGAGTTTCCCCTATGAAATAGACAAGATTCAGCCCTAGATGTTACAGCGGAGACGGGGTGCAGCGGCGGTGATGATGGTGTTGGCGGTGGAGATGATGATGATGATCCCGATGAAGTCCAGCTCGATGACGGTGATGATGGCGACGATTTCCCCCTCCGGGAGGGAATTTCCCCCGGCAGATTTCTTCCTGCAGGGGAGCTTTTCGCTCTCTGGTGTTTTCCGCCTCGTGGAGGCGGCGGAATATTTCGATGGCCGTCCTCCGTGTGTTAGGGTTCCGAGGGGGTCAAGTACGCGAAGGGGGAACGGCTGAGGTGGGCCAGGGCCCCCAAACCACCTGGCGGCGCGGCTGGGGGCCCCCGCGCCAGGGTGAGGAGGGCCCACCTTGGCCCTTCTCAGCCTCCCCTTTTGGCCTCCTCCATCTTCTGGTAAAATAGGACTTCCATATGTCTCCTTCGATTTATTGATCTTCAGAAATAGTGCATCTCGACGGTGCTTTTTCCAGCAGAATCCTGACTCCGGTGTCCAATTCTCCATTATTCATCAAACATGCAAAATAGGTAAAATAACATAAGTAACACTTCTAAATATGAAATATATCGATGAATAGCAGTAAATTATGATATAAAATAGTGATGCAAAATGGACGTATCAGGGGGGTGAATAGGTGCTACCCAATTTTTAGTTCTTTTTCGATTTAGGCTTGACACAAAGGTGAACTCTCTAGGTATGCAACTAAGGTGAATTTACCTATATGACAAGTTAACACTAAGCAACAAACAAGATACAAGTAAAGACTAAGATAAAAGAGTAACGGAACGGAAGCACGCAGGGACAATGATGTATTCCCGAGTTCCTCCTTTTTTGGGGAGTACGTCTCGTTGGAGAGGTGTGAGCCACCACAACAGGTTGGTCTCAACGCCACAACAGGCTTCACCTTCTTCTCCGATGAACTTCACCACAAAGGCTAGGTTCACCTTCAACTATCGAAATCCTTCGAGGCGGAATCCAGAGCCTTTACAACAACAATCTTGGGGCACACATCGACAACTAAATTGGGGGCTCCCAGACGATACAATCTGTCACAATAGACAACAAGTGAGATCAACAAGAAGCCTAGGTTTTCCCAATGGAAACCCTAGGCTCAAATCTCTCAAGTGAATGAGGGGGAAATGAAGAACGACTTAGTGAAGATGTAGATCAGGGCCTTCTCCTTCAATCCTCCAAAGATCAACGAGTTTGGGTGGAGGGATTGGGAGATCTAGTTGCTTGAAGCTCTCTTGTTAATGAAGGGAGAGAGAATATTTGAAGCTTAGCTTCTTTGGAGAAGAAGTGTCCTTTTATACCCCCTCCACCAGATCTGCCCATTGGGACAAATCCGTGCTGCCCGGTAGTACCAGGCTCCGTCCGGTAGTACCGGCCAGCAAAGTCAACGCACAGTCAGCCTCGTCTTTGAAATCCTGCTGCTCAGGAAAGTGTCGCGGTAGTGCCGACTGATGTGGCGCGGTAGTGCTTGGCATTCGGCAGTACCGGGCCCGCCCGGTATTGTTGGGGAAAACCAGAGACATTCCAGTACGCCTCTGGGCTAATGTAGCACTACCGCACCAAGAAGCGCGGAACTGCTGAGCTGCCTAGAATTTTTGCCACGCGGTACTACCGGACGCAGTCCGGTACTACCGGCCACAGTAAAACAGTAGTCCAATAACGATTTTTCGCGCTTATTCCTTTTACAACCTGAGATCAAACATTAGTGCAAATACTATATTTCCTGCATGCAGTACATTTAGCACTCTTGTTAGTCCGCTCATTGTGTTGTTAACAAACACTAAAACTCATTAGGGATGGAAATGTTCTTTCATATGGTCACACAGTTAACGTTTAGTAATGTTAGGATAGCTCTGGGATATTTATAATGATGAGAACGAATATTGTGCGGAGTCTCGGATAGGATCCAGGACATCACGAGGAGCTCCGAAAGAGTCTAGAGGTAAAGTTTCATATAAGGAAAGTGGTTTTCAGGGTTTCGGAAAAGTTTGGGATTTTTCCGGTAAAGTATCAGAATGTTCTAGAAGGTCCCGGAGGGTCCCACGGTGGGGCCCACCTGCCCTGAAGGGTCAACATGGATCAAGGAGTGCTGCAGAAACCCTAATTGGCCAGCCGCATCACCTCCCCAAGGCCCATGCGGCTTAAGGGTCAAAGGGGGCAACCCTAACTCTAGGGCGCCTTGGGGGGCAAGTTTCCCCCCCCTGGCCGCCAGCCCTAGAGGGTTGGGGGCGCACCCCTGCCCCCACACCTATATAAACAGGGGGTGGAGCCTTGGATGTACACCCCAAAACCCTAGCTGCCGCCCCCTCCTACTACTTCTCCACCTCATGTCTTGGTGATGGCGTGTAGTTCACACGTTCGTTGGGAGACCCCAAGAGGAAGGTATGATGTAGTGCAGCACAGTTTTTCCTTGAAATATGACCAAGGTTTATCGAACCAGGAGGACACGGAGGTTCTTTAGAAGGTTGTTGGTGGGCGCCGTTACTCGATCACCAACGTGGAACCTGCACACAACACAACCAAACTACTTTGCCCCAACGAAACAGAGAGGTTGTCAATCTCTCTGGCTTGCTGAAAACAAAGGATTAAATGCACAGTGTGGAAAACAGTAGTCATTGCAGAAAGTAACAAGGAACAGATGATTGCAGTAGGTGTTTTTATCAGTATGAGGGAAAATGGACCGGGTCCACAGTTCACTAGTGGTGTCTCTCCATAAAAGATAACTAACATGCTGGGTGAACAAATTACAGCTGGGCAATTGACAAATAGAGAGTGCATGACAATGCAATATATGACAAGATGTTCATTATGAGATTTAATTGGGCATTACAACAAAGTACATAGACTTATCCAACTCATCTGTGCCTAAATAATCCACCTTCAGGTCAGCATCCGCATCACTTCCAGTATTAAGTTGCAAACAACAGATTATTGCATGAAGTAAAGTGTGTAATGTAAACAATGCAAATGACACGTAGACAATGCATCATTGTTTTATCCCTAGTGGCAACAGCACATCCACAACCTTAGTCGTTTCTGTCAACTCGAGCCCAGATTTCTAGAGGCATGAACCCACTATCTAGCATAAATACTCCCTCTTGGAGTTACAAGCATCTACTTGGCCAAAGCATCTACTAGCAACGGAGAGCATGCAAGATCATAAACAACATAAACATATAGATTGATAAACAACATGCTCATAGTATCAATATTCATCGGATCCCAGCAAACACAACATGTATCATTACAATACGATGATCTTGATCATGTTAGGCAGCTCACAAGATCTAAACATGGAGGTACAAGGTGGAGAGAGAACCATCTAGCTACTGCTATGGACCCGTAGTCCAAGGATGAACTACTCACACATCACTCCGGAGTCAGGCATGGCGATGTAGAGCCCTCCGGTGATGATCTCCCCTCCGGCAGGGTGTCGGGAAGAGCTTCAGAACCCTCCCGATCTAGGGTTGGCGACGATGGCGGCAGCGGAACTTTTCGTGGAATATGATCGGTGGTTTTAGGGTACGCGGAACATCGAGAATATATAGGCGAAAGGGCGGCGTCGGAAGGTTCGCGAGGTGCCCTCGCCAGGGCCCGGTGCGGGCCCACCCTTGGCCGCGCCCTAGGGTGGCGTGGGCCCCTCGTGGCCCTTCGGCGTCTCCCCTTCTGGCTTCTGGAGTCTTCCGATGAAATATCTGCATCCCTTTTTGTTTCGTCCAATTCCGAGAATATTTTGCGACTAGCTTTTCTGAAAGAGAAAAACAGCAGAAAACAGAAACTGGCACTTCGGCATCTTGTTAATAGGTTAGTCCCAGAAAATGCATAAAAATGCTATGAAGTGTAAACAAAACATGTAGCAATTGGTATAATAACAGCATGGAATCATCAAAAATTATAGATACGTTTGAGACATATCAAGCATCCCCAAGCTTAGTTCCTGCTCGTCCTCGAGTAGGTAAACGATAAAAACAACATAATTTTTGAAGTGACATGCTACCAACATAATCTTGATCAAATAGTAATGTAATGCGCATGAACTGAATGAAGTGATCCAAGTCAATGGTCTATAGTTTGCTAACAAGTAAACAAAGAGTAAACAAAATGAATCATACAAGTGCAAACTTTCATGAATAATACGTTGGAGACAATGGAGCTATAAGAGTTTGTATAAGAGTTAGCTCACAAAGCAATAAATTCTAAATGAAAGTGTTTGACATAACACAAAGGAAGATTTTGTTTCAGCACTGGCTTCAACTTCAACATATTTATCTCATGGATATTGTCAAGGCAAAGAATATAATAAGTCAAACACATAATTCATATAAAAACTGTTGTACCAAAGTTGACACTAGTGTTTGCTTGTGGCGACAGAAAGAAATAGGAAAACTGACTCAACAATAAAGTAAAAGAAAGGCCCTTCGCAGAGGGAAGCAGGGATTAAATCATGTGCTAGAGCTTTTTAAGTTTTTGAAAGCATATAGAGAGTATAAAAAATATATTTTGAGAGGTGTATGCTAATTGTCAACGAATCAGTAATAGACAATACAGTACAACCCAAGTTAATCAGATTTTACAAGAGCGGCTTCCATGAAGGACGTTATTTCTACCAGCGGGTAGATCATCCCTCGTTCTCTTTTGTTTACACACTTATGAACATTGCTTGACTGATTTCTCAGGGGCAAAAAGATGTGAAGAGAATTATTGGTTAAAGTTGTAATTAATTGGGACTGGGCACCCCTTTGCCAGCTCTTTTTGCAAAATTATTGGATAAGCGGATGTATATGCCACTAGTCCAGGTGTGTAAAGTCTGATCAACAAGTGAAATAAAGTAAAACTACACCTCCTCATGAGCTAGTAAACAGTGACACAAAAAGGAGTTGTACAGTTTTGAATAGTTTAAAGGTAGCACATGAAAAATTAACTTGGAGTGGCAGGAAAATACCACATAATAGGTAGTTATGGTGGACACAGATGGCATGGATTTTGGCTCAAGGGTTTTGGATGCACAAGCAACATTCCCGCTTAGTACAGAGTTTAGGCTAGCAAGGGTATTTAAGCAAACACAAACTGTCAACCGGTACAGCAAGAACTTATATAAAAAACATGGCTGAAAAATTATAAGACTCCACATTGTCTTCCTTGTTAACCAAAACCTTTCACTAGAAAATATCTAGACTTTTAGAACTACCAATGATACAAAGATCAAATATCAACAAGCTTTACAGTAGTTCTTTACTAATAGCCATTACTTACACGATGGACAAGTTTAAACATTTACTTACTTGGTAACTCAAAAAAATTGCCAAGTATCAAATTACTCAAGACAGTGATCTACAAGACTTATGTAAGCATTTTTATACCACTACCACATGCATAGCATTTTCTGTTCCAACCAAACACCAATCAGCTTATTTAAACAACTCTCCAAACAGATATAAGTGAAGTAAGAGAGTACTTTCTTCAAAAGAAACTAATAGCTCTAACAAGAAATACATGAAAACAAAGAGCTAGAAGTTTTAGCAGTAGCTAGACAAGAATACTCAACAAGTATAAGTGAAGCACAAGAGTATTCTAATAAAAAAAGCGGAGTGTGTCTCTCTCCCAAACAAGAGTGCTAGGATCCAACAAGTATAGAGCAGCAAACAAAACAAAAACAAACTGAAAACAAAAGCACACTGACGCTCCAAGAAAAGTACATATAATGTAAAGGAATAAAAATATAGTCTCACTAGAGATGACCTGATAGTTTGTTGATGAAGAAGGCATCCCCAAGCTTAGATGCTTGAGTCTTCTTGAAATATGCTGGAGAGATCCATGGGAGCCTCCCCAAGCTTAAGCTCTTCACTCTTCTTGATCTTGTAATATCATCCTCCTCTCTTAACACTTGAAAACTTACTTCACATCAAAACTCAACATTTTTCTCATTAGCAGGTTAGTGCATCAAAACAAATAATCTCACATAGTTCTGTAAGGACACAATTCATAAGCAAATATTTTCAAACATTAGCTACTGATACTAGGCTTAAGTGAAGCTCTTCCACCATAAAAGAAACTCACTCAACACTTGTAAAAGAGAGAATGCAAAACAAAGATAGAATCTGTCAAAACCAGAACAGTCCGTAAAGATGATTTTTTCCGGGACATTTACGTCGCGTAAATCGAAAACTCTAGTAATACGAAAGTTTAGTACACATCTCAGGAACACGCACAAAAAATTGCAGATCAATATGATGTTTTATAATTTTCTACCGAATTAAACGGTGACGTCCAGAAATCTGTTCCTGTGCAGTAATCCAAAAATAAGTACCATCTTGTCATAAGAGACTTTTCTTGGCACAATGAAAAGAAAATAAAAGATACAAAGGAGTTGCTACAGAAGTAAACAAGCTCCTTGACTCAAAAAACAAAAATAACAGAAAGTAAAAACAATGGGTTGCCTCCCATAAACGCTTCTCTTTAATGCCTTTTAGCTAGGCACAGTAATTTTTATGATGCTCACATAAGGATAAGAGTTGAAACATAAAAGAGAGCATCAAGAAGCATATATAAAACATGTTTAAATCTAACACTCTTCCTATGCATAGGAGCCTTGTAAGAAAATAAATCAATGAAACACAAAGTGACTAGCATAGGAAGGCAAAACAAATGCAACTTTAAAACTTTCAACATAAAGAGGGGAGACTTAATATTATTGAGATATATGAAACTGTGCCTCCCACTCTCATAATCACCGTTAGGTCTTAAAACAACCAGCATATAAAAGCAACACAAGAGAAAGCTCAAAACTTTCATCATAAAGAGAGGAAATTTAATAACATGAAGATTTATATAACCAGATTTTCCTCTCTCAAAATAATTTTCAGTAGCATCATGAATAGACTCAACAATATAGCTGTCACATAAAACATTCTTATCATGATCCACATGCATAGAAGTATCAATACTTTCCACATAAGTATAATCAATTTTATTAGTAATAGTGAGAGTAAAACTATCACATCCATCATTATAAACATCATATATAGGAGGCATATCATAATAACAATAAACTTTATCCTCAATAGTTGGTGGAACTAAAATAGCACAATCATTATAATCATCAAAAAGTGGAGGCAAAGTATCATCAAAGCAAGTTTCCTCCTCCAAGCTTGGGGTACTAAAAATATCATTTTCATCAAAACCAACTTCCCCAAGCTTAGAATTTTCCATGGCATTAGCAATAATGGTGTTCAAAGAATTCATAGTAATAGTATTGCTACTATCATGCAAATAAAGTTCCATAGGTTTTTTAATTTTCTCTTCAAACACTTCATGCCCCAACTCAAGATAAATTTCATAAAGCTCTCTCATGTTGTTTTCAGTCATAGAACTAGTTTCAAGAAAAGTCACCATTGATAGCGAGTAAAGAACTAGACATGATAATTAAAACAAGAAACAAAACTAGACAAACCGAAATAAACTATATGCTGGAATTTAATTTTTTTGTGTTTTTATTTTTAACAGCAAACAAGATAAAATAAAATAAACAAAGCAAGACAAAAACAAAGTAATGCGATTGGAAGTGTGAGACTCCCCTATCTGGAGATTCCAGTATCCCTGGCAACGGCGCCAGAAAAGTGCTTGATGGCGTGTAGTTCACACGTTCGTTGGGAGACCCCCAAGAGGAAGGTATGATGTAGTGCAGCAGCAGTTTTCCCTTGAAATATGACCAAGGTTTATCGAACCAGGAGGACACGGAGGTTCTTCAGAAGGTTGTTGATGGGCGCCGTTACTCGATCACCAACGTGGAACCTGCACACAACACAACCAAACTACATTGCCCCAACGAAACAGAGAGGTTGTCAATCTCTCTGGCTTGCTGAAAACAAAGGATTAAATGCACAGTGTGGAAAACAGTAGTCATTGCAGAAAGTAACAAGGAACAGATGATTGCAGTACGTGGTTTTATCAGTATGAGGGAAAATGGACCGGGGTCTACAGTTCATTAGTGGTGTCTCTCCATAAAAGATAACTAACATGCTGGGTGAACAAATTACAGCTGGGCAATTGACAAATAGAGAGTGCATGACAATGCAATATATGACAAGATGTTCATTATGAGATTTAATTGGGCATTACAACAAAGTACACAGACTTGCTATCCAACTCATCTATGCCTAAATAATCCACCTTCAGGTCAGCATCTGCATCACTTCCAGTATTAAGTTGCAAACAACAGATTATTGCATGAAGTAAAGTGTGTAATGTAAACAATGCAAATGACACATAGACAATGCACCATTGTTTTATCCCTAGTGGCAACAGCACATCCACAACCTTAGTCGTTTCTGTCAACTCGAGCCCAGATTTCTAGAGGCATGAACCCACTATCTAGCATAAATACTCCCTCTTGGAGTTACAAGCATCTACTTGGCCAAAGCATCTACTAGCAACGGAGAGCATGCAAGATCATAAACAACATAAACATATAGATTGATAAACAACTTGCTCATAGTATCAATATTCATCGGATCCCAGCAAACACAACATGTAGCATTACAATAAGATGATCTTGATCATGTTAGGCAGCTCACAAGATCTAAACATGGAGGTACAAGGTGGAGAGACAACCATCTAGCTACTGTTATGGACCCGTAGTCCAAGGATGAACTACTCACGCATCACTCCGGAGGCAGGCATGGCGATGTAGAGACCTCCGGTGATGATCTCCCCTCCGGCAGGGTGCCGGGAAGAGCTACAGAACCCTCCCGATCTAGGGTTGGCGACGACGGCGGCAGCGGAACTTTTCGTGGAATATGATCGGTGGTTTTAGGGTACGCGGAACATCGGGAATATATAGGTGAAATGGCGGCGTCGGAAGGTTCGCGAGGCGCCCTCGCCAGGGCCCGGCGCGGGCCCACCCTTGGCCGCGCCCTAGGGTGGCGTGGGCCCCTCGTGGCCCTTCGGCGTCTCCCCTTCTCGCTTCTGGAGTCTTCCGATGAAATATTTGCATCTCTTTTTGTTTCGTCCAATTCCGAGAATATTTTGCGACTAGCTTTTCTGAAAGAGAAAAACAGCAGAAAACAGGAGCTGACACTTCGGCATATTGTTAATAGGTTAGTCCCAGAAAATGCATAAAAATGATATGAAGTGTAAACAAAACATGTAGCAATTGGTATAATAACAGCATGTAATCATCAAAAATTATAGATACGTTTGAGACGTATCACTTGGCGAAACCCTGCCCATGAGAACTTCCACCATATAGCCACCACCCCATCGTGTTGATGGCCTAGATCCCATCTACTTCTCCCTCTCGCTTGCTGGATCAAGAAGGAGGAGACGTCGTCGAGCCGTACGTGTGCATATCTCGGAGGTGCCGTTCGTTGCGGTACTGGATCGGATTGGATCGCGAAGATAGTACGACTACACCAACCACGTTGTAAAACGTTTCCGCTCGTGTTCTTCAAGGGCATGAAGATCAAATATCGCTCGTTACAAGTATTCTCCTAGATTTGATCATGGCTTTTCGTTTGCATTTGATGGCGTGAATCACACACACCTGTTGGGGAACCCCAAGAGGAAGGTATGATGCAACACAATAGTAATTTTCCCTCCGTTTCGAAACCAAGGTTATCAATCCAGTAGGACTTCAATACCTTTAGTTAGGTGCTCGTTGTCTGGCGCCAGGAAATATGGCGTGTTGACGGGAGACTATTTGCTTAAGAAGACTTGTGAGCTTTTGTTTCCCGTAACGTATCTATAGTTGCCATAAACCTTGACTTCAACGAACGTGGACCTGCACACAAAACACAAACTCTCTTTCGTCCCCAACTTTCCAGGAAGGTTGTAAGGCTTCCCATCTTGCTGTTAACGAGAGAATTAAATGTATGGTGTGGTTGGAAGTAATGAAAGTAAAATGGTACAGCGAGCAAGTGATGATGAAAAGCAAATAAACGAGGTTGTAAACAATGTAAAAGAATGGACCGGGTGCCATAGTTTTACTGGTGGTGTCTCTCCATAAAACAGTAAACATGTTGGGTGAACAAATTACAGCTGGGCAATTGACAAATCATGAGGGCATAACAATGCTATTATGACAAGACAAAGTTCATCGCACTAATCATGTAGGCATTACGTGAAAATATATAGACCGATATCCAGCATGCATCCATAACTAATAATCCACCTTGAGACCGTTGTCCATCATCATCTCGCTGGTATTGAGTTGCAAAAGCAATGGACAATTGCATTAAGCACAGTACATAATGTAAGCACCATTCATAATCAATAAGTAGACATGAACACCGCTGTTTTACCCTTAGTAGCAACAACACATCCTCGTCCTTAGACGTTTCTGTCACTCGAGCCCAGGCACGGAGGAGGCATGAACCTACTATCTAGCACAAAAATCTCTCTTGGAGACACATGCAACTACTTGACCAGAGTAACCACACACATCAGAGAGCATGCAAGAACACACTAGAACAATAACATAAATATAACATCAAGATCGTATAAGAAACATGAACAATCTGATCATGAGTTCACAATTCATCAGATCCCAGCAAACACAATATGTATCAATTACATAACGGTGATCTTTATCATGTTAGGTAGCTCACAAGATCTAAACATGGTAGCACAACGAGAAGACACAATCATCTAGCTACTGTTATGCACCCGTAGTGCAAGGAGATGAACTACTCACGCATCACCCTGGAGGCAATCATGGCGATGAAGAATCCTCCGGTGATGATTCCCCTTCCGGCAGGGTACCGGAGCAGGGCTCCAGGAGCCCTAGATTGGACATTCGAGATGATGGCGGCGTTGTATGGCTTTCGTGGAAAATAATCACCGCCTTCACATTTTTAGGTCAGAAGGCAATATATAGGCGAAGAGGGGTCCCGGGGAGGTGCCCCAGTCGAGGAGGCGGGTGGAGGGCGCCTGGGGTGGACCCGCGCCCCCTGGTCGCCTCCTCCCTGTGGGCCTCCCCTCCGGCAGATTTTTGGACTCCGTCTTAGTTTCGGGTAAAAACTTATGTCCATGGATTTTCAGGACTTTTCGCGAATATTTCCTGTAGAACTTTTCTGGAACAAAAAGATAGCAGAAAACAGAAACTGGTATTGCGCATCTTGTCAATAGGTTAGTCCAAGAAAATGCCCTAAAATGATATAAAACTATAGTAGAAACATGTAGCAATGACACAAAACAAGCATGTAACAATAAAAAATTATAAATACATTGGAGACGTACATCTAGTAGGAATTTTTTCTTTCTATGCTACCAATCCCATCGTGCATAAGCAACATTCCCGGTTAGTACAGAGGTTTTAGGTTAGCAAACACTTTTAAAAATCCATGCAATACTAACAGATACATGGCATTATAACTTCTATCCAAATATGCATAAATAATTAAATATGATACATTATATTGTATTTCTTGTCTAGCTTAACACTTTTGATCAAGAAAATATATATATAGATTGGGAATTCACAATCATTAAAGAGGTCCAATATATATATGCATGCGAAATTTCTCTTCTTTGTTCTAAGTTTTGAGCGCCTCGTCGAGGACGAAGTCCTCCGGCGCGAAGCCCTGGTCGAAGGCGGCGGTGTCGTAGCCGTCAAGCACCTCCTCCGGCTCCTCCCTCCTCGGCCTGCGCACTAGCGTGCCGGAGGAGCTCCCCTCGCCACGCCTGGCTGCCGTGCGGCGCCGGTCGAACTCCTCAACGGCGCGGTAGAGGAGCGGCTCCGGCACCTCGGCGTCGTGGTGGATGTATTTCCACGCCGCCCGCTTCCTCGCCGCGTCAGGGACGGCAAGCCGCTTCCTCGCCGTGTCAGAGAGATCCGACCAGTCGATGGCGGCACGGGAGGAGCTCCCGCGCTTCGGCGTCGTCTTCTTCGGTGGCATCGCGGCGCGGCGGCGGTGGATTTCGTCGGAGACGGCGCGGCAGAGCGAGGGATTGCTCGTCAGCGGTGGTGGCGCGACTCGGGCTATGGACTGAAAACACCGCCCGAGTCGTTATAAATCCTGTTTGGACGCGGGGTTTATCGGGGCCCCGAAAAACGTTTATGGGCCAGGGCGGCTTTACGGGCTCTGTTCTGGTTCAAAAAACGGTCTAACCCCGTAAAGCCGCCGGAATTTTTCAGTTCCGTGCCTTTTACGGGCTCTGCTAGAGATGCTCTTAGGTACGAAATTTACATGGATGGGATTGGTACAATCAACGAATCACGCCCATTGCATGTGAAACTCGATATACAACACGGATCATGTATCAATCGAATCAATACACGACCACTCTACGGGTATCAGTACTTCCATTTTAAGGCCGTGTTTACTTCTAGTGTATTTTAGGGGATTGGAGGAGATTATTTGGGATCGCAGAAAATCCCCACTAGTCTGTTTACTTCTAGTGTATTTTATGTATTTTAGAAGATTAGATGGGAAATCCCTAGATATCCCAAACCAACCATCTCATTTTTTCCTAAAACAAAAACTCTAATCCATGCTAGTGTATTGTAGGGAAAAACTATTTGTGGGGATTTGTAGGGTTTGGGTGTTCACCAAATCCCCTCTTATCTCCACTCTTCCCATCCCCTAGAAAAATTCTTGGAGTAAACAAGGCTAACTGGGCAGCGCATGCACAATTCACTGTGCTGAGATTGTTCCCCCCATCAAACAAAGCGCACGGATCATGTATCAACCGACAATGATGGTAGAATCACATCTATTAATTTCATTCACCAGTAATGCACGTGAAACTCGATATACAATAATCTACAGTACCTAGCTAGCATGCTACACTCCTATATTTGTTTTGTTTCTTAGCACGCACACCTACTTGACAGTTTGTTTCGTTTCTTTTAGCATCGAGTCGATGCGCCCGTCGTTGTTGTACGCCTCCACAATCTTCTTGGCGTAGGCTGGCATGTGCTGCTCCGCTCTGCAATGTATGTACAGTAAGTCTGTTAGTTCATTCACACATCGTCCTAACATGGTAAAATCCCAGGGATCAAACAATCAGCCCGTAGACACAGGAAGCGAGTGTTCGAGCACCATCATTCTAGGCCGTGGGAGGCGGGATCTGGTAGAAAGGGATATGTATTACCTCGCGCTTCCCCATGCTCGCTTCACATACAGGTAGTTCCTGATCGTGTGGTAATCCAGGGAGTAGCGACCAAATTCCAGCCCCTTGGGCCCAATCTGCACAAACCCAATCACAACACCCATCAACGATTCACCATGCAATCCAATCCAGCTCAACATCCAAAATGTAGCATCAATCACTAACCAGATTTAGCAGGAAAGCAATGATGTTGCCCACAAATCTGGGAGCTGGATTAGAAGGGCCTTTCCCTGAAAAATACCACCCCCAGTCAATCACATTTTAGAACCAAGCAATGCTGAGTAGCTGCAGTCAAAAGGAAAACCACATGGAATCCATTCATATATGTACCCATTTTCGCTGCATCATCAGCTTTCACTGTCTCCATCACAAAGGGTTGTCTATCGCCCTGAGAAAGAACAATGATCACTATAATCATATAATGAATGCACTAGTCGTACCCACCACAGTATACATATTACAGTGTGCAACTTTTATGCATGGATGTGGATGCATACACTGCTAACTGTTGGTGTGGTTTCCAAAAGGTCCTCTACCAGGCTGAGCATCTCCCTCCCACGGTCATTCCTTGTGATCAGAAAAAATTTATCAATCTGCTATTGAGCAGTCAGACGGCTCACTGCCAGCCAGTCAATTTTCATTTGGCTTAGTTACCTGACCGTGATATACTGAGGGTGCTGAGTCATGGAAACCCCAGAATATTTAGGTACTCCCATATAACCCACCACTAAATCCTGCACAACAAACACTTTTAGCTACGGCCAGCTTCGATATGCAAGTGAACAAATTGTGGGAGTAGAAAGAGAAAAGAGAAACAACTGTTTAAAGATAATAAATCATCAGCCAAAGGGATTGGTTACTATTTTCGACCCGGATGCAGTATGAGAATATCTTTATTCGCATGCGCAGAAGGAACAGTGGATTTTATTGTAGACGCAAAACAGATGTCTGCTTTCTCAACAGATGACTAATAACTCCAACTTCTACCTATTCGAAACAATTTCGAAAACAACACATATTCAAATTAAATAAAAAACGAGAGAAGCCTCACCGCCAAGCCATTTGTGTAGTCAAAGCAGCTGCAGGATGGCAGAAGTAGATTAGCTCGACATTACCAAATGATGCCTACAGATTTTTGGGGACCACAAGTGAATTCTACACTGAGAATAGCATACCTGTAGCATGATGGTGCAATAACATCAACCAGATCGTTTGCTGGCAAGCAAAAATAAGGGACCTGCTTTGAACTAGGCAATAAGGAAACAATTTTGGTAGACTCGATGCTGTAGAATAAGTTAATAACAGACAAGCAGATGACTTACCTCTTCTATGTGCCCATCCAAATGCTTTAAGTGAACCTGCATATACGCATGGTTATACAAAAGTATCACGTATCAAACTGACAAAGCAACAGAATCATAACTCTTGTTTTTCAATACATCCTAAAATTGGTTGTTCAACTGTTGATTCCTAGAAGTTAATGGTACTGCTTTTATGGGGCATACATAAAACTGTTACTGGGGGGCAAGGTAAAGACGGTTTCAGATTAAGTTTTACCTTATAGTCTTGCATAAATTCATAATGTAGAACTGTTTCTGGTTCAGTACTTGCAGCCTTCAGAAATTTATCAAGTCCTTTACGGGTACCGTTGTCGACTGAGAAATTTACTAGTGTAAGCAAAAAGTTCCCATATATCTTCCATGCAACACAGCACTTCAAATGAATTCAAGATTGGCTGATTCGGACAATCATAAGTACTTACCACAGTTTGTGCCAAGCACATAAAGCTTTTCCAAGCCAAGGTACTTCTCTACAGATCTCAAAGCTGCGGTTCAAGAAGTAGAATGTTGAATAACTGACACATATGATAAACCACCATGGTAGAAATAGAAGAATGTTCACGTAAAAGGTAAATACCTTGCACTTGGCAACCCACGCCACAAAAAAGAAGACGTTTTACACCAGCAGCCTGCCAAAGAAAAACATGAAACCCAGGTTTGAGAAGAGTATCAGAAAAAGGACGTATGATACAACAACCAAGACATCATAGCATTGTCTTTGGCAATAGCACCTAAAGTGGGCTTTGCTTTGCTTTTGAGCCACAGCTGGAAAGGGCGTTGATTGGCATAAATTTCCATTTCCTGGAATTGGGGTATAGGAGCAAATTTTTGAACAAACAAGCCCAAGTTCATGTTCGGAGAGCATACGTTCTTTACTTACTTCAGATAACTGCCATCATGATTCATGACCCATTTTTTCTAGGCTGAGAAGGGCATGGAGACAAGATACAGTAGCTAACGAACGAAGCAAAGTATATAGCATGAACAACAGGTTTACCTCTACCAAGGCAAGTGTATTCAGGTTTGGTGATAATGTTGGCTTGACACCTTTTGCTGCAATCACTTCTTCTGGAGTCCTAGCAAAGCACTTGAATCTTACTTCCATTTTTTTTTATCAAGAATGGGTATTATGAAAAATGAATAGATAGACCAATAACAAGGTTTTAGCTCACATGCATGAAAAAAATACTTAAAGTGCACAAAGCAAGTGATGTAGCTAGTCTCTTAAACTGATAACTAATCAATCCCATTATACCTGGCTAAAACAGGCCTCGGAGCAAACCTATCGTCTGGATCACTGCAGATCGAGGTGACAAATGAAGAGCATTAGTCAAGTGTACGAGATATTCTTTAGCAAGGAAAGACAAACAATGTGGTATCCGATTCTTGTCTGGGTGCCTTTGTACACAAACCATGGCATCGACCATGTCTGCTTTTAGCATCTCAACTGCGATTGTTGTGACTATTCCTGTCCATTGGGCTCCTACATGTATAAGATTGATGAGGCAGATGTGTCACATACATTTTTTCGATAAAGATGTGTCACATTCATAAGCAGGTATATAAAGTCGGCAAATGGTAACTGCATGTATTGGGATGAAATGAAGAAGGTAGCTAGGTAAGCGATACCTTGAACAGGTTCTGTCTTCCTGGCATATAGTAGTTGGTCATACACCCCGAAGTACATTTCGTCCATGCTATCCTTCCTGCCCCTCCCATGGACTATTGGTTCCAAATCCTACATACAGCGTTAATTAAGTACTCAAAGAATCAAGATAAGCTCTCCATGAACGGCAGACACGTTCAGAGCAGCAGTAGCAATAGCAATGGGAAGGAAGATGGAGGTCGTTACCTCGACACGGGACATGCCGTCCCCGAGGAACGCGCAGGCGTTCTTGACATGCGCGACGTAGTACGTGTCGCAGAAGCCACAGCTGCTGCACTGGTCCTTGGCTGGGTAGACGCCTCCGGGGGAGATGGGCTTGGATTTCTCCCGCCAATCCTCCCTCACCGCCTTCCCCTTCCCTTTTCTCCCTGATTAGTTCGATTCGATTCAGTTCATCGAGCTAGCTAGGAACTGAACTGAAGGTACGTGATGCGTAGGATATGTAACCTGACGAGGAGGATGAGGAGGAGCACCGTGGGGTGAAGGAGAAGCACGGTTTAGGGGAGGTGTAGGAGAAGCAACGCGCGGCCATGGCCATCGTGCTACTCAGGCACACACAGCTTCAGATCAGAGGCAGGAGCCGCTCGTGGACGATGATAAGATTGTCTCGACTCGTCGTGGGCTCGGCTCGCACATATCCACACCACGCAAATGTTGAGAGAAGATTCGTCGGCCCAATTACACTGAAGAGGTCAATAATTCCATTAAAAAAAGGCGAGCGCAGGAGAAAGTATATGGTGGAAACCAACTTTCGGTGAAAACCGGTAAAAATCACGAAAAAAAATGTTTAAAAGTTCTAAATATTTATGAACAAAATTGCATTGTGTTGAGAATGTAGAGTTCTATAGGCATGTATATTTGCAGTTTGAAACTCGAAATTGTGTAGGAGTTATAAAAATGACAAATTTAGCAATGAGTATGCTACTATTCATTGTTGAATTTGTCATTTTCATAACTTCTACACAATTTTGAGTTTCAACTTGCTAATTTACACGTCTATAGAACTATACCTTCCTAACGTAATTACGTAATGCATTTTTGTTAAGAATTTTTAGAACTTTTAAACGTAATATTTTTATGGTTTTCACCGGTTTTCATCGAAAGTTGGTTTCCACCGGATATTTTCCCGGATCGGATGCCCGATCAGCCCCTCTTTCCTTCTTTTTAGGGCAAACCACACACTTTATTACTAACACATAATCAAGTTTTTACAATCAGCCTCAAGGCTGGAACTAAGGAACTCGGGACATACCCCTAACCATTCTGAATTAAAAGATTGGTCACGTGCACTCATGGGCATCCCCATTGGCAGTTCGACTAGCAAAGCAAAGCTCAAAGGATTGGAACGAAGGGCCGAGGTCATCTACCTCACTGAATATCGAAGCAATCACCGATCTTTGAGCTGCTCTGCCCTTCTATAACTTCACCAGCGCTTCACAATCTGTCTCACAAATAATTCTTTGGTAGCCTTGCTGGCTGGCAAACACCACCACGTCGCGAAACGCCAAGGCTTCAGGGACCAACGAGTCTGTAATACAAATAGTGTGGGTTGCTTCTCGGCGGCCATATCGGCCAAGACCGATCATTCCTCCTGAGCCATACGATACGACCCGGACGATGCCCGCGGTCTCATCCACCATGATTTTTTCTACACTAATGCAAAGACACCACTATCATGTAATAGAAAGGATCATTGCATGAAATTTTTATGCGTAAGTAATTTTCCTTAAATCTATATTTAGTTTTGTAAAATCGAGTAAGTGCTCGATGTATTAGGCCTATGACAATGCACCGTCTTTTATCACTAATAAAAACTTAAGTGAAAACTTGTCCAATGCATTGTTTTTGGGGTTGTATTTAAATTTAATTATTAAGATTATGAATACATATGTTTGGGCTAGCAACTTTTTTTGGCTATGGCCATGGCCCATGTGTCAGGGTTGTATGTTACTTAGGTTACAACCCCACTCTCTTTGTTCATTATCTATTCCCTCTGTTTCATATTAGTTGTTGTTGAAATAGATGTATCTAGACGTATTTCAATGCTACACATCTGTTTCAGCGCCTACTAATATGGGACAGAGTGAGTACTATATCACGTCGGCAAAATACTTAGAAAATCGTGTTATGAAATTTTCATTGGCATAGACCTTGCTTGTTTTGTTGAAGCGGGAATCGGGAGTACTTAATTTCAAATCCATGATTGATATGCACTATCTACTTTAAAAAAAAACCTAGATCTGTACTATCTAGTTTAGAATGTGCTCAATTTGTTGATTATTCTTTTGGAGGAAATCAGACACAATTAATTACAAATTCACAGAAGGCAGACAGCTGGCCCGATCTTTCTGCATCTCATCCAATGACAATCAACATAATGTTTTATCTTGCGTGTAAGAGGTGTTATCTAGTTTGATTTTCGTGTGGTGGGTGAACAAAGGAAGGGGCTGTGAGTGTCGCACTAAATGGGAGGAGGGACGTGTGACACCAACTCCCCTTTAATAGTTACTCCATCCGTTCATAATTTTAAGATGTTTTAGGTTTTGCAAGATTGACTACATATAGACTAAAATAAGTGAATGTACACACTAAAATGCATCTAGATGCGTGTGAATCTGAAAAAATTGTGAAAAACTACAACATCTTATATACACAGAAGTAGAGAGAGTACTAGCTAAATATCCGTGTGTTGCTAGTGGAAAACCTTCCTTTTTATCCGTGTTTCTATAATTCGGTGATTACTTATTTCCTTCCTAAATTAAAACTATGTTTTTCTTTTCCTTGCAATCTAAGATACAAATTTATTTATTTCTTTCCTTTTTTATGATGGTGGGATGAGGTGCTGGTGGGATGAACCACCAAATCCTATTTAATAGTACTCCCTCCATCCGGTATTAGTTAACATAGATTTTTCTAAATATGGATGTATCTAAACACTAAAACACGTCTAAATACATCTGTATTTAGACAAATCTGCGTCTATTAATTCGGGATGGTGGGAGTAATAAAGATAAAAGATATGATATGATATGATATGATATGATGGTGTGTTCATTGGTGGATACAGAGGTCAGGAGGTTATTTTAGCCTTCATTTTTTTAAGGAGCTCACGAGTGAATACCATAAAACATACACCCTTATTAGTATTTTCATGATTGTTTTCTTCCTCACCCACTCATCGGTATTGTGTCTCTTGAGTGGAGGATGTATCATGTACTCCCGAGCTTGGAGTATTCCGTATGTAAGTACTACTTAAATGATCTTGGAAAATTACAAGAAAAATTGGTAGCATAAACACATGTATCTCTTTGTCACAAAACTCAAATTTAAACCGAATCGAGAAACAAAAAGGAAAATCTAGCTGTGGATGGTAACCAAATCAAATTGATCTTTTAACTTGTTCCAGTATATCATTTTGTGCATAAGATTTTTCTACCTTGTTCCTTAAGCCATGCATAAAGTCTGAAATTAAATTCTGGTGACATGATAGATATATCTAGTATTGGTACTGCGATATTTTTAGACAATTTAAAAACTTTTAGATAGTCGCAACCAAATAGGTGAATTGGGAGTACCTCGAGCCTAGAGGAAGTATCTAGTACAACCGTAATGTGATATTTACTGCTAATAAAATATTTGACAATTAAAAATCTTACAATATTGTACAAAAATTGACAGCATTGACACAAGATATGCCTAATATAGCACAAAATTTCAAATCTAGATTCAAGCTGCACATAGGGAAGACAAATTTCGTTGTGAATATTAGCTAACTGAAATTTGTTGCAAATACTGAATTCGGCTACTATTCACAGAAATATTTTTCTCGTTTTGTTACTTGAATTATAGGCCTAGTTTGAATTTGATTTGTTGCTGGAGTAGGTACATATTGTATAAAAGGTTGTAGAAAACCTTTTTGCTAATTCAGTAGTGTGATGGTAGCATGGTAATACAGATGCAGTACAAATGTTTTACAAATAAAACAATCTTTTAAATCAATTTCGTATTTCAATTGTGTGTCTTTTTTTTTCAATAATGAACGTTTTTTATTGAATACATAATGTCCCATTGAGACGATACTGAGTGTATAGTGTTCACAAGCAGCCTCTGCAGATTTCGAATGCATATGGTTAACATAAAACACACCCATATCAAAGAAGTTAAAATACAGTAACCTGAGACTAATATCAAGCAACGGGGGTGGAAGGTCGATGGTAGCACAGAACATACAGATGTGTCATGTGTGGTACTCTAGATACTCTCTCCTGGAGCCTGTGAGACCGAGAGTTGGATAAGCTCTCCTCTGGTTTAGGGCGTGCATCATCGGCCGGTACACAACTCATGATAGTACAAAATGCGATGGAGATGACTGGATGAATGCAAAGGCCAAACGAAAATGAATGCAGAGCAGAGTTCAACTCATTGTCCAATCACCATCTGGTAAGTGGTGCAATTGCACGCAGTGTGAGTACCCCTTGTGCTAAAGCCCTCGTCACTACACTGCCACAGAACATGCACTGACCAGTAACTGACTAGTTCTACTACGCCACAACTACCATACTACTCAACAACAAATGCAGCATCCAACGGACAACAAACAGTTGAACATTTTTTAGTAACCAACCAAACGGATGAGATAAGGGCATCTCCAGTCGTTCGGCCCCCAGGCCGAAAAAACGGCGCTATTTTGGCCCGCCTGGGGGGCAACGGCGCTATTTCACGTGCTGGGGGGCGCCGATTCCCAGTCGTCGAACCCAGGCCGCCCCCCAGCCGGCGAGTTTGGGCGAGTTTGGGCCATATTTCGCGCATAAAATAAAGGCCAACACAATTAAAATAGTTCGACATACAAATTCACACATAAGAATAGTTCAACATACAAATCCATACACAAATAGTTCAACAAAGCAAGCAAATAGAACAAATCAAACTAGGCATTGGCATTGTCGGCATTGCCATTGCCTTTGCGCTCCCACAAGTGCTGCACAAGATCATCCTGCAGTTGTGTATGTGCTGCAGGGTCTCGAATCTCCTGGCGCATAGCGAGGAAGGATGCCCATGTTGCCGGAACCTGGTGATCTACATCTGCAAGAGGACCCTGTCGGTAGTATGGCGCAGTAGTCTCAGGCACCGGATGATCCTGCTCACTCTCAATGATCATGTTGTGCAAGATTACACAACAGTTCATCACCTCTCACATGTTGGCCTTCGACCAAGTCATGGCTGGGTACCGGACAACAGCGAATCGAGACTGCAGCGCACCAAATGCCCGCTCAACATCCTTCCTGCAAGCCTCCTGGCACTTGGAAAACCAAGCTTTCGCGCTTCCTGCACAGGGTTGGAGATGCTCTTCACAAATGTTGACCATATCGGTACAAATGAATCAGCGGGAGCACCATATGCAAGCAACCTCATGGCCATCGTGCACTTCTGAATTGAGGTAAAGCCAACCGTACCGGTGCAATCCTTCTTCAATTTGAAGTAGGTATCGAACTCCCGGATGGCATGCATGATGTCGAGGAAGAGCTTGCGGTTCATCCGGAAGCGGCGCCGAAACACGGGCTCGTCCTGCATGGGATGATCGGCGAAGTAGTCGGAGTAGAGGATGCAGTACCCTTCGTAGCGCTGCCTCGGCTTGCTCTTGCGGCGGCCGGGTGCCGAGCCACCACGCCGCGGCCGCGCGTCGTGCGCGAGCAGGCCGGCGAGGCAGGCCAGGATGAGCAAGTGCTCTTCGTCGTCGATGTCGGCCTGGGCTTCCTCGTCGAGCAGTTCGGCGAGCAGCTCGTCGTCGTCGGAGTCCATGGTTGGGCGGGCAAACCGCCGAACACCTAGCAGGCGAGGTGGGCGCGAGTCTTCCCGAGAGCCTTCCTCCCGGCCAGATCACGGCGGAGGGGAGGGCGGCGCCGGTGCCGTGGTTTGGGGCGAGATGGTGGGGTTCCTAGCTGCTTGCGTCCGGCGGAGGGGGGAGGGGTGGTGCCGGCGGCGAGATGGCGGCGACGGGGCGGGATAGAGGAAAGGGCGAGGCGGGGGGTGGGAAATGTGCTGTCTCCCCGACAGTGCTGGCCCACGCGCGTTTTCCTTCCGCCGACCCCCCAGGCGCAACCCGGCGCGTTGGGTTTGGGCTGGGTGCGCCGACGCCAAAACGGCGCTATTTGGGCTCCTGGGGGGGCGACTGGTAAAAAAACGGCGCTATTTGGCCCAAAACGGCGTTTTTTTAGGCCCTGGGGGGGCGCTGGGGGACGGCTGGAGATGCCCTAACAAGCTAAGCAGGCAGATGGACTAACTAGTTACATATACTACACCCGGCCGGACGACATCTCACAGTATTCTTCTTCTCAAAGAAATTCAGGCTCCCGGACAGTGCAGCAACTCCAGTCCAGTGTGATCAAGCTTAATAAAATATACACTCACATGCTCTGTATGATGATCATACAAACAACTCAAGAACAAATAGGTTCCCTGGCAATATCTCCGCGAACATGATTTCAAGCTTTTGCTCACTGTAATAAAGCATTGTAAATAAAACCACAGCCAAGGCAAAGGACCACTTAAGATAAACAAAATTCTAGAATAAAAACATGTTTGTGATTGTACCAACCATACCAGTACAACAGCTGTTAGAGATCTAGCATACTTTCTGCAAGTAAGCCAGGCCACAAACACAAACAACACTAACAAAAGGAGAACTAGCAACTGAAAGTCTACAAGGAAGCTACAGGCTCCTCTCTGTTTCACAGTTCCAGGGTTGCAACCTTCAGCAAAATGAAAAGCAGTATATTTCCTCACCAGCACTACCAAAAATCTCCACCAAACTGTGAAGCCACCACCAGTTTTATAGTGTACCTTCAGCACATCCAGTCACACTTCTCACTGAACCCTCTGATGAACTTATCTGCTAATCAATGCCGTAATCGATGCTCAGCTCCCGCATCGGTGGGATGGTATCTGTGGCAAACACCATCAGGTGAGGGCATGATTCATTTTCGTTGCCACGGATAACGAACTGCACAAAGAGATTCGGAGCACAACTGTGGCTAATGTAGCTAGATATATTCCTCCTCTCAGACACGTCGAGCACATAGCTTGGCTCTGGGAAATGGTGGAATTGGGGTCCGTTGTCTTCTAGAAGTGCAGCAGAGGCATCTCCCCACTCTCTCCATTTCTTGGGGAACCTCTTTGGATCGATGAAGGAGCCCTCATTCATCGGCACGTCTCCTAGCACCACATCTCCACTGTACTCGCATACAAAAGCGCCTGGCTGTATCAAGTCCAGTGTCCTGACGCCCCACTCCGTCTCCTTGGACCGGAACACCTCGAGCCGGTGCTTCATTCCACGCTGGGTCAATCGATTCAAGCAACTCATGGTGCAATCACAAAGATCACCACACTCATACACTACTGGTCTTCCCCTCACAAGGGTGCCATCCTCATTGTACACCGGGCCTCCACCGTTCTTCCTCACGCAGCTGCACTTGGAGCAACATGTCTTACAATGACAGCCCTTATGCCGCTTCACCGGTGTGAACTCCACGGACAATGGAAATTCAGGTTGTGCAATGTACCCATAGTGAAGGAGAGTACTCTCTTGGTCCACATTGTTGCAGACTGCGACAGGGAACGCCTCCTTGCCATTTGATAGGTCCAGCGAGATGTAGCCCGGCGGGAGGATTTGGTTGTCGACCATTTCCTTGAGGTTATTGGCAATTAACCAGTTTTTGCTGCCGAGTTCCTCCTGGTCAGGGAGGCGCACGAGCTTGTACTTGCAGACATCTCGGCCAGATTTGCCCGGGCCAAAGGTGGAGGTGATGACCCTGTAGAGGCCGTCGTAGACATAGACCTTGCGGCTGGGGCTGGACTCGGAGGGGTGGCAGCGGATGACACGCACCTCGACGCCGTAATGGTAGCTGTAGTGGAGCGCGAGGTTGCCGCGCTCGAGCGTCTGGTCGGCGTGGTGCTCGACGCGGTTGCGCTGGCGGCCGCCGCTGCCGGTGTACACGAGGACGTCGCCGCTGTCCTCGTCGTCGAGGTACCCGCCGGAGGAGACGATGCTGGTGGCGACGGGGTGGCCCTCGCTGACGATGCTGGCAGGGACGTAGCCAATGCCGGCCTGCGGGGCGCAGTGGAGGCCGACGACGCAGAGCTCGGCGCGGTAGAAGAAGGCATCGCCGACGAGGATGCCGGGGATGGAGCCGACGATGCGCACGTCCCGGTAGAGCCAGAGGCCCCGGGAGAGCATCGTGCTGGAGGCGCGCAGGTCGGAGCGATTGCGGGGGCCGTCGTAGCTGTCCTGGCGCTGGTAGATTCCGCGGAGCGCCTCGAAGGTGAGGCGCGCGTTGCGGACCAGGGAGCGGAAGTGGAAGTTGTCCTGAGGCGTTATGGAGGTGATGCGCACCATCTCACCGGCGCGGGCGCGTTTCTTGGTGGAGGAGGAAGAGGCGGCGGCGGCGGAGGGCGGGGGAATGGATACCTGTAGGTTGGCCTCCTGTTGGGGGTTGGGCCCGGTGAGGAGGAGATTGGCGGAGATGCCGTCGAGTTGGTGCTGTGAGTGGAGGGCGAAGTCCGGGTGGTCGTCGGGGGAGGGCTCGAGCTCCCGACGGAAGACATCGCAGAGCTCGGGGGTGAGAGCGGCGGGGGCGTCGGGGTCGGGCTTGGGGATGAGAGCGTTGTCGGCGGTGGGGATGGGGGATGGCGGGGCGTCAGGTTCGGGCTTGGGGGTGAGAAGGATCTGCGTGGGGAGGGGGTTTGGGTTTGGCGGCGACGCCATTGGTGTCTCTCCTCTGCTCTGCAACGCCGAATCGGTGCTCTCTGGAATCGCTGCTTTCTCCACTCTACTAGACGGACTGCGGCGGAAGCAGGAACGGCGGTAGGGTATTTACGCTTTTTTCTTGGGGGCGGTAGGGCATTTAGGGTGTGTTTGGTAGCCTGTGCCACTCCACCGAGTCAATCTCTCCTCATACAAGCTGATCTTATACAGGCTCAGCTGAGATTTTGCAGTGTGTTTGGTAGCCTGTATCAGTCGAGATAAGCTGAGCTGAGATGTTGTTTGGTAGCCTGTTTCAAAATTTGACTCAGTAAAACTCTTCTCTCCACTTTGAACAGCATCTAGATGTAAAATGAGTAATGAAACGATATCATATTTTTAGCACATAAATAATATGTTTCAGCACATAAACAATATATTACAGCAACCAAAACAACATAATTTAGCACACGAATTAGGTAGATATAACATAAAAGGTTCATAGTACATAAATCATCCGTAATAAATCTAAATTTAAAAGTTTGCATTACGAGGCATTACAAAAGAGATGAAATCTCAACTCCAAGTCAAACAAGATCAGGATTTTTTGCTAGAATGCGCTTGAAGGAGGCTTCACGAACTTGAGCTTCCATTTTGACGAAATTAAGTCCTTGACCCTTGTGCTCTGTCAGATAATCTAGAACAGCCAAACGTTGCTCCATATCGAAAGAAAGGTCCATAACAGGCTTGTATAAATCTGGGTGTGTCTCGGTATGGCAAGTGTTATTGATAGCACCGGCCACATCACGCAATGCATCGGACATGTTGCGACACTGAAGCGTAATCACAATGCATCACAATATGAAGACATATGGGTACGGTTGTCACTAGAAAATGGCAGGGAGATGGCTACCTCAGTGGGTCAAAGGGCGCTGCCGGAGATGAGGACGCGAGGAGATTTGTTGCCTCTGCGTTGTGGAGATGAGGACGCGAGGAGATGAAGGTGCGGGCGGCCCAGGTGGAGATGACGACGTGCTGCAGATCCGCTGCTCCGGTCGGCGTGGATCTGCTGCTCCGGTCGCCGGGAGCCCTCGAAGCAGTGGCCGGCGTGGATTTCCTGCTCGATCGCCGCAGGCCTCGACGCTCGCCGCCTGCAGGTCAGTCGGGGCCGGCGGACAAGGTCGCGAGCTCCATTGGGCCGCCCTGCTCGCCGGCGTGTGGAGAATCAGTGGCGGCGGACGATTTCGTGGAGGCGGGGGAGGAAATCGTGGAGGCGCGGCCGGTTACGCGCAAGAGGCGGCGCGGGAGGGAGACTGGCGGCGGGGGTGAGGCAAGACGCGGGGGAGAATGAGGAGGTTTTTTTCTTGGGGTGCGGGGGTGACCTAATTTCGCAGTGCCGGTGGGACGCGAGGAGATTTCTGCGGGTACGCGAGCAACTCGTTTTCTGTACGCGCTCGCCCCGGTTGAGTTGAGAAGCTCGATTCGAGCTTCTCACGCGGGCATGGTTGAGAGGCAGTTTTGTATCCGGTGGGCAGGGCTGAGAGGCCTAATGCGGGCTACCAAACACCCAAAATCTGGGTGAGCTGAGATTTTCTGGGGTGGGACGGGCTACCAAACACACCCTTACTTACTGCAATTCTCCTCTCTTTTTTATCAATGCCTAGGTTGGGATTTTTTTTAAGGGAAATCTGCTTTAGGTCATATGCACTGCACCCACTGTTCAAACATTGCATTTCAAATGTCAAAAAATCCAAAAATAAAATAAAATAAGGATGTACACAGGGCATTCTATGTTCACACAAAAAGTTTCGTGAAAAAATTATATTTAATGTATGATGCATTTTTAAGGTCTCTTCAAGTGTTAGTCGACTAAAATTGTCTATTGATCTATGCAGAAAAGTGAGACTCTTTTTTTTTTGCGGGTTGCATTTATACAAATTCACAAAGATTTAGGAAAACCCTAGAAGTTTCATGAGATTTTAAAAAAATACCACAAGGCCACAACATACACCCATAAAAGCGTTGGTTGGGATCCAACTGGACATATGCACAATACCTTTTGTCCAACATACGAAGAGAACAAATAGTGCGGTGTCACGATACTTACACATATCGTTCGATGGTCGGCCACGTCAGTCGGGCTCACTTTGTCACATGTATTTGGATGGACGCTCAACGGTGTTGCGTCTAAATTTGGATTTCACTTATCGTCGTCATAAAAATTAAAACTCCATATATATGGAAAGTGTTGAACCACCAACCATCAAAGATATGGTGTATCGGTTCAATCGACCGGTGTTGTCCAACACTTGTAGATTTGTCGTGAACAAATATGCTTTTGAATTTAGGACTTATTGAAGTTGTCAAATTTGAACTAGTCATAAGAAGTCATATTTCCACAACAACCATTGCATAAAATGGTTTGATGAGTAAGGACATTCACAGCTTATCGCCAAATAAGTGTTTCAAATGAGTATTTGCTTTTGGCACTGATGAAGAACGATGCGCAGGTTTTCCAAAAAAAAATTAGGGAACCGGCGCACCTAGAAAAATTGATGCCAAATCCAACGAACGAACAAAAATGCAGATTACTCGCGTCTCCAACCTCTCTAGTGCAACCAGTGGGCAAGTGTTTTATGTTAAACTAGGGATTTATTAACAATTTATGTTGGAGAAATCTAACATTTTACAGCAACACTTTTCCATCGGTTACAACTAAACTGCACTTTTATTTTTTTTACTGAATTACTGTTACAATTTTACAAATTGACAAAGACATAGTAAAATCATGAACGTCTATTGAGATTATAATAAAAACAATTATCAGAAGGACGCACATTCACGCCACAAAATCCACACATAAAGATGTTTGTTGGGATCCAACCGGACATATGCAATACCTTTTGTTCATGTTTCAATATAGATGCGAACAAACAGTCAAGACGGTTATATTTCTTATGGGGATTAAAGTCTTGAAAACACACCTAAATATTGCCAAGCTATTTTGATCAAATTCTGTTGAGATTAACTTTCATTGTTTTGATAAGTATTTTGTGGGTGAACTTATGCTAATGTATTGCCTTTTACTTAGAAATAAACTTACTTTTCATTAGACCATGCATGTAAGCATCCTGTCGTGGGAAAAGTCACTGTGGGAGCCATGTAGGGTGGCTGAGGGAGAGGAGAGTACGCAAGTTTTACCCAGCTTCAGACTCCCCCGACGGAGTAGAAACCCTATGTCCTGCTACAATTCATTATAGGCCAATATCGCGTAGAGGTTACAATGTAGAGATTGATTAGCCCTAAGGCTTACCGTAGGCTGGCTATATATAGGTGGACAGACCTAGTGTTACAAGGAGATCCCTCACTGTCAAGGAGACAGAGTTGTGATCTAATCCGGCTAAGGTGTCATGTCTTCTACACCAAGGCGCGTAACATTTGGACTTCCTGGGAGACTCCGTCTTGGACCTTCCTTAAGCTACCTGGTCCTCCGTCTCGTGGCTTTAACAAGCTAGGCCGCCCATCACGGCAGCCGACACTACCTCTAGTGAGCCACCCTGCTAAAAAACTCCACCTCGTGGGAATACCTATTTGGTATATCCCAACACATCCGCAAATACAAGAGTGATGATGAATATATAATCTAACCATAGCATTAAACTTTGGAATTCAAACAACCCCTTGTACAACAGTTGATCATCTAGGGTTAGATATTATGTCACTATCGTAACTCATATAAATCAAACTAGTAACACAATGCATTTTCCTATGCCAATAAAGGTGAAGTATCATGTTGCGATGTTCACATAACACCACCTGATTAACAACACCACAACATGAATATCAGAACATTGAACTTTAGTCAACTTCACATGATTACTAGCAACAAGCTTTCTCCCATGTCCTCATGAATTTAACGAACTACTCACAAGACATCATATAGATCAGGATAAGTGAGTATGAGTATATGAATAAAAATCTTTCACCGTTAAAACTTCTAAACATCAACTATAAGAGGTAATTAGCAATGAAAAGTACTCTCAATACTAGACATAAAGTTAGAGTTCATATATTGAACAACAGGGTGAAGTGGAGACGGTATTGAAGAGGGTGTTGGTGAAGATATTGACGGATATGAAGACTCTTGTGATGCAAGGAGTGTTGATGACGATGATGTTCTCGATTTTTCCCTTCCAGAGGGAAGAATCCCTGGTAGATCAGCATGTTGGATCTCAAAAGTTCCATTGCCTCAGAAAAATCAACCAAAATTGAGTCGATGTTTTCTGGTGAGACGACGACCTCTGCGAAAGGGCATCGTGAGGCGATGATCTGGTGAAACATGGGCCCTGTCGACGCGACGTGAGCGGGTGGCTACACTGAGGGAGCCTAGAGTCCCCTCGTGGCTCCTTTTGGTCCCTCGGTTTGACCCAGTATTCCCCTTGACTATACATGTTTCAGTATTATTGCTTGAGTTTTCCTCGCGACATAAAATGTGTAAATTCCACTTTCATTTCATGAAGGAGAATATGGATAGCTCACTTCGGTGGAATAGTTGTAAAAATATAGAAAAAATGTGCACGGGACATTCTATGTCCGCACAAAAAGTTTCGTGAAAAAATGACATTTTTGTATGAGGAAAAATTCCGTCCATTTTTTAAGGTCTCTTCAAGTGTTAATTGACTGAGATTGTCTATTGATCTATGCAGAAAAATGGGACTCTTATTTACGATTAAGGTTGCATTTATACAAATGGACAAAGAATTAGTAAAAACTCTGAAGTTTCCTGAGATTTTTAAAAAAAAATACCACAAGGATGCTCACTCATGCCACAACATACACGCATAAAAGCGTTGGTTGGGATCGAGCCGGACATATGCGCGGTACCTTTTGTTCAATATGTGAATAGAACAAATAGTGCGGTGTCACGATACTTACACAAATCCTTCGAGGGTCGGCCTCGTCAGTCGGGCTCACTTTGTCACGTGTTTTTGGCTGGACGCTCAACAATGTTGCGTCTAAATTTGGATTTCACTTATCATCGTCAAAAAAATTAAAACTCCATATATGGAGCGTGTTAAACCACCAACCTTGAAAAATATGGTGTATCGGTACAATCGACCAGTGTTGTCAAACACTTGTAGATCGATTTGTAGTGAACAAATATGCTTTCGAATTTAGGACTTGAAGTTGTCAAATTTGAACTAGTCATAAGAAGTCATGTTTCCACAACCACCATTTAAGTTGTTTTGATGAGTAAGGACATTCAGAGCTTACGGCCAAATAGGGGTTTTTAATAAATTGCAGAAGATGGTTCGAACTAGTGCAACCAGTGGGCAAGTGTTCTATGTTAAAGTAGGTTTATTAATAAATTGTGCTGGAAAAATCTAACATTTTGCAGCAGCACTTTTCCATCGGTTGCAACTAAACTGCACTTTATTTTTTACTGAATTACTGTTACAGTTTTACGAATTGACAAAGACTTAGGAAAATCCCGAACGTCTATTGAGATTATAATAAAAACAATTATCACAAGGACGCACACTCACGCCACAAAATCTACACATAAAGAAGTTGGTTGGGTTCCAACCGGACATATGCAATACCTTTTGTTCATGTTTCAATATACGACGGGAACAAATAGTCAAGCCGGTTATATTTCTTATAGGGATTAAAAGTCTTGAAAACACACCGGAATATTGCTAGCTATTTTGATCAAATTCTGTTGAGATAAACTTTCATTGTTTTGATAAGTACTGTGTGGGTGAACCTATGCTAATATATTGCCTTTTACTTAGAAATGAATTTACATTTCATTATACCATGCATGTAAGCATCCTGTCGTGGGAAAAGTCACGGTGGGATCCATGTAGGGTGGCTGAGGGAGAGGAGAGAGAGCGTGTGTAAGGCGATGGATGATACGGATGTAGGATTGTACACAAGTTTTACCCAGCTTCGGACTCCCCGATGGTGGAGAAACACAATGAGCTGCTACAATTCATTATAGGCGAATATCTTGTAGAGGTTACAATGTAGAGATCGATTCGCCCTAAGGCTTACCGTAGGCTGGCTTTATATAGGTGGACAAACCTAGTGTTACAAGGAGAGCCCTCACTGTCAAGGAGACAGAGTTGTAATCTAATACGGCTAAGGTGTCATGTCTTCTACACCAAGGCGCATAGCATTTGGACTTCCTCGGAGACTCCGTCTTGGAACTTCCTTAAGCTACCTGGCCCACTGTCTTGTGGCTCTAGCAAGCTAGGCTGCCCATCAGGCCAGCCGACACTACCGTCAGTGAGCCACCCTGCTAAAATAACTCCACGTCGTGAGAATACCTATTTTGTATATCCCAACATATCAGCAAATACAAGAGTGATAATTAAGATATAATCTAACCATATAATTGAATGCAGTAGTTGATCATTTAGGGTTATATATTATGTCATTATCATAACCCATAAAAATCAACCTTAACACAATGCATTTTCCTATGCCAAAAAAGGTGAAGTATCATGTTGTTGGTGTTCACATAACACCGCTAGAGAAATAACACCACATCATGAATATCAGAACGTTGAACTTTAGTCAACTTCACATGATTAGTAGCAACAAGCTTTCTCCCATGTCCTCATGAATTTAACGAACTACTCACAAGACATCATATAGATCATGAAAGTGGGTATGAGTATATGAATAAAAACCTTTCACAGTTAAAACATCTAAATATCAACTATAAGAGGTAATTAGCAATGAAAAGTAATCTCAATAATAGACATAATGTTATACTTCATAGATTGAACAACAGGGTGAATTGGAGACAGTAGTGAAGAGGGTGCTGGTGAAGATATTGACGGATATGATGATCCGGGTGATGCGATGAGTGTTCATGACGATGATGTTCTCGGTTTCTCCCTTCCAGAGGGAAGAATTCCTGGCAGGATCAGCATATCAGATCTCAAAATTTTCACTGCCTCGGAAAAACCGGCCAAAATCGAGTCGATATTTTCGGGTGAGATGACGACCTGTGTGAAAGGGCGCCGTGAGGCGCCGATCTGGTGGACCATGGGACCTATCGACGCGACATGAGCGGGTGCTGCGCTGAGGGAGCGCAGGGTTCCCTCTTGGCTCTGATGACGTGAAACACACGTTCGTTGGGAGACCCCAAGAGGAAGGTATGAAGCAGTGCAGCAGCAAGTTTCCCTCAGTATGAAACCAAGGTTATCGAACCAGTAGGAGCAGAAGCACTTCAGAAGGTTGTCAACGGCGCTAGAAAATATGGTGTTGAAGGGGATTTTGACTGTTGACGTGGAACCTGCACACAACACAATCAAACTACTTCGTCCCAACAAAACAGGAAGGTTGTCAATCTCCCCGGCTTGCTGAAAACAAAGGGTTCAACGTATGGTGTGGAAAACAGTGTTTAATTGCAGAAAGTAAAAGAGAACAATGATTGCAGTTGGTGGTTTTATCAGTGTAAAGGAATGGACCGGGTCCATAGTTCACTAGTGGTGTCTCTCCATAAAGAAAAATAATATGTTGGGTAAACAAATTACAGCTGGGCAATTGACAAATATTGAGCGCATGACAATGCATATATATGACAAGATGACTACTATGATATTCATTTGGGCATTACGACAAGATACATAAACCGTTATCCAACTGCATCTATAACTAATAATCCACCTTCAGGTTGACATCCGTGATCCCCGTTGGTATTAAGTTGCAAGCAACGGATAATTGCATTAAGTAAAGTGCGTAATGTAAACAAGTACATATGACCGTAGACATAGCATTGTTGTGTTATCCCTAGTGGCAACATCACATCCACAATCTTAGATGTTGCTGTCACTCGCCCAGATTACTGGAGGCATGAACCCACTATCTAGCATAAATACTAACTCTTGGAGTTACAAGCATCTACTTGGCCAAAGCATCTACTAGTAACGGAAAGCATGCAAGATCATAAATAACATATAAAGATAGATTGATAATCAACTTGATCATAGTATTCAATATTCATCGGATCCCAGCAAACACAACATATAGCATTACAATAAGATGATCTTGATCATGTTAGGCAGCTCACAAGATCTAAACATGATAGCACAAAGTGGAGAGACAACCATCTAGCTACTGCTATGGACCCGTAGTCCAAGGATGAACTACTCATGCATCACTCCGGAGGCAGGCATGGTGATGTAGAGCCCTCCGGTGATGATTCCCCTCCCCGGCAGGGTGCCGGGAAGAGGTTCTGGACCCTCCCGAACTAGGATTGACGACGGCGGCGCCTCTGGAACTTTTCGTGGATAATGGCTCGGGTGTTTAGGGTTTTCGCGTTGGGGGGAATAAATAGGCGAAAGGGCGACGGCTGAGGGCACCCAGGGGGGCCACACAACCCTAGGGCACGGCCAAGGGTGGGGCCGCGCCGAGGGTGCGTGTGGGGGCTCCCTGGTCCTCCTCCGTCTCTCCTTTGGACTCCGTGTACGTGTCGGTGAAATAGGACCTTCAGATGACTTTTCGTCCAATTTCGAGAATATTTCCAGAACAGCTTTTCTGAAATACAAAAACAGCAGAAAACAGGAACTGTCACCGTGGCATCTTGTTAATAGGTTAGTCCCAGAAAATATATAAAAATGATATGAAGTGTATGTAAAACATGTAACAATTGGCATAATATCAACATGGAACATCAAAAATTATAGATACGTTTAAGACGTATCAGGCTCCTTTTGGTCCCTCAGTTTGGCCAGGTATTCCTCTTGACTATAAATGTTTCAGTATTATTACTTGAGTTTTCCTCATGATATAAAATGTGTAAATTCCACATTCATTTCATGAATGAGAATATGGATACCTCACTTCGGTGGAATAGTTGTAAAAACATATAAAAGTTGTACACAAGACTGATACGTCTCAAACGTATCTATAATTTTTGATTCCATGCTTGTTTTATATCAAATGCCACATGTGTTTATTATGTTTTTATATAATTTTGGCACCTTTTCTTGGACTAACCTATTAACCCAGTGCCCAGTGCGAGTTTCTGTTTATTATGTCTATGCATTGCAGAAAAGGTCCAAAATCCAAAGTGCTCAGAAAATTCCCAAAAAATTACAAAAATTCTTTTTCGCCAGAGGACCCCGGGAGTCAGAAGGACAAGTCCGGGGGAGGCCCACAGCCGCCAGGTGACCCCTGGCCGTGGTCCAGGCAGGACCGCGCCTGGGCCCCACCTGGGCGCCTCCTCCACCGCCTCGTGTCGCCTCTTCGCCTATAAAGACCCTCCTAACCTAAAAACGACGACCCCCGAAGGATTTCTCCAGAAAAGCTCCAGAGCTCCGCCGCCACCAAAAACCGTAATTCGGGGGACATAAGTTCCGGTTCCGGCACCCTGCCAGGATTGAGAATTGCCCCCGGAGCCATCTTCATCGACCTTGCCGCCTCCCATGATGCAGCGGGAGTAGTTCTTCATCGGGGCTGAGGGCTCATGCCGATATCTATGTGTTTATCTCTCTCTCCCATGGTGTGATCTTTATGTGATAATGAGCATTGTAATGTAGTTGAATTCATAGATGTTTTTCCCCTTCATTATGTATGGGTATGTTGCTCAATTTGTCTAGTATAATTTCCGAAGTCATTGTTGACAACACAAAGCCTTGGTGACAGTGTGGGTGGCGTGTGTGACTATGGATGATCTTATGAAATTGTGGTGTTTGGACTTTGGGGTGTGATAGACCTACGCATGAATTGTGGTGACCGAACTTTAAGGTGTGCTTTTGTAGTCCTACGCAATATTCTCTGAGCAACGTCTATGTTACATGTTGTTAGAGGAAGTGTTTTATGTGTTTAATTATGTAACAATTGTTGAGAGAGACCACTAGTGAAAGTATGATCCCTAGGCCTTGTTTCCAATCATCGAAACACCGTTTCTAGTCACTTTTGTTACATGTTTGCTTGCTGCCATTTTTATTACAGATTACAAATACCATCTTTTATCATCCATATCACTTGCATTTTACCTTATCTTCGCCAAACTAGTGCACCTATACATCTGACAAGTGTATTGGGTGTGTTGGGGACACAAGAGACTTCTTTGTTTTTAATTGCAGAGTTGCTTGAGAGGGATACATTCAACCTCTACCTCCCTGAGTTCAATAAACCTTGGGTTACTCACTTAAGAGAAATTTGTTGCTGTCCTACAAACCTCTGCACTTGGAGGCCCAACACTGTCTACAAGAATAGAAGCGTGTGTAGACATCAGGGACATTCTATGTTCGCACAAAAAGTTTCATTATAAAAATGGGACTCTTGTTTACGATTATGGTGGCATTTATAAAGATTGACAAAGACTTAGGAAAACCTCTGAAGTTTCCCAAGATTTTTATAAAAATACCTCAAGGACGCACACTCATAAAAGCGTTGATTCATCCGGACATATGTGCAATACCTTTTGTTCCATATGTGAATAGTACAAATAGTGCGGTGTCGCGATACTTACACATATCCTTCAATGGTCGGCCACGTCAGTCGGCCTCACATTGTCACGTGTTTTTTGGATGGACGCTCAATGGTGTTGCGTCTAAATTTGGATTTCACTTGTCATCGTCATAAAAAATAAAACTCCATATATTGAAAGTGTTAAACCACCAACAATCAAAGATATGGTATATCTGTTCAATGAAGTGGGGTTGTCAAACACATGTAAATTTGTGGTAAAGAAATATGCTTTCGAATTTATGACTTATTGAAGTTGTCAAATTTGAACTAGTCATAAGAAGTCATATTTCTACCACCACCATTGTAGAAGATGGTTTGATGAGTAAGGACAATCACAGCTTATCGCCAAATAGGGGTATCAAATGAGTATTTGGCTTTTGGCACCGATGGACAACGATGTGGAGGTGTTGCCAAATAAAAAAAAGGGAACCGGCGCACCTAGAAAAAATGATGACAAATCCAACGAACTAACAAGAAACGCAGATTACTCGCGTCTCCAACCTCTCTAGTGCAGCAAATGGGCAAGTGTTTTATGTTAAAGTAGGGATTTATTAGTAAATTGTGTTGGAGAAATCTGACATTTTACAGCAGCACTTTCCACCGATTGCAACTAAACTACACTTCTATCTTTTATTGAATTACCTGTTGCACTTTTCTAAATTGATAGACTTAGGAAAATCCTGAACATCTGTTGAGATTATAATAAAAATAATTATCACGAGGACGCACACTCACGCCACAACATCCACACGTAAAGACGTTGGTTGGGATCCAACCGGACATTTGCAGTATCTTTTGTTCAGGTTTCAATATATGACGAGACCAAACAATCAAGTGGCAGCCTCTAGTTTGGACGCTCAACTCAACGGTGTTGCACCTAAATTTCAATTCACTAACCGTGCCACAAAAATTAAAACACCATATATGGAAAGGGTTAAACCACCAACCATCAACCATCGAAAACAATGATGTCTAGGTATCAATCGAGCGGTGTTGTCAAACGCTTGTAGATTTATCGTGGACAACACAGATCATAATGCATTGAACATTGATGCATGTTTCAGGATGTAGCATCCCTACACAGAGGGTCGGGTTGAACATCCTAGGTCATGGCCCAGTCTTCAGTTATATTAGCCCAATGGTTACGTTTTGCTTCATTCTCCCATGCATCTACTATTGGATGAAGCAATAGTTGTGGGTTTTGTAGCAAACAACAATTCAATGAAGCTATAGTTGTGGGTATAGTGGATCTATCATAATTATTTAGATAAATAAGATGTCGAACCCAATGAGAAGAAGAAAGAATTGGTTAATGAATTTCAGCAAGATTTTACTGTAAATACTGCATGATAATTTTATAAGTTGTGTAGTAACAAATTTAACTTTATAAAAGGGAAATGGTAACAAAAGTGAAACGGTGCAGCAAATGGTCCAACCCTTATTTGTGCTAAGAACACGCCGGTTATGTTTATTATAGGGATTAAAAGTGTTGAGAACACACCGGAATATTGCCAAGCTACTTTGATCAAATTCCATTGAGATTAACTTCCATTGTTTTGATAAGTGTTGTGTGGGTGAAACTATGATAATGTATTTCCTTTACTTAGACAAGAAACATATTTTTCATTAGACCATCTATGTAGCATGATGACGTGGATCACACGCTCGTTGGGAACCCCAAGAGAAAGGTGTGAAGCATTACAGCAACAGTTTTCTCTTGAGAACAAAACCAAGGTTATCAATCCCGTAGGACTTGGAAGAGTTTCAACACGGTGTCAATCTACTATGGCGCTTGTAGATTAACGTGGACCTGCACAAAACACAATCAAACTACTTTGCCCCAACAAAACAGGAAGGTTGTCAATCTCCCTGGCTTGCTGTAAACAAAGGATTAAGCGTATGGTGGGGAAAATAAATGTAAATGCAAAAAGTAACAGCGATCAAATGATGATGGAAAGCAATGAAAATGGTGTTTTAATCAATGTAAAAGAATGGACCGGGGTCCACAGTTCACTGGTGGTGTCTCTCCATAAAACAGATAAACATACATGTGGGTAAACAAATTACAGCTAGGCAATTGACAAATTGTAAGGGCCCAACAATGCTATCATGACAAGCTAAAGTTCACTGTAGTATTTAATTGGGCACTACAACAAAATACATAGACTACTTGCTAGCTGCATCTATGACTAATAATTCACACCGGGATCGCTATCCAGCATGTCACCAGAATGTATTAACTTACAAGCAACAGATAATTGCAATAAGCAAAGTGTGTAATTGATGCCCACAAGTATAGGGGATCGCTGAAATCTTCGTTGGGAAGTATTACCCAAATTTATAGTTCGACACGATGGGAACACAAGAATACCAATAAGACTTTGGCAATTGAGGCGTCACTCTCAACCACACCTGTATATCAATAAACTTGCAGCAGTGATAGTGATGGCAGTAGTATGATTCAAGTAGCAAATAGAACAGCAGTAGTGAACAAGGGTTTCCCAGTTTTCACCGGAAAAGTGAAAGTGTAACTCAGAGATTTAAAACGTAGGCATGAGGTGATAGCGGGGTGTTGCATGAATAAGATTGATCATATAATAAGATATAAATAGCAATGGGACTTATCTCTAACTCCGATATATGTAGGTATGTGTTCCATAATTAGTTGTGCGTACTAACCAAGAGAATTTGCACAACATCTATTGTCCTACCTGCCCATTTCACCGGGGCCAACTTGGAACTACAGGTAATTAAGGTCTACCCTTTCGAATAGCCCGGAACAACGCATTAACACTTCATGAACACATAGAATCCTCAAACTAAAACATCTCCCCCTTGTTTTCCCTATACTGTCACTTTTAGGGTTCGCAGGTTCAACATAATAGCAGGTGATACACTTTGCAGATAAATACCAAACTCAATTATATGATGAAGCAAAATAAGTTCAGTACTGAAATCATGCCACTCGGGCCCTAGTAACAAGCATTAATATAGCATAAGTGCATCAACACAATACAAAAATATCCTCAAGATAAACCCCTAAGATCTCGAACAACGGGTATCATTACATGATCAATCTCATCCAATCCCCATCCACCTCACATGCCTACAGCGGACTACTCACACATGGTGATGGAGAGGGAGCTCATGGTCGATGGAGATGAAGGCGGTGAAGATGGCGGTGAAGACGGTCTCCGGATCCCTCCACCGGAGGAGAAATCCTGGATCAATCTGTCTCCGAAAACGAAGATCGTGGTGGCGGCGGCGGTGTGTTTCGCGAAAGCTCTCTCCTCTTAGGGCACCCACTTTTTCGTATATATGAGGGGGTACGCGAAAAGCCGAAGGAGAGGCGGCGCCCGAGGCTCCAGTTAGGTGGGCCCACGCGGCCCAAGGATCTGGCCGCGTGGGGCCCCTCTTTTGGGCCTCCGGCGCTTCCTCGTGTCCATCCTTTGCACGTTGTCCTCCTTTTCCATAAAAAATGACGTGGTATTTTTCCCGATTTAATTTCCTGCAAAAATAACCAGAAACGAGACTTTGCTAAAAACAGCGTCAGATTCAGCAGGTTTATTCAAATATGGGAAGATTCCGGAGCAAATTATGAAGCAAAGTGCTTGGAAAAGTAGATGCATTTTAGGTGCATCAACTCCCCCAAGCTTAGCTCGTTGTTTGTCCTCGAACAACTCAAACATAGTGCAGAAGCGATAAAAAGACTTTGACAAGAACTTTGCATTGCATATGTAACACCGTTTAATACCAACAAGTATTCAAAACATAATTTCCATAACAAATAACAAAATGCTAGCAAAGGTATATCTAATCAGTGTTAAAGCATTTATACATGTTGCAAGAGAAATATCATGAAGTGTCAATACTTGGATGAGTTTGCCCAACTGTAGAAATAAACAAAGGTTCTTGCATCGCTTTTAATTGAATCAAGACAAGATTTTTGAGATCTTTTGATTCTTTCTTTTATTGACTAATGAACTCATTGTGCTTACAACCTTGCTCTCAGTTTTATCAAACCATTTGGTGTTCCCTATTATGACTCATATGCTTGACCAACTAGAGGTTGAAAGTCTCATGCCCCGTGAATACGAGTACCTACACCACGTGCTACTCAACTCGGTCACTAGGCAAGTTCGAGTTTTTCAGTCATTGCAAGTAATAAAAGCGTCATCAAGAGCGTCAACTGGGGTACCTCTTGTCCCAAGACATGGAACAAGCCCATGTCCAAACGACAAGACAAACAGACAATGAACAATCTCAGCACTCTTTTATTTACTATTTGTGTAGCTTTTTATTATGATGTGCATCACTGAATGTTCACTATGGTACGCTGTAAATTTCCACCATGAATGATGCATGGCTTAGGTTGGCGGCCCAGGCGTCTCTCTAGCCAATTATTCCTACTCCTCAAACTTACTAAGTTTCCACATTTATTTCGCACATGATAAGCATCCATAAACAAAGGTACATGATATCAACTAAATATAATTTAGTGCAATGTTGAAAGCTTTCCATGTGTCAGCACATTTAAGTTAACTCCCAACCACTAAGCTTGTCAAGCATATGACTTCATGTTTATCATTTGAAAAATTCTTTTATTCTTTGGTTGGCAAGTTTAGCAAGCACAATGGGATGCGTAGACCTTTGTTTAGAGCCACAATTACTCAACTCACATCCAAGTGTTGTCGCTACATATTATCTCACTTGCATCATAATATAACATACTAGAACACGGAGAAGATAAACATTTGCTACCACTTCCCTAGATGTTAAAGAAACTATGATGTGCGCACTTGCTGTTATTAAAAAGTCCACATAAGCACGGCAAAGGTGTCATACCTTTCATCCACTTCATGCACATCAACTCATCATTGTTGTTCTCCTCTCCCAATTTGAACTGCGCAATAAAAACTCAAATCTGCCATAAAATGTTACTGCATACAGTACTGTTTTTACCCTACCTAGACACTCAGAAAAATCTCATAATTTACGGGTGTGTAGGTTATGAAAAGTTGCAGTAGTGGTTAAAATTTTAGCTCATTCGGAGTTACAGAGAAAATATGAAAAATAGAACAGTGAGCAGATTTCAGCAATTCCTGCACCTCCGTTTTCACTTTGGATTCAATAAAACGAAAATGTTTTTGTTCTTTTTAGTTTTAAGATGCATAAAGTAAATGTCCAGAAGTAACTAAACAAAAGAAAAAATGAAATCTTTTTGTGTTTTTGTGATTTTTAGAACAAGAAACTAAAACATAACAAGATAACAGTGATATAACACAATGAATGGAAAGGGAGAGAGGTACTCCCCCAAGCTTGCGATCAAGCTAGTATCCCGGGTAGTAGTTGTATCCACTTCCACCTCCAGGGAAGTAACCATATGGGTAGCCTTGCATTCCTGAGTCTTGGGGCTCCTCTCGAGGTTGGTAGCCTTGCATCCCTGGATCTTGTGGCTCCTCTTGAGGCGGCATCTCTTCCACAATCCATTTTCCGGTACTCCTGTCAAAAAGGTCAGCACGGGGGAGCCTAATGGGCACTCTTTGTCCATTAGTACTCAAATAGTTATACCAATAATGATCCCCATGCATCACACTTATATCCATACGGGTAGTCAAAGCAAAATCGAGTAAATTGGACTCTATCACAGGAGTACCCATGTTATCACCATAACCTCTCTCATCTTTAATGTATTCATACACTAAAGTAGCAATAGCACCAGCATAAATAGGGGTTTGATCAGTAATATTTCTACTCACAGCCGTATGCAAGGATCTAGCAAGAATGACTCCCAAGTTATACCACATGTGGTGTTTTCTTTTGCACATTTAAGTAAATAAACCATTGGTCCCGTGCAAGCAGAATTGTTGTCTCTAGCAAGAAATCCTCTTGCAAGGAACAACGCAAAGTATCTCAAACTTGGGTGCTGTATATGAGTAAATTTACCCCTATTCAATCTATCATGAGAGTTAACAGAAATAGAGTGCCAAAATGCAACAAGCTCCTGGTTGGAGTCAGCACGGGTTTCATCCCAACTACCCCTGTTTTCCACACCAATAGCTTTGCAAAACTCCTCCAAAGACATAACAAGGCGCTCCCCCCTCATAGTAAATTTACAAACAAAGGTAGGAGTGGGTGCCTTACTCTTCTTACTGTGCTTGTAGATCTCAGGGCCCTCAAACCTGAATGTGGAGAGGAATTCTCGCGAGAGTTCCTCGTATGTACCTCGTGGATTTTGGGCAAACTCAAGCAAACCAGTTGCATTGGCGAAGGTGTCGAAGTCTTCTTTTATCCCCCACTGCTCAAGAACATGGGGGTCTTGCCATCTAGTTGTATGGATCTTCAGCTTCTCCCCACAAAAACTGCATCATCCTCCCAAAGATGGTTGTCATCATAATTAAGGGAGACTTTAGATGCTCTTCTCCTCGGTCTTGAGCTCATCCCAAGCAATGCCTTGCCTTTGTTCATCATGGTACCTTGCTGCCCATAAATAATATTCAACAAAAATTAAGATGTAGCACTCTAAAACAACATTGAGCCATCCATAACTAGTCTCCACATCAATATCATGCATCCATACTAGAAAACTTAAATCCATGGATTTCTCAAGCATATTAGGTGACACCTAGTGCAGCAAAATACTTCATACATGAGGCACAAGAACAAAAAATAATTGGATGGGTGGAGGAGTCACATACCAAGGAGCAATCCCACCAAACAGATTTGAAAAATCTGCCCTAAACTTGGAGATCCAAGGATAGCAGGAAGAACGAGCTCGGGAAAATTTGGGAAAAATACCTGGAAGTGGTTTTCTGTCGAGGGGAAGGAGATGGGCACAGGACACTCACCTAACACCACCTGGGGACAAAGTTGGTGGGTCCCACGCGGCCAAGGAATCTGGCCGCGTGGGACACCCCATTTTGGTCCCTGGTGGCCTCCTGGTGTCCCACTTCTGGCAGATGGTCCCTCTGGTTAAATAACTTACCTCCAAATTTTTCTGGAATTTTCAGAGACAATTTTCTAAAGAGAATTTTTCAAACTTCATATTCTGGAATTTCTGAACTCTGAAATAATTATGATTATGCATATACTCTAAAATTCTAAGATAAATAAAATTAAAATGCAATACAAATTTTTATGGGAATCAAGTTTTCATCATTTCCACATTAGTAATGAGGTTGATCAAGTCTCATTAATAATATGCAAAAGATATAATACATGATTCTTATTTTATAGATATAAAGAAGAGTTTCAAGATACCTCATACTTGATTGGAATAGTTCCAATCATCAAGATAGCATATTTTGGTTCAGGAGGTGGTAGTGCAATTTCAAAGCTTCCAATCATAATAGTATTTCTTTGAATAGAATTCACACTCTTGTTTATCATTGTAACAGGATTCTTCTTGGGAAAATAGATAGTATGCTCATTTCCTTTTACATTAAATGTCACTTTGCTCTCAGTGCAATTTATCACAGCTCCTGCAGTGTTTAAAAAGGGTCTTCCAAGAATAATAGATAGATTATCATCCTCAGGCATTTCTAATATAACAAAGTCTGTAGGAATTAACACATTAGCAATAGAGATAGGAACATCCTCACATATACCTATAGGTTTAGCAGTTGATTTATCAGCCATTTGCAATGAAACTTCAGTTGGAACCAATTTGTTTAGGTTAAGTTTCTTATATAAAGAAAAAGGCATAACACTAACACCAGCTCCTAAATCACATAGTGCATATTTCACATAAGTTTCTTTAATACGACAAGGAATAGTCGGAATACCAGGATCTCCACGCTTTTCAGGCAATTTTCCTTCAAATGAATAATCAGCAAGCATAGCAGTAATTGCATCATTAGGTATCTTCCTTTTATTAGTGACAATATCTTTCATATATTTTGAGTATGGAGGAATTTTAATAGCATCAACAAGAGGAATTTGCAAACATAAATTTTTAATCAACTCAAAAAATTTCTCAAACCTAGCATCATCCAAAGATTTCATTACCTCTTGGGGATATGGTATGGGTCTTTGTACCCATGGATCCCTCTCTTTACCTTTTTGTGGATTTGGATGATTCTTCTTTTTGTTCTTCTCAGTAGATGGTTGAGGGTCTTCCTTTTCAGGAGGTTCAGGTTCTGCAATATTTTCAACTTCATGTTGATCTTCTTCAGGTGGAGATGATTCCTCTTCTTCAACATTATCATCTTCGGTCTCAGCATCAGAAATAGAAATATCATTGTCTTGTTCTTGAGAATCATCAATGCCTTTGTTTCCATTGGGAGATTTTCCTGCAGAAGATTTCCTTTTGAGAGCCTCTTGCTCTTTTCTCTTGGGATGGTTTTCAGGATAGTCAGGTCCTGAGTACTTGCACCACCTCTAGTACTAACCCCACAAACCTGTTTCTTCTCAATAAGATTTTCATACAACTAGCAGGGTGGCCCGCGCAAATGCGCAGGCAATGTCTAAAATAGTTTTGGTATTATCATTATATTCTGAGAAACATAGATAATTTTTATTTTATTGCATAAAAATCATTCTACATAATAAGACTGTTGTATTCCTAATTATATAATGATTGATGTCACCATTGACGAAAAGAAAGTGACGTACATATAATGCAATTGAACAGTTAAGCCACATATGATTCAACGATGATGAAACTTGTAAACATAAATAAAACTACTTGCTCCTTCATCTGGACATGCACCTCCTTCGAAGTTCTCTTACACATAAACCACAAAAGAACACAAGATTAAAATATACAAAATATAATATCTATTATCTGCACCTACAACAGTAGAACACGCCACTTAATACAACTTATGCAAAGAGAAAATAATTTATTTTTTCAAAATATTACTGAATTGTCTACACAACTAACACATCTAGAGCTACCAATCTGTCCATGTTGGTCAATTTAGGGTTGTATATTAAATGTAATGTGTTATGACAAATAGTTTCTGCCCTCAAAATCCGCTATCTCGACGCTATAGCGGAGCTAAATCGCACTATAGCGGCCAATTGAACAATTGCTTGCGTTGTTCTTTTCCAATGAAATTAAATAACCACTTCACAATTGTTTTGGACGGAAAATAGTAGGACAAACTTCCTATTCTAACTTTATTTATTAGAAAAATATGTAAAAATATATGAAGAAGATAACTACAAAGAAAAAATTAAACAAAATGACAAATGTCGTATCCGATAAGAAAACTATATATGTACTGTATTTACTTATTGCCCTACTAACGAAAAAAATTATGTTTAAAGCTTTGGTACCACTTATCAAAAGTGGGGGCTTCATCCTCAAATATATATTTATTTGCTTTTACGCAAATACTCCAAGCCGTCTGGATATAATTTACATTAAGAAGATTTTTTCAAGTTTGTTCTTCATATCCTTGAAAGCTTCACGGACACATAACCGATGAAATCTGAATTGGCAAATAGAATCAGAATCAAAACAAATGGTGCAAAGTTTCTTCACGTTGATAGGCTCTTAGTGCATAGTTATAGGTTGCAGCAGCTAAATTCTTCAGCAAGCAGGTTCCTTGTAATTAGCCGATCTTGTAATACAAGTAGGAGTTTGACCATATCCAATTAAACTGAGAAATCACAGTTTCCACCCAAGCATTTGTTTTAGCTTTGCTAGATGAATCCTTGCGAATTACAAATACTGGTTCAACAGTCCAGATCCATATCCACTGTATTAAGCTCGTCTCATCTATTTTCCAATAGGATACCTCTTGATAAGAGGCTGAGACGAAGAAAAATGAATTAGATCTTTCTTATATATCAAGGAAGCTAGATGATGCACACTTAGCTGGTATTGCACAACAAAAAAACTGGTACTACGAATTAGCCACAAAATACCTGTACTGAAATATGAGAATCTGAAATAGATCTTCCACATAATCATGTAAGCTAGTTTATGCTCACTTGGCTGGTATTGGACAACAAAAAACTGTTACCAATTAACCCCAAAATACATGTACAGAAATATGAGAACCATTTTAGATGGTGATTAGTAACCTATATTTGAACCGCAAATGGATGCTAATATTAGTGCAATTAAGTATAACATGATTGCAAAGTAGGTTAATTCATTATAAATCCCAGCTCCTAAAAGCTGAGACATAAAAAGGGACTTTTTTACTACCTAAACAATTGATATTGTGATCAGTCCTCGTATAATCTGTAAATTTAGGTCGAGTTATTTCTACAAACCAAATATTCCAATGACTATAAAATTATATATTATATATTTCGCTTAAGTAAGGAAAGATTTGCACTAAGAATTTTACCTGACTCGTGCCCCAGCCCCCTTAGGTCAACTGTAATTATACTTGGTACTTAAGCATAATGTGTTGGACATGAAAAAATATAAGAAATTCATGCAGGAAAGGATTATGTAGCAGCGTGAATAGAGCACCATATAACAGTAGATTAGTCAAAATGTACGACACATCAGTAGCTGGAGAAGGGTAGATACTAAATTACTAATATGACCATAATTCTGTTTAGGATCCTGATCGTGTGTCTTTTGGGAGTGCTCCGGAAGTCTCAAGCTAAGAAACATGCCTGGAGTCTTCCCAAACACTCATGCAAACAATCTTACTGAAACTGACGAATCATAGTTTTGTTCTATATCTTGCTGGCAAGGGAAGTAAACCACTTTCGTATCAAATTTTGGTTTAGCAATCATGTTTAAGATGTGATGTCCAAAACGATGTACTCCATCGGTTCTAGTCGATTAAAAATACGTTTGTTCCTTTGTTATTTGCAATCACGACATGTGGAACAGAACAGAGTTACTACTTACTACAACATGGAGTTGAAGATGAATGGCTTAAAATAATTATAATCTCTATCGATAATAAGTAGTATTAGTAATATTGTGAACATCAAATGTGCAGGTTTCTTACGCTGCGACACATAATTTGGCAGACTGTCACCTCCAAGACGGGTAACCATTAATAACATGTGCTGGAAATATAGTTATGAATAGTGGTCAACTGGCCATCTCGTATGACGTAAAAGTCATCTCAGGTTCGATTTCAAGAGCTGAGGCAATACCATGTTTTCAACGTAGCCCTTGAAACAAAGAAATATATTAGTCAGCCTGATTTTAGACAGAATACGTGAAAAAAGAAAAGGTAAATCCGTATGCTTACATAAAACCATGATCCATACACAGTTGTTCTACGATAAAGATCGGTCTTCTAGTCGTAATACCTAAGAAAGAAAAGTTAATCAAAGAAATACGGAGTAGCTTTAAAAAAGACACAATTAATTAACCTCGACATGTTCTTATTTTTCCTAAGATCAAGTATGCATGATGTACTAACTAATTAGTAATTAGCCCGACACTCCTGTATAATCTGTGCAGCTAAAAAGTGATCACACAATTTCTTTATTCTTCTGGAGCAACTCAAATCTAATATCTCTATCTTTTTTCTGTTGCAAGAGTGTTGACGCATTTGTTTATTTTTTTATAGGATATGCTCAAACCTAATATTTATGCATGTATATCTATAAAGTAATTAATCAGCGCACCACTCCTATGCTAGAAAATTAAAACTTCATAACGGAGTAATTCGCGCCAAATATTTTAAACATATTCTACATTTGTAATGCCACCAAATGATAACTTCACATCAGTGCACACCACTACATTTTTCTGGCATGTAAATAGATGTAGACTTCTCCTTATACGTTGCTAAGCAGACATAGCTGTAAACTGTATCTTGTGCAGTAAAGAAATTGATATAGCTGGTAAAAATAGATAGTCACATGTCATTACCTTGCTCTAGGCTTTCCAGCTGTGTGCATAAGAAAAGTCCACCATCCATCCAACTCACTTTTACGTGCCTACATGCACATGTATGAGCCAAGCCCTCAATCAATCAATGCATGGAACCTGCCAGACTGCTGGTGTGCATACATGACTGCAGGTGGAGGAATGTGGACCTGCCGGCAGGGGCGGAGCCAGGATTGCTTAACTTTGGTTGTTAGGGGGGGCCGATTAGAGCAAACTTTACAAAATATATACTGTTTATACAAAAATTAGGAGCAAATGAATGGTGTTAGGGGGGGCCAGGCCCTGCTGGTCCCCCTGTCTCCGCCACTGCCTGCCGGGGACGCTAAATAAGGCCGCATCAAAATACGACCGTGTCGGCGGCAGCGTGTGGACACGCTACTTTTTTTTGACTGACGATTGATCAACGCGGACCTGTTATTGAAGCTGATGCAAAGTTTTACAGCCTGTATGTTGTATTAAAAGAAAGATAGAGCGAAAAATAAAGATTGTCGTGTGCTATTACCTGGCTTAAAGCTGTACGTGTGCTTCAGGCAAAGTCCTCAATCGATCGATCCATATATGCATGTACTATGATAGAAGTCATCAATCCTTAATCGCCCCATCTTTTGCACTGCTACATACGACATGCATTGCAAGAGATGATTACTCAATCCATCGATTAGTTTTCCAAGGCTGCATGCATGGTATATGTATGAGGCATTAAAACTTGATGACCGCATGCATGCATGCTGTACATGGAGAAGAATCGGACGGGAAACTTGCACGCGCACGGCGGCCGCGGCAGCGTACCTGAGGATTTAGAAGGCGATCTGCCTGGGCGAGTACGGCGGCGGCGGCAGCGTACGTGAGGATCAGGTTGTTCTTTTTTTTTTGGTAAACGTCGAAGGGGTATGTCGTGAATTACTTAAGGGCATTGGTGGGTAATTTTTGTGAACCATGATGAGAAGAGGATAGTTCTACGGTTGTGATCGGTTAATTACGCTAATAAACGGACAGATGTTTCTGATTATTGTGGAATTTTTATACTAATTCTCTTAATTATGGTTAACCCATCATTTACTTTTAATATATAATAGATTGATTTTGAAGAGAAACCATTTGTTCAATTTGATTATTCATCATTTCACAGTGTTTAACAATTCTTCTAACTTCTCCCACACTAGCATTTATATTTTCACGAAGGAATTTAATTTTATGAGAGTTTTCCATCATATTCATTCTAATATCATGCTCTTCAGGTTTATTATGATAAGCAAAATCATTAACATATGATACATCAATAGGAGGTGTTACCTTTTCATTACCTTCCAAAGAGTTTATAGCATTGACTGGGATTGGAAAACATGGTCGATCAATAGGAAGTTTAACACCCATTTCAGATAATTCCTTAAGATGAGAGGTTTTAATTCCCTTCTCTTTCATATCCTTGGAGGCTCCCTTCATTGCCTCATTGTTTAATTCAAGAATACCTCCTTTCTTCTCTGGAAATATCTCTCTGTCATCTATTATTTCAATATTCCAATCTTCATAGTTTTTAGAGATAGTTTCCAATAACTCAGTTGCTTCATCAACGGTCCTTTCCCTGAAAACACTACCTGCAATACTATCAAGATAGCCTCTTATATTTTCAGTTAGTCCATTGTAAAATATATCAAGTATTTCATTATTCTTGAAGCCATGGGTAGGACATTTCCTAACCATCTTACTGTACCTCCCCCAAGCTTGGGGTAAATCCTCCTTCTCTGTTTGTGAAAAGTTGCTAATCTCAATAGTTAAACCATGAATCTTATCAGCAGGGAAATATTTATTACAAAATACCTGCAAGCATTCCTCTTGCTAGTAATACATCCAGGTTCTAAACGATTATACAAGTTTTAGCATTTCCTCCCAAAGTAAAAGGAAACAACTTTAAGAAATAATAGCGTTGGTGGATTTCATCTTTACCAAATAACACAGATAAATCATGCAAATCAGCAATGTGTTCAAAAGGGAACTCATTGTCTCTCCCATAAAACTTATACTTCTCAGCTTTTTCAATTATTTCAGGATCAACACTAAACTCATAATCTTTGTCTTTAATTTTAATAGCTGGAGCATTCATTTTCTCAGTAACAGGGAAATAATCATCAAGAGGAGAATTTTTATAGCTATCAAGTTTATCCAATTTATCAAAATTCCAATCCATAAAAGCCATAGTAAATGCATCCTCTTCCTCAGAAGAAGTTTCATGTTCATCATCACAATATTCATTATCTTCTAATTCAGACTCAACATTTTCAATAGTAGAAGATTTAGGAGTTTCAGGTGTTTCAGTTATCTCAGATGTTTCAGGTGTCACTTCGTTGTCTATGCTACCACATATTAAATCATTTTCAGTACTAGTAGACATCTTAGACAATGGTGAACTATTCAAAACTTTTCCTTTTTTCTTAGGAACAACAGCAGAAGCAGCATTAGGTGAAAAGTTTGGCCTACTTAGCAAGTCCGTACCTCTACGAGTAGTTGAAGGCCTCACTTCCTTCGGAGTAATCTTTTCCTTTCCCATGGTTAGGAAAAAGCAAATGCAGCAAATAAATGATAACAAGTTGTCTTACCAATAAAGCTAGGTTCCCCGGCAACGGCGCCAGAAAATATCATGATGCCCACAAGTATAGGGGATCGCTGAAATCTTTGTTGGGAAGTATTACCCAAATTTATAGTTCGACACGATGGGAACACAAGAATACCAATAAGACTTTGGCAATTGAGGCGTCACTATCAACCACACCTGTATATCAATAAACTTGCAGCAGTGATAGTGATGGCAGTAGTATGATTCAGGTAGCAAATAGAACAGCAGTAGTGAACAAGGGTTTCCCAGTTTTCACCGGAAAAGTGAAAGTGTAACTCGGAAATTTAAAACGTAGGCATGAGGTGATAGCGGGGTGTTGCATGAATAATATTGATCATATAATAAGATATAAATAGCAATGGGACTTATCTCTAACTCTGATATATGTAGGTATGTGTTCCATAATTAGTTGTGCGTACTAACCAAGAGAATTTGCACAACATCTATTGTCCTACCTGCCCATTTCACCGGGGCCAACCTGGAACAACGCATTAACACTTCATGAACACATAGAATCCTCAAACTAAAACATCTCCCCCTTGTTTTCCCTATACTGTCACTTTTAGGGTTCGCAGGTTCAACATAATAGTAGGGGATACACTTTGCAGATAAATACCAAACTCAATTTTATGATGAAGCAAAATAAGTTCAGTACTGAAATCATGCCACTCGGGCCCTAGTAACAAGCATTAAGTATAGCATAAGTGCATCAACACAATACAAAAATATCCTCAAGATAAACCCCTAAGATCTCGAACAACGGGTATCATTACATGATCAATCTCATCCAATCCCCATCCACCTCACATGCCTACAGCGGACTACTCACACATGGTGATGGAGAGGGAGCTCATGGTCGATGGAGATGAAGGCGGTGAAGATGGCGGTGAAGACGGTCTCCGGATCCCTCCACCGGAGGAGAAATCCTGGAGCAATCTGTCTCCGAAAACGAAGATCGTGGTGGCGGCGGCGGTGTGTTTCGCGAAATCTCTCTCCCTCTTAGGGCACCCACTTTTTAGTATATATGAGGGGGTACGCGAAAAGCCGAAGGAGAGGCGGCGCCCGAGGCTCCAGTTAGGTGGGCCCACGCGGCCCAAGGATCTGGCCGCGTGGGGCCCGCTCTTTTGGGCCTCCGGCGCTTCCTCGTGTCCATCCTTTGCACGTTGTCCTCCTTTTCCATAAAAAATGACGTGGTATTTTTCCCCGATTTAATTTCCTGCAAAAATAACTAGAAACGAGACTTTGCTAAAAACAGCGTCAGATTCAGCAGGTTTATTCAAATATGGGAAGATTCCGGAGCAAATTATGAAGCAAAGTGCTTGGAAAAGTAGATGCATTTTTGATATGGGGTGGCCCGATCTTCTCTTGTGAGCAACACGAAAATATGGTGGATGTTTTGTGGATGATTGATAACCAGTGCTACACTGAAAACTCTCCTCGGATAATCCCTGCTGCCAATGCAACAACAATCAATCCCTTTGGATATTCTCAACTACACACTCTTGCACACGCAATCAAAGATCACGGGTGGTCCTGTATCCCCTTATTCCCAATGGAACAACAAGATAGCACGTAGAATTTGCAAGGTATACTTCGAGATGAATGCTTCAAGCAATACAATCTAGAGGCTAGGGTTTTAGTTTTAACTTGGTCTACCTAATAATTCGAGGCTTCTAGGTATATATGAGGGAGGGGTGCGGCCACAAGCTCCTTGCGCAAGCAACCCTAACTCAACTCGGACTGGACTCCTATTTTGGACTTAATTGGGATACAAACCGGCCCATTAGGGACTCGGCCAAATAAGGACACGCGGACCTTGCCTAAATTAATTAGGACTTATGACTATGGCGCATTGATCTTCAATGGAGCGCCCTCCTCTTGTATTCATGTGTGCATCAAGTGTCTTCACGTCTTCATCATGCTCCAAGTGATTTCCCTCCATATCTTGATGCTCTCCTCCATTAGCATTTGTGTTATCAACAAACCTGATCATACATAGATGCATAGATTTAGGTAGTATAAAATTCTCATTATTAAAAATATCATATTTGCTAGGAGAGAATTCACCTGTTGTTCTAATAGCTTAGTTCTTGATCTGGTCATTGGACCAAGTCTCACTTCATTGGGTTTATCTTGGACAGCAACATCTTCAATTGGAGAAGTAGTAGAAACACTGATGTCCTCATCAATTTTAGGTGCATCATTAATGTAAGCAATGAATATAACACTTAGAAATAAACACCGCAGTTTTATCCCTAGTAGCAATAGCACATCCATAGTCACGTTCATTTCTATCATCTCGAGCACAGACGAAGGAGGCATGAACCTACTACCTAGCATAAATACTCCCTCTTGGAGACACAAGCAACTACTTGGCCAAATCAACCACAAGCATCGGAGAGCATGCAAGATCATAAATAAAACATATAGATAAATAGATGAACAAACTTGATCATAACTTCACAATTCATCGGGTCCTAGCAAATACAACATGTAGCATTACATAAAGATGATCTTGATCATGTTAGGCAGCTCAAAAGATCTGAACATGGTAGCACAAGGAGAAGAGACAACCATCTAGCTACTGCTATGGACCCGTAGTCCAATGGTGAACTACTCACGCATCACTCCGGAGGCAGGCATGGTGGTATAGAGCCCTCCGGTGATGATCTCTCCCTCCAGCAGAGTGCCAGGAAGACCTTCAGAACCCTCCTGAAATAGGGTTCTCGACGACGGCGACCTCGGATATCTTTCTAAAAAATTGATCGGGTGTTTAGGGTTTTCAGGACGAAGAGAATATATAGGCGAAGAGGCGGCACCGGAGGGCACCCGAGGACCCAGACGACCCCCAGGCGTGGGCCCTCCCCGGCTGACCTTTGGATTCCCTCTTATTTTCTTCGTAAAACTAAGCTTCGTAAATTTTCAGGTCTTACGGAGAATATTTCCTTACTAAGATTTCTGAAACAAAAAGACATCAGAAAACAGGAACTGGCACTGGGCATCTTGTTAATAGGTTAGTTTCAGAAAATGCATAAAAATGATATAAAACTATAAAAAGATGTAGCATTTGATATAAAACTAGCATGGAACATAAAAAATATAGATACGTTTGAGACGTATCATAGCATCATGTCAAGTCAAAGTCACGGTGGGACCCATGTAGGGTGGCTCAGGGAGAGGAGGAAGAGGGTGTGTAAGGCGGCGGATGATATGGGTGCGGGATTGTACGCAAGTTTTACCCATCTTGAAGCTCCCGGTGGTGGAGAAACTCTACGTGCTGCTATAATTCATTATAGGTGAATATCACGTAGAGATTACCATGCAGAGATTGATTTGCCCTAAGGCTTACTGTAGGCTGGCTTTATATAGGGGGACAAACCTAGTGTTAGAAGGAGATCCCTCACCCTTAAGGAGACAGAGTTGTAAACTAATTCGGCTAAGTTGTCATATCTTTTACACAAAGGCGCATATCATTTGGACTTCCTGGAAGACTCCATCTTGGACCTTCCTTAAGTTGCCTGGTCCTTTGTCTTGTGGCTTTAGCAAGCTAGGCCGCCCATTAGACCAGCTGATAGTACCGCCAGTGAGCCACCCTGCTAAAATAACTCCACGTCATGGGAATATCTATTTGATATATCCTCAACACATATGTTTTTCTGTAATGTTGGATGAGTTAGACACAAATGTTGGATGTATTGGTTTTTTTGGTTGACATCTTACTTTTTTGCTACAAAACAAATGGGGATTTGTTACACTTGGTAATTTTTATTGCTACATGAGTATGCTCAGAATGTTGCAGAACTTTTTTGCTACACGTCGCAAATTTTTACACATGCGGGGAAAATTGCTACAAACGATGCGATATGCGTAACGAAATGTTGCGTTCGGTTTTTTTTTCTACATCAATCTCCGACACAGCATTTTCTGATTTTTTTACTATATGGGATGTTACATATGCAGAAAAATGCTACGTGAGAAATATTTTTGTTACATTGATGGGACGCGCAGGATCGGTGCGGAAGGTGGCTGTAGCACCACGATTAGGCGCTTAGCCCTTGCCCTAAAAAAAGGATGAGGAGGCTGTTGTTGGTAAGGATGGCAATGGGTAGGGTATGGGGCGGGTAGAGCAATACCATACCCATACCCGTGTAGACAATGGGTAGAAAACTCTACCCATACCAGTACCCACGGGTATGAAACTTTACCCATAACCATACCCGATGGTTACCCATATCCGTTGGGTACCCAACGGTAGATAAAATAGTACATATGTTATAGATAATTTTACATTCATCGGTAACACATTGATAAAACAAAAACATTTATCTCAACTCAATAACATATATTTTAGTACATGCAATTATCTCAACTCAAATTGACAATTGACGACAAATTTACTATAGGTTCACAACCTCACGAGAATGAATATTGGACCTCCTCGGGTAAGGTATATAAACGGGCAGTGTATGGATATACCCACGGGTACGAGATTATACCCGTGCCCTACCCGCGACTTGACGGGTAGGGTATGGGTACTACCCATGGGTATAAAATTGTACCCATACCCTACCCATGCGGGTACGGTACCCGTGGGTACCCGTACCCTTGGGTAAGATTGCCATCCTTAGTTGTTGGCTAGGTTGGACTAGCAGAATTCTCAAAAAAAAAAAAAAAAAAGGTTGGACTAGCAGCACATTCCGGACTGGGCCAGAAGTCAGTTGTTTTCCCCTCGGGAATTGTTATTGGGCCTGTTTCTTGGGATTGTGTTGCCTGCTTGATCACACAGAAAAGAAATCGTGGTGGTGAAGTGAGGGGCGACGAGACCCGCAATCGCCATCAGGATTTCATCGTCCCACCGCCGCAAATGCCGCCGCCGTGCCCTACCCTCTGCCGCCTTCCCGCGGCCAACCTCTGCCTCCCTTGGTCGCGCCCATCCATCGCCACCCCCCGCCTCGCTCTCGCCGCGCACCGCGCCAGGGCCGTCGCCGCCAGGGCCTCCTCTTCCGCACCGGACTCCTCCTTCGGCTCGCGGATGGAGGACTCCGTCAAGAAGACGCTCGCGGACAACCCCGTCGTCATCTACTCCAAGTCGTGGTGCTCGTAAGAACCTCACCCCGAACCCCCCAACACAACCAGTTCGTTCCACGATTTGTTTTGGGCGACGAATTCGTTGATTGATTCCCTTGGTCATATGTGCCGGTGCTCACTCGACACCGCAGGTATTCCATGGAGGTCAAGGGTCTCTTCAAGAGGATTGGCGTAGAGCCCCATGTCATCGAGCTCGACCATCTTGGTTCGTCCCTCTTGTTCTACTACTACTTGTCTCTCTACCTATTGGCTATTGCTATTGGGGAATCTTGTGTGGCTTCTTGCCAAGATATGACTTTGTCAATATCATTGTTTAATTGACGATTACTGCCCTCTGATTATATTGTGTGGGCAGTGACACTGACTCAAGTGAACTAACAGTTTGGGGATTTTAGATATATGTACGTTTTGGCTGTATAGATTATTTGAAGTTTTGTATGCTATGTCCTATTTGTATTCATTTAAGAGGAATAGAGGATTGCTTACAAGTTACAACCTTTGTTGAATTGACATGACACATGCCTGCAACTATACACCACGTTTGGCTTCCCTACTATATATTCCACCGTTACTCTTCTTATGTTGGTCACAAACTTGATTCTACTTTCATCCATCATCGTGCTGCCTTGCCAAAGTCACCTTGCCTTTAAAATCAACACATGTCATGACATTATACTCTTCTCCAGAGTTCTTAGTTAAAGGATATGAGCGCCACAAATCAGCAGCAGTCAAACTGCAGCTTAAATATGTGTATATGTTTATTTCACTTCTGTTAGACACAATACATGCTCATATGTGTGAGGAATTTAAGTACTTTTGATACTTCCATGATTTTGGTGGTGCAAACTTTGTTGCTCATGTTAGCATATTGAAACTTGCACAAATCATCACTCAATTTGCGTCTTTGTTATACTTTGCGAAGTTGCAACCATGAAGGACTTGTACATTGTTCCTAATCATCTACCACCAGGAAATGCGATGTGTATATGTTTCTAGAAGGAAATGGTTTTGGGTGTCAATTTTGTGCGACTGACTAGTGACAACTCTTGTCCTTTCAGGTGCTCAGGGACCACAGCTGCAAAAGGTGTTAGAGCGGTTGACTGGACAGTCCACTGTTCCTAACGTTTTCATCGGTATGTCAAATTTTGTTTGCGGCCTTGTGCTTTTCTCCTTTGTCCATCACCTTAGTAGCATAAATACTTTATGATCTCTCCCCCCCCCCCCCCCAAAAAAAATTAAATAGGAATATCTCTAGTATATACTGTCATTTGGATTCACATGTTGCATGCCATGCAGATTTTTCTGAGTAAATCTTTTGTTTTGTTTCAGGTGGAAAGCACATTGGTGGCTGTACAGGTACTTAGGCGTGTGCTCTGTGCTGAATACTCATCATCCTTTACAGTCATACTGCAATTGTCAAGTGATATATGTCTGCCAACGTAAATAGTTCATAGTATATTACTATATTGTTGCATGCTAACTTCATAATATGTTCCTAACTCCTAAGATATCCTTGTGGTAAATAAGTCATGGTTTCATAATATTGTCCTGTTAACACTTATAGTTTATTAGGACCACAGTGGAAGGAGATAAACTAGGTAATTGTGAATTCATGCTCTGTAACTAGCTCAGCAAGCACCAACATTCCGAGAGGTCAGTCGTCTTCTCTTTGACTGCACACAGCGCCACAGCACAATCGGATTATAGGATCACCGGTCACTGTGGATACTGCACAATCAGTGTGAGGCCTTTTTTTTATTTTTCACCGGGGGGACAAAGTCCCACCTGAATTTTCCATATATGTGTGATATACTCTAGCCAAAGGCTGAGGGTTTTTTACAACATGGAGCCAGCAATGCATGCTAGAATCTCTGCTTCAATATGTGTGAGGCCTTGAAAACATGTTAGAATCTCTGCTTCAATAGCGCTAGCACTGGATGAGACAAACTTCCACTCCGCTAGAAGGACCTTGCTAGCCTCATTTCTAATTACCGATAAATGCATTTTTGCATCAATTACTTTGATAAGTAACTTCATTTTTTATGTTTATTTCATCTATGTGTGCAACATTTATCTAGGTAAATTGTGACTTCATGCTCCGTAGCTAGCTCAGCAAGCTTACATTTAATATTTTCTCTGGCTGTCTATATCACAAAATGTGTCGCTGGCAATTAGTATCTTTCATCTCAGTTGTGAGCTTCGTCTTGCAAATTGGACTGTACATTTTTTAGCCCAAAAGAGAACTGTAAAGCGAGCAGTGCATTGCGCTTGAAATATCACAAAATATTCTTTTGGTGCTCACACTGGTGTTGTCCTTGTTCTGTAGATACCGTGAAGCTTCATCGCAAAGGGGAGCTAGCTACAATGCTGACGGAGTTGGACATCAAAGTGAATAATTCATGAAGACAACATTGAGCATGGCCAGCTGCCCATTTTGCTTAAAATCGGAGCAATTTCAGGTTTATTTGATTCGAGCTGTTATGTACATTTGCTTGCAGATCCATCTTGACTTGTGGAAAACTGATGGTGGCAAGTTATTTTTTGTCACCTGTTGCTGAAATCGAATCAGAAGAAAACCCTGTGAATTCGTGTACTGTTGTCGTGGAATTGAACTCTCGTATTGCTGTTACGAATCTGAATTCGGGTACTTTCAGTGCATACCCTTACTTGATTTCTACACTGAAGCACCATAGCGTGACAACAGGTAGCAATTATCGAATGGATAAAAGTGACTCCACCGATGATTGGTGCGGTGGTATGTGTGCATGCAGTTACTCACCGATTTGTTTGAGTCGGTGTATCTATCTATCTATGGTATGCTGGGTTGGGCAGGGCAGGCAGCCATGAAGGGGAATGCCGGGATACGATTAAATGGCCTGAAAAACGCGGTGCTGGTTTGTTATGCAAGGACAGTGTCTCCTGTATTCAGATAGGCCTGCAATCACACCTTGCACTCCGACCACAATTTAACATGCGCAAAAGTGTGTGAACCTTTTACTCTCCAGGTTACTGGTGTTAGTGGAAATGGCACATCAATTGCAGTTGATCTCATGAGACAGCTTCAGTAGTAGTAATACTAGTAGATAGCATGGAGCCTCCATCCGTCAAGATACCCAAATATGCGCTCTGATACAGAGTTCTTTTCTTTTTGACAGTGAACCTCATGCATATTGTGTCAGTCACCCAGTCGGAAGTCGCGCTTCAGGCATGGGACTGTTATTCAGTTTAATTTGCCTGACACTGGATATTGTTCTGAGAGTGACGCTCGCTCTCGACAGAGCTAGCTTATAGGTGGATGTAGCACACAAAGATACGGCCACTCACTTTCATCTCAAAAAAATTAAGGCCACTCACTGTCATCATCATAAGAGTGGAGGTCAGTTTCATTAGTTAACATCACATCTCAAAGACCCGGATATTCTGAAATGACAGGTGTACAGTACTGTAGTAGGTACATAACCGAAAGACATGTCCCGCTCGAGCGTCCTCGAAAAGTCGCCATGAAAACTACTCGAGATTTCCAGCGCACCAGCAGCGACGCAGGCTATAAATACGGCCACCAAATACCATGCAGTCCAGAGCATCGAACTCCAAGCCGCAGTCTGAGCAACTGGTAACGACCGCGAGCAAAGATAAGCTAGCTGATAACGATATGGCTGCGCTTGCCCGCGTCCTTGTCGTGATGGCGGTGGCCGGCTTGACGGCAGCAACAACGGCAACGGCGACTCCTCGGCCCTTCTTTGTGTTCGGCGACTCCCTGGTGGACAGCGGCAACAACAACTACCTGGCCACCACGGCGCGCGCCGACTCGCCGCCCTACGGCCTGGACTACCCGACCCACCGCGCCACCGGCCGCTTCTCCAACGGCCTCAACGTCCCAGACATTTTTTTTTTTAAACTGTGGGGCAAAAGCTTTGCCCCATATATTAAATAAGAAGAGGATGCCCGGTTTATTAGCGGAAAAAACCGGGCAAAAACCATACAACAAACAACACCAACACCAACACAACACCACAAAGAGGAGCGTACACAACCACAAAGAGCAACACCCAAAGCAACAAACTCTCTCTACCTATAACAACCGCGAAAAGACAACAACTCTAGGACACCGCATCTGCCGAAGCTTTCTTTGCTAAACCCTTCTTTCTTTTATTGCCTCTCATAGAAGCTGTGCTGAGAGATTCCTCCACCTTCCTGATCACGTCATCTGAAGCCTTCCCTGTCAAGACGCAAGAATGTCCTTTCCCAGACATCATCAGCGAGTACCTCGGTGCTGAGTCCGTGCTCCCCTACCTCAGCCCCCACCTCGACGGCCACAAGCTCCTCGTCGGCGCCAACTTCGCCTCCGCCGGCGTCGGCATCCTCAACGACACCGGCATCCAGTTTGTAAGCTACCTAGCTAGCACCTCTTTCTTGATATATACGAGAGCGCATTGCATATATTTGCATGAAAAACGCATGTGGTACGTGCAGGTGAACATCATCCGGATGGAGAAGCAGCTGCGCTACTTCCAGCAGTACCAGAACCGTGTCCGGCGGCTGATCGGCGAGGAGGCGACGCGGCGGCTGGTGCGGAGCGCGCTGGTGCTCATCACCCTCGGCGGCAACGACTTCGTCAACAACTACTACCTGCTGCCCTTCTCCGCCCGGTCGCGCCAGTTCGCGCTCCCGGACTACGTCCGCTACATCATCTCCGAGTACCGGGGCATCCTCCAGCAGCTCTACGGCCTGGGCGCCCGCCGCGTTCTCGTCACTGGGTCCGGCCCCATCGGCTGCGCGCCGGCCGAGCTCGCCACCCGGAGCGCCAACGGCGAGTGCGACATCGAGCTGCAGCGCGCGGCGGCGCTCTACAACCCGCAGCTGGTGCAGATGACCAGGGAGCTCAACGCCCAGTTCGGCTCCGACGTGTTCATCGCCGTCAACGCCTACCGGATGCACATGGACTTCATCTCCGCGCCGGCGGCGTACGGCTTCATCACCTCCAAGGTGGCGTGCTGCGGACAGGGGCCCTACAATGGCGTGGGGCTGTGCACCGCATTGTCCAGCGTCTGCCCGGACCGCTCCCTCTACGCCTTCTGGGACAACTTCCACCCCACCGAGAGGGCCAACCGCATCATCGTTAGCCAGTTCATGGCCGGCTCCCCGGACTACATGCACCCGCTCAACCTCTCCACCATCCTCGCCATGGACGCCGCCGCATTGCCATGATCCGTTATCTGAGTTACTGTTTTTCTCGATCTAGCTTATTACTACTACTCCGTAGTATCTAGTATGATTGCCTAAATGCAGCTAGCTAGCTGGCTAGTAGTAACCGTGCGTGCACAATAAAACTGCTGAATAAGCAGAGTATCTGTCCCTTTGATTCGACCTATCAGTCAATAATAATCGAAAGTATACTATTTGCTTATGGATACTTCGCATGATTTTTATGTATTGAGTATACTGCCGTTGATCGTCTTAATTACTTACTACCCAGGATAACATATATGATAGCCAAACAAACAAGCACATAACAATCTCAAATTTCATTGCCAAAAAAATATCTCTACAGCTACACCTGGGGACAGTATATCAATGTTCTGTTGCAATGCCAGGGCAGGAACCACTCCCAAAATTATAAGAAATGACCCCAAATGGAAAGACAACTCGAGTGTGATCAATGCCATATTGGTCATACAAAAAAAAAACCATTGCAAAACACAGCGTATTCATATAGGAGGTGAATTGGCATGTGGCTTTCATAAAATGGCCACACTGGGGATTTACGTCTCATGTGCATGAGCTGGTACCGGTCTTGTTTGTGAAAGAAAAAAGGGCGATAAGGACAGCCAGCACTAATCAGCTGAAATCATTTCCCAGAATGAAAGCCTGTACCTCGGACCAGCTAGAAACTGTATAAAGAACTCCAGACCGCGCCTTGAAGACGGATGCCTCTTGCTTCCCGACCCGACTTTGCTTCTCTACCAAACCAGGGAGTAACGGAACAAAAGAAACACCAAACTGTTTGCCCACTCTCCGCAATGTTGTGCTTGATCCAACAACAATACCAATATCTGCTTCCAACAAGCAAAGCAAATCTCCAACCGAGTCCCCGATATAAACAGACAATGATGGTGTTGTATTGTCCAGGTCACTTTTGATGCTCTTGAACTTCTCAACTTTGTCTAGTGGAGACTCTATTTTTCTGCTGATTTGACCAGTTGAAACAGATCCCTCAAAAGCAAACTCGTTGGAATGTATGCTTAATCCGTCTAGACAACCAACTGCATGAGAGCACAAAATAAAAAAATCATACCAGTTCGGAGGTTCGGCATTAATGTGAAATATGAGTTCCTGGTAACAAAACATTGTAAAATACATATCCTGATAACACCAAACATTGCCCTAATATAACTACCAACTCCACATCAGATTGCAGATACAAAAATCGCTAAATTTTGAAGTATTTGCTACTATATCAGTATTCTATACTCGATCAAGTTGCCAGATGAAGGTCATTTATTTGTTCAAAAGAAATAAACCGCGAGTTTTGTCAAATATTGGTTGATCCTTACTCGGCACTCATTTACAGATCAACATAAGAACTAAAAAGACAAACAAAAAACACTATGGCACTGATAGAATAGTATTATAATCATACTAAACAGAACTCCTAAAGGCTATTCCTACTGCTGTGCAAAAGATAAGTCCTCTTTTTGCAAGGAACAGCACAAAAGATAGTCGGTTACAAGGTCATACTGATAACATAAAAATGCACAGTGAGGACGAAACAGAGAAGTTGATTGTATGTTACAGTTGTAAACTTGTAATGACCATCATCATCAGGAAAAATAATATAAAAACTGGCCAAGGGTTTTCAGCCTTACCTGATGAAAAGGCTGATCTTATAAGCTCTGCACACCAGCAATAGGAAAGAATATGTATATCTAAATTGAGGTTCTCCCTTGTCTCTCCAATCTTCTGAAAGAAATTCCGACAACCATCTTGCAGAACAAGCCGCTCCCCAGCTTTTCTGATGTCATCTAAGTTCATTCCCCTCAGGACACCAGAATCAATAACCCTAGAATTTGCTTGTCTCTCAAATTCAGATAACACTTCCAAACCTTTGTATAGTTGATCGTAGTCTAATGACTTTGCTGGAATCAAACAAAAAACACTCAATCATCAGCTGATTGTTACAAGCATGGTTTGCGCATTATTAGTAAAATCACAAAAAGAAAAACTAATCAGACAGAGGGAGGGAGCATTACACATACCTTCTTCTGGAGGAAGTAGTCTTTCTATGCATTGCTCGTGCTCTTCAGTGTACTGATTAGATAGCATATTCCACGAATTTCTCAGGTCTGCTGATTTTGCGAGATTATCAGACCCATTCTGACTAGCTTTTTGGTGTGACAAAATTGCTATCTCCGCCAGTATGGCAGACGAATCAACAACAGTGCATGTCAAATCAAAATCAGAAAAGATCACGAGCTTGTCTTTGGGATCACGATATCTTGTAAGTGGAGCTACAACAGGTTCGTCTAGGAGTTGAGCAGAAAAAAACGCAACCTCCAGTCTCATAGCTTGTTGGTAGAGCTTCCCAAGAATCTCAAGCTCCTCACCAGTTAATGAGACACTTAGTTTGTCAAGCAACTCTTCAATTTGAAGTGCATTACTCTGCAGTGAAGGGAGAAACGACAAACTATTCTTAGCGCATGCACTAACTTGATTAAAACAGGCCAGTAGTACATGCAAAAGTAGGATCCTTATATAAATTGATGGCATGTTCCATACCTCAAAATCAGTTGCTGCGTATGTATCGATCCATTTCTTGTATGGGTGATTTTCATCTTGATTCAGGAAAACGCGGAGTTCTTTGCCCAGATATGCATAAAGCCTCATGCACGGAGTCATCGCCCCGACAGTGTATGCAGCAATTTTTGTCTTCTCGAATGGTGTGACTATTCTATCAGAACCTTTCCCACCATCGACTTTTCCAGCTGCAGTTGCAAGTAAGAAATCGGTGTACTTGGTTGTTGCCGGGTTTGGAGAAATCTCTTTGGTAGTATCAACTCCCCACTCCTGCAAATTAAATAGACAAGGCAACTCAATGAGTAGTGAAATATCTAGGGATTAAAAAGAAGATCCAACGTTGGGAAGAAAATCTAGTTAATAGTTAGCATACGACAGATAATTCCAGTCCTGAGGACTACTATATACATATAACTGTGGCACAGCATACAGTAAAACTGTGATTCATCTCTCTGCCGCAACCTAAAACTAAAACCAAATGGCACACGGAATGCATTTTGTTTGTAAAGTTTAGGATCTCAAAGTGCATATTCCACCGAAATATGCATATTATTTACAGTTGATACAGTTGAAATCCTCAGGTATGGCTTAACTAATCAAAGCCAATAACACAACACCAAAACTTGACTAAGGGAATGCATGGCTACAATGACGTGCAAGTTTGTACCTGTGTAAATTATGAAAGAGACTCTACAACACGTTAGAAATTGTGCTTGGCATCTGGCTACCGTGAGGTATTTGATATCATACTATCATGAACAAATTGGTTCCCATCAACGTTAGTAATACTAGTATATGATGGACATCCGTGTTTGTCATTATGCAGCAATCAGGTCAGATCGGGTGGATGGTGCAGGCAAAGCATCCGAGTCGTACAGATAAATCCAAATCAATGGCGAGTAAATCAGTTACGGGGTAAATGGAGAATGGGGTTGGGAGTTCGGTATGAGTATGACCTGGAGTATGGATGCGTGGTGGTTGAGCTCGCGGTGGATGGCCTTCCGAAGGGCGGTGATGGTGGCCTTGTCATCGTCGTCATCGGCGCACTCCTCGGCCATCTCGTAGCTGATCGGATGTAATGGATCATCAGATCCAAGGTAATCGGAATCTAAAAGCAGAAGGAATAGAAGGCGAAAGGCTTACGCGCGTGCGAAGGCGTGGAGGAAGTGGGTGTCCTGCGCGAGGTAGTGGCGGAAGGAGTCGAGGCGGAGGGAGCCCGCGGCGAGGGAGAGGAGGAAGGGCGTGTAGATGGCGAAGGCGACCTCCCGCGAGGAGGCGGAGATCCAGAAGCGGCGGGCGGCGGAGCCCTCGGCGACGGCCGCGGCGGAAGCGGAAAAGGAGGACGGCGACATCTGCTTGTGGTGGTGGTGGTTGGTGGGGCTGCTGCCTGCTCTTGACCAACAAGAGGACAAGGAGAAGAAGGATTTGGTTGTTGGGCTTGGGCGGAGCGGTGGCAGCGGGAGGCGGCGGAGGCAGAGAAGGCGCATCCGCCTCGTCCTCGCCGCCGATTGAATTGGAGGAGGAGGAGGCGGCCGCCGGCAATCTCCTCTTGCGGTTGCGGGTTATACTGTCCAGCCCCAGCCCGCACCGCAATTGTTGGAAAAAAATCAAATCCAACTCGATTTTGCTGCTGGAACGAAGCTTCCTCCTCTTCCTTTTCCCCTTTTTTCATGTTTTCCAAGATATAAATTTGATCATCCATTTAGTAGATCACAAACAAGGTATATCATTCGTATCTATACTACTATTAAAAGAGCAAACTTGTACTTGTTGGGATACTTTAAATCTGAGCCCTTCAATATCCGATCAAACGGTTCAGATCGTCCCAATGTTTGACAACTCAACATTGTCCGTTTTTGCCCGTTTTACCCTCCCACCAAATCACATAATACTGCTAATGCCATCGTACCTCTTCGTTTTCGTAAATATTACAGAGATTGCCACCGCTAAAAGAAATAAACACGATCGGACAAGGCGTCGTGTGCGTGTGCATGTAGAAATCGTGTCCGAGCAGGAATAGAGTTCATCATCGATTGATTCTTGCCGTGCGTCGCTTGCCGGGTATAAATATTAAATAGCCATGTACATACGCTGTAAATAAGAATAAGACATCGCGACATCAACCTGATCATTGTGTGTGCGTCGTGTTGCTACTAGCGATCCATTAACCTAGCTAGCTTAGATTGTACATATATATTCTTGCTGAAGGAATCGGTCAGTTACGAGCTAGCCTCGCCATGGCATCGGCTTTTCGTCGCCTTCATGGCCTTCGCCGTAGCGACGGCGGCGACGGCGACGGCGGACGCGGGCCCATGATGGAGCAGGCACCGCCCACGGCAGAGCCGGCACGATGGCGGCCGTGTGGTCACCGTGGAACAGACACGACGCACGCCCATGGCGAGCAGGGGCGGCCGTGTGGTCACCGTGGAGCAGACACGACGCACGCCCATGGCGAGCAGGTACGGCGGCGCTTGTGCTCAGAACAAGTGCGAGAGCTGCAGGACGTGAGAGGAGACGCTGCTATCTTGATTTCAGTAAACCTATCGCTGCAGTTTACATGATTAGGTTCACAAGATTAATTGTTCAAAAGTAGATGACCAGCTAGAAACATAATTGTTGCATATATGTAATCTCACCACTTTGCATGTGTATTCTTTATGTCATTTGTGTTTTCTTCTGGTGTAGTTGTGCTAGGAAATATTTCTCATGTTTCTCAAGTTGTACAGTTTCATCTTGCTGTAAAAGAAGGGGTCACTTTAGAGGAAATTTTTCATTATAAATCCTTCGTCCGTCGATTTTATATTACTGCAATATAATTAAGCCATCTTTTGTATTCCAGAGTAATAATTTACCATGCACGGCATCGAGCAGGTTTTCCTTTGCGCTATTTAACTTTGTACTGCAAGAGTAGAAGTAGATGACTGCATTTTTTGTCATATAAGTTGCCAATGTGTGGCAAGAGATGACTTCAACCAGGTCACTGGTGCAATATAACATTGCCATGTTCTCTTTTTCCGTATGATTTTACATTTTTACGCGATCATATAACATTGTCGTCTTGCATAATAACAAAAACTTATGATTATATAAAATGGTTCATTGTGTACTGGATTGTTGACTTATTGTTACACTGTTTCGAGGAGAAAGGGGATGGTTGAGCAGAATTTCATCAACTATGTTTACATCTCCGGGACGTTGGTTTAGCATGATGGTATTATGCTTGTAGTTCCTTGACAATTGTTAGTTTAGTTTTTTTAAAGGGAACAATATTTTTATATATTTTTAGTAATTCATAACGTGCAATGACAAAAATTATTGTTAATAGAAAAAGATATAAAGACAATAGTTAGAGATGATCTCCAAATTAACACGTGTTCTTACATTGACGGTGCAAAAGTTAGTTTGATGAATTGAAGGTACACATTTTCGTAGAACATTTATACAAGGTTTTATTTCGTGAAGATGTCGTGTTATTTCTTTTGTGGAATAGGTTTGTGCGCCTGAATGATGAATTTTCTCTCTTCCGTGCGTGCACGGGCATGTCTGCTAGTTGGGATAAAGTACTTTCTACTACTCCCTCCGATCCATATTAGTGGGCATAGCTTTGTCTAAATTCATATGTATCTAGTTAAGTATTTAGACTAGATACATGTGTATCTAGACAAAGTTGTGCCCACTAATATGGATCGGAGGTAGTATAATTTTTTGTAACAAGTGACACATGTATATTTTCACACTCATTGGGAGTGAGGGAGCAGTATGTTTCTATGTATATCCACTTGTGAATATTGTTATCCGCTGTTTCATAAAATAAGGCATATATTTTTAATCAAAAGTCAGCTCTTACAAGTTTGGCTAATTTTATGTAAAAATATGTGAATATCTACGATACCAAATTAATATGGATGAGCCATAAAATATATTTTTCATAGTGTATTTACCCAATATTATAGGTTTATATTTTTGTCTATAAATTGGACAAACTTACACTCTTAACTAAAAATATACGACTTATTTTATGGGACAGAGATAGTAATTCTTTTGAATTACCTCTTACAGTCAAAGAGGAGATTACGTGCTCCCGAGCTCTAGTGATCCTGATAGTTAAAAAAATCGAAAAAAATATTTAAAGGTTTTAACAAAATTTAAAATAATCCGGATGTAGCCAATAGTGTATTCAACGAATGTGCCAAAAAGCACTTTCAAATACTTTGTATTCTAGGCTACATAAAAATGAAAAAAGTACCGATCAGAATATGCATATTTTCAGATATCCAAATTTATCGGATTTTATCATTTTTGTATAGCCATAATACAAAGTATTTGAATTTTTGTGTGTGTTCGTGTGATACACTATTGGCTTCATCCGAGATTTTTTTTCAAATGTTTTTGAAACTGGTAACTATTTTTTATTTTGTAAACTATTAGGATCACCGGAACTCGAGAGTCAGAAACACTTTCCGTTACATTCACACTTATGGCATACTTTATTTTCAATTAACACCTACTAACTACCACTTATGCTTACCGATTTTGATTTATTGTTTTCCCTTTCCGTGAAAATCATATGCCATATATTACACAAGTCAGAGCCTTATAAGAACATCCCGATGAAAATAAAAATTAATGTCGTGTCGTAGATCACGAACACCGAGAGTACGAGGTACCCCTTTCTAGCTTCGGTAAAGGGGCGCTACAAGGTTTCGATCGGCATTTAGAGACGAGCAACACGCAAGAACGTCACATCAAGAAGGACACAACGATCTACCCACAGGTTCAGGCCGCTCAGAAGCATAATACCCTACTCTTGCATGTCTGGATAGATGGTCACCATTGTTGTGGCTACAAAGGTGGTTCCCGGGTCGTCTGCCCGGCTGACGTGGATATACCTCTCGGGTACCCTACCATGAGGGTACCTGGTGCACGTATCGACTAAGGCCCAGCTATCAAGAGCCTACATGAAGCACATAACAGAAGGCCCAAGAAGATGGAGTATCCTCCAAGATTAGGCATAGGCATAGTCGGTTTAGACTTTCCTTACATGTAATCTGAGTCGGTTGCGAACTCCCGAGACCCAGCCTATTATATAAAGGCTGGGAGGGCCGCCGATCCAGGACACGCAACACTTGAACCACCAAAACCCTAGCGAGATCGACATCCCGTCGGAACTCCATTGTAGCTCACATATACTCTCAGATCAATACCAGACAAGCAGGAAGTAGGGTGTTACTCTCCGGAGGCCTGAACCTAGGTAAATCCTTGCTTTTGCTTGTCAGCCGACGAAACTACCAGCTCTACCACGTTCTCTCCCCCATAATCTCAACCCTAGGTCCTTAACCATGGGATTTGATGAGTTAACCCCTCGTCAATTGGGGCCGTATGTGGGAAAAAATAGTGCTGGACTCGTGGTTTCGCCGGTTCCTTCGGAAAACGGTGATTCGCCGATCGCATCTACGAACGGCAACTCGCCGACTGCATCGACAAACCACAACTCGACGACTCAGTCAACATATGGCAACTCGCCGACGCACTCGAAAATTGGTAGCCCGCCAACTTCACCAACAAAAGGCGCATTTGCTCCACACTCGCCAGAAGGCCGAGAGACGTTTGTTGGTCTCGAGTCAGGTTTGGATTTAACTGTTGGAGCATTCAATTTTTTTGTAAACAAGTTTGGTATGCAGGACTTGACAGATCTGCAACAACTCGCGACTGCCGCACCCGAGGCTCCATCGACTGCGTCCATCCCATCATCGATTCTTGAAGCCTGCTCATCTGCAACAACCATGTCGACTCGAGAGATCAACGAGTTCTTCGCAAAAGAACTCCAAGGTGAGGAAGCTGAATCAGTGTACCGCAAAAACGATCTCAAGCTAGATCTTCCACTCGATGACACCTTCGACTGCGGGATCTCCCTCGACAACTTCGAACTTCATAACGACAGCAACGTCGACTCTGAGATCTGCACCAACAAACTCGACTTCGAGGTCTACAACGGTTTCGCTGACGCCGAGATGAGCATAGACGCTGAACGCATCGACAACGAGATCCGTCCAGACGGACAACTCGACGGGCATATCGACTCCGACATGAGCCTTGATGAAGACGTCGAGTCCGTAACAGGACTTGGCAGAACATACACGTACCCGCGGGTCATCCCCCACCAGGTTTACGTTGCCATCAACGGAGAATCATCTGAAGCCGCAGCCTCCCGCAGGCCTACAGAATTCCCATGCACGGTAACTATGCCGGATGGGGTCACAACTCTGACAATTACTGCTGAGATGACAGCAAAAGCAGACAAAGTAATTAAAGAGTGCACAATGATGCCAGCAGACGCAACTCCGGAAGAGATGTTGACCTTCCAGTACTTCAACTGGCAGGAATCACTTCGACTGCAAAATATCAAAGCAGCACTCGATGAGCGTAAAAGGCAAGCCAGCATCTCGAGCGTACGAAGAAGACAGCTATCACTTAGCTCCACAGGACGGGCGAGCCCAAGAGGCGGATCGAGGCTGGCACGCCTCCCGGAGGATGAAAGAGCGGCAATTACTCGCAATCTAGGCTTGTCATTCATGACACACGACGACGAAGGGATCAAGGTACCCAAAACAGCTGCGGGTGCTCTTTTCTCTGTGGGTGCTTACCTCAAAGCAACACCACCTCCGGCAGACGATCCCAACGCAACCCTGCATCGCCAACAGCTCAAATCACTAGCCCTAGCGGTGCAGGCCATACGACCGGATGCAAAAACTCCAGGAGGGAGTTGAGATCGCAACATAGTCAGCTCGCGACAAGCAGCACACGATCGTAGCGGTCGCAGTCGCCTCTCGGAGGAAGCAAGGAAAGGCACACGCCGTAACAGGTCCAGCAGAAGCAGATCTCGAAGGTCTTCAAGTAGCGACTCATATTCCGACCGGGAGCCCGAGCCATGCGGAGCTCTGTGTTTCACTCGCCGCGTCCACGAGACAAGGATGCCCAAAGGGTTCAAGCTAACATCTGAGCAACCCAAATACACAGGTCGACAAGAACCTTCAGGATGGCTAGAAGATTACAGACTCGCCGTCTCATGCCAACGAGGCACGAACACTACGGCGATGCAATACATACGACTCATGCTCGAAGGTACAGCTCGCGACTGGCTCAAGGCGCTACCTCCATCAACATACGACTCGTGGGATCATTTCCGCAGAGACTTCATCAAAAACTTCGAACCTCTGTGCGAGCGACCGAAAACATTCGAAGAACTGGGAGCCTGCACTCAGCGATCAGACGAAACTTTGAGATCATACATACGGCGATGGTCCACCATACGCAATTCAGTCGGCGCAATATCGGAAGATAGGGCCATGGACGCCTTCATCAAGGGTCTCGCCAGGCGAGATTTCAAAGAAGCTCTTGGTCGAGAAAAGCCAACCTCCCTGGCTAACCTCATCAAAATCGCGACTGAGTGGGCAGATGGAGAAGACTCGGTGCGAGCAACCCGCGCCTCCTCACCACGCGACAACCATGACAGCGGCAGTCAATGTAGGGATATGCGCGACAGAAAATCAAAAAAATTCGCTCACATGCGGAAGCAACACCCAAAGATCTTATCTAAGGAGATGCAAGTAACGGGGAGGGTAATCAGCATACCCTCAAAGAACACGAGCGTTGGACGTTAATCACAACGCAGCTTGGTGTAGACCTTGATGCGGTTCACTCCGATCAGCACCACAACGAGCGGTGCCTCCGAGATTTACACACATACGGCTCAACAACGTCTCCTCTTCTTGATCCAGCAAGCTTGAAGGAGAAGTAGATGGGATTCAAACCAGCAGCATGACGGTGTGGTGGTTCGGTGAGCTCTCACGCGGGCAGGGCTTCACCAAGCTAAGACCACAAGAGAAAGGAGCAAGAGAAAGTGTACCGGCTTAGGAATCAATCCTATTCTTTCCCCAAATGGTACCCTCCTTATGTAGGATGTGGGGAGGAGCTGTGAGGCTTGCCTCCTGAGCTTCCCTAGGAAGGAACCAGCCTCCAAATCTTCCCCAAGAAGAAACCAGCCTCCAAATCTTCCCCAGGAAGGAACCAGCCTCCAAATCTTCCCCAGGAAGGAACCAGCCTCCAAGGCTTCCCCAGGAAGGAACCTAGCTGCCAAGACTTCTCAAGGAAGGAACTTGGCTGCCAAATATCCTAAGTGGGACGTTCAGGATAGTGGGCCCCACCATGGGACCCACCGGAACATTTCAGGAAAAACCCCGATACAATATCGGTTAATTCCTGAACCTTTCCGAACCCAAAAACCACATTCCTATATATGAAACTTTATCTCCGGACTCTTCCGGAGCTCCTTGTGATATCCCGGATCCTATCCGGGACTCCGAACAACCTTCGGTCTCACCATTATAATTATCCCAAAGCTACTCTAGCGTTACCGAACTTTAAGTGTGTGACCCTACGGGTTTGAGAACAAGTGGACATGATCGAGACTCCTCTACGATCAATAACCATTAGCGGGACCTGGATGTCCATAATGACTCCCACAAGTTCAACGAAGATCGTTATCGGTGTGAACCACAATGTCAACGTATTCCATTTCCTTTGTCTCACGATATTTTACTTACCCGAGATCTGATCGGCGGTATCACCATACCTAGCTCAATCTCGTTACTAGTAAGTACTCTTTACTCGTTCCATAATACAACATTCCATGTGGCTAACTCTTTAGTCACGTGCTTGCAAGCGATACCGAATGTGCATTACCGAGTGGGCCCAGAGTATATCTCTCCGTCACACGGAGGGACAAATCCCAGTCTTGATACATGCAAATCAACAAGTACTTTCGGAGATACCTGTAAGACACCTTTATAGTCACCCAGTTACGAAGTGACGTTTGAAGTCCCCAAGACGTATTCCTCAGTACCGGGATAGACATAATCTCATGGTCAAAGAAACAGGATACTTGACAATACAAGACATGGCAATATATACTTATTGATCCGATCAATATTGCTATGCTTGGTTGGGTCTGTCCATCACGTCATTCTCCAATGACATGACCTTGTTATTAATTGACAACTCATGTCCATGGTTAGGAAACCATAACCATCATTAATCAACGAGCTAGTCTAGTAGAGGCTTACTAGGGACTCTGTGTTGTTTACATAACCACACATGTATTAGGTTTCCGGTTAATACAATTATAGCATGGAGAATAAACATTACCATGAACATGGAAATATGATAATAACTCTTTATTATTGCCTCTAGGGCATATTTCCAACAATCTCCCACTTGCACTAGAGTCAATAATCTAGTTAACATTGTAAGGATCTAACACCCATGGGCTTATGGTGTTGATCATGTTTGGCTAGTGGAAGAAGTTTTAGTCAACGGGTCTGACACCTCAGGTCCGTTTGTATTTTGCATATCTTTGCGTCTTCACGCTCCACTCATTCATAATGATGTGGAATCAGCTTTGTATATGTTGAATCTCTGGTGGAACCTTAACTCCTCGGCATTAATTATGGAGCCAAACATTGTCTCACAATGGAGCTCCATAGCTTTACCTTCGTCGGAGCTACACCAAGTTCAGTTACGAACTTTTGATTCAACACCCTCCTTCGTTGCTTCCAAAGCGGCGATATACTCAGCTATCATTGTAGAATTCGTCACAGTGTTAAACTTTGGAACACTTCCAAATCCAGCATGGAACTCCTTCCAGCTTACTGCGTCTCCGAATAACCAGCAAGTTTGATTGAGATCGATAATCGTCAGGATTAGTCATGAGTCTAGCATCGGTGTAACCCCTTACAACGAGCTCATCATGACCTCCATAGAACGAGAAACAACTCCTTAGTCCTTCTCAAGTACTTAAGGAAGTTTTTCACTGTTGTCTAGTGATCATCATCCATGATCACTCTGGTATCTGCTCAAACACTTATGGCATAGGACACATCTGGTTGTGTACATGTTATGGTATGAATGATTGATCCAATCAATCATGCATTCTTGCTCATCATGTGTCGAAGACACTGAGTCTTGCTCAACTTCAACCATATGAACATGGTAAGAACACTTCTTGCCTTTTCATACCGAACTACTTCAGTACTATGTCCATGTACTCTGGCTTAGCCATATTAGGTATCGGAATCTATCTCCATAGATCTTTATATCCAATATGTAGGCATCTTTGCTTTAATCATTCATAGAAAACTATTTTCAATGAAGATTTAGCTGTATTAAGAAAATATACATTATTTCAAATCAACAATATGTCTCCACATAAAGTTTTAGAAATATTTCTCGGCGCTCCCACTTACTTTCTTGAATTCTCAAGCATCTTTGCCGTCCACGATGAAGTCAAAACATTTTAACACTTCATCTAGGCAAATATTCCAACTCCGTCATGCTTGCTTCAGTTCCATAAAATGAACTCTGAAGTGAGCATACCTTTCTAGCATTATATGCAACGACAAACCCTCAGATTGCATCAAATGCATGTCCTCGGTTAGCTTCCATTAGGAACGCTGTTTTGAAGTCCATTTGCCATATCATATATGTAGCAATTGCTAGATTTATCCGAACAGACTTTCAAGCTTGCTACGGGAGACAAATCTCATCGTAGTCAACTCTTTGAACTTGACAGAAACACCTTTCATAAGTCAAGCTTCATGGATGTAAACATCCATATCTGTTATAGATCCATATACGTTCGTAGGCATTACGCCTTCCGTAGGGACTACCAAGTTCCAAACTTGATTTTCGTAAATGGAGTCTATCTCGGATCTCATGGCGCCTAGCCATTTAGCGGAGTCAGGGCCCATCATTGCTTATGTGTAGGTAGCAGGCTTATCATTGTCTAACAATAATATTCCATCCGATAACCATTCTGGTTTCGGGTGAGTCCTACTACATCTTCATGGTTCAGCTGCTGGCTCGACTGAAGTTACTACATCACATGTAGAAGCTTCCGTATCAGTCAAAGTGAGAAACTCCGGAACCTCTTCCGATGCGCCACTCTGACCTGAAGACGAAGATTCACAATCTCGTCGAGCTGCACTGTCCTCCCACTCATGTTTTTGCAAGAAACTCTTTCTCGTAAAACACACATTGTTCCTGACAAACATTTTGCCTTACGTGCGGTAGCCGAGGAATACCAAAACGTTTTTGGCATAACCAACGAAGAAACAAAACATATCCGTTTTAGGATCGAGCTAATAGTAAACTCCTTTACATATGCATCGCATCCCCGTGCCATATCTCATATGGTGTCGTTCAAACGGATTTAGATGGCGCTCTTTTCAGTGTGTAAGCGACAGTCTCTAAAGCACAACTACAAAAGATAATGGCAGATTAATAACATCATCGATCTCACCATGTCAAAATAGGCTCGATCACGTCTCTCGGACACATCATACACCTATGGTGTTCCGGGTGACGTAAGTTGTGGAACAATTCCGCAACCTTTCAGATGTTCGCTAAACTTGTAACTCAAATACTTATCTCCGTGATCCAATCATAGAGATTTTATTTTCTTGTTACAATGATTTCCACTTCATGCTAAAATTATTGAACTTTTCAAAAGTTTCAGTCTTATGTATCGTTTGAACATATACTCATATATCTATTCAAAACATCCGAGAAGGATATGAAGTAAAAGAATCTACTGCCCACGGTTACACTTCTGTGCCACATACATCACATGTATGATCTCCAACAAGTTAACCGTTTGTTCAACATTGCCTATGAACGACGTCTTTAGTCATTTCCTTTTGAAATGATTCACAAGCGTCAAATGATTCATAATCAAATGACTCCAGAAATTCCATCACTATGGAGTCTCTTCATGTGATTCTTTCCAATATGACTTAGACGGCAGTACCACAAAATGTGGAATTCTAATCATGAATCTTACGACGTTTAGCGCCAGTGTTATAGATGTATTTTGTTACTTGTCAAGATTTCACCAAATCCTGAATGTATGACGACGACCGTAGCAACTATTGCTTTGTTCTTGTCACACACCATAACATCCTTTGTTGGTCTCTTAGGCCATTGTATTTCTTGCATCGAGTTGCAAACAAGAGCAACCGACCTGGTATCCTTGTGATCAACAATTGGTCACTATACCCAAGAAGTACGTTGTTTGACCAACAAACAATACATCAATAACATGTATAACAATTATACCTGAGCTAGACATTTCCAGACTTTTATTTTACTGCCAGATTCTTTCTATAGTTCCTCTTCCGGTTTCCCCGTGTCTGAAAGCTTTACCATCATCAAATGATTGGCGTTCTTCTAGATTCCACTCTTAACAGTCTTTTAAGCATAGTGATCAAATCACCCATACTGTTTTCCATCTCAGTCATGAACAATTCATGAGAATGCTACTATTGCACGGAGGGAGGGAAAACAAGAATACTATCAGTGCCCAACTGGTTAGGGTTTAGGACGCCAAGCGTCTACAACATTGACATTTACCTAGACAATCTAGGTATACATGTTAACTCACTGAATTATCCTTGGTCATTTGAACACAAACCAATCTTTTGATATCATATATCAATCAACCATTGGTTGTGTCTGAAACAATTTCAGCTCCTGGATTGTCTCTCAGACACTCAGTGCTCAAAAACATTTCTGAGTTTTGAGTTCCACTGAGGCAAGTATGACATAAGACGCTAAACTGGAATCAATGCTCTTAGATCACATCTATATATGCATATCTCGTAGATCATATTGTCGTGTCTCGTTGCACGGACACCGGGAGTATAGGATACCCCCTTTTAGGTTCGGCACGGGGCGCGAAGGAGGCTGAGAATCGTCATCTTGGGCGGAGTCTAGATCAAGCTCTCCTCTCCACGATCAAAGCATGCAACCAAAGGGACACAAGGAGCTACCCAGGTTCAGGCCGCCCGGAGGCTAAAAGCCCTACTCCTGCATGTCTGGATTGATGGGTTCTTCATAGTGTGGCTTACAATAGAACCTCCCGGACAGGGTACCCGGAAGGGTTTTGGCTGGAGGTAGAAGAAGGACAGATCCTGACCCGGAGGAGATCACCTTCCTCTCTACCTTCGCAGCCCTAGTCTAGTCTTGCTCTGGTTCTAGCTTGTGTTCGTCCTTGGTTCGACCTCCCCCCTCCTCCGTGCCTTGGTCCTCCTTTTATAGGCTAAGGGGTTGCCACAGGGTCACGTGAGGGGCGTGAGGGACCTTCGGGGTGAAGGACCCTCCTCATCCAGTTTAGGGGGAGGCGTGGCCTCTCCTCAGCCTAGCGTCTCCTTTGGGTTAGGTGGGAGCGTCCGCCTCGGGGTGGACAGGAGCTGACACCACCACGGGACGTGCTTCCCGCCCGCGCTGCCTTCGCCTTGCTTCCCAAGTCTTCCGTGGTGAGGTGGAGTGCTTATCCACAGGGACGTGGGGAAGTACCCGAGAGGGAGCCTGGCCTCCTGCCGGGAACTGGGGCTCTCGGGTCCTTCCTGGCCTTCTTGCTTGATTCGGGGACCCGGAAGGTCCCTAGGACCGGAGCCCTTAGTCGACGTAGGCCATGCGTGTCTTGACGGTGAACCCGCCAGCTTGACTTGATTCTTGGTCTTGTCCATCTTCATCTTGGGCCCACATGGGGTGGACCCACTTTGGCAGTACTAGGGGAACCCCATGTTCCACTGTTGCGACAGTAGCCCCCGGGCATGGTCCCGACGGCTCTTGCTCCAGCTGCCGGGGCCATGGCCTAAAGATAGGTCAAAGTGGGTCCCCGGGCACCTGGTCTTCCTTGCTCAGCTCCGTTGATGGCCTTGAAGGTCTTGGAGTTACTCCGCTCGGGGGAATAACTGCGGGGGCCCCCTCGATTCTTACTAACGGAAGAACCGAGGAGACGCTTGAAAGAGGCACCGCCGTGGCTATAAAAGCGAGGCGCACCCCTAGCCTTTTCGTTTATCTTCTTCTTCCTCAGTCCAACTCCAGGCCTCCCCACAAGCTGCCAGCGCCAATGGCGAGAGCGAGGAGAGGAGTTGGGCGCCCTCGTACTTCTTCAGCTGCTGCGGAGAGTGGCCCCTCCACTCGTGGTCGAGCTGTTCCGCGAGGTCGTGGGATTCGCGGTCGCGGCGGCCGTGGAGGCCGCGGCACCGCTGCTCCCCTTCCTAGGAGCATGGTTCATACCAGCTTCGCGCCGTTCGAGTTCATCGTGGATCTGAACCGCAGGCCTCGCAGCCGGCTTCTCCTGCCGGATTCCTTCGTGATGGCGACGGAGGACATCGGACCCTCCGGCTTCTGGCTGCAAGTGGAAGGCTGCCCCAATGGCCCCTCCTGGGCCATGGCGGAGCGCACCACTGAAGGCGCCATGCTTCTGGGTCCGGGGTGGAAGTCGTTCTCCCGTGCCCGCCGCATGTCCAGGGGACAGTGCTTGGTGTTCCGGTACGACGGAGATGCTACGCTCTCCATGAAGATCTTCGGTGTCGATGGCGGACGCGTGGAGTGCTGCATGGAGAGCAGCAGCGGCAGCTCGAGCTCCTATGACGAGGATGAAGATGAGGAAAACTCATCTGACATCAAGGTCGAAGGGAGCTCGTCTTCCTGAAGGCGAGGAGCTTCGGACGGGCGCCATGGAGATCTCGTTGACCTCCTCCTTGGCGGCCTTGACGACGTACTTCTGGAAGTAGCGTCTTCCATTGTACGGCGGTGCTCCTTGCTCGACGGGAGCCAACCTTTTTGTTGTAAAAAAGATCATCCCCTTGTAGTCCTTGTAAATGAAGAAGATCTTGTTTTCCTCCTTGTCTTCGTGTCGCGTCCGTGTGAATGAGAACGAGTTTTTTGCAAAACGCGCTCCCATTACTGCAGCAGCCGTAGTGTCAAGGGGTAGGTGGAGCATGGGAGGCCTATAAAAGACCATCCAGACTCCACCCCTTCGCCACATCTTCTCGCCTTGCTCCGCTCCTCTTCTTCCTCTGCCTCCCCTCGTCCCGCAGAACAATGTTCGGCGAAGCAGAGAGGGCCTTGTCCGATGGGTCGACGGTGGAGTCCGTCTTTCGAGGAGCGGAGGAGGCACCCAGCGAAGCTGGAGCCCGAGCCACTAGAAAGGACGAGGTCGTTCCTCGCCCTCGGGTCTCCTTGGTTTTCCCCGCGGTGGGGAACATCGCCGGTTCTGCGGCCATGGAGGCATCGGTGGCGCTGGCGACCCGGAAAGACACCATTAAGATGGAACTGTGGAAGGAGGCCGCAGGAATCAGAGATTGATCCGCCTCCTCTGCGACCTTGATGATGTCTTCAAGGTAAGGCTGCTTCAGTTCTGGCAATACGACCCTTGGGAAGATCCTGCGCCTTGACTCGACTTCTTCCCTTCGTACAGGATGAGGAAGACATCATGGATAAGTTCGTGTACCACATGCACCTCCTCTGCAGCCAGCATGTGCCGAGGTTTGCCCGAAAGTTCCCCGGCCCATGGGACCCCTGAAGATCCTGCGCGAATGCCCTCCTTCATCCCAGGCGTCCCCGGGAGTCCGGAGTTCACCCGGCAGGCAATAAAACAGAAGACAGAGCTGCACAGCCAGGAGCCCTGAGCTGGCCTTAGTAGCATAGGCTAGATATGTATCCAGGAAAAGCTTCGACTGAATGTAATTCAGAATTGTAAATTCAGAATGTAAGTTCATATGAATGCAATCCTAGGGCTCAACTCCCAGGGTCATTTCGCAAACCTCCCCTTGCACTAACGCGCCGTCAAGTTTTCTGAGGAGATCTCTTAGGTGACAAGTACTCTAACCGCCTTCACCGGTAGCAGCACCCCTAAGAGCACTATGCCTTCCGGGAGTCCACTCCACAGCCACGGGTACTAGGCCAGAAGGGAAATCTGACCATTCGCCGGGGAGGACGCATTACCCCTGCAAAGGTTCTCATCAACTGTCAAGCATGCGCAGGTTGGTGGTATATTGACTCCGAGCGAGATATTATGCCTAGAATGCAAGATGCACATGCAAAGACTTAGCTGGTTTTTGCCGTGCCCTTGATCTACTCTGTCCTTCCCGGGTACCCAGCTCCTGAGCCGCTCTTCAGCATCCATTCCTGTCCCGGGAGAGGCGCTACACACAACACACTTTCAGTAGGAAAAGAATGGACCCTCCCTTACATCTCGTAAAATGTTTCATCCGGAGCAACCCGCAAGCAAAGTTGAATGTGCATTTCTGTGTTTAGGTTCTTTAAAACAAAGCACTGCCCGTTCCACTTCTTACCGCGGCAGTACGGCACGATCAGGTGGCAGCGCCTACTGATAGGCTACTCGCGCTCGACCTGTCAGCCACCGGCACCATGTCAGCCCCCTGCTTGGGGGTTGTTACGGATAACACACTTCACGACAACAAGAGAGGCTCACGGAATTGAAAACCTTATCTTTTATTCCTTGGCGATGATTCTTACACCCTTATACAGAACACTAGCCCCTTGGGCGTGCTTAGTTGACTCGAACTATCTGCGATTCATGTTCGTATTCTGTAACATCCCAATTTTCACAAAAATTTAAAACTTTTCATTTGCATCATGCATCATGTCATTGCATCCTTGTTTGCATTGTGTTGAATTCAAATTATGAAATTTAGAGAAAATTGTCTCAAAAACAATATATGCATTTTATCTGCAAATGCTTTTCAAACCTATTTCAAACTTTAAATAAAGTTTTTGAATATTTTATCCCCAATACATGCTAAACATGTGGGGCATGTTTTTACAAAGGTATAGAAGTTGGTTTGAGTGGTTTTGGTTTTATAAATCAAAAGTTGTTTGGATTTTGGATAAAACCAGAAAAGAAAACAGTTTCTGAAAAAAAAATAGGTGCGAAGCTAGCTAAATGGGCCGAGCCCATTCCTTCCTTCCGCGCGCGCGCCCAGCAAGCGGTCCACGAAGCCCACCTCTCTCTCCCTCTCGCCGACGTGCGGGACCCACCTGTCATCCCCGTCCTCAACGTGATGAACACGGATTCTCCACCGGAAACCCTAACCAAATCCTAACTGAATCCGGCTTATTTCGCACGCAATCGCACGCGTCTTTGCACCCTATTTATACTCCACGACACCGCCGTCGTTTTGCCCCAAACCAATCGAGACGAGAGCCCCCAGGCTGCCCGCACGAGTTGCCGCCGTGCGCCACTGCCGCCGCCGTTCGTCGTCGAATCCGGTGATCCTCGACCCCTGCAGCTTCTCTCGACCCTCCCTCTCGCTTCCCCACATCCGTGCGCATCCTCTAACACCGTCCTCGTATTTGTTGTGCGCTAGATCGACGACGCCATCATCGACCCGAAGCTCCAGCCGCCACATCGAACTTCGGCGATCGTTCCAGGAAGGAGAAGGACGTCCGCGACCACTCCATCAACGTCATCAACTCCGCCTCGTCGCCCTGAACGCCGTGGTACGCCCCATGATCCGTAGTTAGGCCTAGATCCAACTCCGGCGAAACTCCGGCCATGGCGCCACCGTAGAACACGTTTTCCGGCATGTTTCCGTTAGCCGCGCCGCCCGTTTATGGTTCGTTAGCCGTAAGCCGTTAGATCTAAGATCAACGCTTCAGATTAGTTCGCCCACGCGAAGAGGTACGCGCCAACCAGATCACAACACGTCAGCCGCCAACTCAGCCGCCTCGTCATCGCTCCGTCATCGCCAAGTCAGCCAGTCAACGTCCAGTCAGCACCGTCAGCGCAGCTCCGCACCAACCAGAAGACGCCACGTCGACAGAGGACGCCAGCGCGAGGATCTTTTCAGTTTTCTTTACGTTTTAGCCCCTGCGCATCACAGATTAGTCCCTGGATTTTAGATTCATTATTAATTTTTATTCCTTTAGCCAAAATTTATGAAATTTATATTTTTGGAAATATAATAATGTGTAGAAACTTTCTGTATGCTTAATTTGAGGCTTGGACGAAATTAATTTAGAAAAATTTTAAAAATGGTTTAATTGATATTTTGGCTATAATTTAATTATAAAAATTGATAATTAATCAAAATATTTTGCTATATTTTTGTTTGCATAAGTAATGGCCGTAGTATTGCTCTAGTATTTTTGTATAAGTGTTTTCCTATGTTTTTTTGCATGTATTTTGTTTTTATTGCTTTTAGGTGTTATTTTAATAAGTAAATTATATTAAAATTGTTCTTCACATTAATTTTTTCGAATAGAAAATTTAGCTAAGTAATTATGACCATGTTATATGCAAAATAACTTAGAAATATTTCACCCCACCGAAATATTTCTTCCTTAGAAAATTTTGGGTAATAAAATGTTGAGAACACTTAGAATTTTTCCTTAGAAATTTTCAACACATTAAAAATTGCTAAACTTGTCCTTAGAAATTTTTAGTATCTAGAAAACTTAGTTATCCCCTTAGAAATTATTCTAAGTACTTGCCATAACAAATGTTGGTCCTTAGAAAAATTCATCAACTAGTGATATCATACCTTTTTCCTTAGAAAATTTTAGTACTTCTTATTTTGTTTACTTTCCTTAGAAATTATTTTTGGACTTGATGTGTTAGTTTTAGTCCTTAGTTAAATTTCGACCCAAGTGTTAGGATCTTGGTCCTTAGTCATTTTTGGACCTTCTTGATTGTCTTGTTTTAACTTAGAATTATTTCATGGCATGGCATGGCATGGCATGCATGCATCTCTAGTCCTTAGAAATTTTGCACATCATGCATGACATATTTTTCCTTAGAAGTTTTATGAAACTTGTTTGTTCATTATGTATTGTTTGTTGTGTTAGAATCTCCGGAGGGAAACGAAGACTGTTGCAATTGCTGTTGCTATTCTGCTTGTTGCCAAGGCAAGTGGCACACCCCCATAAAATTCCTAAGTATTTTTCTATGCATGACTTAGTGTATTTCTTTATATGCATGTGTAGGATAGTATTGCTATGCTGAAACTACTATCTCCTCTACACTAGTTGTGTCTAGAATCCTATTGATAACTTAGTAGAATTATTGGTGCTACGCAAAAGTGTTTTATTGAAAAGTTAAATTCTACTAAGTTAATTTATCACCTGAGTGGATTTGGGCTTGCATGGCTGTCAGAGTTGAGTGTTTATTCACTTGTGGATTGCCACCCAGGGTATTAAGGGGCCAAGGTTTTCTCTAAGTGAAGTTGCTTACCGTGCAGCCATTAGTCATATGGGCTCTGGCTAGACGGATTAAGTTGCGTGGACTCGTCCCGACTTGACAGGTGGTGGTAGAATGGTTAGAATGGGAGCGCGTCAAGTCGGTATGGGATGGGAAAATGCTTCTGAAAAGTCTCGTCTCAACTCTCTCCTTTTCCTTAGCACAAATTGAGTGCTTGAGGATAGTTTGGGTTTGTTGGGTCTAATGGTGAAAGTGCACAACCTCTGCAGAGTTAAAAAAACTAAGTACTTAGCCGTGTCCCCGGTTACGGACAATTTGAGCAGCTGATCAAGGATTCAACGGAGGCTTCATCATTCAAATTTCGAAATTAAAACTTGGTGGTGAACAAGGGTAGTTATGACAATGGTTTTCAAGCCATCTTGTCTCAAAAGTTTGAAGGAAAAAGTTTTACAAAGTGTTAGGCAAAATTGGCTTTTATGCAAATCAGCCTTCAAACTCCACCAGCCAAATATGCATATAGGCTATAGAGTTATTCCATTAAGTGTCCACATAGTGTCACTTGCCAGATCCATTTTTAATGGTATCTGACCCACTCTGTTGCAAATATTATTTTGTTGCAGACTTTTCTGACGATGAGTAAGGTCACGTTCGGGTTTCGAGTCTGCAACCAACATGTTTTCGCCTGTGGCGCATCATGAAGAATGGAGGCTCATTGAAGATTTATTCCGCTGCTTTATTTGTTTTGAGCTAGCTATAAGCTATGCAAAGATGTATCGAACTATTTATTTTCCCAAGTCTGGATCATTCGTGTAATAATTGATACAATGTTGTGATATTCATCTTAAACTGTGTGTGCAAATGAAACGATCCAGGGGTTTGCACTATACACAGGTACCTTGCCTTTTTCTAAGTGCAGGTACACTACAGATGGTATCAGAGCATAGTGTTGCCTGTAGGATCGAAACCCTAGGTTTGGTTAGAAATAAGTTGGCCAAAAACTTAATTTATTTACTAAGTATAAAATGCTTCTATGATATATTCTTGCTTTTTCTTCTAAGTACTCGTAATTCTTTACTTATGCATTTATCTCATACTTGTTTCTTCCTAAACTAAAGGATGACGAAGAGGTTCGAGTACATTGACGAGGAGGACTACCCGGTGACCCGCTTCGGCAGCATCATGTTCGACATCCTCAAGCACCTGAAGCTACCTACACCCATGATCAAGGGATGCATCTTGAAGAAGTTCAAAAGAGAAGGGCTTTGGGGAATCAGGGTGTTTCAACCAGGACGTGAAGGCGAAGCACCCATTGAGTACAGAGTAATGGGAGTCTCCATGGAGAGAGGAATCGACATCATCATGCAACACGTGATAGCTTGCCTTTGTGGACGCTACTCCAATGAATTGGAGGGGCACTACTCCTTCCTTTTTGGAAGGCGTGACGATGAAGGATCACCCTTCTGCTACGGCACCGAGAACATGGGCAAAGATGAGTTCGTGAGCGACTATTTCCAAGGCTTGGAACTCTTAGTCCATGATCTTTACTTTGATACCAGTGAAGAACTCCACAAGAATGATGAGCTTTGCGCCCAAGTCCAAGTGAATGATGAGAAGATAAAAGAGCAAGAAGAGAAGACCAAGGAGCTAGAAGAGAAGTTCAAGGCCCAAGAGAAGAAATTCATAAGTCAAGAGAAGAGAGTCAAGCAAAGAAACAAGCAAATAAGGGACTTGAAGGAAGAACTTTCCACCAATGATGTGGAGCTTGAAGCTGATTGTGACTTGATCAAGCGACTTCGTGCTGAGAAGAAGGAACTCCAAGAGAGAAACGCAGAATTGGAGAAGGAAGTGAAGGATCTCAGAAGCGTGCTCATTCAGGAAGGCTTTGAAATCCAAGAATTTGAAGAAGAAGTAGATGAAGGCACCATGATTGAGGACTAGGATAGTTAGTGAGACTACCATTTTACCTTACGCACCATTTTACCTTACGCCTTTTAAATTTTCGAAATTTAGTTTGGAACTACCAACTTGTGGTAGGACAATACCTAGTACCCTTTGATGTTTAGTGCGAATTGAGAAATTTGGAGTTGAAGTTTGCTTGATGTGTTGTTTGATTGCTTTCTATGTGATGCTTGTATGGGTAGAATTATTTCTCATAGACCTGTCTATCTTTTACTCACCTATGCTAAAACCACAGATGCCTCCCCGTCGTGACAACACCAACAACAACAACAACAACAACGAAGCTATGATGCAACAGATGATGGCAGCCCAGACTCAGCTGATGACCATGATGGCGCAATTCATGGCAAATCAACATGGACCACCACCACCACCTCCTCCCCAAGTGGACAGACTTGCCAGGTTCCTTAGGCTTAGGCCAAACAAGTTCTCAACTACAACTGACCCAATTGTGGCTGATGACTGGCTGCGTTCTGTGCAAAAGGATCTGGTGACAGCTGAATGTGAAGATGCTGAGAAAATTAGGTTCACCGCACATCTGCTTGAAGGACCTTGTAACATCCCAAAATTATTAACAAGTATTATTAGTTCCAAAAGTGGGAGCCAACAAAAACTTTTGTTAAATTATATGTGTTTGGTATGCTGGTTGCTTGTGTTGTTTATTTCTTCTTGTTTGTGTTAGATGCTTGCTCTATTTGAGAACATAAAGAAAAGAAGAAGAATAAAATAAAAGCAAAACAAGAAAAATAAATGTGGCAAGTGCCACACAAATTATCCAAGGGAGGATCTCATTTTGTTTCCAACAAAATTTAGTGGAGTGGTATTGCAAACCCTCCCATTTCATTCTTACTACTTATCTCTCTCAAATCATATTTTACCCTTATTTTAAAAATTCAAAAGTAAAAGCAATTGAAATAAAATTAAAATACAATAAGTAAAACCTTATGAAAGAAAAATGTTTCAAAACATTTTATTATTTTATGCCAATTTTTGGGGAGCTTCTGTACATTAGGGGAAGACCCCACAAATTTTGACAATTTTTTCTAAAATGATTTAGCACCTCAAATAAAATCAAGAAATGCTTCTGGAATTAAAAGAAGGACTGGAATATAAATAAGAAAAAAAAGAAGGAAGAATAGCAGCAGAGAGGAGGCGGGGGGCTTTCTGCAAAAGTGTCATCCCCTACCTCTCTCCCTAGCTCCCTGTCGCCGTCGCCGTGTCGCCTTGGTCGACGTCGCCGTTCCCAGGCCCCCCAGGGCCCCCTTGCTCGCGTACACCCACGCCCCCGTGCCTCTGCACCCTCTGCGGGCAGAGGAGAGCCTCTCCCCTCGCCTTAACGCCGTTGTCCCCCGATGCACGCCGCGGAGGAGTTGGACGGCGCCGGCCAAATTGGCCCAGCTCACTGCACCTCGCCACGCGATCCTCTACGTCGCGAGCCCTAGCTCCATCCCGGACCCCCCAGACACCGCGCGCCGACCTCTCCGCCCCTCTGGAGCTCTCCTGCACCCGACCCACCATGGACCGACCTCGGCCGATAAATACCCCACCCGCACCGCCTTCACTCCACCCCGACCTCTCTCACTCTCTCCACTCCTCAGTGCACCGCCAGGAGGGCGGAGCCACTCCCTCGAAGCTCCAGCTGCCCGTGAGCTTCCTCGACGCTCCGCCGCATCCGAAGGTGGACGACGACACGGCCGTGCCGTGCTGCTGCCCCATTTCCCTCTCTGACCCCTCCACCTTGCTCTCCATCATCACCGCACTCACCCGAGCCCTTTCCTCCGTTGTTTTATGCACAGGCGCGCCGTAGAAGCTTCGCCGGAGTAGCGGCCGTGGCCGTGGGAAGTTCATCGACACGCCGCCGGAGCTAGACGCCGTCCCAGCAAGCAGGACTCGGCCATAAGCTCTCCCCACGCCGCCGCCGTCGATTCGCGTCGTCACCGAGCCTTCCCGAGCCCTCTAGGTGAGGTTTTGCCCAACCTCGCCGTCGCCGGAGCCACGGCGCCGCCCAGAAATGGTCGTCGCCGATGGTTTCGTTGCGAGCCGTTGGATCTCCATCCAACGGTAACTTACCGTTTCGGATAGAAAAGAAAGAGAGAGAGACTGATGAGCGGGCCCCGCTCGTCAGGGTTTTATTAATTTCCCCGCGAGCGCTGTGCCGCTGACCAATGGGTCCCCCGTGTCAGCATTTCCAACATTATCCAGAACAGTTAGATTTCCTAATTAGTTTTCTCTGGAATTATCAGTACTGGACCCAATTTGTAAAATCAATAACTTGAGATTTAGGAATCCAAATAAATCAAACTCAATTGTTCTGGAAAGCTAATGAAATTGTTTAACCAACCCAATTGGTCTCATGTCATTTAATTAAATAGTTAAAAAGTATTATTGAAAATGCCACAGTGGTTTAAATTCTAAACTTGTTTGTTTCTGATACTCTGTTAGTCCAATAATTCCAAACCAATTTTGCTAGCTTAGTACTGCCTTGTATTAGCTCCCCTAATTTTGGTAGAATTAATTAAGCAATATAATTGTTGACTTTAAGATAAACCCTTCTGGACTAAAACAAACAAATATGTTTATGGTTGATCCAAATGAGTTAGGACCAATTTTGTTAGCTCACATATAGCCATGTTTAGTTACCCCTAAAAGGATTTAATTTTTGGAACAACAGAATTTTTGCTAAAACTTGATTATTAAGCTACTGGATTCAAACCAATGTGTAGGGAGTTTGGTAACTCCAATTGATCCAAATCAAATTGGGTTGTCTTCTACACATCAGTAGCTTTCTAGAATTTTAGTTTGTATTTTTGTGACCAACAGAACTCAAGTTGTGGAATTAAACATGTTAACAAGTTTCTGCCATAATTTGGACATAAAAATAATGTTTAATTCAATATTTTGAAACCAAATTGTATGGTTTGATGTGTGCAGTAGCTATGTGATGTTCATGTTGTTGTGTTGAGATGATTGCTTGTATAGCTTAGTGATTGTTTGCATTGTTTGTTTTTAATTAGACGAGAACGTTGTCGGATATATCGAGGAAGGAGAGTTTGCTGAATTGAAGAACAAGAGCAAGATCACTTTGCCAAGCAAGGCAAGCTATTCTCTGAGCTTGCACTACAAACATATGCATCTACTTTCATAACATGTTTTACTCTCAAAGCAAGATTTATAAAACCCATTTCAAAAATATATGGATATTATTTTGCCACCCTATGTAGTAGTTTATATAAAACTTTAGGATGGGAAACAATGTTGTTTATTCAAAACTCCTTTGAAATTTCTTGTGAGTTTATGAAATGCCGAGATGTCGGTGTTGGAATGGAGAAGTGGAAAAATGGTGATGTTTATGAAAAATGCACAGTGTCCTAGTACTATGGACCAATCCTACCCTGTGCGACCACATTTACCACATATGGGAAAAGGCGTAGTCATGTAGTTTGCTCTTATTAGTATGGGATACCTCATCGACGGAGATGACTCCGTTATGCATGAGGGGATGGTCCGAGGACCTACCCCCTGACCCGGGTCCTCACACAAGTTGGTGGGGAGGATAGAAGGTTCCACCATAAACCGCCGGACAAAACTATGAGTCCTCACACTTAGGGTTTCTGACGGGAAACTGGACTGGGTGTCGATGGAAAGTGTCATATGGGAAGGATCCTATACTAGCATGAGCAAATAAGAGGCTATGGCCGGCGGCTTACTTCGCATACACCTGGTATGGCGAGACGTGGCAGACACGATGAGTTGCCGGATGGATGTGGGTTAAAAGCGTGCTACCTCTGCAGAGTGTTAAAAACTATTCGAATAGCCGAGTCCTCGGATATGGACAATTGGGAGACTGTCCTAAGACCTTGTGCAAGTTTTTAAAAGACTTTGAGTTTTAAAAAGAAAAATGAAGTGGAGAATGTTTCCTACACCTATACCAACGGATCGGTATGAGGTGGTTGGATGAAAGTGGACCATGACGGGCTATGGTCGGAAAAGGAGAGTTTTGGAAAACAGATGAAAATGGTGACTTCTTTAAAGATAGTTATAAAACTCTTCTTACCTTTTTCAATAAAGATATAGAGATGTTTTAAATAAGAAAAGTTGTCAACTAAAATAAAACTGGTGCATACTCATGTTGGGGTAGTTTGCGAGTACATTCAAATGTACTCATATTGGTTTCGTCCCTGGCTATTGTCCTAGCCAGACTACGAGGAGGAACACTACGCCGAGCAGGAGTATGGCGACTTCTACGCCAACTAAGGATCTCCACAAGTCAGCTGCCTGTCGGGTTGTCATCGTTAGAATATGATGTCTACTACGCCGTAGCTTCCGCTGATATTTTGGTTTGGCCCATGAAGGCACCTATGTAAGAACTTGGTCTAAATGACCATTTATGTAAGACTTTTATTCGGTACTGTAATGGATGTAAACTTTGGTATCCAATTCGGATTATGTGCAACGACAGACTGATCACGGGATCGTTGTGTTAAGCATAATCGGGTATTTCGGACAGCTAGTCCGGGGTCCCCACAGACTTGGTATCAGAGCCATCCTGACTTTAGGAAACCTTAGTTAGCATGGTCGTTTGTCAAATGTTACAAAAATGAATTTCTAAAAGAAAGGAATGAAGTATTTTCGAAAACTGCTTATCTCCAATCCTCTTACTTATGCAAAATTTTACTCTCATTAAATATTACATTTTCCTTGTATCCTAAAATTTTGCACACCTCTCATTAAGCTTAAAATTTGACTCACTTGTTGCCCTACTATATTAAAATTTTGATACACTTGTCACCTAACTAACTTAAAATTTTGCTTAAAAATGTAGATGGCACTCCATTGGACCGAGTTCGTTCAGCTGGAGAAGGACAGCAAGCTGACGTTTGAGAGGGACTTGTTCGAGTTGACCAAGCTGTTAGGTCGCCCCGCTCCAGAGTTTGAGGGAGCTCAGATTGATGTTCACGGTGTCGGAAGGCTGAGCTGGCTCATCAGTCGTCAGTTCGCAGGAACATCAAGTCTCCCAGTTCCAGGACGCTCATCTTCACCACCAAGGAGGCCACCTGGGTTGACGGTCTCTGTACTGCTACACAGAGGATGCTAGCCCGACTTTGTGAGGAGCACAAGGCGGAGTTAGTAGACTCCCGTTTCCGGTTCTACGGGAGGCGCAACTGTGATGGACACCCTACTCCTTCACCTTACCACCCGATGTTTGGGAGCTACATCATGGACATGGAGATCTTACTTCAGTGCACTCAGGATGATCTGTTGCGCACTAGGATTCAGCTCACTTTGACCGCGAGTCGCTCGTTGAGCTTCGCGAGAACGAGAGAAGCTGATGGAGAAGGTCGCTCTTCTCAGGAAGAGGGCCCAGCTGAGGAAGACTATCGTGAAGCTCCGCACGAAGGTGGCAGAGCAGGACGGACTGATTGAGGATCTAGAGCACCATACTGACGAGATGGAGGAGGAGGGCGAGGATCTCCGCAAGGAGAACAACGCTTTCCTCAGTGACGATGATGACTTCGTGGAGGAGATGGACTGTGAGGAGGAGGATGATGAGGAGGAGTTAGTTGACGAGGAGGAGGAGCCACTCGAGCAGTTCTCGAGGACGAGGAGGAGGATCCCGAGGAGCCACCTACCAGTCAGATGCTGACGTGTTAGAGCTGGAGGTTCCACCTCAGTAGGCGAGTGACTTGATCACTACCGCAGGATTAGGTTGACCCCTATCGCTAGTCGAGTAGAAGTAGTGGTTCTTTTGGAAACCAGATGTTATGTATCTAGATGTAAGGTGATGTTGTAAGCTTGAGTTGTAAGCTTGATGTTGTTGTGAACTCCTTGATGTGATGTTTGTGAAATATAAGTATGTTTGTCTTGTTTAAATCTGTGTGAAATATTTTCATATAATCCTTAAATTAATCAACCACTTGCGAAATCGTCTTTTCCCTTAGTCGAACTTTTCTTGCCTTGCCTCTTATACCCGGTGTGCTTCAGGATGCCGCCCCGTCGCGCAATGCGGAGGATCAGGATCAGCACCACCACCACCGGACCCAACCCCCCCCAACTTCTCGCGCTTATCATGGAGGAACGTGAAAATGCCCGGCAAGAGCGCCAGCTCATCTCGTGCCTTGCAACAACTCGCAGCCGCTATAACAACAACAACAATAACAACAACAACAACAATGGTGGTAATGGCAATGGCAATGAGAACCAGCGATCTACCTTAGGCGATTTTCAGAAGACCAACCCACCCACCTACTCCAAGGGACTTCACCCACTAGAAGCCGATGATTGGCTTCGCACCATCGACAATAATCTTGAAGTTGCTGCTGTGGGAGAAAATGAGAAGTGTGTATGCAACCCACTATCTCGCTGGACCTGCAAGAGCTTGGTGGGAAACTACCAAGACTCTCCAGCCAGCTGGTCATGTCATCAACTGGGCTGAGTTCCAGGAGAAGTTCCGCAAGAAGCATATTCCTTACGGACTTATTGAGAGGAAGAAGGATGAGTTCCGCAAACTGAGGCAGGGAAGTAGAGATGTGGTCGGTTATCTGGATGTTTACCGACTTATCTCGGTATGCTCCTGATGACACCGACAAAGAAGAGAAGAAGATGGAGCGTTTCATGAGTGGACTCATGATGAACTTCAGTGTGCTTTGGTTATCCATGACTTCCGTGATCTGGAGTCACTTGTGGACAAAGCCATCCAGCTGGAGACCAAGCGCAAGTCGATGTATGAAGGTCGCAAGAGGAGGATGAATGCTCAGGAAGGTTCGAGCAGCCAGAAACCTCGTATCTTTCAGCAGAACACCAGGCCTGCCTATCGTCCACCCCAAGCTCCACGCCCCAATTACCCTAACCGCCCAAACAACTTCAACCGCCCCAATGACAATAACCGTCCCGGAGGAAACTTCAACAACTTCACCCGCAATCCCAATGTGATCTGCTTTGAATGCGGCAACAAGGGTCACTACTCCAAAGAATGTCCCAATCCCAAGAGGAATGTCCAGCGCCCCAATGCGCCGGCACAGAACAATGGTCAAGGCCGCAATGGAAATGGAAATGGCAAGAATGCCGCACCCGCGGAAATGCTGCTGTTGCCAAGGGTCGTCTGCACCACATCAATGCTGAAGAAGCTCAGGATGCTCCGGATGTTGTGCTGGGTACGTTCCTTGTCAACTCAGTACCTGCAACTGTTCTGTTTGATTCTGGTGCTACCCATTCATTTGTTACCCAAGAATTTGTTGCTAAGGGAGGTTTAGTTAGAGCCTCTTACCCAAACCCATGGTCATCCAAATCCCAGAATCCACCGTAGAGACCAAGATGTTTTGCTCCGATGTACCCCTTGAGATCAAAGGAGAAAAGTTTCCAGTTAACTTAATTGTTCTGGGAACCCAAGGCATCGATGTTATACTCGGTATGAATTGGTTAGCCAAGTACCATGGTCGAATTGACTGTGCTAGAAGAGCTGTATCCATCACCACCGACAAAGAAGTAGAAGTGGAGTATGTGTCTGAAACTAGTCAATCTCACCCAGGCTGCCATGAGAGCATAGCTCGACCTGCCCTAGATGAGATCCGTGTTGTTCACTGTTCAAGGATGTTTTCCCAGAAGAATTGCCTGGTATGCCGCCAGACCGGGAAATTGAGTTCATAATTGAGCTTATCCCAGGAACCGCCCCTATATCCCAAAGACCTTATCGGATGAATCCGGAAGAGCTGGTTGAGTTGAAGAAGCAATTGGCAGATATGCTCAGCAAAGGACTTGTTCGCCCAAGCGCTTCACCTTGGGGATCACCCATTATTTTGTGGACAAGAGAGACGGTACCACACGCCTGTGTGTGGATTATCGCAAGCTGAATGACGTGACCATTAAAAATAAGTACCCTCTTCCCAAGATCGAGGATCTGTTCGATCAAATGAACGGAGCCCGAGTCTTTTCCAAGATCGATCTTCGGACAGGATACCATCAGTTGAAGATCCGAGAGACAGACATTCCCAAGACCGCCTTCACCACTCGTTACGGTTGTTTGAATACACCGTGATGTCTTTTGGTCTGACCAATGCCCCAGCCTATTTCATGAATCTCATGAACAAGATTTTCATGGAGTACCTCGACAAGTTCGTGGTAGTTTTCCTTGATGACATCCTTATTTATTCCAAGACCGAAGAAGAGCATGCTGAACACCTGCGTCTAGTTTTGGAGACCTCCGAGAGCACCAGCTGTATGCCAAGCTTAGCAAGTGTGAGTTTTGGCTCAGTGAAGTGGCATTTCTCGGACATGTTGTATCTGCCGGAGGAATTTCTGTTGACCCGAGAAGATCAAGCCATTCTTGACTGGTTATCCCCAACCAATGTTTTTGAAATCCGAAGCTTTCTCGGACTTGCCGGTTATTACCGCAAGTTCGTTGAAGGATTTTCCAGTATAGCCAAACCCATGACCCAACTGTTGAAGAAGGACAAGAAATTTGAATGGACTCAGAAGTGTGAGGATAGTTTCCAAGAACTGAAGAAGAGACTAACCTCAGCCCCAATTGATCATGCCAGACGTCACCCAGAGTTTCGACGTGTATTGCGATGCATCACGCCTCGGACTTGGTTGCGTTCTGATGCAAGAAGGCAAAGTTGTGTCGTACCTGTCCCGGCAGTTGCGACCGCATGAAGAGAATTACCCAACCCATGACTTGGAGTTAGCTGCTGTTGTTCTTGCTCTCAAAACGTGGCGTCCCTATCTTGCGGGACATCGCTGCGAGGTCTATACAGATCACAAAAGCTTGAAGTATATTTTCACCCAGAAAGATCTGAACCTGCGACAGAGGAGATGGATGGAATTAATCAAGGATTATGATATTGGAATCCATTATCACCCTGGAAAGGCTAATGTAGTTGCCGATGCCCTTAGTCGCAAACCTTGCACCCTGAATGCCCTGATCCAAGCCGAACAGCCAGCCTTGTTCAAAGAGTTCCAAGATTTTGGACTAGAGCTTGTTAGCCATGGTTATCTCGCCAATCTAGAGTTAACCCCAACCCTGATGGATCAAATCAAAGAAGCTGTGGGAACCCCGGATTAGGTATCCGAGATACCCGTTATGTTTCCTGCAACAATCCCATGATCAGTTTGATGTTGCACATAACTCGAATTGGTATCACAGAACACCCATAAATACCGAATAAATTTACTTACTTGATTGAAGCCATAACTTCATCAGGTACTCGCAGCGGAAATCACCAAATCAACGTGGAGCCCAAGTCACTTGCCAACCCTACAGGCAGCTGACTGGGAAGCGCCCTAGTTCGCATTGACGTTACTGAAGTCTTCTTCTTTGAACTGTTCTTCTTCAAAATCTGGCTAAGACAATAGCCAGGGACGAAACCAATATGAGTACATTTGAATGTACTCGCAAACTACCCCGAAATGAGCATGCACTACGCTTTTTATTGTTTAAATAAAACTTCGTTTGGTTTTGAAAACTCTATATCCTTGTTGAAAAGAGAAGGATATACTTTTGTTTAATAAAACTTTGTTTTGAAATCTCCATATCTTTATTGAAAAAGGAAAGAAGGCTTTTAGAACTTTTCCCATAAATCTGTCTTTGTAAGAAGTCTTGTTTAAAACGTTTTCCCGAAAATACATCTTTGTTGAAAAAGGTAAGAAGTCTCTTTTATAAATATTTTCCCGGAAAATCACCATTTGTTTATTTCTCCAAAACTCCTCCTTTTCCGACCAGAACCATTCCTGGTCAAATCAGTTTTCCAACAACCTTCTACCAACCCCTTGGTATAGTTGCATAAAACATTTTCCACTTTCAGGACACAAAACTTTGCACTTCTCGATCATAGCCCCTCAGGGTCCTCCTCTTTTCCAGCAACCTCATACCGACTCGTCGGTATAGTTGCAGATACAACACATCTCCATTTTCTTTTCAAATCTTAAAACATTTCCAAAACTTGCACATGGTCAGAGGACAGCCTCCCAACTGTCCATATCCGAGGACTCGGCTATTCGAATAGTTTTATTACCCTCTGCAGAGGTAGCACGCTTTTTCCACACCCATCCGGCAACTCATCGTGTCAGCCACGTCCCGCCATACAAGGTGTATGCGAAGTTGAGTCACCGACCATAGCCTGTCCTTTGCTCATGCTAGTATAGGACCCTACCGCTACGAAAACTTCCGTCGACACTCAGGCCAATTCCCCAACAGGAACCCCAAGTGTGAGGACTCGTAGTTCTGCCCGGCGAGCGAACCCTTCAATCCTCCCACCATCGTGTTAGGACCCAGGTCAGGGGGTAGGTCACCAAACCACTATCACCAAACCATTGTCACCAGACCATCGTCACCACACCATCCCCTCATGGAACGAGGTCATCCTCGTTGTTGAGGCATCCAGTACTAATATGAGCAAATTATATGACTACGCCCTTTCCCATATGTGGGTAAATGTGGTCGCACAGATTATCGGCTGGTCGTCATAGTACAAAGACACAATGTGCATTTTTCATAAACATCACCATTCACCATTTCTCCACTTCAACACGATATCACGGCATTCCACATTTGTCCAAGTACTTCCAAAGGAGTTTTGAGTAAACCATATTTCCCACTTGTGTTCTTTTTAAAAGGAAGTGATAATCAAAGTTTATAAAATGGGAGTTGCATACAAATGCAAAATATCAAGGCTAAAAGATAGGTAGGAGATAGCATATAGATCTCCATATTTTTGGGAACACATAGTTTTGGAAATACTTTTACTTTCTCAAATAATGGGTATTGATTTTGGTTGTTGACAAACCAAGTATCATTTGAAATGGAGTTGGCCAAAAGAAGAATGGAAAAGATATATGGAATATTTTCTTGTCATAACATGATCACCAAAGTTAAGTATATTTTTATATTGGTTGGGTCTTATATTTACTAGTCAAATCAATTTAAACAACAAGTCACACTAGGTTCAACATAGCAATGGGATGGAAAACACAATCATCAGTAAAATATTTCAAAAAGTTTTTGTTGGTTCTGAATTTTGGTCTTGTAAAAAACTAAGTTTTTCTTAGTTTCCAAATTTGGGATGTGACAGCTCTTCCCCCCTTAAAAATAAATCTCGTCCTCGAGATTTGCCCGGTGGTAACAGGGGAGCACGAGGTCACGGGTTTTGGGCTGACTATACTTCCGAGGTTGTTGCTTCTTCAGTGAGGTCGCCATGTGAGATCCTGATTAATTGATGTTGCGAGGCTTTCTTTGTCGATAATCTTCTGTGTTGAGTTCAACTCCTTGATGATGGGGTTGACTTAACGATCGACGCTGAGGGAGAGTCCTGGTTGGCTATTTCCAGACACTACAAGACTGAGGCGCAAGGAACTAATTATTAACATTTTCTTGTATACCTACTGCAGGTCTTCCCCCCTTAAAAAGGGATTTTTAACTATCCTGCAGAAGGTTGCATCTGAGGTTGTATCGGAGGCATCATTCTTCTTGAGTAGCTTGACGATCTTTGTCTTGGGTGTCATCCCTCGGTGCTTGGGTCGGTGCAGATATCCCTTCCTGGTATTGTCTCCTTACGAGGGTCGCAGGTGGGGACGCGTTGGTCTGCGGATGCGTCTAGTCTGCATACTTGACTCTCTCCGGGTTCTAGTTAGTAGAGGGATGTTATAAACTTCTAAGGGCGTCTGACTTGCTTGGTGGTTGATGTAGCCAACATCAGGTGCTTCCGTTGTTTGATTCTTCTTGGTGACTTCCGGTAGATCTTCTTCACGCTTTTCTTCCTTCGGCTTGGCGGAGAAAAGGCTGGTCCTGAAAGACTTCTTTGGTTCGGGTCTTCAGGAAGCTTCGCAGGTGTCTTCACAAGTAAGTTAGAGTGCACCAGAATAGTTAGGGTTTCCGGGAAACTTTCTGGTTGAGGGGCTAAACCTAGTTTTCAAAGGAGTTGGGTGTTATACTCTGAACATCAAACTTATTGTACCTAAGATCCAAAACAACCAACTTTACATAGGCCTCTAATTCTCGAGTCTCCAAAATACCATTCCAACATCTCTGGTAAGGCCACTACTATCAAATAGTTAATTGAATCCTGGCCCTTGCCCAAGCTAAAGTTATTAATCCACCATCATCTTCTTCGGGCATAATCTCTTTATCATAGTATAGTTCAATCTATCGGATACCCATCAAATCTTTTAGGCATAATGTTCCCATTACATTCTATCACAAAAATCATAGTGGTCCACTAATTATTTCTTGATTGAGTTTTCCCCCAGATAGGCATATCTCATCTTATCTGACTCCTTCAGGTTATCATTTTCCCACGATCATATCATCAAGGCTAAATAAAGCATCCAATGATCATGTGATCATACCATCAAGAATTGACCCACTTTCTAACCAATCCGATTTCATCCCAACATTTTTGGGCCTCGATCTCATAATCAAGGATAAAATGATCCTTCTAAGAATAATCCAAACAGAGCGTGACAAGCTCTGAAAACTACTGTCACCTAGAATGTCTTGCTACTAGACCAAGTCATATTGATTCCTAGAATCCGATAAACATTCACTTATCCTCCACCAATTATTCCTTGCATACAACGATATACTCATTTGCTAACTCATCTTTGACCACTTCCTATAATTCCATAAGAATTTAGTACAAGGGTCACTTGCCTAAGAATCACCCTAAACATTCCCACACCGGAGTATTCTTCTTAATTTACTTGCTTCTAACCAATCCAACATCATTTTATCAGCAAGTGCTTCCTAAAAATCCAATAACCTTCACCTTTATTTCTAACCCTTAAATCAAGGGTCACGTCTTCTAGCTCCAGATAACCCCCAGTGGTTGGGGACCACAACTGGTTAGCCCCAGAGTATTAATCAAATATATCATCTGTCCAATCCCAATTAATTTATCGATCCACTCCAAGTTTTCACTTTTATTCTAAACCCCAATTTTTTTTGATATTACCAACCTCATCCACCAAAGTTTGATCTCATCAACTAGATTCTTAAGGGATCCTTTTGACTAATAATCTTATAGTCCAACACTCTTATATCCTCCTAAAGTCTCCTTTGTACCAACTAGTTTTGAGTCGTCCTATGGCAATTATTCCCTTGGTCTAGAAAAAGCAGTTAGTAATTTTGCAAAGTTTGGTTAGATGAGAAACTCAAGTTAGATAAATTATGTTAGTTATGTTAGTTTTCATATTGTTTTGTTAGTCCGACGGGATACGACCAGTGTCATATAACGTCGGGTCTTGAATCTTCATCTTTCTCGATGGCTTGATGTGTTTGTACAAAACGGCGTATGAAGGCCGCTATCCGTTTTGCAGAGGATCACAGAGTCTTGGGTTAAAGAGTATTCCATACCTTGCTCCTCTTACTAGGAGAAAATTTTTCTGAAGGGTTTTCTAAGTCGGACTTTTGAGAGGGTACAAAAAGTACATCTATGGCCAACAAGGCAAAAAGGTTTTTGCAAACAGTCAAAATTAAAGCAACAGACAACTGTGTGGTTACTTTGGGTTCCCGACAAGGCGGGTTTTGTGAAGCACACAAGGAAGGCAACACACATAAATGCAACACACAAGCAAGGATTAAACAAGATACTTTTAGCACCAACAGACGTTTAATACCGTGGAAGGTGGGGATTGCTCAAGTAAAATGAGCTTATCCTATCGATCCTATGGGTCTGGTTTGGGGATATCGTCAAGTATGTAAGTTTGAATGGAGGTAAGACAATAGATGGAAACTTTTGATAAACCTTTAAACGAGAGACAAGGTTTAGAATAATTCGAGAAGTGAAAAGAATGGAAGTTATTCTTAGGCCTCTTTAGATACAAATAATTTAGGTAGTAATATATTTCTTTCCAAAAATAGTCTTCGCCTTAGTCTTCAGCTGGAATACTTGAGATTGTCAAGGTCACCAATGGAGTAGAATTGTTGCTGTTGAGTTGAGGTCTTCGAAGGTCTCTTGCTTTGTGGATATCGACGATATTGGTATTTGCAGATGAATCGCCTTGATGTTAAATGTCGAGTACTTGAGGTGGAAACTTCTTCTTCTTCTGGGCACTAGCTAATTAGGGCTCACTGGGTTTTCATCGTCAAATATTTTGAACGGGTAAGAGGGAGTAGAGAAATCCTTAGAAAATCTTAAAATAGAGGGATGAGACTCGGAAATATTTGAGAAGGTGAGAAGAGTGGAAGTTATTTTTGGACTTCCTTAGATAAAAATTTGTTTTTGGTAACAATATACTTTTAACAAAATATTTCTTCCCTAACTAACGTCCATGCTAACTAAGGTCTGTTACAGTCAGGATGGCTCTGATACCAAGTCTGTGGGAACCCCGGATTAGGTATCCGAGATACCCGTTATGTTTCCTGCAACAATCCCATGATCAGTTTGATGTTGCACATAACTCGAATTGGTATCACAGAACACCCATAAATACCGAATAAATTTACTTACTTGATTGAAGCCATAACTTCATCAGGTACTCGCAGCGGAAATCACCAAATCAACGTGGAGCCCAAGTCACTTGCCAACCCTACAGGCTACAGGCAGCTGACTGGGAAGCGCCCTAGTTCGCATTGACGTTACTGAAGTCTTCTTCTTTGAACTGTTCTTCTTCAAAATCTGGCTAAGACAATAGCCAGGGACGAAACCAATATGAGTACATTTGAATGTACTCGCAAACTACCCCCGAAATGAGCATGCACTACGCTTTTTATTGTTTAAATAAAACTTCGTTTGGTTTTGAAAACTCTATATCCTTGTTGAAAAGAGAAGGATATACTTTTGTTTAATAAAACTTTGTTTTGAAATCTCCATATCTTTATTGAAAAAGGAAAGAAGGCTTTTAGAACTTTTCCCATAAATCTGTCTTTGTAAGAAGTCTTGTTTAAAACGTTTTCCCGAAAATACATCTTTGTTGAAAAAGGTAAGAAGTCTCTTTTATAAATATTTTCCCGGAAAATCACCATTTGTTTATTTCTCCAAAACTCCTCCTTTTCCGACCAGAACCATTCCTGGTCAAATCAGTTTTCCAACAACCTTCTACCAACCCCTTGGTATAGTTGCATAAAACATTTTCCACTTTCAGGACACAAAACTTTGCACTTCTCGATCATAGCCCCTCAGGGTCCTCCTCTTTTCCAGCAACCTCATACCGACTCGTCGGTATAGTTGCAGATACAACACATCTCCATTTTCTTTTCAAATCTTAAAACATTTCCAAAACTTGCACATGGTCAGAGGACAGCCTCCCAACTGTCCATATCCGAGGACTCGGCTATTCGAATAGTTTTATTACCCTCTGCAGAGGTAGCACGCTTTTCCACACCCATCCGGCAACTCATCGTGTCAGCCACGTCCCGCCATACAAGGTGTATGCGAAGTTGAGTCACCGACCATAGCCTGTCCTTTGCTCATGCTAGTATAGGACCCTACCGCTACGAAAACTTCCGTCGACACTCAGGCCAATTCCCCAACAGGAACCCCAAGTGTGAGGACTCGTAGTTCTGCCCGGCGAGCGAACCCTTCAATCCTCCCACCATCGTGTTAGGACCCAGGTCAGGGGGTAGGTCACCAAACCACTATCACCAAACCATTGTCACCAGACCATCGTCACCACACCATCCCCTCATGGAACGAGGTCATCCTCGTTGTTGAGGCATCCAGTACTAATATGAGCAAATTATATGACTACGCCCTTTCCCATATGTGGGTAAATGTGGTCGCACAGATTATCGGCTGGTCGTCATAGTACAAAGACACAATGTGCATTTTTCATAAACATCACCATTCACCATTTCTCCACTTCAACACCGATATCACGGCATTCCACATTTGTCCAAGTACTTCCAAAGGAGTTTTGAGTAAACCATATTTTTCCCATCCTATAGTTTGAAAAAGAATTTCCATCTAATAACTCCATATAGGGTGTCAAAATAATATACTTGTAGTTTGGAAAAGGGGTTTTCAAAACTCATAGCTTTAGTGGCAAACACCACATAAATAGCATATGCTCTTTATAAGTAAAACATGTGAACCAAAATAGATGTATGTAGATGCAAGCTCAGAGAATAGATTGCCTGATTTCAGCATGATGTTCCTGGACTTCTCCTCATTGATCAAAGAAATAAACTCTCATCGTTCTCCGATAAATCCTTTCCAAATACCACCCCGGTAGCGTTTATCTCTAGCGTCGCAACATGAAAATAAAACAACACGCAATAAGCAAACCAAACCACAAGTGGTATACCAACAAGTAATCACACCACAAGCATCAAACTAAACATTCAAGCAACAACTAAGATCTACATTTACAAGGGCATTATACTAATCGGGAGTATAACACCATACGCATGCCAAACAAGAGGGCACCAAGACATCCCCAATTAGAGGTACTTTCTCTAATCAGGAAATACTTCAGACAAAAGCTAAACCACCAATTAATCTTGGTAATTCAACTTAAATGCAACCAAGCTTAACAAGCAAGGCAACATACTAATCACACAAAATAATCTAACTTTAAAACAAACGAGCATAGCAATTCCTAATTACTAGGAGAAGGCTACATAGGGAATAAAACCCTAACAAACACATAACTCCCAAGTAGCTCTCCTAACATGCTAGCAAAATAAGGAAGCACACCACAACAGTGGGTTACCACCCTACATATGCTAGGAAACACATTTGTAATACTAAAATTATAACACAACAATTAAATAAAAGCCTAATAAAAATAGGCAGAAAATGCCTAAACCTTATAATTAGCATCACAGTCAATCAGTGACTCCTAAATTCAAACCAAGCTAGGGATATGTTCTCCTATACATATAGAAGACAACCCAATTGGATTTACTCCAAAATTCATTTCACAAAAATCTACAAAAATCACCAAAGTGCCACTGGTGGGTTTTTAAGAATGAATAGAATTTTTGTTTTGGACTTCATTTGCATATGAGACCAACAGATATAGAAAGGTGTCACTTCAGGCTTTCCATAGAATTTTAGTTTGCAAATTTTGGAGTTATAAAACTCTAGATATTTAATATTTAGTGAAAAAGAAGCTTTTTACAAGATTAAATCTAGACCACAGTTAAAAATAGATTTTGGCAAGCAACCAGTTCTGCATGTTTAAGAAAACACATATGAACTTCACAAAATTTGAATCACTTAATTATCTACCACAGATCTGTCACATTTGAATTAAAGCTATACTGCAAAATTAAACAGGAAATAAAATCATATATTAGATCTACTGAAAAATAAACGGATGGGCCAGATCTGGCCCGGATCCGTGCCATGCGGCGCAGAGGCGGCCCAGCTAGCGGCCCATGTGCACGAAAGGGTATGGTGGCTTCTTCTTCCTCCAGAGCGCGCACGGCGGAGCTAGGCGTCGAACAGGGAGCACGGCGAGGTCGGCGACGACGCTCCGGTGATCCTAAAAGGAAAGGACGATGTCCATTAGCTAGCTTGCGATGCGGGGATCTCAGGGGGGCAAAAATGACGAAGAACGGTGGATGGTGCAGCTCGCGCACTTGCTCGACATCTCGGCGATGGAGAGGAAGAGGATGCGGATGGTGACGACGACCACGGGCGACCCGCGGCGATTCCTTGCACGGGGACGTAGAGGACGACGAGGCGCGTCTTCTGGTGGTCTCTGATTTGCTTGGGGATGCTCCAATCGACGGCGGTGCTCGACGGCAGCCCGAGCTAGGGTTCGGAGGTCGTGGAAGAAAAATGAGAGAGAGAGAGAGAAAGCAGGCGAGTGAGGGAGGGGTGAGAGCGGGCAGAGGAGCTTGGGGGGGGGGGCTCCTTATCTCCTTCGCGCGGCAGTGGAACGAGAGGGGGGGTCCGGGCGGCGAGCGACGTCGAGCGAGGACGAGGAACACGGCGGCGCTGTAGCTACAGAGAAGACGACGTTCTTCCAGAAAACCCCCTGGACTTCATTTTCTATTTACATTCAAGTCCTTTTCTGTTTTATTTTAAAACCAGAAGCTGTTCAGTGATTTAATTGAGGCACTAAACCATTTTCTAAAAATCTGAGAAAATTCATGTAGCCTCCCATATACATGTAGAAGCTCTACAAAAATTGGCTTTTGAAAATAAAATGTTTTGAACATAATTTGTTCATAGAGTTTAAATATGTTGTTTTTGGTAAATAATATTTGATACTCTTTTAATATTTTCAAGCAAGTGATAAAATATTGTTTTGAACTTTTGGAACTTTCTTGACAAATATGGCAACTTCAAATACTTTATATTTTCCTAGAGAAAATATTTGCTTGAAGAAAATAGAGAGTTAAGTAGGGGGAAATAATTTATTAAGATCATTTATTTATCATGATCTTAATTTCCTTTTCTTAAATACTTTGAGAGTTTTGTTTAAAATTGAAAAGTATGTTTACTTGAGGAGGGAGTGAGATGGGGTTGAAATGGTTATTATTTCATCTCATTCCTAGAATAAGGAAATATAATTGTTTTCATAAAATAGAGGAATAGAGATAGAGGGAAATTAAATAAGATCATTTCCCTTAATTTAGGATTTCAATTAGGTGTGAATACTTCTAGAGGGTTTGTTTTTATTCAAGTCACATACCAAATTTGTTGTCAAGTGTGTCTTATTCTAGTATTAAGCACAACTGAGGAATTACCCTCACAAGCAACAAACACAACAAGATCAACAGTGGCATACACAAAAGATCAACAACACAATCAAGACCACACAATTCAAACCACAAGAATAAATCACACCACCATGTCCATAGTCAACAATACTATCTTATAAAAATGATCACACTTAATTATGACAAGATGATGTTTAGAACTATCTCAACTCCACCTTGGTATTTTTGAAAAGGGTTTTGAGCAAGACAAATTATGTGGGGTAATATATTTCCCACTTGTGTTCTTTTTAAAAGGAAGTGATAATCAAAGTTTATAAAATGGGAGTTGCATACAAATGCAAAATATCAAGGCTAAAAGATAGGTAGGAGATAGCATATAGATCTCCATATTTTTGGGAACACATAGTTTTGGAAATACTTTTACTTTCTCAAATAATGGGTATTGATTTTGGTTGTTGACAAACCAAGTATCATTTGAAATGGAGTTGGCCAAAAGAAGAATGGAAAAGATATATGGAATATTTTCTTGTCATAACATGATCACCAAAGTTAAGTATATTTTTATATTGGTTGGGTCTTATATTTACTAGTCAAATCAATTTAAACAACAAGTCACACTAGGTTCAACATAGCAATGGGATGGAAAACACAATCATCAGTAAAATATTTCAAAAAGTTTTTGTTGGTTCTGAATTTTGGTCTTGTAAAAAACTAAGTTTTTCTTAGTTTCCAAATTTGGGATGTGACAGAAGCCCAGAAAGGTCATGAAAGCATAGAGGGAATTAGGAAGAAGATTTCCCTCGGCAAAGCACCCGGTTTTACCGAAGATGAAGAAGGAGTGCTGAAATTCAATGACCGTATCTGTGTGCCCAATGTCACGGAACTTAAGGAGTTAATCCTGAAGGAGGCCCATGAGACCCCTTATTCAATCCACCCCGGCGAACCAAAATGTACCAAGACCTTCGAGAAAGATTTTGGTGGCATGGAATGAAGCGAGAGATTGGTTCATTCGTAGCCAAGTGTGACATCTGCCAGCGAGTTAAGGCTGAACATCAGCGACCCGCTGGATTGCTTCAACCTTTGAAAATTCCCGAGTGGAAGTGGGATGAGATTGGAATGGATTTTATTACCGGACTTCCAAGATCCAACCGAGGCCATGATTCAATCTGGGTCATCGTTGATCGACTGACCAAGGTTGCCCACTTTGTCCCTGTCAAGACCACTCACACCGGAGCTCAGTTAGCAGACTTGTATATTTCCAGAATAGTGAGCCTGCATGGTGTGCCTAAGAAAATTGTATCTGATAGGGGCACGCAATTCACCTCAAGATTCTGGAAATCCCTTCATGAAGCCCTCGGAACCAAGTTAGCATTTAGCACAGCTTATCATCCCCAGACCGATGGCCAAACTGAGCGAGTGAACCAGATATTGGAGGACATGCTTCGTGCATGTGTACTATCCTATGGTTCCAAGTGGGAAGATTGTCTTCCGTTTGCAGAGTTCTCGTACAACAACAGTTATCAGTCTAGTCTGCAAATGGCCCCTTTTGAAGCCCTTTACAGCAAGAAGTGTCGTACACCCTTGAATTGGTCCGATACCGGAGAGAGCAAATTGTTCGGACCAGATACCCTCCGAGAAGCCGAAGAGCAAGTTCAGCTTATTCGTGAACGCCTCAAAACTGCCCAATCCCGTCAGAAGAGTTACGCTGACACCAAGCGTCGTGACCTCACCTTCAACGTCGGAGATTATGTCTATCTCCGAGTGACACCCCTTAAAGGAATGCAGCGTTTCCATGTCAAAGGAAAGTTAGCGCCAAGGTATATTGGACCCTTCAAGATCATCGCACGTCGAGGAGAAGTATCTTATCAGCTGGAATTGCCCTGGAGTTAGGAGATTATCATGATGTCTTTCACATTTCCTTGCTCCGGAAGTGTCTTGAAGTTCCTGACCAGCCAGATGTTTTCAAAAACATCGACCACCTCTCCATCGACCTGAACCAAGACCTGACTTATCGCGAGAGACCCCTCAAGATTCTCGAAGAAGATGTTCGTGTTACCCGAAGACGTGCGATCAAGTTTTACAAAGTCCAGTGGACTAACCACTCTGAAGAAGAAGCAACTTGGGAACGCGAAGATTATCTTCGAAGCGAATTTCCAGACCTCTTTAGTACCCAGGCCTAGCAAATCTCGGGACGAGATTTATTTTAAGGAGGAAGGATTGTAACATCCCAAAATTATTAACAAGTATTATTAGTTCCAAAAATGGGAGCCAACAAAAACTTTTGTTAAATTATATGTGTTTGGTATGCTGGTTGCTTGTGTTGTTTATTTCTTCTTGTTTGTGTTAGATGCTTGCTCTATTTGAGAACATAAAGAAAAGAAGAAGAATAAAATAAAAGCAAAACAAGAAAAATAAATGTGGCAAGTGCCACACAAATTCTCCAAGGGAGGATCTCATTTTGTTTCCAACAAAATTTAGTGGAGTGGTATTGCAAACCCTCCCATTTCATTCTTACTACTTATCTCTCTCAAATCATATTTTACCCTTATTTTAAAAATTCAAAAGTAAAAGCAATTGAAATAAAATTAAAATACAATAAGTAAAACCTTATGAAAAAAAAATGTTTCAAAACATTTTATTATTTTATGCCAATTTTTGGGGAGCTTCTGTACATTAGGGGAAGACCCCACAAATTTTGACAAATTTTTCTAAAATGATTTAGCACCTCAAATAAAATCAAGAAATGCTTCTGGAATTAAAAGAAGGACTGGAATATAAATAAGAAAAAGAAGAAGGAAGAATAGCAGCAGAGAGGAGGCGGGGGGCTTTCTGCAAAAGTGTCATCCCCTACCTCTCTCCCTAGCTCCCTGTCGCCGTCGCCGTGTCGCCTTGGTCGACGTCGCCGTTCCCAGGCCCCCCAGGGCCCCCTTGCTCGCGTACACCCTCGCCCCCGTGCCTCTGCACCCTCTGCGGGCAGAGGAGAGCCTCTCCCCTCGCCTTAACGCCGTTGTCCCCCGATGCACGCCGCGGAGGAGTTGGACGGCGCCGGCCAAATTGGCCCAGCTCACTGCACCTCGCCACGCGATCCTCTACGCCGCGAGCCCTAGCTCCATCCCGGACCCCCCAGACACCGCGCGCCGGCCTCTCCGCCCCTCTGGAGCTCTCCTGCACCCGACCCACCATGGACCGACCTCGGCCGATAAATACCCCACCCGCACCGTGCACTCCCTTCACTCCACCCCGACCTCTCTCACTCTCTCCACTCCTCAGTGCACCGCCAGGAGGGCGGAGCCACTCCCTCGAAGCTCCAGCTGCCCGTGAGCTTCCTCGACGCTCCGCCGCATCCGAAGGTGGACGACGACACGGCCGTGCCGTGCTGCTGCCCCATTTCCCTCTCTGACCCCTCCACCTTGCTCTCCATCATCACCGCACTCACCCGAGCCCTTTCCTCCGTTATTTTATGCACAGGCGCGCCGTAGAAGCTTCGCCGGAGTAGCGGCCGTGGCCGTGGGAAGTTCATCGACACGCCGCCGGAGCTAGACGCCGTCCCAGCAAGCAGGACTCGGCCATAAGCTCTCCCCGCGCCGCCGCCGTCGATTCGCGTCGTCACCGAGCCTTCCCGAGCCCTCTAGGTGAGGTTTTGCCCAACCTCGCCGTCGCCGGAGCCACGGCGCCGCCCAGAAATGGTCGTCGCCGATGGTTTCGTTGCGAGCCGTTGGATCTCCATCCAACGGTAACTTACCGTTTCGGATAGAAAAGAAAGAGAGAGAGAGACTGATGAGCGGGCCCCGCTCGTCAGGGTTTTATTAATTTCCCCGCGAGCGCTGTGCCGCTGACCAATGGGTCCCCCGTGTCAGCATTTCCAACATTATCCAGAACAGTTAGATTTCCTAATTAGTTTTCTCTGGAATTATCTGTACTGGACCCAATTTGTAAAATCAATAACTTGAGATTTAGGAATCCAAATAAATCAAACTCAATTGTTCTGGAGAGCTAATGAAATTGTTTAACCAACCCAATTGGTCTCATGTCATTTAATTAAATAGTTAAAAAGTATTAATGAAAATTCCACAGGTGGTTTAAATTCTAAACTTGTTTGTTTCTGATACTCTGTTAGTCCAATTAATTCCAAACCAATTTTTCTAGCTTAGTACTTCCTTGTATTAGCTCCCCTAATTTTGGTAGAATTAATTAAGCAATATAAATTGTTGACTTTAAGATAAACCCTTTGGACTAAAACAAACAAATATGTTTAATGGTAGACTCAAATGAGTTAGGACCAATTTTGTTAGCTCACATATAGCCATGTTTAGTTACCCCTAAAAGGATTTAATTTTTGGAACAACAGAACATAGTTGGTTGCCAAAACTTGATTATTAAGCTACTGGATTCAAACCAATGTGTAGGAGTTTGGTAACTCCAATTGATCCAAATCCAATTGGGTTGTCTTCTACACATCAGTAGCTTTCTATAGAATTTTAGTTTGTATTTTTGTGACCAACAGAACTCAAGCTGTGGAATTAAACATGTTTAACAAGTTTCTGCCATAATTTGGACATAAACAAATAATGTTTAATTCAAATATTTTGAAACCAAATTGTATGGTTTGATGTGTGCAGTAGCTATGTATGATGTTCATGGTTGTTGTGTTGAGATGATTGCTTGTATAGCTTAGTGATTGTTTGCATTGTTTGTTATTTAATTAGACGAGAACGTTGCCGGATATATCGAGGAAGGAGAGTTTGCTGAAATTGAAGAACAAGAGCAAGATCACTTTGCCAAGCAAGGCAAGCTATTCTCTGAGCTTGCACTACAAACATATGCATCTACTTTCATAACATGTTTTACTCTCAAAGCAAGATTTATAAAACCCATTTCAAAAATATATGGATATTATTTTGCCACCCTATGTAGTAGTTTATATAAAACTTTAGGATGGGAAACAATGTTGTTTATTCAAAACTCCTTTGAAATTTCTTGTGAGTTTATGAAATGCCGAGATGTCGGTGTTGGAATGGAGAAGTGGACAAGTGGTAACGTTTATGAAAAATGCACAGTGTCCTAGTACTATGGCGACCAATCCTACCCTGTGCGACCACATTTACCACATATGGGAAAAGGCGTAGTCATGTAGTTTGCTCTTATTAGTATGGGATACCTCATCGACGGAGATGACTCCGTTATGCATGAGGGGATGGTCCGAGGACCTACCCCCTGACCCGGGTCCTCACACAAGATGGTGGGGAGGATAGAAGGTTCCACCATAAACCGCCGGACAAAACTATGAGTCCTCACACTTAGGGTTTCTGACGGGAAACTGGACTGGGTGTCGATGGAAAGTGTCATATGGGAAGGATCCTATACTAGCATGAGCAAATAAGAGGCTATGGCCGGCGGCTTACTTCGCATACACCTGGTATGGCGAGACGTGGCAGACACGATGAGTTGCCGGATGGATGTGGGCTAAAAGCGTGCTACCTCTGCAGAGTGTTAAAAACTATTCGAATAGCCGAGTCCTCGGATATGGACAATTGGGAGACTGTCCTAAGACCTTGTGCAAGTTTTTAAAAGAACTTTGAGTTTTAAAAAGAAAAATGGAGTGGAGAATGTTTCCTACACCTATACCAACGGATCGGTATGAGGTGGTTGGATGAAAGTGGACCATGACGGGCTATGGTCGGGAAAAGGAGAAGTTTTGGAGAAACAGATAAAAATGGTGACTTCTTCAAAGATAGCTATAAAACTCTTCTTACCTTTTTCAATAAAGATATAGAGATGTTTTAGATAAGTAAAAGTTGTCAACTAAAATAAAACTGGTGCATACTCATGTTGGGGTAGTTTGCGAGTACATTCAAATGTACTCATACTGGTTTCGTCCCTGGCTATTGTCCTAGCCAGACTACGAGGAGGAACACTACGCCGAGCAGGAGTATGGCGACTTCTACGCCAACTAAGGATCTCCACAAGTCAGCTGCCTGTCGGGTTGTCGTCGTTAGGATACGATGTCTACTACGCCGTAGCTTCCGCTGATATTTTGGTTTGGCCCTTGAAGGCACCTATGTAAGAACTTGGTCTAAATGACCATTTATGTAAGACTTTCTATTCGGTACTGTAATGGATGTAAACTTTGGTATCCAATTCGCATTATGTGCAACGACAGACTGATCACGGGATCGTTGTGTTAAGCATAATCGGGTATTTCAGACAGCTAGTTCGGGGTCCCCACAGACCTGCAGCCCAATGGTGGGAAACTTATCAGATTACTCACCCATTGGACACTTTGACTTGGGAGGAATTCAAGGAAGGATTTCGTAATGCTCATATTTCCACAGGCATTATGAATCTGAAACAGGAAGAGTTCCGCAACCTGCGCCAGGGGAACAGAAGTCTTAAGGAGTACATGGATGACTTTCATGCCTTGTCTCGATATGCTCCAGAGGACGTTGACACAGATGTAAAGAGGAAGGCTAAATTTCTCAAGGGGCTAAGTGATGAGCTGAAGATACCTTTGACTGTGGCTTATGCTCCAACTTATCAGACACTTCTTGATCAGGCAATCACCCTTGAGGATAGCATGAAGAAAGCTGAAAACTGGAAGAGGAAGATGAATTCAAATAAGCACCACCCTGAACCCTCATTTAAGAAGCACTTTGTTCATGATGGGAACCATGGTCATAAACATGGGAACCACAATGGGGGCAACTTTCACAAACCCCATGCTCACAATCACAATGGAGGATTCAAGGGAACCAATGGAGGATCAAATGGAGGACACAGGGGAAATGGACATGCTGGACATAACCATAACAATGGACAGCATCGCCCGAGTTCTGAACCCAGGAAGGATCTCAGCCAAGTGCTTGCTTCAAGTGCAACAACAAGGGCCATTATGCCAAGATTGCCCTGAGAAGAGAGTGGACACTCCTACCAAGCCCAATCCTTTCAACAAGGGACATGTGAACCACATCAATGTTGAAGAAGTCTATGATGAACCTGATGCTGTGATTGGTACGTTCCTAATCAACTCCTGTCCAGCATTAGTTTTATTTGATACTGGAGCATCGCATTCATTCATATCAAGAGCATTTGTTAACAAACATGGGTTTACTGTCGAAAACATGGGGTGTCCAATTAGAGTCAGTTCTCCAGGAGGAGAAATGTTAGTATCATCTGGTTGTAGAAACCTTAACCTTGAGATTGGAAAACATCAGTTTCCAGCAAACCTCCTAATCCTAGAAACCCAAGGACTAGATGTCATTCTAGGCATGGATTGGATGACCCATTTTGAAGGGATCATAGACTGTGCAAATAGAGCAATCACCCTCACCACCCCAGAAAAGAAGATGATCAGATTCAAGTCAAAGTTTGAAATGAAGAAGTTTAACGTTAATTCTCTTAAGGGGGTTAGCCTCGGGGATGTGCTCATAGTAAGGGAATACCCAGATGTGTTTCCTGAAGAACTGCCAGGAATGCCACCCGATAGAGATGTCGAGTTTCTCATTGAGCTTAAACCAGGCACAGGACCAATAGCCAAAAGACCATACCCAATGGCGACAGAGGAACTGAAAGAACTCAAGAAACAGTTGGAGGAACAGTTGCAGAAAGGTTTTATCCGTCCAAGTTCTTCACCCTGGGGAGCACCAATTTTGTTTGTTGATAAGAAAGACAATACTCAGAGGCTAGTCACGGACTATAGAGCTTTAAATGAAGTAACCATTAAGAACAAGTATCCACTTCCTAGAATCAATGACCTTTTTGATCAATTGAAAGGAGCCTGTGTGTTCTCAAAGATTGATCTCAGATCTGGATATTTCAGATGAAGGTTAGAGAGTTGGACATACCTAAGACTGCTTTCACCACCCGATACGGTTTGTATGAGTACACAGTTATGCCTTTTGGCTTAACCAATGCGCCGGCATACTTCATGAATATGATGAATAAAGTGTTCATGGATTTCTTAGACAAGTTTGTCGTGGTGTTCATCGATGACATCTTGATCTACTCCAAAAGCCACAAGGAACATGAGGAACATCTACGTCAAGTTTTGCAAAGACTTAGAGAGCACAAATTGTATGGCAAGTTCAGCAAATGTGAGTTTTGGCTGGAACAAGTAGGATTTCTAGGACACATTGTGTCTAAGGATGGAATAGCAGTAGACCCTGAAAAGGTTTCCGCAGTAACCAACTGGGAGTCGCCCAAGAATGTGGGAGACATCCGTAGTTTTCTGGGACTAGCAGGATACTATAGGAGATTCATTGAAAATTTCTCCAAAATTGCTAAAGCCTTAACAGAATTGCTACAAAAGGGCAAGAAGTTTGTGTGGACCGAAGAATGTGAAACTAGTTTTCAAGAATTGAAGAAACGTTTAGTATCAGCACCTATTTTATGTTTACCAGATCTAGAGAAAGATTTCCAAGTGTACTGCGATGCTTCACACCGAGGACTTGGAGGTGTGTTGATGCAAGAAGGCAAAGTGGTGTCATATGCCTCAAGGCAGCTCAAGAAGCATGAAGTCAATTACCCCACACATGACTTAGAATTAGCAGCAGTAGTACATGCCCTGAAGATATGGAGGCCCTATCTCTATGGAAAGCGTTGTGAAGTATTCACGGACCATAAAAGTCTTAAATACTTCTTCACACAGAAGGAAATGAACATGCGACAAAGGAGATGGCTGGAATTGATCAAGGACTATGACCTAAGTTTGCAATATCACCCAGGGAAAGCCAATGTAGTAGCAGATGCCTTAAGCCGTAAAACCTATGTTAACGGACTCACGGCAGGGGAATTGCCAGAAGACCTATGCCAGGGATTCAAGGATCTTAGGTTGGAGATAGTACCTGAAGGTTTTGTAGCATCTCTAGAAGTGCAACCTCTTTTGATGGACAGAATCAAGGAGGCTCAAAAAGGAGACAAAGTGATGGAAGAAATCAAGAAAAATTTAGGTGATGGCAAGGCCAAAGGTTTTCGACTAGATGAAGAAGGCATAGTATGGTTCATGAAACGAATTTGTGTTCCAGAAGATGTGGATCTCAGAAAGTTGATACTTCAGGAAGCCCATGATTCACCTTACTCCATACACCCGGGTAACACCAAGATGTATATGGATGTGAAGGAGAGGTTTTGGTGGAACAATTTGAAAAGAGATATTGCTGAATATATTGCCAAGTGTGATGTGTGTAGCCGTGTAAAGTCTGAGCATCAGAAGCCAGCAGGGTTACTTCAGCCTTTGCCAGTACCCGACTGGAAATGGGATCAGATTGGGATGGACTTCATCACAGGTCTACCCAGAACCAAGTCTGGTTATGATTCTATTTGGGTAATTGTTGATCGTTTGACCAAGGTAGCTCATTTCGTGCCTGTGAAGACAACTTACACAAGTGCCAAGCTAGCAGATATTTACATGAAGAGAATAGTATGTTTGCATGGAGTTCCAAAGAAGATTGTGTCAGATAGAGGCACTCAATTCACTTCACATTTCTGGAAGCAGTTACATGAAGTCCTTGGAACTAGGCTAGAGTTTAGCACAGCCTTTCACCCCCAGACTGATGGACAGACTGAAAGGGTAAATCAAATCTTGGAGGACATGCTGAGAGCATGTGCATTAGACTATAAGTCTAGTTGGGATGATAATCTCCCATATGCTGAGTTCTCTTATAATAATAGTTATCAAGCCAGCATAGAGATGTCACCATTTGAAGCACTGTATGGAAGGAAATGCACCACCCCACTTTTGTGGAGTGGAGTAGGAGAAAGAAGTCTGTTTGGTCCTGATATAATCGAAGAAGCTGAAGAAAAGGTTAGGCTGATTAAGGACAGATTGAAGGCAGCTCAATCTAGGCAGAAAAGTTATGCTGATTCCAAACGTAGAGAAGTCACTTATGACATTGGAGATAGAGCCTATCTTAGAGTCTCACCCCTTCGTGGAGTGAAGAGGTTTGGAATCAAAGGAAAACTGTCACCAAGGTTTATTGGACCTTATAAAGTTTTATCACGTAAAGGAGAAGTGGCTTATGAATTGGAACTACCGGAAGCACTTTCCGCAGTTCACAATGTTTTCCATGTTAGTCAGCTGAAGAAGTGTCACCCTGAAATGGCAGAAACTCCACTGAGAGATACAGTGCCACTAGAAGAAGTTCAGCTGGAAAGTGATCTCACCTATGAGGAAAAACCCATAAAATTTTGGAGACAGCAGAGAGAATTACCAGAACCAAGACTATCAAATTTTGCAAAGTACAGTGGAATCACCATTCAGAGGAAGAAGCAACTTGGGAAAGAGAAGATGACCTTAGAGAAGAACATCCTCACCTATTTGCTAGCCAAACCGAATCTCGAGGGCGAGATTCATCTTAAGGGGGTTAGGTTTGTAACATCCCAATTTTCACAAAAATTTAAAACTTTTCATTTGCATCATGCATCATGTCATTGCATCCTTGTTTGCATTGTGTTGAATTCAAATTATGAAATTTAGAGAAAATTGTCTCAAAAACAATATATGCATTTTATCTACAAATGCTTTTCAAACCTATTTCAAACTTTAAATAAAGTTTTTGAATATTTTATCCCCAATACATGCTAAACATGTGGGGCATGTTTTTACAAAGGTATAGAAGTTGGTTTGAGTGGTTTTGGTTTTATAAATCAAAAGTTGTTTGGATTTTGGATAAAACCAGAAAAGAAAACAGTTTCTGAAAAAAAATAGGTGCGAAGCTAGCTAAATGGGCCGAGCCCATTCCTTCCTTCCGCGCGCGCGCCCAGCAAGCGGTCCACGAAGCCTACCTCTCTCTCTCCTCTCGCTGACGTGCGGGACCCACCTGTCATCCCCGTCCTCAACGTGATGAACACGGATTCTCCACCGGAAACCCTAACCAAATCCTAACTGAATCCGGCTTATTTCGCACGCAATCGCACGCGTCTTTGCACCCTATTTATACTCCACGACACCGCCGTCGTTTTGCCCCAAACCAATCGAGACGAGAGCCCCCAGGCTGCCCGCACGAGTTGCCGCCGTGCCGCCACTGCCGCCGCCGTTCGTCGTCGAATCCGGTGATCCTCGACCCCTGCAGCTTCTCTCGACCCTCCCTCTCGCTTCCCCACATCCGTGCGCATCCTCTAACACCGCTCCTCGTATTTGTTGTGCGCTAGATCGACGACGCCATCATCGACCCGAAGCTCCAGCCGCCACATCGAACTTCGGTGATCGTTCCAGGAAGGAGAAGGACGTCCGCGACCACTCCATCAACGTCATCAACTCCGCCTCGTCGCCCTGAACGCCGTGGTACGCCCCATGATCCGTAGTTAGGCCTAGATCCAACTCCGGCGAAACTCCGGCCATGGCGCCACCGTAGAACACGTTTTCCGGCATGTTTCCGTTAGCCGCGCCGCCCGTTTATGGTTCGTTAGCCGTAAGCCGTTAGATCTAAGATCAACGCTTCAGATTAGTTCGCCCACGCGAAGAGGTACGCGCCAACCAGATCGCAACACGTCAGCCGCCAACTCAGCCGCCTCGTCATCGCTCCGTCATCGCCAAGTCAGCCAGTCAACGTCCAGTCGGCACCGTCAGCGCAGCTCCGCACCCACCAGAAGACGCCACGTCGACAGAGGACGCCAGCGCGAGGATCTTTTCAGTTTTCTTTACGTTTTAGCCCCTGCGCATCACAGATTAGTCCCTGGATTTTAGATTCATTATTAATTTTTATTCCTTTAGCCAAAATTTATGAAATTTATATTTTTGGAAAGATAATAATGTGTAGAAACTTTCTGTATGCTTAATTTGAGGCTTGGACGAAATTAATTTAGAAATTTTTTAAAAATGGTTTAATTGATATTTTGGCTATAATTTAATTATAAAAATTGATAATTAATCAAAATATTTTGCTATATTTTTGTTTGCATAAGTAATGGCCGTAGTATTGCTCTAGTATTTTTGTATAAGTGTTTTCCTATGTTTTTTTGCATGTATTTTGTTTTTATTGCTTTTAGGTGTTATTTTAATAAGTAAATTATATTAAAATTGTTCTTCACATTAATTTTTTCGAATAGAAAATTTAGCTAAGTAATTATGACCATGTTATATGCAAAATAACTTAGAAATATTTCACCCCACCGAAATATTTCTTCCTTAGAAAATTTTGGGTAATAAAATGTTGAGAACACTTAGAATTTTTCCTTAGAAATTTTCAACACATTAAAAATTGCTAAACTTGTCCTTAGAAATTTTTAGTATCTAGAAAACTTAGTTATCCCCTTAGAAATTATTCTAAGTACTTGCCATAACAAATGTTGGTCCTTAGAAAAATTCATCAACTAGTGATATCATACCTTTTTCCTTAGAAAATTTTAGTACTTCTTATTTTGTTTACTTTCCTTAGAAATTATTTTTGGACTTGATGTGTTAGTTTTAGTCCTTAGTTAAATTTCGACCCAAGTGTTAGGATCTTGGTCCTTAGTCATTTTTGGACCTTCTTGATTGTCTTGTTTTAACTTAGAATTATTTCATGGCATGGCATGGCATGCATGCATCTCTAGTCCTTAGAAATTTTGCACATCATGCATGACATATTTTTCCTTAGAAGTTTTATGAAACTTGTTTGTTCATTATGTATTATTTGTTGTGTTAGAATCTCCGGAGGGAAATGAAGACTGTTGCAATTGCTGTTGCTATTCTGCTTGTTGCCAAGGCAAGTGGCACACCCCCATAAAATTCCTAAGTATTTTTCTATGCATGACTTAGTGTATTTCTTTATATGCATGTGTAGGATAGTATTGCTATGCTGAAACTACTATCTCCTCTACACTAGTTGTGTCTAGAATCCTATTGATAACTTAGTAGAATTATTGGTGCTACGCAAAAGTGTTTTATTGAAAAGTTAAATTCTACTAAGTTAATTTATCACCTGGGTGGATTTGGGCTTGCATGGCTGTCAGAGTTGAGTGTTTATTCACTTGTGGATTGCCACCCAGGGTATTAAGGGGCCAAGGTTTTCTCTAAGTGAAGTTGCTTACCGTGCAGCCATTAGTCATATGGGCTCTGGCTAGACGGATTAAGTTGCGTGGACTCGTCCCGACTTGACAGGTGGTGGTAGAATGGTTAGAATGGGAGCGCGTCAAGTCGGTATGGGATGGGAAAATGCTTCTGAAAAGTCTCGTCTCAACTCTCTCCTTTTCCTTAGCACAAATTGAGTGCTTGAGGATAGTTTGGGTTTGTTGGGTCTAATGGTGAAAGTGCACAACCTCTGCAGAGTTAAAAAAACTAAGTACTTAGCCGTGTCCCCGGTTACGGACAATTTGAGCAGCTGATCAAGGATTCAACGGAGGCTTCATCATTCAAATTTCGAAATTAAAACTTGGTGGTGAACAAGGGTAGTTATGACAATGGTTTTCAAGCCATCTTGTCTCAAAAGTTTGAAGGAAAAAGTTTTACAAAGTGTTAGGCAAAATTGGCTTTTATGCAAATCAGCCTTCAAACTCCACCAGCCAAATATGCATATAGGCTATAGAGTTATTCCATTAAGTGTCCACATAGTGTCACTTGCCAGATCCATTTTTAATGGTATCTGACCCACTCTGTTGCAAATATTATTTTGTTGCAGACTTTTCTGACGATGAGTAAGGTCACGTTCGGGTTTCGAGTCTGCAACCAACATGTTTTCGCCTGTGGCGCATCATGAAGAATGGAGGCTCATTGAAGATTTATTCCGCTACTTTATTTGTTTTGAGCTAGCTATAAGCTATGCAAAGATGTATCGAACTATTTATTTTCCCAAGTCTGGATCATTCGTGTAATAATTGATACAATGTTGTGATATTCATCTTAAACTGTGTGTGCAAATGAAACGATCCAGGGGTTTGCACTATACACAGGTACCTTGCCATTTTCTAAGTGCAGGTACACTACATATTCAGGGGTAGAATTTCCGGAGATTCTCGATGTTCCAGGCGTTGCCCTCCGGCCTGCCTTTCTCGTCCTCCAGATAAACAGCTCTGGGTCTCAGGGTATGCGTCACCAGATAAGGTCCTTCCCACTTGGAGGACAGCTTGTTCATGTTATCAAGCTTCTGCTTCTTGCGGAGAACCAGGTCTCCGGGTTCCAGTACCCGTGAACGGATATGGCGATCATGATAGCGGCGGAGCCCTTGCTGGTATCGAGCAGATCGTAAGGAAGCTCGGCACCGCACCTCTTCCAGGAAGTTGATGTCATCAATCCTCCTCTCAGCTTGTGTGTCTTCATCATAGGCAAGTACCCGGGGGGATCCATGCCTGAGCTCTGTTGGCAAGACGGCTTCTGCTCCATAGACAAGGAAGAATGGTGTTTCTTGAGTGGCTCTGCTTGGTGTGGTTCTGAGGGACCACAAGACACTTGGTAGATGCTCAATCCAGTTCTTGCCCTTGTCTTCTAACTTGTCAAAGGCCTTGGTCTTCAAACCCTTTAGGACCTCCGCATTGGCTCGCTCTACTTGCCCATTGCACCTTGGGTAGGACACCGAGGCAAAACACACCTTGATTCCCAGCTCTTCACAGAAGTTGAGGAAGGATCGGCTTGTGAACTGAGAGCCATTGTCCGTTATGATTCTGTTGGGTACTCCGAAGCGGTACACGATCCCTTCAATGAACTTGATGGCTGCTTGAGCTGTCTGTCTTGGTACTGGCATCACTTCCACCCACTTTGTGAACTTGTCGATGGCCACGAAAAGGTATTCATGGCCCCCGACAGACTTTGGTATCTTCCCCACGATGTCCAGCCCCCAGACCGCGAACGGCCAGGAGATTGGAATTGGCTGTAGAGCTTGCGCCGGCTGATGTATGTTCTTCGCATAGTACTGGCAGGCTTCACAGGTCTTGACTAGCTGCTCCGCATCACTGAGGACTGTTGGCCAGTAGAACCCGTGACGAAAAACTTTACCCGCCAGTGATCTTGATGCCACATGACTTGAACATGTGCCCTCGTGGATGTCCCGTAGCAGTACTTGGCCTTGTTCTTGAGGGATGCAGCGGAGCTTGACTCCGTTGTCCCGTCGCCGGTAGAGCTCGCCGTCGATCATGACGTAGAGCTTGGCTTGACGAGCCACCCGCTCGGCGTCGTGATCGTCCTCCGGGAGGGCGTGCTCCATGATGTACTTGACGATGTCCCGGGCCCAGGGTGGGTGGGTTCCTTCCACCGGTAGCACCATCCGACGGAAAGAAAGCATAGCTTCCTCCGCTGGAGGGGCTGCCGGGTCTTGAGCTTCTGGGCTGGCTACCCGTGTTGTCGAGGTAGAAGGGTCGCCAGCCCCCGGCGCAGATCTTGTCGCGAGCCTCTCGGGTGGGATCGAAGGTCGCCTGAGGACCTCGATGTAGATCCCGGGAGGCACTGGTTCTTGCTTGGACGCCACCTGCGATAGCTCATCCGCGGCCGTGTTTTCTCCCCGTGGGACGTACACAGCCCGGAAGTTGTCGAAGCGCCGCTGCAGCTTCCAGACCTCTTCAACGTATGGTGCCATCTGAGGGCACGCGTACTCCTTGTTCACTTGTTTGATGACTAACTGAGAGTCACCCTTGACGACGATCTTGTTGATGCCGAGGCCGACGGCAGCACGAAGTCCTGCGAGCAGGCCCTCGTACTCCGCCGTGTTGTTGGAGATGTTCCCTGGACGACGTACTTCAGCCGGTCCCCGGTTGGTGAGGTTAGGACAACCCCAGCACCTCCTTTCCCCTTGGTGTAGGAGCCGTCGAAGTGCATGGTCCAGGCGCTAGGATCTTCCTTCCCGGGGAGGCAGGTTTCCTCTTCCGGGTCGTCGAACGCCGTCTCGGTCCACTCGGCCGTGAAATCCGCCAGCGCCTGACTCTTGATGTTGTCCGTGTGCTCGAACTTGAGACCGAAACCTTGAAGCTCCATGGCCCACCATGATATGCGACCAGTGGCAAGTGGGTTCTCCAGGGGGCTTCTTAGGTTGTACTTGGACACCACCGTGATGGGATGGCTTTGGAAGTACGGCCTCATCTTGCGGGAGGCAATGAGGATTGCCAGCAGCAGCTTCTGCATCATGGGGTACCGCTCCCGGGCGTCGCGCAGCACTGCGCTGACGAAGTAGACCGGGTGCTGCACCTTGCGGGTCGCCGAGTCCTGAGAGGGCTCGGCTTCCTCCACGTCGATGTCTTGGGGTGGGGACGAGGTAGCCCCCGGCGAAGTCTCGTCGGAGGGAGATTCTCCATTCCCGACGGGCTCCGCGTCGCCTGGTGAGGTTGCAGTGACGCCAGGATGTGAGACCCCTGGTCACCCGGCAGCCTTTTCTTGCACGGTTGCCCCGGAAGAGAGTTCCCGGGTCGCTTGCCCTTGATCTTGCTTGACTTCTTCGGAGGAGCGTCACGCTCTACCACGAGCACAGCGCTGATCACCTGGTTGGTGGCAGCAATGTACAGTAGTAGGGGCTCCTTCTCTTCTGGTGCCACGAGGATTGGTGGCGAGGCGAGGTAGCGCTTAGGGACTGCAGGGCTTCCTCGGCCTCGGAGGTCCACTCCACGGGGCCTGATTCTTGAGCAGCCTGAAGAACGGTAAGGCCCGCTCCCCAAGCCTTGAGATGAAGCGCCCGAGTGCAGTGATGCACCCGTTGAGGCGCTGTACGTCCTTGACCCGCCGGGGCGCCTCCATGCGCTCGATTGCCTTGATCTTGTCCGGATTCGCCTCGATCCCTCGGTGAGAGACCAGGAAACCCAGCAGCTTGCCGGAGGGGACCCCGAACACGCACTTGTCGGGGTTGAGCTTGAAGTTGACCCGGCGGAGGTTCTCGAAGGTCTCGTGTAGGTCTTGGATGAGGGAGTCCTTGTACCGGGTCTTGACCACGATGTCGTCGATGTACGCTTCAACGTTGCGGCCCAGCTGTGACCCAAGGCATGCTTGCATTGCGCGCTGGAAGGTAGCGCCGGCGTTCCGGAGGCCAAAAGGCATCCGGGTGTAGCAGTAGCAGCCCTTGGGAGTGATGAAGGCCGTCTTCTCTTGGTCCTCGAGTGACATCATGATCTGGTGGTACCCGGAGAAGGCGTCCAAGAAACACAGCAGCTCGCACCCGGCCGTGGAATCCACGATCATGTCGATCCGCGGCAGGGGGAAAGGGTCCTTGGGACAGGCCTTATTCAGGTCTGTGAAGTCGATGCAGAGTCTCCACTTGAAGGTCATGGGTTTCGGTACCACCACGGGGTTGGCCACCCAGCTTGGGTGGGGAACCGACCGGATGACACCAGCTTCTATCAACTTGTCCACCTCGGCGATGATGAATTCCAGCTTTTCCTTGCTTTGGTTCCGGAGAACCTGCTTCACGGGGCGAGCCCCCGGATTGACCGCCAGTTTGTGCTCGATCACCTCCCTTGGAACGCCGGGTAAACCTGACGCCTCCCACGCGAAGACGTCAGAGTTTTCCCGAAGGAAGGCGACGAGCGCGCTTTCCTATTTGTCGGTGAGGCGGGCGCCGATGGTGATGGAGCGAACTCCGTCACTGGTTAGCGCCACCTTCTTGGTCAGCTGCGGATCGCCATGGAATGGCGCCTTCTTGGGGGAGTAGATGTGGAGCCCCCGGGGTGCCCTTCGCCCCCGGGGAGAGCCCCATCATCATCCTCCTGTACACCTTGAGGGATATCCGCCGTGGTTGCCACCGTCTGGTTCAGCTGGTGAACGCAGTAGATAGCATCGTCGATGTCGGCCTGACCTTGATCACACCCCACGGCGCCGGAATCTTCAGCATGTTGTAGGCGAAGTGGGAGACGGCCATGAACTTGGCCAGAGCAGGTCTGCCAAGTATGCCGTTGTACGGTAGCGGAGTGTCGGCGATGTCGAAGACGATTTCCTCGGTGCGGAAGTTCTTGGAGTCGCCGAAGGTGACCGGAAGGGTGATCTTCCCGAGGGGTCGAGTAACACTTCCGTTCACGCCTTGGAACACCCGGTGTCTTGCAGGCGAGACAGGGGGATTTGAAGGATAGCCAGGACCTTCGCCGTCAGCAAGTTGAGGCTGGAGCCTCCGTCGACCAGCATCTTGGTGACCTTGTAGTTGTGGATGACGGGCGACACGATCAGCGGCAGGGTCCCGACCCCGGCAGTGTTTGCAGGGTGGTCTTCTGGGTCGAAGGTGATGACTTGGCTAGACCAGTCCAGGGGCTTGGACGGAGCAGAAGCAACCGCGTTCAGCTCCCGGACAAGTCTCTTGCAGGCGCCGTTGGAGAGAGGCAGAGAAGACCCTCCGTGGATGCACCCGACAACTCCCGTGACTTCTTGATACTTGCCGCCGTTGCCTCCTTGGGGAGCCGGAGCTTCCCCGATGCCACCGCAACTCGGGAGCATTCTTGAATTTCCAGGGGTTCGTGGTGCCGTCGTAGCGGAGAACGTCGATCTTGAATTTCTTGGGCCAGTTGAAGTGGCGAAACTCGGGAGCGAGGGCGAGGCAACCTTCGGCGAGGTCGATGCCCCGATCTTCCCGGTGGTGACGTTCTCGGCGACGCTCGATGCGGGTGCGCATATCCTCGTTCTGACGGCTGTTGAGCTCGTCACAAAGATCTGGGTTGCGCGAGGTAGACGACCCGATGGAGATGGCCTCGCCGTGATCGCGGTTTAGCCGATCAGCCATCGGTGGCGCGGTGCGAGGAGGCGCCGTCTTGGCTTGACGTTCACCACGAGGCTGGCCTCGCGGATCACGTGTCTTGTCTTGTGCTGCTCCGGGATTGTCGACGGTGGGGGCTTGAGTGGGTTCGACCCACGGACCACCATCGGCGAAGTCGAGGAGCCTCTCGACGCGAGTCCTCTATTCTTGGTAGACCTTGGGATCGCCGCTGCTTGGAGGGAACTGCATCAGGGCCTTGGCAGCGACTAGAGCATCATGGCGAGCTTGCATGTCCGAAGGCGAGTGTGCGGAGGTCTTGCTCTTGGATGCTCGTGGATCCCCTCTGGGGCGAACGCCGTGGTTCCCTCCTCCAGCGGTGGGCTCCTTGCCGGTGCCGTTGCAGACGCTCTTCTTCCCTGAGCGAGGAGGAGGCATGGTGGCGCCCTTTGGAGCCGCCGCTCCGCCAGGGCCGTTGTCCTTGTCGTGACCGTCCACTTCGTCCGGCGCCACCCTCTCCATGGGAGGCGGGGACGGAGAGACGCTCCGCCGTGCGCCAGCAGCATGACGTTCAGCTGAAGCTTGAGTGTGTGAGGGAGAGACCGGCTTGGACGCCGCAGGATCTCCCTTCTTCCTTGGAGGCATGCTTGACGAAGAACTTGCCGATGAACTCGATGAAGATGAATCCAGCGCTTGCGCCCCCTACCTGGCGCGCCAGATGTCGTGTCTCGTTGCACGGACACCGGGAGTATAGGATACCCCCTTTTAGGTTCAGCACGGGGCGTGAAGGAGGCTGAGAATCGTCTTCTTGGGTGGAGTCTAGATCAAGCTCTCCTCTCCACGATCAAAGCATGCAACCAAAGGGACACAAGGAGCTACCCAGGTTCAGGCCGCCCGGAGGCTAAAAGCCCTACTCCTGCATGTCTGGATTGATGGGTTCTTCATAGTGTGGTTTACAATGAAACCTCCCGGACAGGGTACCCGGAAGGGTTTTGGCTGGAGGTAAAAGAAGGACAGATCCTGACCCGGAGGAGATCACCTTCCTCTCTACCTTCGCAGCCCTAGTCTAGTCTTGCTCTGGTTCTAGCTTGTGTTCGTCCTTGGTTCGACCTCCCCCCTCCTTCGTGCCTTGGTCCTCCTTTTATAGGCTAAGGGGTTGCCACAGGGTCACGTGAGGGGCGTGAGGGATCTTCGGGGTGAAGGACCCTCCTCATCCAGTTTAGGGGGAGACGTGGCCTCTCCTCAGCCTAGCGTCTCCTTTGGGTTAGGTGGGAGCGTCCGCCTCGGGGTGGACAGGAGCTGACACCACCACGGGACGTGCTTCCCGCCCGCGCTGCCTTCGCCTTGCTTCCCAAGTCTTCCGTGGTGAGGTGGAGTGCTTATCCACAGGGACGTGGGGAAGTACCCGAGAGGGAGCCTGGCCTCCTGCCGGGAACTGGGGCTCTCGGGTCCTTCCTGGCCTTCTTGCTTGATTCGGGGACCCAGAAGGTCCCCAGGACCGGAGCCCTTAGTCGACGTAGGCCATGCGTGTCTTGACGGTGAACGCCAGCTTGACTTGAGTCTTGGTCTTGTCCATCTTCATCTTGGGCCCACATGGGGTGGACCCACTTTGGCAGTACTAGGGGAACCCCATGTTCCACTGTTGCGACACATATCTAATGACATACATTGAGCAGGAGGGTTACCAAAAGTTTGCAATAGGACTAAATCTTAACTTGATACTTTTGAGGACAATCCTCACAGTACGGTACTAGTCCGTAAAGATAATTACCAGATATTCAACCGTTTAATCTATCTCAATCAATCAATCAAGCCTAGTGGTAGTTGAGAAAACGAATACCATTGACTACAATGAATGATGCAAATTTATAATTTGGACTATGTTCATGATAAAGAGTTCAGTGTAATCAAATTACCAAGTGAACTCCCACTTAAACCAACATCCCTCATAGTTGTTAAGTGGAACACGATCCAAATCCACCACACCAAACTCCGATCATCACGTGAGCCGATGTAGCTTCAATGGTGAACATCAACCATGTTGATCATATCAACCATATGATTCGTGTTTAACCTTTCGGTTCTTGTGTTCCGAGGCCATGTCTGCACATGCTAGGCTCGTTAAGCTAACCCAAGTATATCTGCCTGTGTGCCGAGGCCATGTCTGTACATGCTAGGCTCAAGCAACACCCGCTGTGTGGAACGTAGAATCCATCACACCCGATCATCACGTGGTGCTTAGAAACGAAGAACTGTCTTGGCGGTGGGTGGTGGCATACTTGGGGAGAACACGATCTTAATTTTGAGTGAGGGATCATCTTCTAATGCTACCGTCGTGCACACGCAGAATAAGATGCATAAAGGATAAACATCACATGCTTAAACAATGTGATATGGTATAGCCCTTTTCTTGCGTCTTGGTCTCCATCTAGAACGCACGGCATGATCTCCATCATCCCTCCAGCAAGATGCATGGTTGCCTCCACCATCACGTTGCATCCACAACTATTGCTAACTCCTTAGCGATAAAGTAATGCAATTACATGGCGTATTAAGTTGACACGCAGGTCACAAAATAATAAGACAACCATTTGGCTCCTGCCGGCTGCCGATCTCATGACACGCAGGTCACAAAATAATATTACAATCAATGTGCATCTCATACAACAAATATTGTAAAATTGGGCTATACCAAATCACAACCACCCCTGCAAAAACAAGTTAGACGCCTCCCCCTTGATTGTTGCAATTTTACGTGGCTTCTAGGGGCTGCGTAAGAACCGTTCTTACCAACGCAAAAACCACAACGCTGATAATACAAGTTGCTTATTAACTTCTATAAGCCCTCCATTGTAAATCCGGTTTCACTATGATAAGAGCGACAGACACCCGCCAGCCGCATATGCAAACCAGTTGCATGTCAAGTGCAGAACCGGTCTCAATCCGAAGACTGTAAAGTTGGTCCGGGCCGCTGCATCTTACCATGCCACAAAACCAAGAAGTACACGCGAGAGGGTAGCAACAATAAATATCAAACGCCACACAACTCCTTGTGTTCTATCCGTACAAAACAACTACGCAAAGCACGGCTCTGATACCACTGTAGGGATATGCGCGACAGAAAATCAAAAAATTTCTCTCACATGCGGAAGCAACACCCAAAGATCTTATCTAAGGAGATGCAAGTAACGGGGAGGGTAATCAACATACCCTCGAAGAACACGAGCGTTGGACGTTAATCACAACGCAGCTTGGTGTAGACCTTGATGCGGTTCACTCCGATCAGCACCACAACGAGCGGTGCCTCCGAGATTTACACACGTACGACGCAGCAACGTCTCCTCTTCTTGATCCAGCAAGCTTGAAGGCGAAGTAGATGGGATTCAAACCAGCAGCACGGCGGTGTGGTGGTTCGGTGAGCTCTCACGCGGGCAGGGCTTCACCAAGCCAAGACCACAAGAGAAAGGAGCAAGAGGAAGTGTACCGGCTTAGGAATCAATCCTTTTCTTTCCCCAAATGGTACCCTCCTTATGTAGGATGTGGGGAGGAGCTGTGAGGCTTGCCTCCTGAGCTTCCCCAGGAAGGAACCAGCCTCCAAATCTTCCCCAGGAAGAAACCAGCCTCCAAATCTTCCCCAGTAAGAAACCAGCCTCCAAATCTTCCCCAGGAAGGAACCTAGCTGCCAAGACTTCTCAAGGAAGGAACTTGGCTGCCAATATCCTAAGTGGGACGTTCAGGATAGTGGGCCCCACCATGGGACCCACCGGAACATTTCAGGAAAAACCCCGATACAATATCGGTTAATTCCTGAACCTTTCCGGAACCCAAAAACCACATTCCTATATATGAAACTTTATCTCCGGACTCTTCCGGAGCTCCTTGTGATATCCCGGATCCTATCCGGGACTCTGAACAACCTTCGGTCTCACCATTATAATTATCCCAAAGCTACTCTAGCGTTACCGAACTTTAAGTGTGTGACCCTACGGGTTCGAGAACAAGTGGACATGATCGAGACTCCTCTACGATCAATAACAATTAGCGGGACCTAGATGCCCATAATGACTCCCACAAGTTCAACGAAGATCGTTATCGGTGTGAACCACAATGTCAACGTATTCCATTTCCTTTGTCTCACGATATTTTACTTACCCGAGATCTGATCGGCGGTATCACCATACCTAGCTCAATCTCGTTACTAGTAAGTACTCTTTACTCGTTCCATAATACAACATTCCATGTGGCTAACTCTTTAGTCACGTGCTTGCAAGCGATACCGAATGTGCATTACCGAGTGGGCCCAGAGTATATCTCTCCGTCACACAGAGGGACAAATCCCAGTCTTGATACATGCAAATCAACAAGTACTTTCGGAGATACCTGTAAGACACCTTTATAGTCACCCAGTTACGAAGTGACGTTTGAAGTCCCCAAGACGTATTCCTCAGTACCCGGGATAGACATAATCTCATGGTCAAAGAAACAGAATACTTGACAATACAAGACATGGCAATATATACTTATTGATCCGATCAATATTGCTATGCTTGGTTGGGTCTGTCCATCACGTCATTCTCCAATGACATGACCTCGTTATTAATTGACAACTCATGTCCATGGTTAGGAAACCATAACCATCATTAATCAACGAGCTAGTCTAGTAGAGGCTTACTAGGGACTCTGTGTTGTTTACATAACCACACATGTATTAGGTTTCCGGTTAATACAATTATAGCATGGAGAATAAACATTACCATGAACATGGAAATATGATAATAACTCTTTATTATTGCCTCTCGGGCATATTTCCAACAGTCAAAGCTGCAGGGACACATACAGAGACGATCGGAGGCGCAAGCGTTCCAAACGTCACCACGACGACGACATATCCGAGTTCATGGCGGTTGGGTTCATTCAACCCCGTGACGACCAAGACAGAAGCGACCGGAGGCCAGACAATCGCCGGGACAGTCGAGACCGCGAGCAACGAAGTAACAACTACAAGAAGCAAGAGTGGCGAAAGCCACGTTCTGATGCACAAAACAAGCGCTCATTCGTTGACAAGATGGATGACTATTGTAGATTCCACCTGTACAAAGGGGAGGACGGAAAGTTGCGTTCCAATCACTCGTTGAAAAATTGTAGACAATTCAAAGAATTGGCATCTGAATACATGAATCTCAGAAAGGCACCCGCCGCAACTAAACCTCAGCCGAACATCGTACCTGCCCTGATGGCACCTCCACCACCACCACAGCCTGCCGCAGGCGGACATGTCGCGGGCGCCATACACCCTGTTCCTCGGGTAGAGGGGGATCGGTACCCTCAGCCTCAGGGGCAGATGTACATGATAAGAAGGGTCGCCCTTCCAATAGGCAGCAAAAACTACGCACTCGACAGGTGAACATGGCTGCCATGGCACCTCTTGCTGTTCCTGAATTTTTGAAGGGATCCGAAACTGCCATAAACTTCAGCCGGGAGGACCACCCCCCAGCTGTAGTTCGACCAGGGCACGCAGCTCTAGTACTCGACGCGCAAATTGGAGGCTACGCCATGACCAAGGTCTTCATGGATGGAGGCAGCGGCATCAACATCATCTTTGCAGACACACTCCGTAAAATGAACAGGTCAGTCGAAAACCTACCAAAGTCCACAAATACCTTCCACGGTATCATCCCACGCAAAGCAGTCAGTCCAGAAGGCACAATACAACTCGACGTCATGTTTGGGGACCCAAGTCACTTAAGGACAGAATCGATTGAGTTCGAGGTTGTCGACTGGAAGTCACAATACCACGCCATACTTGGACGCCCAACGTTCGCTCGATTCATGGCAATCCCGCATTATGCCTACCTCAAGCTAAAGATGCCAGGGCCAAAAGGAGTCATCACTGTCACTGGAAACTTTCAAAGGTCCGATTCTTGCGACCGTGAGTTCAGCAAAATCTCTGAGACGTTCGGTATGGAAGAAGCACTCGCCGATCTGTCGATTACCAACGACCGCACACTCATGTCGGAACACAAAAAATTGGCAGTCGACAGATCGTTCAATGCAACAAATGACACAAGGTCACATCAGGTGCACCCGACCGATCCGTCCAAGACAGTCAATGTATCATCGAGTCTGCCTATCGCATAAGAAAGCGCGCCGTCGAATTCCTCCGTGAGAACTGGGAGATATTTGCGTGGTGTCCAGCCGACATGCCAGGTATCCCCAGGGAATTCGCCGAGCACTCTCTCCAACTGTTTCCTGATGCCAAGCCAGTAAAACAAACATGCGCCGCGTCTCCGGCCCAAAAAGAGTTGCCGTCGAGTCTGAAGTTGATAGACTACTCGCGGCAGGGTTCATCCGAGAAATCAAGAAATCACAATGGGTGGCTAACCCCGTATTTGTAGAAAAGAAGCATACAGATATCCTTCGGATGTGCATGGACTTCACAGCCCTCAACAAATGTTGTCCAAAGGATCACTTCTCGCTATCTCGAATCGACCAGATCGTCGACTCCACCGCTGGATGCGCACGCCTGTCCTTCCTGGACGCTTACTCAGGTTACCACCAGATAAGGATGAAGGATGAAGACGAAGAAAAAACGGCGTTCATAACCCCACTCGGGGTCTACTGCTACACAACCAAGCCCTTTGGGCTCAAAAACGCGGGTGCAACATACCAGCGCATGATGCAAGATTGCCTCAGAAAGCAGATCGGACGAAACGTCCAAGTATATGTGGATGACATTGTCATCACAACAAGGGAAGAAAACACACTACTCGACGACCTACGGGAGACGTTCGCCAACCTCAAACACTTCCACATCAAGCTAAATCCGAAGAAGTGCACGTTCGGCGTACCAGCCGGGCGGCTCTTGGGCTATCTAGTCTCAGCTCATGGAATCGAGGCTGACCCGGAGAAAATACAGGCCATCTTGACAATGCAAAGGCCTTCAAAGCTTCATGACGTACAAAAATTAGCAGGTCGAGTGGCGGTGCTCAGTCGCTTCATCAGCAAACTAGGCGAAAAAGCACTCCCGTTCTATCAACTGATGAAGAAAGCAGACAAGTTCGAGTGGACACCGGAAGCCGAAGCAGCCTTCACGGAACTCAAGCGAGTCCTCACAAGCCCTCCAGTCCTCGTCGCACCCAAGGAACGGGAACCGTTATACCTATACGTCTCGGCTACCAACAGGGTGGTGAGTACCGTATTGGTGGTCGAACGCATGGAAGAGGGACACGCTAGAGCATACAACGACCAGTCTACTACTTGAGCGAGGTCCTCTCCATATCAAAACAGCAGTACCCGCACTATCAGAAGCTGGCTTACGCCGTGTTCATGTCATCAAGAAAGCTGACGCACTACTTCGCAGAACACCCGATCACTGTAATCAGTAACTCAGCGATCGGGGATATTCTCACAAACCCCAACGCAACTGGAAGAGTCGCAAAATGGCTCATCGAGCTGGGACCAAGGGACATCAAGTACGATCACCCGAAGGCCATCAAAGCGCAAGTCTTACCTGACTTCACAACCGAGTGGAACGAGGCCCAGTTGCCTGGAGCGCCAGATGTGTCCAACTCATGGACCATGTACTTCGATGGGTCCAAGAAAAACGAAGGTGCAGGTGCAGGCGTCATCCTCATATCGCCAAAAGGAGACAAGCTTCGCTACGTCCTGCAAATGGGGTTCGAGTTACCATCAAACAACGAGGCCGAGTACGAAGCCTTGATCCATGGCATGCTGATGCATGTAAAATGCATACATGAACTTTACATTTTATTACATGTTATTTGCATCATATAAGGGTTATATTCATGATTTATATTGAGTTTTGGGGATAATTAACAACTTCCCCATTTTTCTGGAATTAACCCTGCGCTGTCAGAAAACCCCTTTTTCTATATTTTGATGTTTCAGGGACCCAAACGACGTCCAAATGACCTGAAAATTTACGGGGATCATTTTTTTTTGGAAGGAACGAAACGTAGGCGTAAAGGAATCAAAGAAACGGAGACCAGAAGGCAGAAAGGGGTGGGCCCACGCGGCCAGATTCCCTGACCACGTGGGGCCCCTCATCCTGGCCCTCGGGCCTCCGCTGCCGTCGATCTTTCTTCTCGAAGCTTCGTCTTGACCTAAAAACGACTATATATAGACCCCCCCAGGGCTTTCGCGAAAGGGAGCGCCGCCGAAACATAGAAACCACGAAACAGAGACTTGGAGCTGAAGATTGGAGGGGGAAAACTCCGGCGGGGCGCTGCCGGTGTGGTCTCCTTCCCCTCCAACAACATCACCGACACCATGATGAAGAGGGAGTAGTCCACCCCTGGACTACGGGTTTGTGGAAGTAACTTATGTATCTCTCCTCTCTATGAGCTTCACTAATTAGTACCGTATGAGCTACTGAACATGATTACGGTCATCTATGTAATTCCTTTGTGGTGGATCTTTATTATGAGTTAATACATGTTTGAGATTGCAATGGTTTTGTTTCAGTTATGAAAGTAGATGCATATTATGTACCCCGTTCTTATTTACTTGTCATGATCAAGCATGTTTATGAGAGCATGTGAGGGGAACGTGTGCATTAGTTGGAGTAACGGGGGGTGGCTAGTGCAGTGAACGTGAGAGAAAGTTCTGCGATCCACTTGGGTTTTCTACCTTACTTTGTTGCCTCACTAGGGATAAACAAAAATACCATGCTACCGGAGAGTGGATGTGACCTTGGCCACTATCTCCATGACTAGATCTAGCATGTTCTTATTTTAACTTCATGTCATTGAACTTATTGCTATGCTCTGATTTATCTTAATTACTAAGGTGTTATGATTTAGTTCGCATCTCGGTGGAGCATAAGAGAGAGAACAACTTATACTTGAGGTCTCTATGTTAGGACGTGATGCCCATATTATTAATAACTTGTCAAACCTTGTCTTGCCATCTTACATGTTAATTTTAGTGTTCCATTGTCTACCACGTTATCAAGCGAGAGTGCATTTGTGAAACCATGAACCCCGGTCCATTTTTAATCATAAGAAACACCTTTCCAACACTTTTATCACCACTTTTGTTTGCTGCCATTATTAAATCCGAAAATACAAAAACACTTTTACATCTTGCATTCATCATAAAAAACCAAAAATATCATTTATCATTACTATCATCATCCTTGCATATTTATTTTACCATCATTGCATATTTACTACTGTTTGCATATTTATTTTATTATCATTCTCACACCTTGTGCTTGACAACCACTTGGTGAGGTTGAGGGCACAAAACAATTTATTTTGTTGCAGGTTCTCAAGAGAAGGATAAGGAGATAACACCTGAAATACTGGTTCCCCGAGAGTTCGATATTAAACCCTCGAGTCACCCCTCGTGGGGAAAACTGTCTTCCACTACTACATACACTCTGCACTTGGAGTCTCAACCTATCCCATTTACTTTTCACGCAGGTAACTACGTGAAGGGCCATCACATGCGGATGGCCAAAGTTCTCGGGTGCACTCGATTAATGATCTACGGTAACTCGAATCTGGTGGTGCAATAGACAATGAAGGCCTGCGACGCCATTGCAGACAACATGATCGCCTACCGCGACCTGTACAACATAATGGAGGGAAGCTTCGAAGGCTGTGAGTTGCGGCACATAGGGAGAGAAAGCAACGAGGAAGCAGACATGCTAGCCAACCTAGGCTCGACCAGGGCGCAAGTTCCACCTGGTGTCTTCCTCGAGCGCATTGAGCACAGATCAATCAAGGAAAAATGAGCACCTCCTACATCGACCGCACCAGCCAAGAGCAAAACACCCAGCACAGAGGACCCGCCAGTCGAGGTACTCCTCATTGAGACAACTTGGACTCAACCTTTCCTGGCGTACATACTCCGCAACGAGTTACCTGACAACATAACCGACTCACGATGTGTCACTCGACGATCTAAAGCATACACCGTCATCAATGGAGAGTTATACAAGTGAAGCATATCAGGTATGTTCCAACGATGCATCATATTCGAAGATGGCCAAGCTATCCTTCGAGATATTCATGCAGGTACCTGCGGACATCACGCCAGCAGCCGATCACTCGTAGCCAAAGCCTTTCGAGCAGGTTTTTACTGGCCCACAGCACTCAAGGACGCGGAGGACATAGTCAAAAGGTGCATCGGCTGTCAAAAATTCGCCACAAAGCCGCACACACCTGCATCAGCGTTGAAGACAATACCATTGGCATGGCCTTTCGCCCAGTGGGGCTCGATATGGTTGGGCCACTCAAAAAATCTTCGCACGGAGGGCATACTCAGCTCCTGGTGGCAGTCGACAAGTTCACAAAGTGGATCGAAGCAGTCCCCATCACAAATTCGACTGCTACTACGACAGTTAACTTCATAAAGACCATCATCTACCGCTTCGGCGTCCCAAGCAGTATTATAACTGATAACGGCACAAACTTCACGGCTGAAGAATTACGTTCCTTCTGCAAAGAGCAAAGCATTATGCTCAATTATGCATCCGTGGCGCACCCGCAGTCCAATGGCCAAGTTGAAAAAGCCAATGGACTCGTGTGCAGCGGAATCAAGAAACGCCTCCTGGTGCCACTCAAAAGGGCCGCGGGTGCCTGGGTTGAAGAACTTCCGTCGGTGCTATGGAGCTTCGCACAACTCCTAACGACTCAACACAATTCACGCCATTTTTCATGGTCTACGGCGCAGAGGCAATCCTGCCATCCGATGTAAAGTTCGATGCACCAAGGGTGGCAGCATACAACGAAGACGACGCAGACGAAGCACTCGAACATGCAGTCGACTTGCTCAAAGAAGCACGCAACACGGCCCTGGCCCGCACAACTGTCTATCAGCAGGATCTCCGCAACTACCATAGCCGTCGACTGCGCACCAGGTCCTTCATGGTTGGCGACCTGGTGCTTCGGTTGAAGCAGAAGAAAGTGCACAAGCTCGCCTCCCCATGGGAGGGACCCTTCATCGTCACCGAGGTCATCGACGGTGGCGCGTACAGACTGAAGAACGCAAAGACAGGCGAACTTTCGAATAATCCTTGGAACGTTGCGCACCTTCGCCATTTCTATGCTTAGGCTACTCAGTCATACAATGTAATAGGCGATATGTCGGATGGCTGCAGGTTTCAGACGCACTCTTTTCCTTACCAGGGTACCTACGGGGGCTGGAAGGTTTTTAATGAGGCGGCCTGCAGCTTAACATTCAAAAGTGGAATATAATCAATGTTCCTCCTATCTCTCTATTTACTATTCGTACATACCTCGGCCGCACCCGAAACACTCGGGGGCTGCGCCATCAAAGACACGATCTTTCGCTCCCTCTAAGAAAAATACCTCAACCCCACTCGCACGTTCAGAGGCTGGATCACAAAAGTTCAAACAAGAACGCAAAACTTCCAATCCCCACTCGCACGCTCGGGGGCTGAGTCTCAAAGCAAAGGTTGAAATTTTAGATATCACAAATAATTCACAGCCCCACTCTAACACTCGGGTCTGAGCAATTATTAGTTCACAATCGAAACATCCTTATAAACCCCACTCGATAGACTCGGGGCTGCGGAAATACAAAATAAACAATTCATATTATATACAGGTGGCAAATATACACTCGGGGGCTGCCCCCCTACAAAGTTTATACACAACAAACATCTAGTCCTCAGGCTCATCCTTGATGGGTAGCACAGGACCAAAGAGTTGGTCGTGGGTCCGCTCGATCAGCATCCTCACAGATAGAATGGTGTCATCAAGGTCCCCCTGAGACAGAGTCGCTCCAATGGCGGGTGGCGGCAACACCAAGTTGGGGCGTCGACTCCGCACATACGCCATCGCCGCGTTGGCTCCAACCACAAGCTTCTGGGTAAGCAGCTCCCGGATGGGGCCTCCATGACGGAAAAGATCGAGCAAGGCATGGATTCCTTGTGGTTGTGGTCCTGTTGGAAAAAGGGTCTAGTTGATGCGAATCAAAGCCGCCCTGCATAACTCGAGTAGCTGAGCGCTTCGCCAAGCTCGATCCTTCAAAGTTGCGAGTGTGCGCGCTCGGAACCTATCAAGCCAGAAATGCTGACGATCAGTTGTCGGTTGTCAGTAGCATTATCCAAACGCTCCTCAACGCGAGCTTGCTCTGCTTGGAAGTCAGAGACAAAACCTGCAAAAAGAACAAATCGAGTCAAACGAAAAAAGAGTAGCCAAACAATCAATAATCAGAGCAAGGATTGTACTCACACTCGAGTTGCCTGTTTACAAGGTCCATCTCGCCAAGCACATAATCCTCTCGTTCTGTGGCCGGAGCTGGTCTCATTCTCAGTGCATTTAGCTCGTGCTGGGCACTCTTTAGCTCTTGCTCCAGTCTCACGCATCGAGTTTTCATATACTCCATTACTTTGGCGTCATTTGCCACCTGCGCCTGTGATCGGTTGGCAGTCTGAGGCTACGAGGAACCAACTGAAGTAGCAGGTTCTCGTGGCTGTTCAAAGCATCACACAAATCTCATGTCAGAAATGAGAACCAAAGCATATAATTTAGGCGAGTTACAGCACACAGCCTTCCAGGTGAAAAGAAAAAGGCATAAAAGATGACATCCATACAAAGTGTAGCAAAAGGACACGCATACTCGTGTGATCATAAGGTATCATTACAGGGCATAGATAAAGGTTTGGCTCTGTCTATGACATAGATTCTGACCTAGCCCTACTCTCGCGAGTGGCGATCTCTGCTGCCCGGCGCTCCATAGTGGCCATAAATATGTTAGCCAGTCGCGCGGCTGGCTCACTAACATGCTTCAACGACACCATCTTCCCGTTCGGCTTCCGAGGGAACTCAGACATAGCCGCCTCGAAGTTACCCTCTATCCCATGACCTAATATGAGCTTGAGGGTAGACTCCGAGCCGCGTACCGTGAGGGCGCGAGCAAAGCTCGCCATAGTCGAGGTCCCTGGGCCAGAACGTCGGCGAAGCCATCCACAGTCGCCGGTACCTCGCCTAGGGGGAGCACATTCTTGTACACGGCGCCGAGAGTGCTGGTGGACTTGGCAAGAGCGTCCTTCGTGTGGACGAACATGGCGCCAAGATCCCCTATAACATGGTCAAGTGACAATTCATCACTGACCACATCCTCCGGTGGTGGCGCGCCAATGACTCCTTCAACAAAGATCAAAAAGAGCACAAATTATTGCATAGTACTCAGCAGCTACACAAAAAAGTGTCAAAGGGAAAAGTTACTAACCTCCCACATCCCGAGCGAGGCTAGCCAGTCGCTCAGCATATCCTCTCTCGCGCAAGGTGGCTGAGTCCTTGGCGGCTTCCAAAGCCTTCTTCGACTCGGCGCGCTGGGCAGCAAGGGCCTCTTCTAGCTCCTTCACCCGGGACTCAGCCGATTTCTTGTCACCTGAAGTAGATGGCAAGATGTAATTCACACACGACAACGTGAAGTAGAGCAAAAGAACTTCACGTACAGAACCAAACAAACTTACGGCTGAGTTGCTCCAGGTTAGCACGCAGACTGTCCCTCTCCTGTTCCACTTGGACAAAAGCTTTCCCTGATTCCACCAGGTTGAGGAAGTAGGGCTGCAAGCACATAAAACCAGCGTAAAGTTCTACACAACCAGTCCCAGATATGTGGACTCGACAAAAGATACTTACGTGGTCAATCCAAGGCGCAGGCTTTGCGGCAGAAGTCCCGACCTCCAGAGTCGCGGCACTCGCAACCTTGGCCGCTTCAATAGCAGTAGCCGTGGCTACTGGTTGCATAACCTCTGGAGCAACCGGAGAAGCGTTCAGGTGCTCCGGAGTCGAAGCCTTATCGGCTGGAGGAGTCGAAGGACGCTCGGTACTACGAATGACAGAGATAAAACAACGTAAGCAAAAGTATCAACCAGCAAAACCTCAGTACAGGTAGCAAAGGAGCACACCTGTATTCTTCCTCCTCACTGTCGGGGTCGTCGAAAATTGGGCCTCCAAAAAGCAGCGCCTCACCCGACTGGGGAGGAGGAGCTGAGCTCAAAGGGCACACGGTCAGGGGAGCAGCCTTGGCAGGAGGTGGTGAACCTGAGTCACCATCATCCTTCAAATCCGCCTCCTTCGCGGGTGAGCTCACAGAAGAGGACAAACCTTGGGCCACCCGACGACGCTTGCGAGTGGGAACCTCGCTCACATGATCAGGCGTGGCCGGCTCCTCAGTCTGCACCTCGTCTACCTCTTCCTCTTCGACCTCTTCCATAGGAGATGTGGTAGCCGAAGGTAGAGGCAATTCATCCCCTCCCTTCGTTTCTACCTCTAGCACCTCCGTTTCATGAGTTGGGCCATTCTCTGGAAGGGGAGGAAGGGTTGACGCAGTCGAATGACCCTGCATATCACAAATAACAGTAAAAGGCTAAGAAAGCAAACACAATGAGTGGTAACGCCAGATGACAAATAATACATATGGTTGTACTAACCTCTGGCAAAGGCTTGTCCGGCCCATATGGAGTGATAGGGCAGTCGACGTTGCAGGGGTCGCTTGACTTGATGCTGGTAATGGATCGCACATGCGCCACCAGCTCGTTCTTCGACAATTCCTCCTGGCTCATTCGACTGGAGTCGAGCACACCCTCATACTGCCACATGGGGTGAGCTCGGGCGCGGATTGGCCACACTCGCATCTTCACAAAGGTGGCAATCAGGTGCGCACCTGTGACATTGCCCAGCAGCTTCCCAATCTGCGACAAAAGAGGCGCTGCCTCCGCCTGTTCCTCAGTCGACAGCTGGTGATCCCAGGCATTGGTCCTCGCAATAGGACTGGCAGTCGAGAACGGCGGGATCCCTTCCTGGTCGACGCAGACGTAGAACCACTTTTTCCTCCACCCTTGCGCCGAGTCGACTGGCTTCAGGGCGAAGTAGCGCGTGTCGCTGCGCACCTGGATCCCGCAGCCGCCCAAGGGATAGGTGCGACCGCCTCTCTTGTTCGGCCGGACGAGAAAGATGGACTTCCATAATACCCAGCTAGGGGAAACCCCCAGAAAGCACTCACAAAGCGTGATAAAACACGCAATGTGTAGTATGCCATTAGGGGTGAAATCATGGATTTGCACCCGGTATGCATACGTCAAACCACGAACAAAATCGTGGATGGGGAACGCAAACCCCCTAGTCAAAAACTCCGCAAAACAAACACGCTCATTGCCGCGAGGTTCGGGGACGAACAACTGATCCGCGGGAGGCAGCAGGCCAACCTCGCGGAGCTTGTCGAGGTGGGCCTCCTTGATCGAGGACTTCACCCAATCCCCGTCGCCTTTCTTCAAGCCGGTGGCGGAAGCAGATGCGCTGGCCGCAACTTTCTTGCCCTTCACCGCAGCCGCATCGGTCGCAGCAGCAGCGGTCGCGGCAGCTCGCTTGGAGCCAGCTCCTTTCTTCATCGTCAAAGATGGGTTCGTGGAGCGCAGAGAGCTTCGGCGCAGGAACAATGGAGGAGGTGTGCGAGGAAGAAGATGGAACAGGGGCGGCGCAGGAGGCAAATGGCAAGTAAAAAATTCTGCCGGCACCGTGATACGTCTCAAACGTATATATAATTTCTGATGTTCCATGTTGATATTATACCAATTGTTACATGTTTTATATACACTTCGTAGCATTTTTATGCATTTTCTGGGACTAACCTATTAACAAGATGCCACAGTGCCAGTTCCTGTTTTCTGCTGTTTTTGTATTCCAGAAAAGCTAGTCTGGAAATATTCTCGGAATTGGACGAAACTTGGACATAACCTCCTATTTTTCCAACACGAAGACGGAGTCCAGAGGAGAGATGGAGGAGGGCCACGTGGCACCCACACCATGGGGCCACGCGGGCCCCCTGCTTCGCCGTGGGGTGGTGTGGGGCCCTCGTGGCTCCGCAGCCGCCGCCCTTTCGCCTATTTATTCTTCCCGACGCGAAAACCCTAAATACCCGAGCCATTATCCACGAAAAGTTCCAGAGACGCCACCGCCGTCAACCCTAGCTCGGGAGGGTTCAGAAGCTCTTCCCGGCACCCTACCGGAGAGGGAAATCATCACCGGAGGGCTCTACATCACCATGCCTGCCTCCGGAGTGATGCATGAGTAGTTCATCCTTGGAATACGGGTCCATGGCAGTAGCTAGATGGTTGTCTCTCCACTTTATGCTATCATGTTTAGATCTTGTGAGCTGCCTATCATGATCAAGATCATCTTATTGTAATGCTACATGTTGTGTTTGCTGGGATCCGATAAATATTGAATACTATGTCAAGTTGATTATCAATCTATCTTATATGTTATTTATGATCTTGCATGCTTTCCGTTACTAGTAGATGCTTTGGCCAAGTAGATGCTAGTAACTCCAAGAGTGAGTATTTATGCTAGATAGTGGGTTCATGCCTCCGGTAATCTGGGAGAGTGACAATAACTTCTAAGATTGTGGATGTGCTGTTGCCACTAGGGATAAAATAACCGATGCTTAGCTTAAGGGTGTGTCGTTAGGTCTAATGCATTTGTTTACATTACGCACATTACTTAATGTAATTATCCATTGCTTGCAACTTAATACCAACGGGGAACTCGGTATGACAACCTGGCGGTGGATTATTAGTCATAGACGTTGTTGGATAACGGTCTATGTATTTTGTCGTAATGCCCACATGAATATCATAGTAATCATCATGTCATATATATGCATTGTCATGCGCTCAATATTTTTTCAATTGCCCAGCTGTAATTTGTTCACCCAACATGTTAGTTATCTTTTATGGAGAGACACCACTAGTGAACTGTGGACCCCGGTCCATTCTTTTATATTGATAATACAACCAACTGCAAACATTGTTCCTTTTCATTCTCTGCAATTTACTACTGTTTTCCACACCATACGTTTAATCCTTTGTTTTCAGCAAGCCGGTGAGATTGACAACCTCACTGTTTCGTTGGGGCAAAGTAGTTTGATTGTGTTGTGTGCAGGTTCCACGTCAGCGCGCCACTGACAACCTTCAGAAGTGATTTCTTGCTCCTACTGGTTCGATTAAACCTTGGTTTCATACTGAGGGAAAACTGCTGCTACATGATGACCCACAAGTATAGGGGTGTATCGTAGTACTTTCGATAAATAAGAGTGTCGAACCCAACGAGGACCAGAAGGTGTTGACAAGTAGTTTTGATCAAGGAATCACTGTAAATACTAGCAGACAAGTTTTTAGGGGTTTTTGATATTGCAGATAAATAAAATACATGTAAATAAAAGACAGTAATAATAATTGCAGCAAGTGGCCCAATCCTTTTTAGAGCAAAGGATAAGCCGGTTGGTTTACTTATGATGGCAAAATGTTCTTGAGGACACACGGGAATTTCGTCAAGTGCTTTCGCTTCCTACAGCTGATTAATCTTTATTGTTTTGATAAGTATTGTGTGGGTAAACCTATGCTAATGTACTGCCCTAACTTGGACTAATACATACTTGTGATTAAACCCCTTGCAAGCATCCGCGTTACAAGGAAGTAATTAAGATAAATCTAACCACAGCCTTAAACTCTGAGATCCTACACTCCCTCATGCACCGGTTTACTAACGGGGGTTTAGGTTTCTGTCACTCCGGCAACCCCACAATTAGTAGCCGAATACACAATGCATTCCTCTAGGCCCATAAAGGTGAAGTGTCATGTAGTCGACGTTCACACGACACCACTAGAAGAATAACACCACAACTTAAATATCAAACCATTAAATATTACTCAACATAGTTCCACTACTAACAGCATGACTTCTCCCATGTCCTCAAGAACTGAACGAACTACTCACAAGACATCATATGGATCATGATCAGAGGTGATATAATGATGAATAACAATCTGGACATATACTTCAATTCACCGATAAAACTTAATAGCATCAACCACAAGTAGTAATCAACACTGGGAAAGTTTCCCCTATGAACTACACAAAGTATAACCCTAGATGTTACAGCGGAACGAAGTGGAGCGGTGGAGATGATGGTGACGGCGGTGGAGATGATGATGATGATCCCGATGAAGTCCGGCGTGATGACGATGACGATGGCGATGATTTCCCCCCTCCGGGAAGGTATTTCCCCGGCAGATTTCTGCCTGCCGGAGAGCTTTCTCTCTCTCTGTGGTTTCCGCCTCGTGGAGGCGGCGGAATATTTCCTTGATGGCTCCCCGCGTCTTAGGGTTTTCGGGGGATGAAATATGCGAAGGGGGAGCGCCAGAGGTGGGCCAGGGTGGCCACACCATGCCCCGGAGCGGCAGAGGGGGGGGCCACGCCGTGGGGTGGTGTGGGCCCCTCGTGGCCCATCTCAGCCTCCCCTTTTGGCTGGCTCCGGCATCTGACAAAATAGGAACATCTGTATATTTTCCGTGAATTGTTGATCTTCAGAAATAGGGTGTCTTGACGATGCTTTTTCCAGCTGAATTCTGACTCCGGCAGTTAATTCTCCAATAATCATCAAACATGCAAAACAAGATAAAATAACATAAGTATATCATCCAAATATGAAATATATCAATGAATAGCAGTAAATTATGATATAAAATAGTGATGCAAAATGGACGTATCAACTCCCCCCAACCTTAGACCTCGCTTGTCCCCAAGCGAAAGCTGAACTCAGTAAACAAGACCACGGGTTTATGGAGTGAAGCGTCGATAATAAGAATACGGACAAGAAGCATCAACGTGTATTAATACACAAATCATTTTAGACAGCAACTTCCCCTCATATAACTTATCTTGGAACGAGTAATGGAAATCACAATAAAGGTGCATAAAGAAAATCATAGTTTGGTGATGGCAAACTTCGTTCTTGGTCAGAGAACAATTAACGGATTGTACTTATCTTTCGAGTAGAGTCCTTATATCGGAGCTATATTGCAGAACTTACATGCTCAATTATCACAATTTCTTTACAGTCATTGATAACTTTCAAAGTTATATTCCTTCAGATAAAAGACTTGTGCAAAACAAGGAAGGATAACAAACATGATTGATAATATTAATATATAGATGGTTGAATCACAACAAATCAAATGCTTGCTTAAGAAAGAAGGGAATAGGTTTACTGACTCAACATAAAAGTAAAAGAAAGGCCCTTCGCAGAGGGAAGCAGGGATTAAATCATGTGCTAGAGCTTTTTAAGTTTTTGAAATCATATAGAGAATAAAAATATAAGTTTTGAGTGGTGTATGAGAATTGTCAATGTAACATCCCAAAAATATTATCAATATTATATTCCAAAAATGAGAGCCAACAAAAACTTTTGTTGTTTATTGTGTGTTGATTGCTTCTTGTTACTTAAGTTGTTTGTTCTTGTTGTGTGTGTTGCCTGCTCTAGTGAACACTTGAAGAAAGGGTAGAAAACAAAATAAAGTTATAAAGAAGGAAAAATGAAAGTGACAAGTTGTCACATGAAATTCTTCAAGTGACAAACTCAATTATTTTCAAACCAAAGTCAGTGGAGTTGTAATGTAAACACTCCCATTTTGATTCTTACTATTTTCCCTCTTAAATGCTATTTTTAAAACTAATTTTAAAATTGTAAAGTAAAATCAATTTGAAATAAACCAAATTACCAAATTCAAAACCCTATGAAAGAAAATGATGCAAAACATTTTATTTTGCAAAGCCAATTTTTGTGGAGCTTCTACATGTTATGGGAGGCCCCACAATTATTTGTAAATTTTTCTAAAATGTTTAAGTGCCCCAATTAAATCCCAGAAAAGCTTCTGCATATTAAAAAGAAACTGGAAAATAAAAGAAAAGAAGAAGCAGGGGGCTTTCTGCAAAAGTGTCGTCGACTTCAACCCCGACGACCATCGCCGTGTCGCCATGGCGTTGCTCGCCGTTTTCTTCGCCGCCCGGACCCCCCCTGCAGCGCTCGCCGAGCCTCTGCCGTCTCTGCGCCCAGAGGAGGAAAATTGGAGCACGCCGCTCGCCGTGGTGGCCCCTGTCCCCCTCTGCATCGCCGTAGTCACTCCGACGGCGCCGTCCCAAATTGGCGCACCTCTCTGCACGCCGACACGCACAGCTCGTCTAGATGCTTCTAGAACACGTCCGTACCCCAGTAAACATCACGCCGCCACGATCCCCTGCACCCTCGCCGCGAAATCGAGGAAATGATCACCTCGGGCGCGCGATGGCCGTCGCCGTGAACCGCGACCATCGTGGACCGCCCCGACCCTATAAAACCACCCCCGCACCCCTCTGGAACTCCACACCACCCCCACTCACTCTCCCTCGCTCCAATTTGATCTGTGCACCGCCAGAAGGGCGTGCACGGCCGCAACCGTCGCCGCCGTCAAGGTCGAGCATGGCCGCAACGCCACACACCACCATTGTCCCCTCTCTGCCCTGAACCTTGTTCTCCACCCTCACCGCACTCACCCGAGCTCTTTTTTCCTCGTTTTCGTGCACAGACGCGTCGCCAGGAGCTCGCCGGAATCCGCTGCCGAGGCCGTGGAAGTCCGGGAACTCGCCGCCGACGAACCAGCCCTCCCCAGCAAGCGCAAGTTCATCCAGCAGCCTTACCCGAGCCTCCGCCGTCGATCCACGCCTTCGCCGAGCCTTCCCGAGCCCCCTAGGTGAGATTCCGACCATCACCGTGCCGCCGGCGCGGCGGCGCCGCCCATATTTGGTCGTCGCCGTTCACGGGCTCTGAGAGCCGTTGGATCTAGATCCAACGGCAACGTACCGCTTCGCTGTAGATAGCCGCTGGCAAGCTGGCCCCACCTGTCAGTGTTTTAAACATTATCCAGAGCGCGCAGCGTTTCGGTTGATCACTGACGAGTGGACCCCACCCGTCAGGATCCTCAACATTATCCAGAATAGCTAGTTTTTCTAATTTAATTTCTCTGGAAAAACAGTACTGGACCTAACTTCAAAATTCAATATCTCAAGATCTAGACATCCAAATAAATCAAATCCAATTGATCTGGAAATCTTATGAAAATGTTTAACCAACCCAATTGGATTCAACTCATTTAGATAAATAAATAAAAAGTATTATTAAAAATACCACAGAAGGTTTAAATTCTAAACTTGTTTGTTTCTGATACTCTGTTTGTCCAAATAATTCCAAACCAATTTTGTTAGCTTAGTACTGCCTTGTATTAGCTTCCCTAATTTTGGTAGAATTATTTGTGCAATAGTATTTGTTTAGTATTGAGTTGAAGTTTAAACACCCTTCTGCACTCAAACATTTAATTATGATTAATGGTTGACCCAAATGAGTTAGGACCAATTTTGTTAGGTCACATTTAGTCATGTTTAGTTACCCCTAAAAGGATTTAATTTTAGGATCAACAGAACTTAATTGGTAACTAAAACTTGGTTATTAAGCTTCTGAATTCAAACAAATGTGTAGGGAGTTTAGTAACTCCAATTGGACTGACTCAAATGGTGTTGTCTTCTACACATCAGTAGCCTTCCATAGAATTTTAGTTTGTATTTTTGTGACCAACAGAACTCAAGTTATTGAATTAAACATATTCAACAAGTTTCTTCCATAATTTTGAACATAAATAAATGATGTTTAATTCAATTATTTTGAAACCAAATTGTATGGTTTGATATGTGCAGTAGCTATGTGTGATGTTCATGATTGTTGTGTTGAGATGATTGCTTGTATAGCTTAGTGATTGTTTGCATTGTTTGTTTATTAATTAGACGAGAACGTTGTCGGATATATCGAGGAAGGAGAGTTTGCTGAAATTGAAGAACAAGAGCAAGATCACTTTGCCAAGCAAGGCAAGCTACTCTCTGAGCTTGCACCTAAATATATATGCATCTACTTTTATCAAATGATTTACTCCTAAAGCAATGGTTTACAAAACCTTTTCAAAAAGTGTATGGAAATTATTTTGCCACCCTATGTAGTAGTTATATGAAACTTTAGGATGGAAAACAATGTTGTTTATTCAAAACTCCTTTGGAAATACTTGTGTGGTTATGGAATGCCGAGATGTCGGTATTGAAGTGGAGAAAGGAGGATGATGATGTTTATGAAAAATGCACAGTGTCCTAGTACTATGACAACCAATCTTAATCTGTGCGACCACATTTACCCCCATATGGGAACGGGGCTTAGTCATATAATTTGCTCTTATTAGTATGGGATACCTCATCGACGGAGATGACTCCGTTATGCATGAGGGGATGGTTTGTGAACTCCCCTGACCTGGGTCCTCGCTCAAACTCTATGGAAAGATAAGGAGGAGGATTGAAGACTTCATAAATGTGGTCGCCGGGAAAAACATATGAGTCCTCACACTTAGGGTTGCCGACGGGGACCGGACTGAGTGTTGGTGGGAATTATCATATGGGTAGGATCCTATACTAGCATGAGCAAAGGAGAGGCTAGGGTCGGTGGCTCAACTTCGCATACACCTTGTATGGCGGGACGTGGCTGACACGATGAGTTACCGGATGGATGTGGGATAAAAGCGTGCTACCTCTGCAGAGGGTCAAAACTATTCGAATAGCCGAGTCCTCGGATATGGACAATTGGGAGCTGTCCTAAGATCATGTGCAAGTTTTGGAAAAGCTTTTAAGTTTAAAAGAAAATGATGGTGATGGTGTGACACAACTATACCAAATGGAGTGGTATGAGTTGTTGGAATAAATGGACCATGGTGAGCCTTGGTCAGGAAAAGGAAGGGTTTTGGAGAAACAAATGAGATGGTGATTTCTTTTAAGAATAGTTATAAAACTCTTCTTACCTTTTTCAATAAAGATATAGAGATGTTTTAAATAAATAAAAGTTGTAAGTTAAAATAAAACTAGTGCATACTCATGTTGGGGTAGTTTGCGAGTACATTCAAATGTACTCATATTGGTTTCGTCCCTGGCTATTGTCCTAGCCAGACTACGAGGAGGAGCACTACGCCGAGCAGGAGTATGGCGACTTCTATGCGAACTAAGGATCTCCACAAGTCAGCTGCCTGTCGGGTCGTCATCGTTAGAATATGATGTCTACTACGCCGTAGCTTCCGCTGATATTTTGGTTTGGCCCTGAAGGCACCTATGTAAGAACTTGGTCTAAATGACCATTTATGTAAGACTTTTTATTCGGTATTGTAATGGATGTAAACTTTGGTATCCAATTCGGATTATGTGCAACGACAGACTGATCACGGGATCGTTGTGTTAAGCATAATCGGGTATTTCGGACAGCTAGTCCGGGGTCCCCACAGACTTGGTATCAGAGCCATCCTGACTTTAGGAAACCTTAGTTAGCATGGTCGTTTGACAAATGTTACAAAAGATGAATTTCTAAAAGAAAGGAAGAAGTATTTTCGAAAACTGCTTATCTCCAATCCTCTTACTTATGCAAAATTTACTCTCATTAAATATTACATTTTCCTTGTATCCTTAAAATTTTGTACACCTCTCATTAAACTTAAAATTTGACTCACTTGTTGCCCTACTATATTAAAATTTTGATACTTGTCACCTACTAACTTAAAATTTTGCTTAAAAATTGTAGATGGCACTCCATTGGACCGAGTTCGTTCAGCTTGAGAAGGATAGCAAGCTGACGTTTGAGAGGGACTTGTTCGAGTTGAGCAAGCTGTTAGGTCGCCCCGCTCCAGAGTTTGAGGGAGCTCAGATTGACGTTCACGGTGTCGGAAGGCTGAGCTGGCTCATCAGTCGTCAGTTCGCAGGAACATCAAGTCTCCCAGTTCCAGGACGCTCGTCTTCACCACCAAGGAGGCCACCTGGGTTGACGGTCTCTGTACTGCTACACAGAGGATGCTAGCCCGACTTTGTGAGGAGCACAAGGCGGAGTTAGTAGACTCCCGTTTCCGGTTCTACGGGAGGCGCAACTGCGATGGACACCCTACTCCTTCCCCTTGCCACCCGATGTTTGGGAGCTACATCATGGACATGGAGCTCTTACTTCAGTGCACTCAGGATGATCTGTTGCGCACTAGGATTCAGCTTCACTTTGACCGCGAGTCGCTCGTTGAGCTTCGCGAGAACGAGGAGAAGCTGATGGAGGAGAAGGTCGCTCTTCTCAGGAAGAGGGCCCAGCTGAGGAGGACTATCGTGAAGCTCCGCAAGAAGGTGGCGGAGCAGGACGCTGATTGAGGATCTAGAGCACCATACTGACGAGATGGAGGAGGAGGGCGAGGATCTCCGCAAGGAGAACAACGCTTTCCTCAGTGACGATGATGACTTCGTGGAGGAGATGGACTGTGAGGAGGAGATGATGAGGAGGAGTTAGTTGACGAGGAGGAGGAGCCACTCGAGGCAGTTCTCGAGGACGAGGAGGAGGATCCCGAGGAGCCACCTACCAGTCAGATGCTGACGTGTTAGAGCTGGAGGTTCCACCTCAGTAGGCGAGTGACTTGATCACTACCGCAGGATTAGGTTGACCCCTATCGCTAGTCGAGTAGAGTAGTGGTTCTTTTGGAAACCAGATGCTATGTATCTTAGATGTAAGGTGATGTTGTAAGCTTGTTTTGATGTGAACTCCTTGATGTGATGTTTGTGAAATATAAGTATGTTTGTCTTGTTAATCTGTGTGAAATATTTTCATATAATCCTTAAATTAATCAACCACTTGCGAAATCGTCTTTTCCCTTAGTCGAACTTTTCTTGCCTTGCCTCTTATACCCGGTGTGCTTCAGGATGCCGCCCCGTCGGACAATACGGGAGGATCAGGATCAGCACCACCACCACCGGACCCAACCCCCGCCCAACTTCTCGCGCTTATCATGGAGGAACGTGAAAATGCCCGGCAGGAGCGCCAGGCTCATCTCTGCCCTGCAACAACTCGCAGCCGCTATAACAACAACAACAACAACAACAACAACAACAACAATGGTGGTAATGGCAATGGCGATGGAAACCAGCGATCCACCTTAGGCGATTTCCAGAAACCAACCCACCCACCTACTCCAAGGGACTTCACCCACTGGAAGCCGATGATTGGCTTCGCACCATCGACAACAATCTGGAAGTTGCTGCTGTGGGAGAAATGAGAAAGTGCTGTATGCAACCCACTATCTCGCTGGACCTGCAAGAGCTTGGTGGGAAACTACCAAGGCTCTCCAGCAAGCTGGTCATGTCATCAACTGGGCTGAGTTCCAGGAGAAGTTCCGCAAGAAGCATATTCCCAGTGGACTTATTGATAGGAAGAAGGATGAATTCCGCAAGCTGAGGCAGGGAAGTAGAGATGTGGTCGGTTATCTGATGAGTTTACCGACTTATCTCGGTATGCTCCTGATGACACCGACAAAGAAGAGAAGAAGATGGAGCGTTTCATGAGTGGACTTCATGATGAACTGCAGTGTGCTCTGGTTATCCATGACTTCCGTGATCTGGAGTCACTTGTGGACAAAGCCATCCAGCTGGAGACCAAGCGCAAGTCTATGTATGAAGGTCGCAAGAGGAGGATGAATGCTCAGGAAGGTTCGAGCAGCCAGAAACCTCGTATCTTTCAGCAAACACCAGGCCTGCCTATCGTCCACCCCAAGCTCCACGCCCCAATTACCCTAACCGCCCAAACAACTTCAACCGCCCCAATGACAATAACCGTCCCAGAGGAAACTTCAACAACTTCAACCCCAATGCCAATGTTGTCTGCTTTGAATGTGGCAACAAAGGTCACTACTCCAGGAATGCCCCAATCCTAAGAGGAATGTTCAGCGCCCCAATGCACCGAACAATGGTCAAGGCCGCAATGGAAATGGTAATGGCAAGAATGCCGCACCCCGCGGAAATGCTGCTGTTGTCAAGGGTCGTCTGCACCACATCAATGCTGAAGAAGCTCAGGAGCGCCAGATGTTGTGCTGGGTACGTTCCTTGTCAACTCAGTACCTGCAACTGTTCTGTTTGATTCTGGTGCAACACATTCATTTGTTACCGAGGAGTTTGTCGCTAAGGGAGGATTAGTAGAAGGCTTCCTAAATAAAACCTGAGTATACAAATCCTGGCTCCACCATAGAAACCAAGAGATTTTGTCCAAATACTGCCATTGAGATTTCAGGCGAAAAATTTGCAGCCGACCTAATTATTCTAGGAACCCAGGCATAGATGTTATACTTGGTATGAATTGGCTAGCCAAGTACCATGGTCGAATAGACTGTGCCAGAAGAGCTGTATCCCACCACCGACAAAGAAGTAGAAGTGGAGTATGTGTCTGAAACCAATCACTCCCAACCAGGCTGCCATGAGAGCATAGCTCGACCCCCTAGATGAGATCCGTGTTGTTCACCTGTTCAAGGATGTTTTCCCAGAAGAATTGCCTGGTATGCCGCCAGACCGGGATATTGAGTTCATAATTGAGCTTATCCCAGGACATCCCCATATCCCAAAGGCCTTATCGGATGAATCCGGAAGAACTAGTTGAATTGAAGAAGCAGTTGGCTGATATGCTCAGCAAAGGTCTTGTTCGTCCAAGCGCTTCACCTGGGGATCACCCATTATTTTTGTGGACAAGAGAGACGGTACCACACGCCTGTGTGTGGATTATCGCAAGCTAAATGACGTGACCATTAAAAACAAGTACCCTCTTCCCAAGATCGAGGATCTGTTCGATCAATGAACGGAGCCCGAGTCTTTTCAAGATCGATCTTCGGACAGGTTACCATCAGTTGAAGATCCGAGAGACAGACATTCCCAAGACCGCCTTCACCACCGTTACGGTTTGTTTGAATACACCGTGATGTCCTTTGGTCTGACCAATGCCCCAGCCTATTTCATGAATCTCATGAACAAGATTTTCATGGAGTACCTCGACAAGTTCGTGGTAGTTTTCCTTGATGACATCCTTATTTATTCCAAGACCGAAGAAGAGCATGCTGAACACCTGCGTCTAGTTTTGGAGACCCTCCGAGAGCACCAGCTGTATGCCAAGCTTAGCAAGTGTGAGTTTTGGCTCAGTAAGTGGCATTTCTCGGACATGTTGTATCTGCCGGAGGAATTTCTGTTGACCCAGAGAAGATCCAAGCCATTGTTGACTGGTTATCCCCAACCAGTGTGTGAAATCCGAAGCTTTCTCGGACTGCCGGTTATTACCGCAAGTTCGTTGAAGGATTTTCCAGTATAGCCAAACCCATGACCCAACTGTTGAAGAAGGACAAGAAATTTGAATGGACTCAGAATGTGAGATAGTTTCCAAGAATGAAGAAGAGACTAACCTCAGCCCCAATTTTGATTATGCCAGACGTCACCCAGAGTTTCGACGTGTATTGCGATGCATCACGCCTCGGACTTGGTTGCGTTCTGATGCAAGAAGGCAAAGTTGTGTCGTACCTGTCCCGGCAGTTGCGACCGCATGAAGAGAATTACCCAACCCATGACCTGGAGTTAGCTGCTGTTGTTCTTGCTCTCAAAACGTGGCGTCCCTATCTTGCGGGACATCGCTGCGAGGTCTATACAGATCACAAAAGCTTGAAGTATATTTTCACCCAGAAAGATTGAACCTGCGACAGAGGAGATGGATGGAATTAATCAAGGATTATGATATTGGAATCCATTATCACCCGGAAAGGCTAATGTAGTTGCCGATGCCCTTAGTCGCAAACCTTGCACCCTGAATGCCCTGATCCAAGCCGAACAGCCAGCCTTGTTCAAAGAGTTCGAAGATTTTGGACTAGAACTTGTTAGCCATGGTTATCTCGCCAATTTAGAGTTAACCCCAACCCTGATGGATCAAATCAAAGAAGCCCAAAAAGGTCATGAAAGCATTGAAGGAATTAGGAAGAAGATTTCCCTCGGCAAAGCACCCGGTTTTACCGAAGATGCTGAAGGAGTGCTGAAATTCAATGACCGTATCTGTGTGCCCAATGTCACGGAACTTAAGGAGTTAATCCTGAAGGAGCCCATGAGACCCCTTATTCAATCCACCCCGGCGGAACCAAAATGTACCAAGACCTTCGAGAAAGATTTTGGTGGCATGGAATGAAGCGAGAGATTGGTTCTTTCGTAGCCAAGTGTGATATCTGTCAGCGAGTCAAGGCTGAACATCAGCGACCCGCTGGATTGCTTCAACCTTTGAAAATTCCCGAGTGGAAGTGGGATGAGATTGGAATGGATTTTATTACCGGACTTCCAAGATCCAACCGAGGCCATGATTCAATCTGGGTCATCGTTGATCGACTGACCAAGGTTGCTCATTTTTCCTGTCAAGACCACTCATACCGGAGCTCAGTTAGCAGACTGTATATTTCCAGAATAGTAAGCCTGCATGGTGTGCCTAAGAAGATTGTATCTGATAGAGGCACGCAATTCACCTCAAGATTCTGGAAATCCCTTCATGAAGCCCTCGGAACCAAGTTAGCATTTAGCACAGCTTATCATCCCCAGACCGATGGCCAAACTGAGCGAGTGAACCAGATATTGGAGGACATGCTTCGCGCATGTGTTCTATCCTATGGTTCCAAGTGGGAAGATTGTCTTCCGTTTGCAGAGTTCTCGTACAACAACAGTTATCAGTCCAGTCTGCAAATGGCCCCTTTTGAAGCCCTTTACGGCAAGAAGTGTCGTACACCCTGAATTGGTCCGATACCGGAGAGCAAATTGTTCGGACCAGATACCCTCCGTGAAGCTGAAGAGCAAGTTCAGCTTATTCGTGAACGCCTCAAAACTGCCCAATCCCGTCAGAAGAGTTACGCTGACACCAAGCGCCGTGACCTCACTTCAGTCGGAGATTATGTTTATCTCCGAGTGACACCCCTTAAGGAATGCAGCGTTTCCATGTCAAAGGAAAATTAGCGCCAAGGTATATTGGACCCTTCAAGGTCATTGCTCGTCGAGGAGAAGTATCCTATCAGCTGGAATTGCCCCAGGAGTTAGGAGATTATCATGATGTCTTCCACATTTCCTTGCTCCGGAAGTGTCTTGAAGTTCCTGACCAGCCTGATGTTTTCAAAAACATCGACCACCTCTCCATCGACCTGAACCAAGACCTGACTTATCGTGAGAGACCCCTCAAAATTCTCGAAGAAGATGTTCGTGTTACCCGAAGACGTGCGATCAAGTTTTACAAAGTCCAGTGGACTAACCACTCTGAAGAAGAAGCAACTTGGGAACGCGAAGATTATCTTCGAAGCGAATTCCCAGACCTCCTTAAAACCCAAGCCTAGCAAATCTCGGGACGAGATTTATTTTAAGGGGGGAAGGATTGTAACATCCCAAAAATATTATCAATATTATATTCCAAAAATGAGAGCCAACAAAAACTTTTGTTGTTTATTGTGTGTTGATTGCTTCTTGTTACTTAAGTTGTTTGTTCTTGTTGTGTGTGTTGCTTGCTCTAGTGAACACTTGAAGAAAAGGTAGAAAACAAAATAAAGTTATAAAGAAGGAAAAATTCTTCAAGTGACAAACTCAATTATTTTCAAACCAAAGTCAGTGGAGTTGTAATGTAAACACTCCCATTTTGATTCTTACTATTTTCCCTCTTAAATGCTATTTTTAAAACTAATTTTAAAATTGTAAAGTAAAATCAATTTGAAATAAACCAAATTACCAAATTCAAAACCCTATGAAAGAAAATGATGCAAAACATTTTATTTTGCAAAGCCAATTTTTGTGGAGCTTCTACATGTTATGGGGAGGCCCCACAATTATTTGCAATTTTTTCTAAAATGTTTAAGTGCCCCAATTAAATCCCAGAAAAGCTTCTGGATATTAAAAAGAAACTGGAAAATAAAAGAAAAGAAGAAGCAGGGGGCTTTCTGCAAAAGTGTCGTCGACTTCAACCCCGACGACCATCGTCGTGTCGCCATGGCGTTGCTCGCCATTTTCTTCGCCGCCCGGACCCCCCCTGCAGCGCTCGCCGAGCCTCTGCCGTCTCTGCGCCCAGAGGAGGAAACTTGGAGCACGCCGCTCGCCGTGGTGGCCCCTGTCCCCCTCTGCATCGCCGTAGTCACTCCGACGGCGCCGTCCCAAATTGGCGCACCTCTCTGCACGCCGACACGCACAGCTCGTCTAGATGCTTCTAGAACACGTCCGGACCCCGGTAAACATCACGCCGCCACGATCCCCTGCACCCTCGCCGCGGAATCGAGGAAATGATCACCTCGGGCGCGCGATGGCCGTCGCCGTGAACCGCGACCATCGTGGACTGCCCCGACCCTAGAAAACCACCCCCGCACCCCTCTGGAACTCCACACCACCCCCACTCACTCTCCCTCGCCCCAATTTGATCTGTGCACCGCCAGAAGGGCGTGCACGGCCGCAACCGTCGCTGCCGTCAAGGTCGAGCATGGCCGCAACGCCACACACCACCATTGTCCCCTCTCTGCCCTGAACCTTGTTCTCCACCCTCACCGCACTCACCCGAGCTCTTTTTTCCTCGTTTTCGTGCACAGACGCGTCGCCAGGAGCTCGCCGGAATCCGCTGCCGAGGCCGTGGAAGTCCGGGAACTCGCCGCCGACGAACCAGCCCTCCCCAGCAAGCGCAAGTTCATCCAGCAGCCTTACCCGAGCCTCCGCCGTCGATCCACGCCTTCGCCGAGCCTTCCCGAGCCCCCTAGGTGAGATTCCGACCATCACCGTGCCGCCGGCGCGGCGGCGCCGCCCATTTTTGGTCGTCGCCGTTCGCGGGCTCTGAGAGCCGTTGGATCTAGATCCAACGGCAACGTACCGCTTCGCTGTAGATAGCCGCTGGCAAGCTGGCCCCACCTGTCAGTGTTTTAAACATTATCCAGAGCGCGCAGCGTTTTGGTTGAGTCACTGACGAGTGGACCCCACCCGTCAGGATCCTCAACATTATCCAGAACAGCTAGTTTTTCTAATTTAATTTCTCTGGAAAAATAGTACTGGATCTAACTTCAAAATTCAATATCTCAAGATCTAGACATCCAAATAAATCAAATCCAATTGCTCTAGAAAGCTTATGAAAATGTTTAACCAACCCAATTGGATTCAACTCATTTAGATAAATAAATAAAAAGTATTATTAAAAATACCACAGAAGGTTTAAATTCTAAACTTGTTTGTTTCTGATACTCTGTTTGTCCAAATAATTCCAAACCAATTTTGTTAGCTTAGTAATGCCTCGTATTAGCTTCCCTAATTTTGGTAGAATTATTTGTGCAATAGTATTTGTTTAGTATTGAGTTGAAGTTTAAACACCCTTCTGCACTCAAACATTTAATTATGATTAATGGTTGACCCAAATGAGTTAGGACCAATTTTTTAGGTCACATTTAGTCATGTTTAGTTACCCCTAAAAGGATTTAATTTTAGGATCAACAGAACTTAATTGGTAACTAAAACTTGGTTATTAAGCTTCTGAATTCAAACAAATGTGTAGGGAGTTTAGTAACTCCAATTGGACTGACTCAAATGGTGTTGTCTTCTACACATCAGTAGCCTTCCATAGAATTTTAGTTTGTATTTTTGTGACCAACAGAACTCAAGTTATTGAATTAAACATATTCAACAAGTTTCTTCCATAATTTTGAACATAAATAAATGATGTTTAATTCAATTATTTTGAAACCAAATTGTATGGTTTGATATGTGCAGTAGCTATGTGTGATGTTCATGATTGTTGTGTTGAGATGATTGCTTGTATAGCTTAGTGATTGTTTGCATTGTTTGTTTATTAATTAGACGAGAACGTTGTCGGATATATCGAGGAAGGAGAGTTTGCTGAAATTGAAGAACAAGAGCAAGATCACTTTGCCAAGCAAGGCAAGCTACTCTCTGAGCTTGCACCTAAATATATATGCATCTACTTTTATCAAATGATTTACTCCTAAAGCAATGGTTTACAAAACCTTTTCAAAAAGTGTATGGAAATTATTTTGCCACCCTATGTAGTAGTTATATGAAACTTTAGGATGGAAAACAATGTTGTTTATTCAAAACTCCTTTGGAAATACTTGTGTGGTTATGGAATGCCGAGATGTCGGTATTGAAGTGGAGAAAGGGAGGATGATGATGTTTATGAAAAATGCACAGTGTCCTAGTACTATGACAACCAATCTTAATCTGTGCGACCACATTTACCCCCATATGGGAACGGGGCTTAGTCATATAATTTGCTCTTATTAGTATGGGATACCTCATCGACGGAGATGACTCCGTTATGCATGAGGGGATGGTTTGTGAACTCCCCTGACCTGGGTCCTCGCTCAAACTCTATGGAAAGATAAGGAGGAGGATTGAAGACTTCATAAATGTGGTCGCCGGGAAAAACATATGAGTCCTCACACTTAGGGTTGCCGACGGGGACCGGACTGAGTGTTGGTGGGAATTATCATATGGGTAGGATCCTATACTAGCATGAGCAAAGGAGAGGCTAGGGTCGGTGGCTCAACTTCGCATACACCTTGTATGGCGGGACGTGGCTGACACGATGAGTTACCGGATGGATGTGGGATAAAAGCGTGCTACCTCTGCAGAGGGTCAAAACTATTCGAATAGCCGAGTCCTCGGATATGGACAATTGGGAGACTGTCCTAGACCATGTGCAAGTTTTGGAAAAGCTTTTAAGTCTTAAAAGAAAAATGTATTGGTGATGGTGTGACACAACTATACCAAATGGAGTGGTATGAGTTGTTGGAATAAATGGACCATGGTGAGCCTTGGTCAGGAAAAGGAAGGGTTTTGGAGAAACAAATGAGATGGTGATTTCTTTTAAGAATAGTTATAAAACTCTTCTTACCTTTTTCAATAAAGATATAGAGATGTTTTAAATAAATAAAAGTGGTAAGTTAAAATAAAACTAGTGCATACTCATGTTGGGGTAGTTTGCGAGTACATTCAAATGTACTCATATTGGTTTCGTCCCTGGCTATTGTCCTAGCCAGACTACGAGGAGGAGCACTACGCCGAGCAGGAGTATGGCGACTTCTATGCGAACTAAGGATCTCCACAAGTCAGCTGCCTGTCGGGTCGTCATCGTTAGAATATGATGTCTACTACGCCGTAGCTTCCGCTGATATTTTGGTTTGGCCCTTGAAGGCACCTATGTAAGAACTTGGTCTAAATGACCATTTATGTAAGACTTTTTATTCGGTATTGTAACGGATGTAAACTTTGGTATCCAATTCGGATTATGTGCAACGACAGACTGATCACGGGATCGTTGTGTTAAGCATAATCGGGTATTTCGGACAGCTAGTCCGGGGTCCCCACAGTCAACGAATCAGAAAATGGAAAGTACAATATGACCCCTGCCAACCAGACTTTTAAGAGCGGCTCTCATGAAGGACGTTATTTCTACCAGCAAGGCAGATCATCCCTCTTCTCTTTTGTTTACACATGCAGATATTTCACTGTTTGTCATTGCTTGACTAATAAATCAGGGCAAAAATGTGAAGAGAATTAAGCGGTTAAAGTTGTAATTAATTGGGACTAGGCACCCCATTTGCCAGCTCTTTTTGCAAAATTAATGGATAAGCGGATGTATATGCCGCTAGTCCGGTGGTAAAGTCTGTTTGACAGTTGACATAAAGTCATCCACCCCGTCCTCATGAGCTAGTAAACAGTGACACAAATAAGGAGTAGTAACTTTTGAATAGTTTAAAGGTAGCACATGAAGTATTTACTTGGAGTGGCAAGGAAATACCACATATAGGTAGTTATGGTGGACACAAATGGCATGGGTTTTGGCTCAAGGTTTGGATGCACGAGAAGCATTCCCTCTCAGTACAGGTTTTTGGCTAGCAAGGCTGGGTAGCAAGCATAAGAGTGGAGGGATACAAACAAATATAAATGTAATAGAAACAATCATAATCTTCCTTGTAAACACAAATAATTTTAACTTGAGAATACTAAGCTCATGAGCCAACAAGAAAAAAAGATACTGAGATAATGTATCTACATGCAATCCCCTCTTTTCTACTTAAGCCTCAAAGTATTGTTGCTACTGACCAATGCTAAGTTTGCCAAAACCAAATAGATTTACTTGATGCTCCCAAAGTGATGCCAACACTAACAACAAGATCATTCATATGACAGAAATTTGCAAAGTAAAATAAAGTGTGCAGAAAGTAAATGATAAAACTTCTCATTAATATTCCAATAACGGCAACTCACACCAAGGGATACATAGATAACCAACTAAGGAGAGATACTTCCACACTGCAAACCATCCTATATGATAACTTCTCTACTCATGATATGACTCGACTGAAAAGTAAAAGGTAAAAGATAATGGTGATGATACCGCGGCACTCCCCCCAAGCTTGGAACAAGCTGAGGGGATGCCAATACCAATGATGAATTACTCCTTCGGTGGTGATGGTGAATCCCTAATAAGCTTCTCAACCAACTCTTTCAACTCGTCAATCTTGTAAGTGAGAGCACGAATCAACTCCGTGTTGTGTTCAATACGGTTCATGAACCTATCAGACTGTGAGTCCCAGCTCTTGGAATTGTTTCCCCACTTCTCATCAGACTGAGAGCTTCCTTTTCCTGCATTGTTAGAACGATCTATATTCCAACTAGTGGGTAATTCTGCCTCAGGAACTCTTTCAAACTGATATTTATGGATTAAAGTGTGGAAAGGGTTATTGGTGCCTGGAGAAGATGTTCTTGGAGCTAAGAAATGACGCGGAACCTTCCCCCCTGTGCTCATCCGCGCATTCCTCTTTGGGTTGAATGGATTTGCCACCACTCCGATACTTGCAATGGTGGCGCGGGGTACGAGTGCGGGTCTTCTTCTACTTCATCTTCAGCTTCACTCTTGACTTCCTCCTCCAGCTTGGGATCCTTGAGATCATCTTTCAGAGCCTCCTTGCCCTTGTTGTTGTTGTTGGAGACCATGATGCTTCTAAATCTGGAAACAATTCCTGGCAGAAACAGCTCGAAAACAAAACACGACGAGAAAACGATATACGGACCTCGGGGGATCCGGGGGATTATATAGCAAAAAGTTTCATAACAAAAGGAAAGTCCAGGTCGAAACCGGGCTGGAGACGGGCTCCGAGGCGCCCACACCATGCCCCGGCGCGGCCAAGGGTGGGCCCGCGCCGTGGGGTGGTGTGGTGCCCTCGGGCACCGTTTCCTCCCCGTTTTTGGCTCGTAATTTTCCATATTTAATAAAAACAACAAAAACATAAGTTGGAAGTTAAACGCGAACTTTTTCTTACCAAAACTGTTACCTATTCGAAAACAGACTCTGCAGTTTTCTGAATTTGACTTTTAATAAAATCTTCCGGAGTCACTACTTGAATAATATCAACGTCTTCGTTATAAGAATCCCCAGAAATATAATGCTTGAGTCTTTGACCATTAACCACTTGAGATTGTCACCATCAAGCGAAGTAATTTTGATTGCACCTGAACGGTAAACCTCTGAAACAACATAAGGTCCTTCCCATTTCGAAAGTAATTTACCTGCAAAAAATCTGAGACGAGACCTATACAATAGAACTTTCTCACCAACATTAAACTCTCTCTTTAGGATTCTCCTATCATGCCATTGTTTCACTTTCTCTTTAAAAAGTCTAGCATTTTCATAAGCTTCACTTCTCCATTCATCTAAGGAACTCAAGTCAAGTAACCTTTTTTACCGGCAAGTTTAAAATCTCTATTAAGTTCTTTTACGGCCCAATAAGCTTTATGTTCTAATTCTAGAGGTAAATGACAAGCTTTTCCGTAAACCATTTTATAAGGAGACATACCCATAGGATTTTTATAAGCAGTTCTATAAGCCCACAAAGCATCATTAAGCTTCCTAGCCCAATTCTTTCTAGATTTATTAACAGTCTTCTGCAAAATAGATTTAATCTCTCTATTTGATAATTCTACTTGACCACTTGTTTGAGGATGATAAGGTGAAGAAATTCTATGATTAACATCATATTTAGCAAGGGTTTTTCTAAAAGCACCATGGATAAAATGAGAACCACCATCAGTCATGAGATATCTAGGCACACCAAACCTTGGAAAAATAATATCTTTAAGCATTTTTAATGATGTCTCACCATCAGCACTAGATGTTGGTATAGCTTCTACCCATTTAGTAACATAATCAACAGCAACAAGTATATGAGTATAACCATCAGAAGGAGGAAAAGGACCCATAAAGTCAAATCCCCAACAGTCAAAAGGTTCAATAACAAGAGAATAATTCATAGGCATTTCATTGCGTCTAGTTATATTACCAACTCTTTGACATTCATCGCATGATAAAATAAATTTTCTTGCATCTTTAAAAAGAGTAGGCCAATAAAAACCTGATTGTAAAACCTTTTGTGCAGTTCTATCTCCAGCATGATGTCCTCCATAAGCACTTCCATGGCATTTCTCAATATTTCTTTTTGCTCAAATTCTGGAACACATCTTCGCATTATACCATCCACTCCTTCTTTATATAAGTGTGGGTCATCCCAAAAATAATGCCTCAAGTCATAAAAGAATTTCCTTCTTTGCTGAGCTGTAAAGGTTGGAGGCAAATACTTGGCAACAATAAAGTTAGCATAGTCAGCATACCAAGGACTTTCTCGCGAGCTTACCTTTATCACAGCCAATTGTTCATTTGGAAAACTATCGTTAACAGGAACAGGATCATAAGAAATGTTTTCCAATCTAGACAAATTATCAGCGACAGGATTTTCAGCACCTTTCCTATCTACAATATGCAAATCAAACTCTTGTAATAAAAGCACCCATCTTATAAGTCTAGGCTTAGCATCTTTCTTTTCCATAAGGTATCTAATAGCAGCATGATCGGTATGGATAATAACTTTCGAATCAACAATATAGGGTCTAAACTTATCACAAGCAAAAACTACTGCTAAAAACTCTTTTTCAGTAGTGGCATAATTCTTTTGAGCAGCATCAAGAGTCTTACTAGCATAATGAATAACATTCAACTTCTTATCTACTCGCTGTCCAAGAACAGCACCTACAGCAAAATCACTAGCATCACACATAATTTCGAAAGGTAAAGTCCAATCAGGAGGTTGAACAACAGGAGCAGTGGTTAAAGCCTTTTTTAGAGACTCAAAAGCTTCTTTACAATCATCATAAAAACAAAAGGTACATCTTTTTGGAGAAGATTAGTAAGAGGTTTTGAAATTTTAGAGAAATCTTTAATAAACCTTCTATAGAAACCGGCATGACCGAGAATACTACGAATACCTTTAACATCCCTGGGACAGGGCATTTTCTCAATTGCTTCAACTTTAGCTCTGTCCACTTCAATACCTCTTTCAGAAATTTTATGTCCAAGAACAATCCCTTCATTAACCATAAAGTGACATTTCTCCCAATTAAGAACAAGATTAGTTTCCTCACATCTCTGCAAAACTTTATCAAGGTTTTGCAAGCAGTTATCAAAAGAAGTTCCATAGACGGAAAAATCGTCCATGAATACTTCCACAATTTTTTCACAAAAACCATGAAAAATAGCAGACATGCATCTTTGAAATGTAGCAGGAGCATTACACAAACCAAAAGGCATACGCCTATAAGCATAAGTTCCATAAGGACAAGTAAAAGTAGTTTTCTCTTGATCTCGCTCTAACAGCAATTTGTGAAAATCCAGAATAACCATCAAGAAAGCAAAAATGAGTTTTCTTAGACAACCTTTCTAACATTTGATCAATAAAAGGTAAAGGATAGTGATCTTTCTTAGTAACTTTATTAACCTTTCGAAAATCAATGCACATCCTATATCCAACAACTACTCTTTGAGGAATAAGTTCATCATTTTCATTTGGCACAACAGTAACTCCTCCTTTCTTAGGAACACAATGCACAGGACTTACCCATTTACTATCAGCAATAGGATAAATTATACCAGCATCGAGGAGTTTTAATACCTCATTTCTTACCACTTCCTTCATTTTAGGGATTAGACGACGCTGGTGCTCCACAACAGGTTTTGCATCATCTTCCATGTTGATGGCGTGTTGACATATAGCAGGAGAAATCCCTTTTAAATCATCCAAAGTATATCCGATAGCCCCTCGGTGTTTCCTCAACACTTCCAATAACCTTGCCTCTTCAGTACCTGAAAGTTTAGAACTAATAATAACAGGATATGTTTTCTTATCATCAATGTGAGCATATTTAAGGTTATCAGGCAAAGGTTTTAAATCAAAAACAGGATCTTCTTTAGGAGGTGCAGGGGTACCCAAATCTTCCACCGGCAAATTATGCTTAAGTAATGGTGGTTGATGAAGAAAGATATTGTCAATTTCATTCCTTTCCTCCATAAAGACCTCACTTTCGTGTTCCTCCATAAATTGCTGCAAGGCATTGTTAGGAGCAATAGCAATAGCAGCAGTTGTTCAATTTTCGGGCCCTCATTAGGCAAATCAGTTTCATAAAGTTTCTTACCAAACTTAGAGAAATTAAACTCATAAGATTCTCCATTAAATTTAGTGTAAATTTTCTCTTTCTTACAATCTATAATAGCACCACATGTATTCAGAAAGGTCTACCGAAAATAATAGGACAAGTTTTACTAGCTTTAGAACCAAGTACTAGAAAATCAGTAGGATATTTAGTTTTACCGCATAAAACCTCAACATCTCTCACAATACCAATGGAGAGATAGTTTCCCTATTGGCAAGTTGAATAACCACATCAATATCCTCAAGTTCACAGGGACTAATTTCATGCATAATTTCTTTATAAAGTTCAAAAGGAATAGCACTAGAACTTGCACCAATATCACATAAACCATAATAGCAATGTTCTCCTATCTTCACTGAAAGCACAGGAACACTTGTTTTCCTAATTTACCAGGATGCGAAACAATATTAGAAGCATCTTCACAAAAGATAATATGTTCTCCATCTACATTTTCAGTTACCAAATCCTTTATAATTGCTACTTCAGGTTCAACAGTTATTTGTTCATCAGGCTCTAAAGGTTTCTTGGCACTTTTATTAACCACACTAGCTATCAGAGAATGTTGCTTGACTTTAACAGGAAAAGGTATTTTTTCAATATAAGGTTCTGGCAAAATGTGATCAACAGTATGAACTTCAATACTTTGCCAATGGCCGAATTGGTTTTATCTTTATAAGGTTCATGATATTTATTCAAATCCTTCTTAGGCACATCAAGATAAGAGGCAAAAGCTTTGTAATAATTTGCAACAACTTGAGAATCAAGACAGTAAACACACTAACATTACGGAAATCATCAGTCTCCATAAAAGATTTAATGCATTCATAATCATAATTTATACCTGACTTTCTACCTTTGTCGTTCTCCCATCCTTCAGTATTTTCCTGAATACGGTCAAGAAGGTCCCATTTAACTTCTTCTTCAGTACGTGTAAATGATCCAGAACAAGAGGCATCCAATAAATCCTTATCATGAAGAGAAAGCCTTGCATAAAAATTATTGATAACAATATTACTTGGGAGCTCATGAATGGGACATTTGAGCATTAGTGACTTCAATCTCCCCCACGCTTGGGCAATACTCTCTCCATCATGAGGCCAAAAATTATATATGCGATTTCGATCTTGATGAATCTCACTAGGAGGATAGAATTTAGAATAAAAGAGAGGTACAATTTCCTCCCAGCCAATAGATCGGCCATTCTTCAGCATCTTATACCATTCCGCAGCTCGGCCCTTCAATGATATAGAGAATAACTTCCTCTTGACTTTTTCCATTGAAATACCTGCACACTTGAACAACTCGCATAATTCATGTATAAATAGTAAATGATCACCAGGATGGATGGTTCCATCTCCAACATAGCGGTTATCCATAACACGTTCAACAATTTTCATAGGTATTTTAAATGGATCTAATTCAGCAGGCGGCGGTTCATCTACTACCTTAGCAGTGGCAGTAGTATTCCCAAATAGGGATTCGAATGGAGATCTCTCCATAATAAAATAAAGCAGCAAGCAGAAATAAAAACAGCACTTACAGTAAAGGTTTCCCTTACCAATTCCACTTACCAATAGCACTTCACTCCCCGGCAACGGCGCCAGAAAATAGTCTTGATGACCCACAAGTATAGGGGGTGTATCGTAGTACTTTCGATAAATAAGAGTGTCGAACCCAACGAGGAGCAGAAGGTGTTGACAAGTAGTTTTGATCAAGGAATCACTGTAAATACTAGCAGACAAGTTTTTAGGGGTTTTTGATATTGCAGATAAATAAAATACGTGTAAATAAAAGACAGTAATAATAATTGCAGCAAGTGGCCCAATCCTTTTTAGAGCAAAGGATAAGCCGGTTGGTTTACTTATGATGGCAAAATGTTCTTGAGGACACACGGGAATTTCGTCAAGTGCTTTCGCTTCCTACAGCTGATTAATCTTTATTGTTTTGATAAGTGTTGTGTGGGTGAACCTATGCTAATGCACTGCCCTAACTTGGACTAATACATACTTGTGATTAAACCCCTTGCAAGCATCCGCGTTACAAGGAAGTAATTAAGATAAATCTAACCACAGCCTTAAACTCTGAGATCCTACACTCCCTCATGCACCGGTTTACTAACGGGGGTTTAGGTTTCTGTCACTCCGGCAACCCCACAATTAGTAGCCGAATACACAATGCATTCCTCTAGGCCCATAAAGGTGAAGTGTCATGTAGTCGACGTTCACACGACACCACTAGAAGAATAACACCACAACTTAAATATCAAACCATTAAATATTACTCAACATAGTTCCACTACTAACAGCATGACTTCTCCCATGTCCTCAAGAACTGAACGAACTACTCACAAGACATCATATGGATCATGATCAGAGGTGATATAATGATGAATAACAATCTGGACATATACTTCAATTCACCGATAAAACTTAATAGCATCAACCACAAGTAGTAATCAACACCGGGAAAGTTTCCCCTATGAACTACACAAAGTATAACCCTAGATGTTACAGCGGAACGAAGTGGAGCGGTGGAGATGATGGTGACGGCGGTGGAGATGATGATGATGATCCCGATGAAGTCGGCGTGATGACGATGACGATGGCGATGATTTCCCCCCTCCGGGAAGGAATTTCCCCGGCAGATTTCTGCCTGCCGGAGAGCTTTTTCTCTCTCTGTGGTTTCCGCCTCGTGGAGGCGGCGGAATATTTCCTCGATGGCTCCCCGTCTTAGGGTTTCTGGGGGATGAAATACGCGAAGGGGGAGCGCTAGAGGTGGGCCAGGTGGCCACACCATGCCCCGCGCGGCAGAGGGGGGCCCGCGCCGTGGGGTGGCGTGGGCCCCTCGTGGCCCATCTTAGCCTCCCCTTTTGGCTGGCTCCGACATCTGACAAAATAGGAACATCTGTATATTTTCCGTGAATTGTTGATCTTCAGAAATAGGGTGTCTTGACGATGCTTTTTCCAGCTGAATTCTGACTCCGGCAGTGTGGGGACCTCGGACTAACTGTCCGAAATACCCTTGTGCCTACAACATCAGCGATCCCATGATCAGTCTGTCGCTGAGCAAAATTAAACTGGTATCAAAAGAACATCCATAAATACCGAAGGAATTACTTACTTTTGTGAAGCCATAACTTCATCAGGTACTTGCAGCGGAAATCACCAAAACAACGTGGAGCCCAAGTCATCTGCCAACCCTACAGGCAGTTGACTTGGAAGCGCCCTAGTTCGCATTGACGTCAGTGAATGCCCTTTTTCTCTTCAAACTTCTCCTCTTCAAAATCTGGCTAAGACAATAGCCAGGGACGAATCCAATATGAGTACATTTGAATGTACTCGCAAACTACCCCCGGAATGAGCATGCACTACTCTTTTTATTGTTTAAATAAAACTTCGTTTGCTTTGAAAACTCCATATCCTTGTTGAAAAGAGAAGGATGGACTTTTGTTTAATAAAACTTTGTTTTGAAATCTCTATATGTTTATTGAAAAAGAAAAGAAGGCTTTTAGAACTTTTCCCATAAATCTGTTTTTGTAAGAAGTCTCTTTTAAAACTTTTTCCCGTAATTACATCTTTGTTGAAAAAGGTAAGAAGTCTCTTTTATAAACTTTTTCTCCAAAAATCATTACCAGGTTTTATTTTCCCAAAACTCCTCCTTTTCCGACCATAGCCATTCATGGTCATTTATCCCCAGCAAACTCATACCAGCCCGTCGGTAGAGTTGCATAAACATTTCCACTTCATTTTTGAAACACAAGACTTTGCACGTCTCGACCATAGCCCTTCATGGTCAAATCATTCTCCAGCAGACTCATACCAGCCCGTCGGTATAGTTGCAGATACAACACGTCTCCATTTTAGTTTCAATCCTCAAAACATTTCAAAACTTGCACATGGTCAAAGTAGGGCCTTCCAACTGTCCATATCCGAGGACTCGGCTATTCGAATAGTTTTACACCCTGCAGAGGTAGCACGCTTTTCCCACATCCATCCGGTAACTCATCGTGTCAGCCACGTCCCGCCATACAAGGTGTATGCGAAGTTGAGTCACCGACCCTAGCCTGTCCTTTGCTCATGCTAGTATAGGACCCTGCCCATATGACAATTTCCATCAACACTTAACCCAGCCCGTCGGAATCTAAGTGTGAGGACTCATAGTTTTGCCCGGCGATTTATGGTGGAACCTTCAATCCTCCTCCTTATCTTTCCATAGAGTTTGAGCGAGGACCCAGGTCAGGGGTAGATCAACAAACCATCCCCTCATGCATAACGGAGTCATCTCCGTCGATGAGGCATCCCATACTAATATGAGCAAATTATATGAATAAGCCCTTTTCCCATATGTGGGTAAATGTGGTCGCACAGGGTATCGGCTGGTTGACGTAAGTACAAGGACACACTGTGCATTTTTCATAAACACCTCCATTCTCCACTTCTCCATTTCAACACCGACATCTCGGCATTCCATAACCACACAAGTATTTTCAAAGAAGTTTTGAATAAACCTTCTTTATTTTTTTCCCATCTTATAATTTTATATAAACTATCATATAATGCTACATAGGGTGGCAAAATAATTTCCATATACTTTTTGGAAAGGGTTTTATAAATCTTTGCCTTAAGAGTAAAGCATGTTATCAAAGTAGATGCATATATTTGGGGTGCAAGCTCAGAGAGTAGCTTGCCTGATTTCAGTATAATGTCCCTAGACTTCTCCTCACTGATCAAAGAAATAAACTCCGATTCTTCTTCAATAAATCCTTTCCAAAGACCACTCCGGTAGTGTTTATATCTAGCGTCGCAAACATGAAAATAAAACAACCCACAATAAGCAAACCAAACCACAAGTGGTATACAAACAAGTAATCAAACCACAAACATAGCACTAGTTTAATCAAGCAACAAACTAAAATCTACTCTAAGAACACTTCAAGGAAAACTGCCTTAATAACAAGCCTAGCACAATTTATTTACTAAAGCTACAGCACTCATAAATAAAGGATACAAGTTAATCTAAAAACAAACACTAAACAACAATCACCACACTTAGCTAGATGCTAACAAGGAATTAATCCAAACAAGCAAAATATCACATAACCACATGTTTATCTATATGCTAATAAAACCATTTACTTAACAAGCCAATTTACTCAGACAAAATTATAAAGGCATTATACTAGCAGGAGTATAACACCATACACATGCCAAAACAAGAGGGCACAAAGACATCCTCTATTAAAGGTACCTAACAAACATTTTTTCCCTAAACAGGAAATACTTCAGACAAAAGTTAAGTCATTAAATTTTATCTGCGGGTTAAAACTCTTTACCCAGCTACGGTGGAGACATTAACCAGATACCTATGATAGTATTCAATGTAAGGACAACCAAGTTTAACAAGCAAGACAAACATATTAATCACACAAAATAATCTAGCATCAAAATAAATAAGCATAGCAATTCCTAATTACTAGGTGAAAAGTTATATAGGGAATAAAACCCTAACAAATACATAACTCATAAGTAGCTCTCCAAATATGCTAGTAAAATAAGGTAACACGTTACAACAGTGGGTGACCACCCTACACATGCTAGGAAACACATTTATAACAATAGAGTTATAACACAACAATTAATAAAGGTCTAATAAAAATAGGCAGAAAAGGCCTAAAGCTTATAATTAACACCTCAGTCAATAAGTGACTCCTAAATTCAAACCAAGCTAGGGATATGTTCTCCTACACATATAGAAGACAAGCCAATTGAATTTACTCCAAATATCATCTCACAAAAATCTACAAAAATCACCAAAGAGCCACTGGTGGTTTTATTAAAAATAATAGAACTTTTGGTTTAGACTTAATTTGCATATGAGACCAGCAGATCTGGAAAGGTATCACTTCAGGCTTTCCATAGATTTTTAGTTTGCAAATTTTGGAGTTATAAAACTCTAGATATTAAATATTTAGTGAAAAAGATACTTTTTACAATATTTAATCTAGACCACAGTTAAAAATGTATTTTTGCAAGACACCAGTTCTGGATGTTTAAGAAAACACATGAGAACGCCACAAAATTTAAATCACTCAATTATCTATCACAGATCTACCACAAAAGAATTAAATCTACACTGCAAATTAAACAGGAAATAAAATCATATATTAGATCTACTGGAAAAATAAACGGATCGGCCAGATCTGGCCCAGATCTGGCCGAGCAACGCTGGAGGTGGCCCAGCCAGCGGCCCATGAGCGAAGCGAAGCGGTACGGGCCTTCTTCTTCCTCGACACGCACGGCAGGGCGAGACGGCGAGCTGGAGCTTCGGGCGGGAACGACGACGGCGACTCCGGGGTTCCTAAGAGAAATGGCGATGTCCATTAGCTAGAGCAAAAGAAGGGGATCACGGGGGTGCAGAAATGGCAAAGAAAGGTGGACGGAACTGCTCGCGAGCTTCCTGGAAAGGTGGCGGCCGGAGCGGAAGAGGATGAGCTCGGAGGAGACGAATCCGGGCGCCCCTTCTCGATTCCTTGGACGGGGATGCAGAGGACGACGAGGCAGTGTCGATGGCGGTCTTCTATTTGCTCGGGGACGCTTCAATCGACGGCGATGTGCGATGGCGAGCTAGGGTTCGGCCATGGGGGAAAAGAGAGAGAGAGGAAGGAGAGCGAGGGGGCAGGCAAGTGAGGGAGAGCAGAGGTGCAGCGGCGTCGTTGCGTTCTTATCCTCCTCGCAGGGAAGCGGAGAGGAGGGGGGTCCGGTGCGTGCGACGCGCGGGAGCGAGGACGAGGAGCACGGCGGCACTGGCTGTGGGGACCCCGGACTAGCTGTCCGAAATGCCCGATTATGCTTAACACAACGATCCCGTGATCAGTCTGTTGTTGCACATAATCCGAATTGGATACCAAAGTTTACATCCATTACAATACCGAATTAAAAGTCTTACATAAATGGTCATCTAGACCAAGTCTTACATAGGTGCCTTCATGGGCCAAACCAAAATATCAGCGGAAGCTACGGCGTAGTAGACATCATATCCTAACGATGACAACCCGACAGGCAGCTGACTTGTGGAGATCCTTAGTTGGCGTAGAAGTCGCCATACTCCTGCTCGGCGTAGTGCTCCTCCTCGTAGTCTGGATAGGTCAATAGCCAGGGACGAAACCAATATGAGTACATTTGAATGTACTCGCAAACTACCCCAACATGAGTATGCATTAGTTTTATTTTAATTTACAACTTTTATTTATTTAAAACATCTCTATATCTTTATTGAAAAAGGTAAGAAGAGTTTTATAACTATCTTTAAAGAAACCACCATTTTATCTGTTTCTCCAAAACTCCTCCTTTTTCCGACCATAGCCCGTCATGGTCCTCTTCCTCCAACAACCTCATACCGATCCGTTGGTATAGGTGTAAGGAACATTCTCCACTTCATTTTCTTTTTAAAACTCAAAGTCTTTTAAAAACTTGCACATGGTCAAAGTAGAGCTTCCCAACTGTCCATATCCGAGGACTCGGCTATTCGAATAGTTTTACACTCTGCAGAGTTAGCACGCTTTTCCCACATCCATTCGGCAACTCATCGTGTCCGCCACGTCTCGCCATACAGGGTGTATGCGAAGTAAGCCCCCGACCATAGCCTGTCCTTTGCTCATGCTAGTATAGGATCCTTCCCATATGACACTTTCAACACACTTAACCCAGCCCGTCGGAATCTAAGTGTGAGGACTCATAGGTTTTGTCCGGCGGTTTATGGTGGAACCTTCAATCCTCCTCCTTATCTTTTCATAGAGTTTGAGCGAGGACCCGGGTCAGGGGTAGATCAACACACTATCCCCTCATCCATGACGGATTCATCTCCGTCGATGAGGTATCCTGTACTAATATGAGCAAATTATATGACTAAGCCCATTCCCATATGTGGTAGATGTGGTCGCACAGGGTATCGGCTGGTTGACGTAAGTACAAGGACACACTGTGCATTTTTCATAAACATCACCATTTTTCCACTTCTCCATTCCAACACCGACATCTCGGCATTTCATAATCTCACAAGTAATTTCAAAGGAGTTTTGAATAAACCATATTTGTTTTTCCCATCCTATAATTTGATATCTATCTTATATTTCTACATAAGTGGCAAAATAATTTCCATATTCTTTTGAAAAGGGTTTTATAAATCTTGCCTTGAGAGTAAAACAGGTTATGAAAATAGATGCATATGTTTGTAGTGCAAGCTCAGAGAGTAGCTTGCCTTGCTCGGCAAAGTGACCTTGGTCTTGATCTTCAGATTCAACAAACTCTCCTTCCTCGATAAATCCGACAGCGTTCTCGTCTAATTAATAAACAAACAAATGCAAACAATCACTAATCTATACAAGCAATCATCTCAACATAACAATCATAAACATCACAAATAGCTACTGCACACATCAAACCATACAATTTGGTTTCAAAATAATTGAAATAAACATTATTTAATTACTTCTAAATTATGGCAGAAACTTGTTGAACATGTTTAATTCCACAACTTGAGTTCTGTTGGTGACAAAAATACAAACTAAAATTATATGGAAAGCTACTGATGTGTACAAGACAATACAATTTGATTTGGATCAATTGGAGTTACTAAACTCCCTACACATTTGTTTGAATCCAGAAGCATAATAATTAAGTTTTGGCTACTATTTAAATTCTATTGTTCCAAAAATTAAATCCTTTTAGGGGTGACTAAACATGGCTAAATTTGATCTAACAAAATTCGTCCTAAATCATTTGGGTTAACTATTTAACATATTTAATTGTTTTAGTGCAGAAGGGTGTTCTAACTTCAACTTTATACTAAACAATTTCTACTGCACAAATAATTCTACCCAAATTAGGGAAGCTAATACATGGCAGTACTAAGCTAGCAAAATTGGTTTGGAATTATTTAGACTAACAGAGTATCAGAAACAAACAAGTTTAGATTTTAAACCTTCTGTAGTATTTTTAACAATACATTTTTACTATTTATCTAAATGAAATGAATCTACTTGGGTTGCATAAACAATTTCATAAGCTTTCCAGAACATTTGGATTTGATTTATTTGGACTTGTAAATCTTGAGATATTGATTTTCTAAGTTGATGCCAGTACTGAAATTTCCAGAGAAGTTAAATTCGAAATTGTGTTCTGTTTGGATAATGTTCAAATTTCTGACATGTGGGGCCTACACGTCAGTGGCACAGGAGAAATATCTCGCGCGCTGGAAATGTTTAAATATCTGACGGGTGGGGTCCACTTGCCAGTGGCTCAATTAAAAAAATGGTACGCGACCGTGGATCAACGATCGAACGGCTCACGGAGCCCGCGTTCATCGACGACCTAAACAGGGCGTCGCCGGAGCTCCGGCGACGGCGAGGGTGGCCAGTGGGGGTACCTGGGTGGTCTAGGGATGGCGGAGAGGACGGCGTTCGACGGTGGAGGTCGTGGGGAAGCTTGGGAGGCGAGTGGAGCTTGATGGGGAAGCTCCTGGCGTCGGCGACGATCTCCTTCTTCTCCGCGGCCGTGCTCCAACTCCGGCGAGATCCTACGGGGGCTCCTGGGCACGATACAGAGGGGAAAACGTCGCGGGTGAGTGTGGTGGTAATGGTGAGGCAGGTGAGGGCCAGAGAAGGGCAAGGGAGGGAGCAGCACGGCGTGGCCGTGTCGTCGCCTACCTCGGGTGCGGCGGGGCGCAGAGAAGAACTACGGGCAGCAGCAGCCTCGCTGCGGAGTACCCGCCCTTCTGGCGGTGTACGGGAGAGAGTGGAGTGAGGGAGAGGCTGTGAGTTTGAGGGAGGGCTCGGGGTGGCTTTTATAAGCTCGACGACGGTGCACGGGCTCGCCGTGGACACGGTGCAGGGGAGGGGTTCCAGGGCGCGATAGCTCGCCGTAGCTCGCGGCTGGGGGCGGCTGCAGTGTTCGAGGTGCAGAGGGCTAGCTCGGTGGCGTGGCGACGAGCTGTGCGTGCGCGAGAAATGGGACGGCCCGGAGAACGTTTGGACGGTGAGCGCGTGCACTGGCACGGCCGTCTCGGGCGGGTGCGGCGGCTGCGTGGCGCGAAACGGTGATGGGGGTCCTCCCCTGGGATGGCTGCGGCGCTGGGAGAGCGCAGAGACGCAAGGGAGAGGGGGGGCACGGTGTTGGGCGACTGCGGTGTCGACAACGCCGTTGCCACGGCGACGGCCATGGCGCACGGCGCCCGCGGCTGTCCCCTGGTGCTCCTCCTCATCCCGTGCCTCTTTTCTTCAATTTCTTGGACGCGGCGAGGTCAGTGAGGTGAGAGGGAGCGGATGCAGGCGCCATTTCGAAGAACAAACCTCGAATTCGATCAAATTGCTTCGGTTGAAATCGAATCGAAGATGAACACAGTGGTGTTTACCACGTGTTCGACGAAATGTGTACACCATTTTCTAATTTGAATTTCTGAAATTTGATTTCATATTTTGCTTCATAAATATGTATAGGTATTTGTGGTGCTGTGTTGCATTTTATTTGTCAAGTGCAACATAGCACTCTTGGTGATTTGAATTTAATAAAGAAAGTAATAGAATTTGAATTTAGATTTTTAAATTAAATTTTGAGAGGGAAAAGTTGTAGGAATAAAAATGGGAGAGTTTATATAACCACTCCTCTAAATTTTGGTTTGAAAGAATTTTAGTTTCTTCCCTTGGAGAATTTGTGTGACACAATTGTCAATTTTATTTTTCTTGCTTTACTTGTTATTTTATTTCTTTTCTTTTCTCCCTATTTTTATTTAGAGCAAGCAACATTGTCGTGGTGGGATCACGGCAGATGCCATAGGTATGGCTAAGATGGGGCCGAAAATGCGTTGGGGGAACCGGGGAGGGTTTATGCACTCAAGATGTGCACAAGCAAGAACACACAAGAAACCGCAAGAACATGAACAAGAAACCAAGAAAGCAAGAACACAAAGCACACCACGATTTACCCTGCTTCGGGGCCCTCTTGCGGAGGTAACACCCCTACTGCAGCACTAGCCTACTCTCTTTATATCTCAATAGTGACAAGTACAGTATGCTCCTCGAGCTGTATGAAGCAACAATGGTGAGAGCTCACGATGAAGAAGAAGCTACAAGGCGGGAAAATGAGCTCTGGGGTTTTTTCTCACACAGGAGGTGGTGGTGCTGTATATAAAGGCTCGCCGAATTACTTCTTTGCCCCTGGCTCCATGAGACAATGGCATTGCCAAGAGGAAAAGGACAAGCCTCTGCCCCCTGTCAATCCAACGGCCAGACTGTCAGGCCTATCTTGCCCCTTCGGGCAATGGCAGCTGTAGCCCACCGGGTCTAGGTCACATCCTCTTTCCCGAATTGGCCGAGTCAGCTCCTAGGTTGCTGCGCTCCCAGGAATCCCGTGTCTTGACCTGGCTGTCGAGTCCTAGCAGGCCTATCTTGCCACTTCGGGCAATGGCAGGCGTAGCCCACCGGGTCTAGGCCATAGCCCCTTTCCCGAATTGGCTGAGTCAGCTCCTAGGTTGCTGCGCTCCCAGGAATCCCGTGTCTTCTGAGCCTCGGGCAGGAGGCCGGCAGGACCCGTGAACTTTACTGACATTACTCGGCCCCTGTGCATTATCCGACATGGCTGGTAAGCCGGGTTCTTCCAGGCAACCTGGCTAGCTGAGCCGGATCTCTTCCCTGGCTACCCGGCTAGCCGAGCCGGATCTCTTCCTCTGATCCGGCTAGACTTTGCCTGATGCTTCTTGGTCTCTTCCTGTATTTAAACATGATCCGGTCCGAGTGATCCGGTTTGTGAGACCCGGATTGACCTTCCTTTCCACTTCATAGCTCCCAACACTACCTCTTTGCCCTACCTGGGGGCAACCCCCCGACAGTAGTCCCCGAAGCTGGTGCGGTCCTACAGCCTCGGATGAAGGGCCGTAGCAGGTTAAAAACCAACGCCTTCAACCGAATTCCATATCACCCAATCTTGTCTCAGGATTTCCTGGGACACTTGGCAGGGAATCTCTGCGCAAAGCCTCATAATCCGGGTCTCTGATTTGACATGTCACTGACAACACATTATCCGGATCCATCAGGTACTTGAGTGTTTTTGACTAAAGGACCACGCCTCCTCGGTTTCTGTGCTGACCGGCACACTTGATCCGCACCACCGCTTCCAATTCCATGACCCACCATGTGCCTGAAATACACGACCATATCATCGACCGCAGAGTTTCAGGGCACTCTTCATCCGCCCACGCCCCGAAAACCGCGCGGTAGTGCGCCGGTTACCAGCTAGGGGCTATATATAGGGGTGCGGGGTTCCGCTTCTTCTTCCCCGCACTTCTCACTTCGAGAACTCCAACCGCGCCATTGACGCCGCTGCGATCTCGCCCTTGCGACCTCGCCGCGCCGGAGACCTCGTCCACCTCGGGGAAAACTCGCCGGAGCCGTGCACCGCGTCCTGCGCCGCCGTTTCTTCGCCGAGCCTCTTCCTCGCCGTACTGCAACCGTGAGTTTTTCATCTACTGCCATGATTCCCTCGAACGAGTTCATCTTCCGCCATGAACTTGCGCTTGCTTTCCCTAGATTCACTAGCAAATGAGTTCATTGCCGCGCCTTAGTGCATTCCCTAGATCTCCTTTCCAGGTTTTGCACCAGATTGCCCCAGTTTGGCTTGCCACTGCATGAACAGTTCTGCCATATTATTACTCGGGATTTCTTCTCTATTTTACTGCTGCGGTAGATCTTGCGAAACCCTAGATGCCCACGACAAGGTGTTTATAGTTACTAGCCGAATCACTTTTCCGTAGTAACTCGATAATCTTATCCGGGATATCCTTTACCGAATCCCTTAACAGCTGATTCGGTTAGACCATTATCCGACTCATTCTAGATTTGAGATTCCACATCTTTTAACTCGGCTATCTTCGATTTCTTGCAGGACTGATTCGGATATGCCGAAGTTGCCCCCCGGTAGTTGGGAGGGTTCCGATGTTACAAACGATGATCTGGAGTGGCTACTGAGTACCCGGCGTATAACACCTAAAGTTATATGCCGAAAACCGGGGAAAGAACTCAAACCGGTCACCCAACCGGGTGAGCGCGTCGTATTTCTAGCGCACTTCGAGCGCGGATTCGGACTCCAGCGAGTGACTTCTTCCGGAGATTCCTAGATTTCTTCGGCCTGCAGCCTCACCACCTTCCGGCTAACTCCTTTGTCTCCTTGTCGGCTTTTACCTCCTTTATGGAGGGATATATCGGTCTCTGGCCGACTATCGAAACCTGGGCGAAGTACTTTCATCTCCGGAAACATACGATCCCGGGTAGTGACCCGAAGGTGATGACCGCCTGCGGTGCGTCCAGCATTACCCCGAGGTCGGGCTCCATCTTTCCCCGGATTACTGGCCTGGACACTTGCAAGAAATGGCAAAGGTCCTTCTTCTACGTGAAGAGCGTTGAAGGCCATGATGCTCTCAACTTGCCCGAGTTCAGGATCGAGCCCCCCACCGCCGAACTGAACTTCAGATATGATCGGCTGACGCTCTTGCGGAGCTTCAAGTCGTACACCAAACTCTAGAGGATTTTCTGGAGAAGGGCCTGCTCTCGGACGATCTCCTCCGAGCCTTCGTCTCTCGCCGTGTCAGTCCTTTACAACAACGTCAGCACAAGATTTGCCATATGAGCGGTCTGCTAGATCCTATCCGGATCAGCAAACATGACCTCACCAGAGCTTCCGTCAAGAGACGGGTAAACGCTATTGCCTACACCGAGATGTCGGATAAGTGGAAATGGGGCGTGGAGCCATTCCACCGAGACGCACTTCCACCACAGGTTAGTTCATCATCCCCCGGATTAACCCATACTCCACCAAAATGCCATTGGACTAATCCGGATTTGCCTTGATTCTACTGCAGCTGTTCGACTGCCAGATCGCCGAAGATGGAGATCTTTCCACCAAGGTGTGGGCACGGGACCGCAGCCCGCTGCGCGTAGGCGAAGAGGATGCGGATACGGACAATTATTTGCCGATTCCGCGCGCCAAGCCTATCCGCAAGGGTAAGCAACCGTCTATTTACAACCTTTCCGAGGATGAAGATGATGATTGCTGGATCCTGGATCCTATTGATCCCATTCCGATTTCATGGTCACCACCTTGTGTTCCAGCCAAACCGGATGCTCAAGGGACATCTCGGAAACACCCTGACGCGTCCGGATCAGATGCTCCTCCAGCCAAGAGAATGAAGAAAACTGTCTCCAAACCGAATCGGCTGAAGGCCATGCCTACTACCAAGGGGTAATGCCAATTTTATTTGCTTTCTTCTTTTATTACCCGAGTCATCTTTATCCGAGTTAACTGTTTTATTTTGCTCTATGCAGTGACGTCCTTTTCACCGAACAAACCCATTCATCCATCCTTTCTCCCATTCCTCCACTGGATACGGCCATGGAGCACCAGTCTCCTAAAAAGGCTGCCACCTCTCCCGCGCGTGCCACAACTGCCAAAACTCCCCGCCGGATCTCGTCCCAGAGTCGGTTATTGACCTGGAGAGTGAGGAAATCTCGGGTTCGACCCGAGATTCAACTTGGCCACGTCCTCTGAAGGAGTTGGAGAAGGAGAAAGCTAAGACTTCGGCTAAGACATTGACTAAGCCGGATCCTCTCCCTACCGCCAAGGCTCTGAATCAAGAGCAGCAGAAGAAGAAGAAACTGCAGCAGTGATGACCCACAAGTATAGGGGATCGCAACAGTCTTCGAGGGAAGTAAAACCCAATTTATTGATTCGACACAAGGGGAGCCAAAGAATACTTGAGAGCCTTAACAGCGGAGTTGTCAATTCAGCTGCACCTGTGAATAGTCTTGCTCGACACAGATTATCAGTAGCAACAGTTTTATAGCAGTAGTAGCGGTGAAATAATAGCAGCAGTAAACAGAGACAGCAGTAGTGATTGCAGTAAACAGTAGGATTAAAACACTGTAGGCATAGGGATGGATGAACGGGCGCTGCATGGATAAGATAGCTCATATAATAATCAAGACATAGGCATTGCAGATAATAATGATAAAGCATCCAAGTACTAAGTAAACGTAGGCATGTGTTCCGTATATAGTCGTACGTGCTCGCAATGAGAAACTTGTACAACATCTTCTGTCCTACCAGCCGGTGGCAGCCGGGCCTCAAGGGAATCTACTGGTAATTAAGGTACTCCTTTTAATAGAGTACCGGAGCAAAGCATTAACACGCAGTGAACACATGTGATCCTCACATCGCAGCCATTCCCCTCGGCTGTCCCAATTATTGTCACTTTGGGACCGCGGGTTCCGGACAACAATATGTGTATACAACTTGCAGGTATGATCAATAAACAGTGCATATCATTATGAAACAATAACATGTTCAGATCTGAAATCATGGCACTCGGGCCCTAGTGACAAGCATTAAGCTCAACAAGTTGCAACAACATCAATAAGTACTAACAACGGATACTGGGCACCATGCCCTAATGATCTTATAGCTTATTACATGAACAATCTCATCCAATCCCTACCATCCCCCTCAGCCTACAGCAGGGAATTACTCACACATGGATGGGGGAAACATGGATGGTCGATGGAGAAGCGTCGGTGATGATGATGGCGATGATCTCCTCCAATTCCCCGTCCCGGCGGAGTGCCAGAACGGAGTTTCTGGTCCCCGAAATAGGTTTCGCGATGGTGGCGGCGTACGGTGATGTTTCTGGATGAAGTGGACGACCCCCCGACGTTTTTAGGTCAGAAGGGTTAAGTAGTCGAAAGGGGGACTCGGGGAGGTGCCCGAGGCACCCTCCTCATAGGCTGGCGCGGCAGGCCCTTGGGCCGCGCCACCATGTGGTTTGGGCCACTCGTGGCCCATCTCCGCCTCCCCTTCTGGCTCCGTGAGTCTTCTGGTAAAATAGGAGGTTTGCGATCTTTTCTGGTGTTTTTCCCGAAAGTTGACTTTCTGCACAAAAACAAGACACCAGGGCAATTCTGCTGAAAACAGCGTTAGTCCGCATTAGTTGTATTCAAAACACACAAGTTAGAGGTAAAACAATAGCAAAAGTGTTCGGGAAAGTAGATACGTTTTGGACGTATCAACTCCCCCCAAGCTTAGCTTATTGCTTGTCCTCAAGCAATTCAGTTAACAACTGAGTGCGATAAAAGACTTTCACGAACACATTTGCTTCATATGATGCATATATTCTCACTATATGTACAAATGCTTAGCAATTCAAGATGAGGCAAATGCAAATAATGTCACTCAATAGGCATGTAAACTATGAAAAGATACCAACATACTAATAGCAACAAACATGAAACATATTAATTCACAAGATTGTAATGCTCATAATAGGATATGACAAGATGGTATCTCGCTTGCCCGTTTTTGTACAGCAAAACATAAATGCCCAGGCACCTCTGAATTCATGGGAAGACTAGAATCAAAGATATCAAAGATAAAAGCATCAAAGTTATATCATAGTTAACCACATTCTGGGACAAGCATATTACACTAAGAATGACAACTATGCTCTCGAGAAAGTGCTCAAAGAAAGGATGGTGACTCAACATGAAAGTAAAAGATTGGCCCTTCGCAGAGGGAAGCAGAGATTATCATGTGCTAGAGCTTTTCATTTTTAAAACAGAAGCAAAATTGTTTTGGGAAGTGTTTGTTGTTGTCAACGAATGGTAGTGGGTACTCTAACCCCCTTGTCAACCAGACTTTCAAGAGCGGCTCCCATGAAGGACGTTATTTCTACCAGCAAGGTAGATCATCCCTCTTCTCTTTTGTTTACACATGTATTTTAGTTTCATTATGGGTGACACTCCCCCCAACCTTTGCTTGCACAAGCCATGGCTAACCGAATCCTCGGGTGCCTTCCAACATTCACATACCATGGAGGAGTGTCTATTGCAAAATTAAGTTGCTTACTGATAAATCAGGGCAAAACATGTGAAGAGAATTATTAATGAAAGTTGTAATTAATTGGGGCTGGGCACCCCGTTGCCAGCTCTTTTTGCAAAATTATTGGATAAGCGGATGTATATGCCACTAGTCCATTGGTGAAAGTCTGTCAGAAGTAAATGACAAGATTGAAAGATAAAACACCACATACTTCCTCATGAGCTATAAAACATTGACACAAATTGAGAAGTACTTTGAAGGTTTTAAAGGTAGCACATGAAAATTTACTTGAATGGTTCGAAATGCCATGCATAGGTATTTATGGTGGACACTTTGGAATAACTTGGTTTTCATGGTTTTGGAAGCACGAGCAGCATTCCCGCTCAGTACAAGTGAAGGCTAGCAATAGACTGGGAAGCGACAATCAAGAGAGCAATAACCGTCATAATCATGCTTGCGACAAAATGAAATTAATTGAGACATAAAAGTGATACAAGAACTCTGAGTCAAAATAAATCATCAAGGCTTAATTGACTTTTGTTTTTCAGTCATACGCATGCATGAGCATGTGCCAAGTCAATTCGAATGAATTCTTCAGAGGAGGATACCACAATGTCATACCCTCTATGAATAGAACAATGCAAGCAAACATCAACATAACATGCTACCACTATTAATAAATTGGGACCGATCATGAGAGAACAAGAACTACTAAGCATCCACTAAATGACATATACCTCACATGAACCAACTAAGCATGCTCACATAGATGAGTATATGTACAAAAATGAAAACAAATGGAGTTCATACCAGCCTCTCACCCCAACTCAAGTTGTTGTAGATCATCCTTATTGCTTTTTCACTTGTGTTGCTTCGAATGATAAGAATGAAAACCAAGCTCCATCGGAGTCACGGATAGCTGTCCAACTCTGAAAACACTATACAAAACCAAAAAGAAACAACAAATATTTTTGGGTTTTCGAGTTTTTGAAACAAGAGCAAAAAGAAACAAACAATAAAGCAAAATATTTTTGGATTTTTGAATAACAAACCGAATTTTAAAACTAAGCAAACTAATACTGAAACTTAAAGAAACAAATGAAGAGAAACAACAGAAATATTTTTGGTCTTTTTGTGTTTTGGAATGCAGCAATAAAAGGTAAACAATTAAAAAGAAAGAAAGAAAACTGCAACATGGATATACAAAGTATCGACAAGATATGATATGTAAATGAGTGAGATGTCGATATACCTCCCCCCAAGCTTAGGCTTTTGGCCTAAGTGGAGATCAATCCCATGGTGCCCAGGAAGTGGCGCCTCCATAGTACGACGAGGAAGGCCCTCGTCCTGGTAAGAGCTGGATGACGCTCCAAGGTAAGTGACGGTGTAGCCATCATCAGGTGCTTCTCCCTCCTCCTGGTGCTGCTGGTGAAAGCCTCGCACTCTAAGCTGCTCCTCCAACGCCTCCTTGGAGTACGACCACGGTCTCCTGTGTAAAGGGAACAGATCGGCCTGGGGCAAAGGCACTTCATATTCATCCCCGTTAGTAAATAAAACTTTGTAAACAATGTTTCCTAAATGAGAATTAGGTGTGACAAACTGATGGCCTTTCATAGCAGCAATATCAAGTCTAAAAGGGGTTAGCTTCTCATCAGTAGGACTAACGGAAAGACCTAGATATGCGATAACTCGTGAAGCAACAATTCCTCCATAAATAGGTCCACTAGCAGCCAAACGGCGAGCAATAAGGGCACCAAGGTTGTAAGCAGTGTTACCATTAAGTGCAGCAGCAAGAAAAGCAAGATGATAATTAGAAATGTTACTAGTGTTTTCCCTACCAAGAATGCTAGTAGCAAGATAATAAACGAAATATCTAATGGCAGGGAATTGGATGTTCCTTATCTTGCCGCGCTGAGCGGTGCGGTCATCGTCGTTGGTCACTCCTCGGTAAAGTTCCACAAAGTCTTTGGTGTTCCCTGCAATCTTCTTTGCTGTACCTAAGGAGCAATATCTATGGCAGCACAAAAGTCTCCCAAGCCCATTGTAACAGGCCTGTCATAAATCTTAAATTGGACAGTAGGCGTATAAGATGAATTCACAAATTTAAAACTCTCAACAAAAGTTTTGGTGAGCCAATAATGTTGGTCGCTCTCATCCTGCATATAAGTGGTTAGGCCAACTCTCTGGATGAGGAACATGAAGTCATCAAGCAACCCTGCATTACGCAAAAACTCCATGCATGGAAAGGATGAAGCATTTGGGATTTGGTCACCCCTCCATCTCCAATGTTCGGTGCAATGACATCCTCATCATAGGAACGCCTAACTCGAGTAGATGCCCTCAAAGGCCTTCTCGCTCTCTGAGAATCCCTTTCAAACACCTCACCAAAGGTGTGGTTATGCATTTTCCTTTTCTGAAATTTTTTAACAAACATTATAAAAATTGATTTTGAGACATACAAATGAGGGGAACTACTATATGAACTTGCTAGAGGACTAAACATGCATCAAAACTGATTATATCAACATAGAACAAGCATGCATACTCACTTAACAAGTCACCTACAGCAGCAAAATACTCAAGGTATACTCTACTAAACAAAATTCTACTTGGATACATGGAGGAGTCACATACCGGAGAGCAAATGGTCCAAATTTCAGCAACAAAGATGGGCTGAGCAAGGAGATCGAAAAATCTCGAGCAAGAGCAGCAAGAACACGGGTTTGAGCAATGGTGGTGTGTTTGTCGGGAGAGAGAAAGAAATGAGAGGAAGATGGGTGAGTGGAGGGCCAGGTGGGGCCCACACCATGCCACGGCGCGGCCCACACCCTGCCGCGCGGTGGGGTGGTGTGGTGGCATGGTGGGTCCCCCTGGTCAGCTCCAGGCACTCCCACATTCCTCTTTAAAAATAAAATGGTATAATTTTCAGAAATTTTTGAAAACTTTCATTTTGCACATTTTCTGGATATTTAAATAATAAACTTAGAGCAGAAATAGAATTTTATAAAGACCAGTTTCAACTAAAACTTTGCAAGTTCAGTAACACAACAGTAGGTAAAACAAAGTTGAAGAAAGAAATGTTGTTTAGCTCTTTTATGTATGCAAATACATTTGATAGCAAGGTTGATCAAGTCTTGGCACCAAATAAATTTACATGACACAAATGATTTAAACATCATGAACACTCATGTTACCTTGTATTGTATTGATATGGATCCAATCATAATGTTTTGATATCCTTCTTGATGATCATATATAGGGCAATCAATACTTCCCACTTTGATAGTTTTAAAATTGGAGATGGTATTGACTCCATAAATCTTGTCAACTTTCTTGGGGAAATAAACAGTATGTTCTTTATCATTAACATTGAAAGTTACTTTTCCTTTATTGCAATCAATAACAGCACCTGCAGTATTTAGAAAAGGTCTTCCAAGAATAATAGACATATTATCATCTTCAGGCATTTCAAGAACAACAAAATCAGTCAAAATTAAACAATTGTTAGCTACTTGAACAGGGACATCCTCACAAATGCCAACAGGAACAGCAGTAGATTTATCAGCCATTTGCAAAGATATATCAGTAGGTATCAATTTATCAAGATAGAGTCTCTTATAAAGAGAAAAAGGCATAACACTAACTCCTGCTCCCAAATCACATAAGCAGTTCTAACATAATTATTCTTGATGGAGCAAGGGATGGTTGGTATACCTGGATCTCCAAGCTTCTTAGGAACCTTGCCATTGAAAGAATAATTAGCAAGCATAGTAGAAATTTCCTCATTAGGAATTTTCCTTTGTTAGAAACAATATCTTTCATATACTTTGAGTAAGGAGGCAATTTAATAGCATCAGTCAAAGGAATTTGCAAAACAAGGGTTTCATCCATTCACAAATTTATTATAATGTTCTTCTTCCTTTGATTTTAGTTTCTTAGTTGGAAAAGGCATTTGCTTTTGAACCCAAGGTTCCCTTTCATTACCATGTTTCTTAGCAATGAAATCTTCCTTAGTGTACTTTGTGTTTTTAGTATGCTTTTCAGGTTCCTTTTCACTAACTTCTTTATCAAGAGCATCATTTTATCCTTATCACTATCAAGTTCATTACCACTTTCAGTTTCAGCATCAGAGATAGATATACTATTAGGATCATTAACAGTTTCAGAGGATTCTACAACATTTTTATGTTTCTTCTTCTTTTCTTAGAAGGAGAAACTGGATTTTCAGCTAGTTGAGAATCTTGTTCAATTCTTTTAGGATGTCCCTCAGGATATAAAGGATCCTGAGTATGAGCTCCACTTCTAGTGCTAACATAGACAGGTTTTAATTTTTCCTTAGAAGCATTGGCTAACATGTCTTGTTGCACTTTAGTGAGTTGATCAATTTGAGTTTGAACCATATGGAAATGTTTAATAAGCATCTTAACATCATTGGAGGTTCTCTCCACAATATCATGCAACTTACTAATAGCTAGAGAATTTTCATGCAAATGATTCTCTACTCTCATATTAAAATTATCTTGCTTAATAACATAATTATCAAATTCATCTAAGCATTGATCAGGTGGTTTAGAGTAGGGAATATCTCCTTCATCGAACCTGTGGAGAGAGTGAACCTCAATTATGGATGGATGAGGAATTGGCTTACACAAATCTTCAATAGGTGGAAGGTTCTTCACATCTTCAGATTTAATACCCTTCTCAATGAGAGTCTTCTTGGCCTCCCTCATTGTTTCATCATTCAATTCAATCATACCTCCCCTCTTCTTTGATATTGGTGTCGGTGTAGGTGTGGGGGTCGGCGCAGGTAGAGTCCAATCATCATAATTCTGGCTGATTTTAGCCAATAATTCTTCAGCTTCTTCAGGGGTTCTTTTCCTGAAAACACAACTAGCACAACTATCCAGATATGCTCTAGATTCAATAGTTAGTCCACTGTAAAATATATCAAGTAGATCATGCTTTTCCAAATCATGTCCAGGCCGAGCTCTGATAAGAGAGCAAAACCTTGTCCATGCCTCTGGAAGTTTCTCTTCATCTTCCTGGTCAAAGTTATAAATTCTTTGCAAAGCATCATGTTTAGCACTAGCAGGGAAATATTTCTGAAAGAAAACATCAAGCAAACCAGTAGGACTAGTAATAGAACCAGGAGACAAGTTGTTATACCAAGCTTTAGCATCATCTTTTAATGAGAAAGGAAAAATCTTAGCAACAAAGTAGCTACGCTTCTTAATATCATCAGAAAATAAGCCACTCAAAGTAGAGAGCTCATTCATGTGCTCTACAGCACTTTCACTCTTAGTGCCACAAAAAGGAGTTTTCTCAACAATAGATATATGAGATAAATCAAGAGAAAAATCATAATCCTTATCTTTAATGTTTATAGGAGAAGTGGCAAACTTAGGATCAGGTGACAACTTGTATTTAACAGCATGTTGTGCAAGAAAATTTCTCATATTACTTGCACCAGTAGTAGCATTACATTTATCAATAAAATCATCATCAAGTTCCACATAAGTTTCATCAGGATCATCATCACAAGTATAATCCCTTAACTCAGGTGAATAAACAGGAGTAGTAGGACTTCCATTAGGTGTTCTAGTATTTTCAAGTTGTTTAGACTTAGCAATAGCAGCATCTAAAAGTGGACCTAATGAAATATTCTCATCAATCACAGTAGAAGCATCATCAACATTATCAGAGGCAATTTCAGATTCAGCAGTAGTACCAACACGTGAAGATTGTGGTGGTGTAACAAGTTGACTCAATACAGATGGTGAGTCAAGAGCAGCAGAGGTACTAAGTGTCGTACCTTTTCTTGTAGTGGAGGGCAATACATGGACCCTCTCATCACGAGCTTTACCCATGATGAATAAATTTCAGCGAGCAGTATAGATCACAAGTGAACTCCCAAATAAAGCTATGCTCCCCGGCAACGGCGCCAGAAAATAGTCTTGATGACCCACAAGTATAGGGGATCGCAACAGTCTTCGAGGGAAGTAAAACCCAATTTATTGATTCGACACAAGGGGAGCCAAAGAATACTTGAGAGCCTTAACAGCGGAGTTGTCAATTCAGCTGCACCTGTGAATAGTCTTGCTCGACACAGATTATCAGTAGCAACAGTTTTATAGCAGTAGTAGCGGTGAAATAATAGCAGCAGTAAACAGAGACAGCAGTAGTGATTGCAGTAAACAGTAGGATTAAAACACTGTAGGCATAGGGATGGATGAACGGGCGCTGCATGGATAAGATAGCTCATATAATAATCAAGACATAGGCATTGCAGATAATAATGATAAAGCATCCAAGTACTAAGTAAACGTAGGCATGTGTTCCGTATATAGTCGTACGTGCTCGCAATGAGAAACTTGTACAACATCTTCTGTCCTACCAGCCGGTGGCAGCCGGGCCTCAAGGGAATCTACTGGTAATTAAGGTACTCCTTTTAATAGAGTACCGGAGCAAAGCATTAACACGCAGTGAACACATGTGATCCTCACATCGCAGCCATTCCCCTCGGCTGTCCCAATTATTGTCACTTTGGGACCGCGGGTTCCGGACAACAATATGTGTATACAACTTGCAGGTATGATCAATAAACAGTGCATATCATTATGAAACAATAACATGTTCAGATCTGAAATCATGGCACTCGGGCCCTAGTGACAAGCATTAAGCTCAACAAGTTGCAACAACATCAATAAGTACTAACAACGGATACTGGGCACCATGCCCTAATGATCTTATAGCTTATTACATGAACAATCTCATCCAATCCCTACCATCCCCCTCAGCCTACAGCAGGGAATTACTCACACATGGATGGGGGAAACATGGATGGTCGATGGAGAAGCGTCGGTGATGATGATGGCGATGATCTCCTCCAATTCCCCGTCCCGGCGGAGTGCCAGAACGGAGTTTCTGGTCCCCGAAATAGGTTTCGCGATGGTGGCGGCGTACGGTGATGTTTCTGGATGAAGTGGACGACCCCCCGACGTTTTTAGGTCAGAAGGGTTAAGTAGTCGAAAGGGGGACTCGGGGAGGTGCCCGAGGCACCCTCCTCATAGGCTGGCGCGGCAGGCCCTTGGGCCGCGCCACCATGTGGTTTGGGCCACTCGTGGCCCATCTCCGCCTCCCCTTCTGGCTCCGTGAGTCTTCTGGTAAAATAGGAGGTTTGCGATCTTTTCTGGTGTTTTTCCCGAAAGTTGACTTTCTGCACAAAAACAAGACACCAGGGCAATTCTGCTGAAAACAGCGTTAGTCCGCATTAGTTGTATTCAAAACACACAAGTTAGAGGTAAAACAATAGCAAAAGTGTTCGGGAAAGTAGATATGTTTTGGACGTATCAAGCAGCAGCAACCTCTCGAGAAGCAGCAGAAACAGAAACAGGAAGCATCTAAACCACCCCAGCAAGCGTCGCAGAACCAACCTAAGCAGTCAGACCCTGCCAAGACCTCGAGCGCATCACCTCTGCCTAAGCCAACTCAGGTTTCCTTTGGCACAACTCCAACAACCTCAGATAAGCAGATGGTCGCTAGCAAACCGGTTTCCGCCGCTCCATCAGTGACTCGGGTGCATGATCAGCTCTCTGAGGCGATCACTCGCGCCCGCCTTAGTGGCCAGGTTCTGCCGAATCTCCGCACTCCGAGCGGCGACAACCTCGGCTCCGCAGAGCAGTTTGTTAAAGCTTGGAACACTGCGGACCTTGCCGAAGGCTCGACTACCTCAGCGTCGCCACATCCGGCTGGTCCTAGCCGGATGTTTCAATCACTACATTCTGTGCAAGCCTCGGTCACTGAAGCTAACCGGGTCTTCGAGGTAATATTGCCGAATCTTACACTTATTTCATCATGATCAATCTACACTATCCCCAGTCCCCGCGATTCGGGTCGAACGACTGATACTCCTCCGAGTAAGAAAGTCATTCGGCTTGAATCTCTAAAACTTGATCATAAACTTTGTCTTAGCTGAACAAAACTCGTGGGACTCCCAGTCCCCGAGTCTCTTTTCAAATTGATTCAGTCCACTTTCTTTTTTATTAATCTCGGGCCTCCAGTCCCCGAGATTTGTTTAAGCTTCATGCTGCTAGTCTCGTGTGCCAGTCCCCGAGACTCTTTTTACGCCATTAACTCCTTTTCTTTCAGGAAACCACGACTGCTCGCAGCCGGATCTTTAAACAGCTAGTCCTGCAGCACCAGGCCCTCCAAGCTTCCTTTGATGCGCAAAGTGAGGAGATGAAAAAGAAAGATCAGGAGCACAAGCGCGCTTTATCGGAGGAGAAGTCAGAAGTGATCCGGCTCCTGCGGGAGCTTGACCGGGTTGAAAAGGTGAAGGAGAAGGTCAAGAAAGACCGGGACACGCTGCAGAGGGAAAAAGACTCCATCCAGAAGGAGCGAGACACTTTCAAAGCCGGGCTTGAGAAGCGGGCTGAATTGGACAAGAAAATCCAAACTCACGTTGCAGACGCTGAAGCCGAAGCTAAAGCGGCAAAAGATGATCTGGCTGCTCACAAGGCGATCAGCGCGAAATGGCTTGCTGATCTTGCTAAGCTCAACGAAGACATGGATCGTAAGTTTGCCAAATCTCTTCTCTCCCTTCTGCTCTTATCTGATTCATAATTTTTTGTTCCCTCCCGTCTAACTCCAGGAGCATCTCCTTGCCCTCGGCTGGCTCCACGCAACGTTGTAGCACCTCGGTTGCACTCCTTTTGTATAACTCCTTATTTATGATGGTGTAGCCCTTGGACCTCCTCTGCACTCGCCTAGCTTCGGTTTCATCTTTCGGCAAACTCCCCTCCGACATGAACTTCATGATTTCTTCAGCCCATTCCGGTACTGGATGTAAAGGGAATAAGTGTTCATCTATTTCCACTGGTTCGGCCGCCATTATCTCTTCTATCAGCCTTTGTCCATTCCCTAAGATTCGGTTAGCACCATCTTCCTCTCTTCCCCTTTTTCCTAAGATTTGGGTAGCATTCCCGAGTCTCGGTGCGCAGTCCCCGGGTCCTCCCAAATGTACCCGACATCAACATTCATAGGAACAGCTTCAGATTCTTGCTTCGGTATAAAAATCGACTCGGAATCAGGTGAAGGTTTGATTGAAGGGATCCTTAGGTGATTCAAGGATATCCCGGGTGGGATTGCATCCCTAGACGACCCGAGTTTTGACAAGATATCAGCAGCTTCGTTCTCCAGCCGAGGTATGTGCTTGTACTCGCAGCCTTCAAAAAACCCTGAAATTTTCTGGACATGAAATCGATATAGTGCCATATTGGCATCAAGGGCATCCCAATTTCCAGAAGACTGCTGCACCACTAAATCTGAATCACCAAAACATTCTATACGGCGGATGCCGATGTCCTTAGCCACATTAAGCCCATGGATCAGTGCCTCATATTCGGCCACATTGTTTGATGCTGAAAAATGAATCTGCAACACATATCGCAACTGATCTTGCTTCGGTGATGTGAGTACTATCCCAGCACCCAGTCCGATTTTGGTTTTGGAGCCATCAAAGTGCAACTTCCAGTAATTGTAATCTGGCCTTGGTGGCTCATATTGCATCTCGGCCCAGTCACAAAGGAAATCCGGTAAAGCCTGTGACTTGATAGCATCTCTCCTCTCATAATGCGGGGTGTAAGGAGACACTTCAATTGCCCATTTGGCAACTCGGCCAGTCGCATCTTTGCACCCAATGATCTCCGAGATTGGAGCTTCACATACTACGGTGATCGGGTGCTCCTGGAAGTAATGTTTCAACTTCTTGACCGCCAGGTATACACCATATGTCATCTTCTGGTAGTGAGGATAATTCTGCTTCGAGGTTGAGATCACCTCGCTTAAATAGTACACCGGTCTCTGCACGGATTTACCCTCCTCTTCTCGCTCTACCACAACCACCACACTCACGACCCGGTTAGTGGCCGCAATGTAGAGTAGCATTGGCTCATTTGGCAAAGGTGATGCCAAAATTGGTGCAGTGGACAACATCTTTTTCAATTCATTGAAAGCCGAGTCTGCCTGCGGGGTCCATGTGAACCCGGTGCTCTTTTTCATCAGTTGATATAAGGGTAAAGCTTTTTCTCCTAGCCGACTCACAAACCGACTCAACGAGGCTAGACACCCGGTGAACTTTTGTACATCTTTTAGACATTTAGGCAATTTCATTTTTCTATGGCTCGGATCTTAGCCGGATTCACCTCAATACCTCGGCTCGATACAAGGAAACCGAGCAACTTTCCAGCCGGGACACCAAAGGTACATTTATCCGGATTCAATTTTAACCGATACTTTCTTAAGTTCACAAATGTTTCCTCGAGATCCTCGAGGAGAGTGCGTTTTTCTTTAGTTTTGATGACGATATCATCGACATACACTTGCACATTTTTGCCCATTTGGAGTGTAAGCATTTCTGCATACATCTCTGATAAGTTGCACCGGCATTTCTCAAACCGAAACACATGACACGATAGCAATACGCCCCATACGGGGTAATAAAAGCAGTCTTTATTTGATCTTTGGGGTTCAGTGGTATCTGGTGAAAACCAGAGTACGCATCAATAAAAGACAACAACTCACACCCAGCAGTAGAATCGATCACTTGATCAATCCGAGGTAAAGGAAAGGGATCCTTCGGGCACGCCTTGTTCAGGTTGGTGAAGTCGATGCACATACGCCACACCTTGACCACCGCTGGTTCGTCCTTCTTTTTTCTACCAAAACGGGATTGGATATCCAGTCTGGATGCAACACCTCCATAATGAATCCGGCTGCAAGTAGCTTAGCCAGCTCATCAAGCACCACTTTTCTTCGATCGTCTGAAAGACGCCGAGTCGGTTGCCTCACCGGCTTCACCTCCGGCCTGACAAATAAAGAGTGCTCTGCCAACTCCCTCGGAACACCAGGCAGGTCCTTAGCCGACCATGCGAAGATATCCCGATTCTCACGGAGGAAGTGACAGAGCGCGCTTTCCTATTTCTCGCCCAACCCGGCACCAATGATGGCCATGCGCTCCGGATTCTCCGGGTCAATGGGGATCTTCTTTGTCTCCTTGGGCACCTCAAATGTTGCACCTGCATCCGGATTGGTCATGGCCAGCACGCCGAGCTGAGCTGACTTGCCATTGCCACTACTTCATGCATCTTGCTCTTCTCCGCCTGGATCACCAACGACTCGGCTAAGGTGGAACCAACCGTGGCACACTGTATGGCCTTCTTGTAATCTCCCACAACGGTGATGATACCATTTGGGCCAGGCATCTTCATCTTGAGGTAGGCAACATGAGTGGATATCATGAACTTGGCTAATGCCGGCCTGCCGAGCAGAGCATGGTATGGGCTCTCCAAGTCTACCACCTCGAATTCGAGACTCTCCAGTCTGTGATTGTCCTTGGTACCAAACAGCACATCCACCCAGATCTTTCCCATTGGGGAACAAGACACCCCGGGTACTATACCATGGAAGGTGCAACTGCTCTGCTGCAGCTGATTCGGCGAATAACCCAACTTGACCATTGTGTCCCGATACATGATGTTTATAGCACTGCCATTGTCAACCAAGACTCGAGTGAATTTCACATTAATCTTGGTCCAACCAAAGTCGGATCCACCACCAGTGCGTAGTTTCCTGGGCTTGGCATAACCCTGGGATTATCAGCCCTACTCCAAGTGATCTCCTGCTCGGACCAGTTCAGGTATTTTGGTACTGCTGGTGTGACTGCATTCACCTCCTTCGCCCTTCGTAGCTGACTTTTTTGTCAGTTGGCTCGGTCACAAAAACCACATAGCTTTGATGAGCTTCCTTGTAATCATTTCCGGGGTATCCACCTTGCCGACTTGGACCAGCATTGTTGTTGCCTCCCATATTTACCAGGTTAACCGGCTTTGTGGCTGCCGGCCTTGGAGCTCCTTCGTTCACCGGGGTTGCATTGGCTCCGGATAAAGGCGTATTTGGCCTGAAATTCGGTCTAGGAGCACCTCTCTGAGGTGGCCCTCTCTGACCTTCCGCCTGGATGCGATGATGCCAGCTACAATTCCGAGTTGAATGATTGGCCGGCTTGCGTGGGTCTGTTGTGTGATAACGGCAAGGCCCATCTATCATTGCCTCAAAAGTTAAAGGTGGACTCGGTCCATCCCACACTTTCTTTGCCCAAGCACCTTGATTCGGCCTCCAAGCTGGACCCTCATTTTTTGGTCTCTGGCTATCAGGATGATCCATATTTACTGCAGCAACCTGATCTGAACCGTATCTGTAATCCGGATCTCTCCTTTTATAACCGAACTCATGTCGGTCACTGGGCCTCAATGGTCCTGTTCGGTTGTTGACCGGTTGCCTCCTGCTAGTTCCCACCGCATCCAACGCTGGCTGCGTCGGATCGCCAAGAGCATATGTATCTGCTATCCGGATCATTTCCGCCAGGGTCTTTGGCATATCCCTCTGGAGCTTCTGCCAAAGCGGGGTGCCATGTCGGCAACCCTGCGCAAACCAAGAAATGGCCTGCTCCTCCACGACACCTTCACAAGAATTGCGAATGTTGCTCCACCGAGTCAAAAATTCTCGGTCTGTCTCCCGCTCTTCCTGCCTGCACGCAGACAAGAGCTGAGGTCGGTTTGGCCTCTTGTACGTGCTGGAGAAGTTGCTGTAAAACGCCTGCTCCAAATCCATCCAAGAGTTGATACTACCCTCTGGTAAGTTATTCAGCCAAATCCGGGCTGGCCCTTCCAACATATGCGGGAGATACCGGACCGCCCATCGGCGATTGCCCCCCGCAATGTGCACCGAGGATACATAGTCTATCAGCCAATCCTGCGGCTTAGTGCTGCCGTTATACGGCTTTGTGATTCGGCCAAGCTGAAACAACGGCACATTCGGCTCGTTCATGATCCTAGGCCCAAAGCAAGGAGGACCTGGTGGGCCTTGCTCTTCCAGCCTCTCGGACTGATAAATCCTATCCAACCTGAGACGCTGATCATCCGGAGCCAATGTCCGAGGTCCCAGCCTGGACGCAAGTGCATTATCATACGTTTGGTATCCGGCTCGCGCCATAGCCGAATTACCATCATCATAGTGGTAGCCCGCCTGGCCACCACCTTGTTGCTGCGCTTGCACCATCACTTGCTGCTCCTGCCGGGGTTGATTCTGCCCAGGAGGACGAGGTGGTTGACCTCGGCCAGCCGAATTGCCCCTTCCGGCTCCCGGATTGCCTTGACCGCCATTGTTTCTGCTCTGGCCACCTCTTCCTTGTGCCGCTAGCTGCTTGCCGGCATACTCGGCATCATAGGCCTGCAGCTGCTTGCTCTTGCCCGAATTCACGCACTGGGCCCGGTCAACTCCGACATGCGGAGATGACGCTTGCCCCTTGGATCTCTGGCTAACAGCCTTAGCCGACACTACCACTCGAGAACCACCGGCGTCCGGATTAGCTTTCCGGAAAGCCTCATTCTGCCGGTTACACACATCAACCAGCTCATTGACTCTTTCTGCCTGCTTGCGCCAAGCATCCCCGGTTAAAGTGGTCAACTCGGCTCGCGCTGCCGCTGCAGCCCTAAGATTTTTGGCCGGGGAGCTATACACCGGCTTGCCCGTACCCGATCTATGACTAGTAGCCTTACTCGAGCTCGACCTTGCAGCTCTAGCTAATTCATCATTGAGGTCCTTACCTCTGTTGCGCAAATCTGCTCTTTTGCGTGGGTGAGACACTACCGGAGTGAAACCATCGGTGATACCATTGGCAGCATTGTATTCTCTCATGTCTCTATCAAATGCTTGCCTAGATTCCACCACTAACCGGGCTTCTCTTTGCAACCTCAGGCGCTCTGCCTCTAGCTGAGCTATAGTAAGCTCTACATTCGCCCCAGGTGCCACTGGCCGAGCTAACTTTTCCAGGACATCCTCTAAGGGAGCCTCCCTACTTGACATACCAAGTGGACCAACCGGATCTGGTTTCTCCTTTGGGAACTTTGCCGTCCGAGTCGGCTTGTCAACCGGATCGGTTGGCGTGATCAGCTCCTCGGGTATGCTATTGCCGGCATCTCCTTTGCCAGCACCAGCGCTTGCTCCGGTCATCATCACTTCCACGCTACTCCCGGGGCGAGCGCTACGCCGTCCGAGAGCTGCGCGGTGAGAAGGAGGGTCCTCGGCCACGAGCACCTGCGCCGGGTACTCGCGAACGCCTCGATAGCAACGTAGGTGACGAAGCTACCGAGCATCATCAGGAAGCCATGCTCGGGGAAGGGCTTGCTGGCGAAACACCCTGCATTGTCGCTGACGAAGGTGAACTCGCCGATCTTGGCGACAAGCCCGAAAGAACACGCTCGCCTGAGCCCGTCCGGATGTAAACTCCCTCCAACGCCTCAATCTGCCCCACGGTGGGCGCCAACTGTCGTGGTGGGATCACGGCAGATGCCATAGGTATGGCTAAGATGGGGCCGAAAGTGCGTTGGGGGAACCGGGGAGGGTTTATGCACTCAAGATGTGCACAAGCAAGAACACACAAGAAACCGCAAGAACATGAACAAGAAACCAAGAAAGCAAGAACACAAAGCACACCACGATTTACCCTGCTTCGGGGCCCTCTTGCGGAGGTAACACCCCTACTGCAGCACTAGCCTACTCTCTTTATATCTCAATAGTGACAAGTACAGTATGCTCCTCGAGCTGTATGAAGCAACAATGGTGAGAGCTCACGATGAAGAAGAAGCTACAAGGGGGGAAAATGAGCTCTGGGGTTTTTTTCTCACACAGGAGGTGGTGGTGCTGTATATAAAGGCTCGCCGAGTTACTTCTTTGCCCCTGGCTCCATGAGACAATGGCATTGCCAAGAGGAAAAGGACAAGCCTCTGCCCCCTGTCAATCCAACGGCCAGACTGTCAGGCCTATCTTGCCCCTTCGGGCAATGGCAGCTGTAGCCCACCGGGTCTAGGTCACATCCTCTTTCCCGAATTGGCCGAGTCAGCTCCTAGGTTGCTGTGCTCCCAGGAATCCCGTGTCTTGACCTGGCTGTCGAGTCCTAGCAGGCCTATCTTGCCACTTCGGGCAATGGCAGGCGTAGCCCACCGGGTCTAGGCCATAGCCCCTTTCCCGAATTGGCCGAGTCAGCTCCTAGGTTGCTGCGCTCCCAGGAATCCCGTGTCTTCTGAGCCTCGGGCAGGAGGCCGGCAGGACCCGTGAACTTTACTGACATTACTCGGCCCCTGTGCATTATCCGACATTGCTGGTAAGCCGGGTTCTTCCAGGCAACCTGGCTAGCTGAGCCGGATCTCTTCCCTGGCTACCCGGCTAGCCGAGCCGGATCTCTTCCTCTGATCCGGCTAGAGTTTGCCTGATGCTTCTTGGTCTCTTCCTGTATTTAAACATGATCGGTCCGAGTGATCCGGTTTGTGAGACCCGGATTGACCTTCCTTTCCACTTCATAGCTCCCAACACTACCTCTTTGCCCTACCTGGGGGCAACCCCCCGACAAACATAATTGGCAAGAAATAACTAACACAAGCAACAAGAATTAATTACTACAAGCAACAATTTGCAAACAACACATAATAATCAACAAAAAAAAATTTGTTGGCTCTCATTTTTGGAATAATAATACTGATAATATTTTTGGGATGTTACAGATCCTTCCCCCCTTAAAATAAATCTCGTCCCGAGATTTGCTAGGCTTAGGTACTAAAGAGGTCTGGGAATTCGCTCCAAGATAATCTTCGCGTTCCCAAGTTGCTTCTTCTTCAGAGTGGTTAGTCCACTGGACTTTGTAAAATTTGATCGCGCGTCTTCGGGTAACACGAACATCTTCTTCGAGAATCTTGAGAGGTCTCTCACGATAAGTCAAATCTTGGTTCAGGTCGATGGAGAGGTGGTCGATGTTTTTGAAAACATCAGGCTGGTCAGGAACTTCAAGACACTTCCGGAGCAAGGAAATGTGGAAGACATCATGATAATCTCCTAACTCTTGGGGCAATTCTAGCTGATAGGATACTTCTCCTCGACGAGCAATGACCTTGAAGGGTCCAATATACCTTGGCGCTAATTTTCCTTTGACATGGAAACGCTGCATTCCTTTAAGGGGTGTCACTCGGAGATAAACATAATCTCCGACACTGAAAGTGAGATCACGGCGCTTGGTGTCAGCGTAACTCTTCTGACGGGATTGGGCAGTTTTGAGGCGTTCACGAATAAGCTGAACTTGCTCTTCAGCTTCACGGAGGGTATCTGGTCCGAACAATTTGCTTTCTCCGGTATCGGACCAATTCAGGGGTGTACGACACTTCTTGCCGTAAAGGGCTTCAAAAGGGGCCATTTGCAGACTGGACTGATAACTGTTGTTGTACGAGAACTCTGCAAACGGAAGACAATCTTCCCACTTGGAACCATAGGATAGAACACATGCGCGAAGCATGTCCTCCAATATCTGGTTCACTCGCTCAGTTTGGCCATCGGTCTGGGGATGATAAGCTGTGCTAAATGCTAACTTGGTTCCGAGGGCTTCATGAAGGGATTTCCAGAATCTTGAGGTGAATTGCGTGCCTCTATCAGATACAATCTTCTTAGGCACACCATGCAGGCTCACTATTCTGGAAATATACAAGTCTGCCTTGATGTCCCGATAAGTGGTATTGACAGGAATGAAATGGGCAACCTTGGTCAGTCGATCAACGATGACCCAGATTGAATCATGGCCTCGGTTGGATCTTGGAAGTCCGGTAATAAAATCCATTCCAATCTCATCCCACTTCCACTCGGGAATTTTCAAAGGTTGAAGCAATCCAGCGGGTCGCTGATGTTCAGCCTTAACTCGCTGGCAGATGTCACACTTGGCTACGAAAGAACCAATCTCTCGCTTCATTCCATGCCACCAAAATCTTTCTCGAAGGTCTTGGTACATTTTGGTTCCGCCGGGGTGGATTGAATAAGGGGTCTCATGGGCCTCCTTCAGGATTAACTCCTTAAGTTCCGTGACATTGGGCACACAGATACGGTCATTGAATTTCAGCACTCCTTCAGCATCTTCGGTAAAACCGGGTGCTTTGCCGAGGGAAATTTTTTCTAATTCCTTCAATGCTTTCATGACCTTTTTGGGCTTCTTTGATTTGATCCATCAGGGTTGGGGCTAACTCTAAATTGGCGAGATAACCATGGCTAACAAGTTCTAGTCCAAAATCTTTGAACTCTTTGAACAAGGCTGGCTGTTCGGCTTGGATCAGGCATTCAGGGTGCAGGGTTTGCGACTAAGGGCATCGGCAACTACATTAGCCTTTCCGGGTGATAATGGATTCCAATATCATAATCCTTGATTAATTCCATCCATCTCCTCTGTCGCAGGTTCAATCTTTCTGGGTGAAAATATACTTCAAGCTTTATGATCCGTATAGATCTCACAGCGATGTCCCGCAAGATAGGGACGCCACGTTTTGAGAGCAAGAACAACAGCAGCTAACTCCAGGTCATGGGTTGGGTAATTCTCTTCATGCGGTCGCAACTGCCGGGACAGATACGACACAACTTTGCCTTCTTGCATCAGAACGCAACCAAGTCCGAGGCGTGATGCATCGCAATACACGTCGAAACTCTTGGTGACGTCTGGCATAATCAAAATTGGGGCTGAGGTTAGTCTCTTCTTCAGTTCTTGGAAACTATCTTCACACTTCTGAGTCCATTCAAATTTCTTGTCCTTCTTCAACAGTTGGGTCATGGGTTTGGCTATACTGGAAAATCCTTCAACGAACTTGCGGTAATAACCGCGAGTCCGAGAAAGCTTCGGATTTCAGTCACACTGGTTGGGGATAACCAGTCAACAATGGCTTGGATCTTCTCGGGTCAACAGAAATTCCTCCGGCAGATACAACATGTCCGAGAAATGCCACTTCACTGAGCCAAAACTCACACTTGCTAAGCTTGGCATACAGCTGGTGCTCTCGGAGGTCTCCAAAACTAGACGCAGGTGTTCAGCATGCTCTTCTTCGGTCTTGGAATAAATAAGGATGTCATCAAGGAAAACTACCACGAACTTGTCGAGGTATTCCATGAAAATCTTGTTCATGAGATTCATGAAATAGGCTGGGGCATTGGTCAGACCAAAAGACATCACGGTGTATTCAAACAAACCGTAACGAGTGGTGAAGGCGGTCTTGGGAATGTCTGTCTCTCTGATCTTCAACTGATGGTATCCTGTCCGAAGATCGATCTTGGAAAAGACTCGGGCTCCGTTCATTTGATCGAACAGATCCTCGATCTTGGGAAGAGGGTACTTGTTTTTAATGGTCACGTCATTCAGCTTGCGATAATCCACACACAGGCGTGTGGTACCGTCTCTCTTGTCCACAAAAATAATGGGTGATCCCCAAGGTGAAGCGCTTGGGCGAACAAGTCCTTTGCTGAGCATATCTGCCAATTGCTTCTTCAACTCAACCAGCTCTTCCGGATTCATCCGATAAGGTCTTTGGGATATAGGGGCGGTTCCTGGGATAAGCTCAATTATGAACTCAATTTCCCGGTCTGGCGGCATACCAGGCAATTCTTCAGGGAAAACATCTGAATAGGTGAACAACACGGATCTCATCTAGGGCAGGTCGAGCTATGCTCTCATGGCAGCCTGGGTGAGATGTTGGTTTCAGACACATACTCCACTTCTACTTCTTTGTCGGTGGTGATGGATACAGCTCTTCTGGCACAGTCAATTCGACCATGGTACTTGGCTAACCAATTCATACCGAGTATAACATCGATGCCTTGGGTTCCCAGAACAATTAAGTTAACTGGAAACTTTTCTCCTTTGATCTCAAGGGGTACATCGGAGCAAAACATCTTGGTCTCTACGGTGGATTCTGGGATTTGGATGACCATGGGTTTGGGTAAGAGGCTCTCGACTAAACCTCCCTTAGCAACAAATTCTTGGGTAACAAATGAATGGGTAGCACCAGAATCAAACAGAACAGTTGCAGGTACTGAGTTGACAAGGAACGTACCCAGCACAACATCCGGCGCATCCTGAGCTTCTTCAGCATTGATGTGGTGCAGACGACCCTTGGCAACAGCAGCATTTCCGCGGGGTGCGGCATTCTTGCCATTTCCATTTCCATTGCGGCCTTGACCATTGTTCGGTGCCGGCGCATTGGGGCGCTGAACATTCCTCTTGGGATTGGGCATTTCTGGAGTAGTGACCCTTGTTGCCGCATTCAAAGCAGACAACATTGGCATTGGGGTGAAGTTGTTGAAGTTTCCTCCGGGACGGTTATTGTCATTGGGGCGGTTGAAGTTGTTTGGGCGGTTAGGGAAATTGGGGCGTGGAGCTTGGGGTGGACGATAAGCAGGCCTGGGTTTTGCTGAAAGATACGAGGCTTCTGGCTGCTCGAACCTTCCTGAGCATTCATCCTCCTCTTGCGACCTTCATACATAGACTTGCGCTTGGTCTCCAGCTGGATGGCTTTGTCCACAAGTGACTCCAGATCACGGAAGTCATGGATAACCAGAGCACACTGCAGTTCATCATGAAGTCCACTCATGAAACGCTCCATCTTCTTCTCTTCTTTGTCGGTGTCATCAGGAGCATACCGAGATAAGTCGGTAAACTCATCCAGATAACCGACCACATCTCTACTTCCCTGCCTCAGCTTGCGGAACTCATCCTTCTTCCTCTCAATAAGTCCGCTGGGAATATGCTTCTTGCGGAACTTCTCCTGGAACTCAGCCCAGTTGATAACATGACCAGCTTGCTGGAGAGCCTTGGTAGTTTCCCACCAAGCTCGTGCAGGTCCAGCGAGATAGTGGGTTGCATACAACACTTTCTCATTTTCTCCCACAGCAGCAACTTCCAGATTGTTGTCGATGGTGCGAAGCCAATCATCGGCTTCCAGTGGGTGAAGTCCCTTGGAGTAGGTGGGTGGGTTGGTCTTCTGGAAATCGCCTAAGGTGGATCGCTGGTTTCCATCGCCATTGCCATTACCACCATTGTTGTTGTTGTTGTTATTGTTGTTGTTGTTGTTATAAGCGGCTGCGAGTTGCTGTAGGGCAGCGAGATGAGCTTGGCGCTCTTGCCGGGCATTTTCACGTTCCTCCATGATAAGCGCGAGAAGTTGGGCGGGGGTTGGGTCCGGTGGTGGTGGTGCTCCTCCTTCCGCACGACGGGGCGGCATCCTGAAGCACACCGGGTATAAGAGGCAAGGCAAGAAAAGTTCGACTAAGGGAAAAGACGATTTCGCAAGTGGTTGATTAATTTAAGGATTATATGAAAATATTTCACACAGATCAAACAAGACAAACATACTTATATTTCACAAACATCACATCAAGGAGTTCACATCAACATCAAGCTTACAACATCAAGCTTACAACATCACCTTACATCTAAGATACATAACATCTGGTTTCCAAAAGAACCACTACTTCGACTCGACTAGCGATAGGGGTCAACCTAATCCTGCGGTAGTGATCAAGTCACTCGCCTACTGAGGTGGAACCTCCAGCTCTAACACGTCAGCATCTGACTGGTAGGGTGGCTCCTCGGGATCCTCCTCCTCGTCCTCGAGAACTGCATCGAGTGGCTCCTCCTCCTCGTCCTCGAGTACTGCCTCGAGTGGCTCCTCCTCCTCGTCAACTAACTCCTCCTCATCATCCTCCTCCTCACAATCCATCTCCTCCACGAAGTCATCATCGTCACTGAGGAAAGCGTTGTTCTCCTTGCGGAGATCCTCGCCCTCCTCCTCCATCTCGTCAGTATGGTGCTCTAGCTCCTCGATCAGCTGGTCCTGCTCTGCCACCTTCTTGCGGAGCTTCACGATGGTCCTCCTCAGCTGGGCCCTCTTCGTGAGAAGAGCGACCTTCTCCTCCAGCAGCTTCTCCTCATTCTCGCGAATCTCAACAAGCGAGATGCGATCAAAGTGAAGCTGAACCTTAGTGCGCATCAGATCATCCTGGGTGTAGTGAAGTAAGAGCTCCATGTCCAGGATGTAGCTCCCAAACATCGGGTGGTAAGGGTAGGAGTAGGGTGTCCGTCGCTGTTGCGCCTCCCGTAGAACCGGAAACGGGAGTTTGCCAACTCCGTCTTGTGCTCCTCACAAAGTCGGGCTAGCAACCTCTGTGCGGCAGTACAGAGACCGTCAACCCAGATGAGGCCTTGGTGGTGAAGATGATCGTCCTGGAACTGGGAGACTTGATGTTCCTGCGAACTGACGACTCGATGAGCCAACTCAGTCTCCCGACTCCGTGAACGTCAACCTGAGCTCCTTTGAACTCTGGAGCGGGGCGACCTAGCAGCTTGCTCAACTCGAACAAGTCCCTCTCGAACGTCAGCTTGCTGTCCTTCTCAAGCTGAACGAACTCAGTCCAATGGAGTGCCATCTACAATTTTTAACAAAATTTTAAGTTAGTTAGGTGACAAGTGTATCAAAATTTTAAATGTAGTAGGGCAACAAGTGAGTCAATTTTTAAGCTTAATGAGAAGTGTGCAAAATTTTAAGGATACAGGGAAAATGTATATTTAATGAGAGTAAAATTTTGCATAAGTAAGAGGATTGGAGATAAGCAGTTTTCGAAAATACTTCACTCCTTTCTTTTAGAAATTAATCTTTTGTAACATTTGTCTAACGACCATGCTAACTAAGGTTTCCTAAAGTCAGGATGGCTCTGATACCAAGTCTGTGGGGACCCCGGACTAGCTGTCCGAAATACCCGATTATGCTTAACACAACGATCCCGTGATCAGTCTGTCGTTGCACATAATCCGAATTGGATACCAAAGTTTACATCCATTACAATACCGAATTAAAAGTCTTACATAAATGGTCATTTAGACCAAGTCTTACATAGGTGCCTTCATGGGCCAAACCAAAATATCAGCGGAAGCTACGGCGTAGTAGACATCATATTCTAACGATGACAACCCGACAGGCAGCTGACTTGTGGAGATCCTTAGTTGGCGTAGAAGTCGCCATACTCCTGCTCGGCGTAGTGCTCCTCCTCGTAGTCTGGCTAGGTCAATAGCCAGGGACGAAACCAATATGAGTACATTTGAATGTACTCGCAAACTACCCCAACATGAGTATGCACTAGTTTTATTTTAATTTACAACTTTTATTTATTTAAAACATCTCTATATCTTTATTGAAAAAGGTAAGAAGAGTTTTATAACTATCTTTAAAGAAACCACCATTTTATCTGTTTCTCCAAAACTCTCCTTTTTCCGACCATAGCCCGTCATGGTCCACTTCCTCCAACAACCTCATACCGATCCGTTGGTATAGGTGTAAGGAACATTCTCCACTTCATTTTCTTTTAAAACTCAAAGTCTTTTAAAAACTTGCACATGGTCAAAGTAGGGCCTCCCAACTGTCCATATCCGAGGACTCGGCTATTCGAATAGTTTTACACTCTGCAGAGTTAGCACGCTTTTCCCACATCCATCGGCAACTCATCGTGTCCGCCACGTCTCGCCATACAGGGTGTATGCGAAGTAAGCCCCGACCATAGCCTGTCCTTTGCTCATGCTAGTATAGGATCCTTCCCATATGACACTTCCAACACACTTAACCCAGCCCGTCGGAATCTAAGTGTGAGGACTCATAGGTTTTGTCCGGCGGTTTATGGTGGAACCTTCAATCCTCCTCCTTATCTTTTCATAGAGTTTGAGCGAGGACCCGGGTCAGGGGTAGATCAACACACTATCCCCTCATGCATGACGGAGTCATCTCCGTCGATGAGGTATCCTGTACTAATATGAGCAAATTATATGACTAAGCCCTTTCCCATATGTGGTAGATGTGGTCGCACAGGGTATCGGCTGGTTGACGTAAGTACAAGGACACACGGTGCATTTTTCATAAACATCACCATTTTTCCACTTCTCCATTCCAACACCGACATCTCGGCATTTCATAATCTCACAAGTAATTTCAAAGGAGTTTTGAATAAACCATATTTTTTTTCCCATCCTATAATTTGATATCTATCTTATATTTCTACATAAGTGGCAAAATAATTTCCATATTCTTTTGAAAATGGTTTTATAAATCTTGCCTTGAGAGTAAAACAGGTTATGAAAGTAGATGCATATGTTTGTAGTGCAAGCTCAGAGAGTAGCTTGCCTTGCTCGGCAAAGTGACCTTGGTCTTGATCTTCAGATTCAACAAACTCTCCTTCCTCGATAAATCCGACAGCGTTCTCGTCTAATTAATAAACAAACAAATGCAAACAATCACTAATCTATACAAGCAATCATCTCAACATAACAACTTGAGTTCTGTTGGTGACAAAAATACACACTAAAATTCTATGGAAAGCTACTGATGTGTAGAAGACAATACAATTTGATTTGGATCAATTGGAGTTACTAAACTCCCTACACATTTGTTTGAATCCAGAAGCATAATAACCAAGTTTTGGCTACCATTTAAATTCTATTGTTCCAAAAATTAAATACTTTAGGGGTGACTAAACATGGCTAAATGTGATCTAACAAAATTGGTCCTAAATCATTTGGGTTAACCATTTAACATATTTAATTGTTTTAGTGCAGAAGGGTGTTCTAACTTCAACTTTATACTAAACAATTTCTACTGCACAAATAATTCTACCAAAATTAGGGAAGCGAATACATGGCAGTACTAAGCTAGCAAAATTGGTTTGGAATTATTTAGACTAACAGAGTATCAGAAACAAACAAGTTTAGATTTTAAACCTTCTGTAGTATTTTTAACAATACATTTTTACTATTTATCTAAATGAAATTAATCCACTTAGGTTGGATAGACAATTTCATAAGCTTTCCAGAACATTTGGATTTGATTTATTTGGACTTGTAAATCTTGAGATATTGATTTTCTAAGTTGATGCCAGTACTGAAATTTCCAGAGAAGTTAAATTCGAAATTGTGTTCTGTTTGGATAATGTTCAAATTTCTGACATGTGGGGCCTACACGTCAGCGGCACAGGAGAAATATCTCGCGCGCTGGAAATGTTTAAATATCTGACGGGTGGGTCCACTTGCCAGTGGCTCAATTAAACGAAACGGTACGCGACCGTGGATCAACGATCGAACGGCTCACGGAGCCCGCGTTCATCGACGACCTAAACAGGGCGTCGCCGGAGCTCCGGCGACGGCGAGGGTGGCCAGTGGGGGTACCTGGGTGGTCTAGGGACGGCGGAGAGGACGGCGTTCGACGGCGGAGGTCGTGGGGAAGCTTGGGAGGCGAGTGGAGCTTGATGGGGAAGCTCCTGGCGTCGGCGACGATCTCCTTCTTCTCCGCGGCCGTGCTCCAACTCCGGCGAGATCCTACGGGGCTCCTGGGCACGATACAGAGGAGAAAACGTCGCGGGTGAGTGTGGTGGTAATGGTGAGGCAGGTGAGGGCCAGAGAAGGGCAAGGGAGGGAGCTGCACGGCGTGCTCGTGTCGTCGCCTACCTCGGGTGCGGCGGGGCGCAGAGAAGAACTATGGGCAGCAGCAGCCTCGCTGCGGAGTACCCGCCCTTCTGGCGGTGTACGGGAGAGAGTGGAGTGAGGGAGAGGCTGTGAGTTTGAGGGAGGGCTCGGGGTGGCTTTTATAAGCTCGACGACGGCGCACGGGCTCGCCGTGGACACGGTGCAGGGGAGGGGTTCCAGGGCGCGATAGCTCGCCGTAGCTCGCGGCAGGGGGCGGCTGCAGTGTTCGAGGTGCAGAGGGCTAGCTCGGCGGCGTGGCGACGAGCTGTGCGTGCGCGAGAAACGGGACGGCCCGGAGAACGTTTGGACGGTGAGCGCGTGCACTGGCACGGCCGTCTCGGGCGGGTGCGGCGGCTGCGTGGCGCGAAACGGTGATGGGGGTCCTCCCCTGGGATGGCTGCGGCGCTGGGAGAGCGTAGAGACGCAAGGGAGAGGGGGGGCACGGTGTTGGGCGACTGCGGTGTCGACAACGCCGTTGCCACGGCGACGGCCATGGCGCACGGCGCCCGCGGCTGTCCCATGGTGCTCCTCCTCTTCCCGTGCCTCTTTTCTTCAATTTCTTGGACGCGGCGAGGTCAGTGAGGTGAGAGGGAGCGGATGCAGGCGCCAATTCGAAGAACAAACCTCGAATTCGATCAAATTGCTTCGGTTGAAATCGAATCGAAGATGAACACATTGGTGTTTACCACGTGTTCGACGAAATGTGTACACCATTTTCTAATTTGAATTTCTGAAATTTGATTTCATATTTTGCTTCATAAATATGTATAGGTATTTGTGGTGCTGTGTTGCATTTTATTTGTCAAGTGCAACATAGCACCCTTGGTGCTTTGAATTTAATAAAGAAAGTAATAGAATTTGAATTTAGATTTTTAAATTAAATTTTGAGAGGGAAAAGTTGTAGGAATAAAAATGGGAGAGTTTATATAACCACTCCTCTAAATTTTGGTTTGAAAGAATTTTAGTTTCTTCCCTTGGAGAATTTGTGTGACACAATTGTCACTTTTATTTTTCTTGCGTTACTTGTTATTTTATTTCTTTTCTTTTCTCCCTGTTTTTATTTAGAGCAAGCAACATAATTAGCAAGAAATAACTAACACAAGCAATAAGAATTAATTACTACAAGCAACAATTTGCAAACAACACATAATAATCAACAAAAAAAATTTGTTGGCTCTCATTTTTGGAATAATAATACTGATAATATTTTTGGGATGTTACACTGGCGCCATGCCGTGCTGCGGCTACAGGAACACGATGTAACTTTTGCAGAAAACCCCCTGGACTTCCCTAAAATTCCTCTGTTTCATTTTCTTTTAAAACCAGAAGCATTTTAGGGATTTAGTTGAGGCATTTAAACATTTTAGAAAAATCTGGAAATAATCATGTAGCCTCCCCACATCATGTAGAAGCTCCACAAAAATTGGTGTTGCAAAATAAAATGTTTTGAACAACTTTTTTTCATAGGGTTTAAATATGGCATTTTTGGAAAAACCAATTTGACAAATTGAAATACCTTTGTAATTGAAGATTAAATATTTTGAGGAGAGAGTAATATGATAATGAGATGGTTATCATCTCCTTCCTGGATTTCATAAGATAAAATAATTGTTATAACAAAATAGAGAAATAGGTAGAGAGGGAATTTAAATAAGATCATTTCTTTTAATCAAGATTTTATTTTGAGGGTGTGAGGAAACATAGAGGTCTTGTTTTATTTTCAAGTCACATTCCAAATTTGTGATCAGTGGGTTTTCAACTTAACATTCAAGTACATTAGTGTAGTTATTCACCCAAGCAAACAATAAAATAAGAATTAACAATCAATACAATCATAAGCCCAACAAGCAACAATCACAACAAGATCAACATCACATCCAAGATCACACAAATCAAACCACAAGAATTAATCATACCACCACTTACATACTTAACAATACTATCTTATAAAAAATGATCACACTTAATTATGACAAGATGATGTTTAGAGCTATCTCAACTCCACCTTTGTATTTTTGAAAAAGGTTTTGAGCAAGAAAAAATATGTGGGGTAATATATTCTCACTTGTGTTCTTTTTTAAATGAAGTGATAATCAAAGTTTATAAAATGGGAGTTGCATACAAATGCAAAATATCAAGGTTAAAAGATAGATAGGAGATAGCATATAGATCTCCACATTCTTGGGAACACATAATTTTGGAAATACTTTTACTTTCTCAAATAATGGGTATTAATTTTGGTTGTTGCTAAACCAAGTATCATTGAAATGGACTTTGGCCAGAAATAAGAATGGAAAAAGATGTATGGAATATTTTCTTGTCATAACATGACCACCAAGGTTAAATATGTTTTATCATAGTTAAGATCTTAGGTTTATATTTAGTGGTCAAACAACTTCAACATCAGGTCTCACAAGGTCAAACATAGCAATGGGAAGGAATCCACAACCATTAGTGAAACATTTCAAAAAGTTTTCTGTCGGTTCTGAATTTTGGTCTTGTAAAACTAAGTTTTTCTTAGTTTCAAAATTTGGGATGTTACAGATCCTTCCCCCCTTAAAATAAATCTCGTCCTCGAGATTTGCCCGGTGGTAACAGGGGAGTACGAGGGCACGGGTTTTGGGCTGACTATACTTCCGAAGTCGATGCTTCTTCAGTGAGGTGGCCTTCTGGGATCTTGACGACACGATGCTGCGAAGGCCTTCTTTGTCGATAATCTTCTGTGCTGAGTTCAGATCCTTGATGATAGGGTTGACTTGACGATTGACTCTAATGGATAGTCGTGGTTGGCTGTTTCCAGATACTATAAGGTTAAAGCGCAAGGAACTAATTATTAATATGTTCTTGTATACCTACTGCAGGTCTTCCCCCCTTAAAAAGGGGTTTTGAAGGTTCACCCTGAAGGTTGCGGGCGGAGTTGGCTTGGAGGCATTGTTCTTCTTGGGTAGCTTGACAATCTTCGTCTTGGGTGACACTCCTTGGTGCTTGGGGTTGGTGCAGATATCACTTCCTGATATTTCCTCCTTACGAGGGTCACAGATGGGGACGCGTTGTTTTCAGGATGCGTCGAGCCTATGTACTCGACTCTCTCCAGTTTCTAGTTAGAAGAAGGAGGTTATAAACTTCTAAGTGCGTCTGGACTTTCTGGGTGGTTGATGTCATCAAAAGCAGGTGCTTCTGACGTTTGATTCTTCTGGGTTCTCCGTCGGTTGGTTGTCCTTCTTCAGCTGAGTAAAGGAGGAACTTCATTGTTGACTTCCTTCGTTCTTGAGCTTCACGCGGCTTTGGTAAGAATCTTAAGAAGTACAGTCTAGGGTATCGAGCTTCCAGAGGAGTCTAAAAAAAATTAGTTCAAGGATTCTAGAGGTAGGTGGTTTGGGGTGTGGATCGATGATCGTTCAAAAGTCACGGGTTAATGGACCTTAGAAAAAGTTAGTGGAGAACCTTCACACCAGTTGTTTTTCCAAACGGGTACCTTTTTCTTTTCTTGTTCCGGAAATCATATCCTTGGGAAAACACTATAACTCTCCATGTGACTTTCTTATTTAGAACTTGAATATTCCCTAAGTTATAGACTTGATTTAAGAAAATTATTATCGTCCTTTATTTGAGTTCTAACATCATTTGCCTCACCCCTGTGGTGAAGACATCCACTAGTCCCAGCAAGGCTTTCCATTAGTTAGTTGTATAAGAATGTGGGTGTCCTTTATGACATCGAATTGCCTTAGTCATACAAGAAGAATTTGTTAACAAGGTGGCTAGTCTTGTCATCAAACCACTTTTCATATTCCAGAGGCTGAGATGTACTGGATTATCTGACGTTCCGTTTATTTGTATATGACACTCAATTGTTTGAGTATACAAAAGTGATTTGTTAACAAGTTCATGAGGCTTGTTACCAAAGTACTTCTATATAACACGAACATTGGAATATCACATTATTTTTAGAGAGATTAATAATAATAGATTCTGATATAAGAGTTTCCAAATACTCAATGATAGTCTGGTATATTGCTTCTTTGCCAACCTAAGAAATCTCTCTTCAATGTATTCTTGTCGTAGTTCCTCCTTCTCGTGGTCTCTGAGCTCGAATCTTCATAGCAACTCTTATGCACTCCTTGAGTTCCTCTAGTTACCAATCCGAAATGAGTCTCCTTATCTCTTCGTTTCTTGTCAAGGCATGCAGCCCTGAGTTATAAGTTAGTACTATCGCGGTTACTTAGGTCAGGTGTCATTCTTAAGTTAGATACGATCTGTTAGTGTAGTATTCCTTCACATATTAATTATACGGTATAAGGCTCGTGTTAGACATGTTAGGGGCTTTATACTGAGCCTAAAAAGATTTTATTAAAAGTGACGGATCTTACATTGAACCCAAATACTACTCACTAAATAGGACTCATACTTCTTCTAGGAGTCCGCCTATGAGTCACCATGGCTCGAGGTGCCGGATTGAAACTTTGTTGGGTGGGGAGCACTTCTAAGAGTCTTCTTCCTGAGAAGGGTTCTTCCAGATCGTAGGCACAACTTGTGATATGTTTCTAAGGGTGGTGTTGGCTCCTTGTGGTGTCTACCCTTCCGGTGCTTTGAATTCTGATATGGGCTAGATGCTCTGGTGGACGTCTTTCTCGGGGCGTGGATGGCGTCTTGAGCAATCTTCTCATGGGCCGCCTTTACTGCATCTACTATGAACTCCATATGACACTTAGCCGGAACATGGTCATTGCCTTCGCATAGATAGCAAGTGACACTAGCGGTTGGGCACTTGCCAAGTGGATGCCAATTGAAACAGTGTGGGCAGCTGCCAGGGCATTGACTGGCCTGATGTCCACCCCTTCCGCACTGACTACAAGCCTTTCCTTGGGGTGGCCCCTTCTTTATGATGTACCTAAGGGGGCACTTCCAGTTCATATGTCCGCGTTCGTTGCAAGTGTAACACCAACGTTGTTCTATGGCCTTGGGGTCCGGTCCTCTAGCTTTGATGATGTCCTTACTAACTTTCTTGGGCAGATCTTTAGACATATGGGGCTCCTCCCTTTCAAAGGGTGTCGAGTGGGTTCCTGGGGCGGCTTCGATTTGATGGAACGGAGGACCTTGGGTTGCTTCAAAACCGGAACCGATGTAGGTGTGTTCCCGCGACATTTCCGTCTGGGGAACTATGATTGCCGGAATTGAGTTAAACAAATTTTGTAGAGGTAGTTAAAACAAAATTTAAAAAGCGCAACAAGACTACCGTGATCAGGATACCTGATTACTTTACTAGGTAAGTACTAGGGGTTTGCTAACAAGGCGCGATTTGCGAAACACACAGGAGAAGCCACACACAAGCAGAGAACTCACAAACAAACAACACACAAGGTACCTTCAGTACCAATGGACGCCTAATACTCGTGGTAATCAGGTAGTATAACCAAAGTTCCTATCATATATTTTCCTATGGGCCTTGGTTAAACATGGTTGCTGAAATCTTCATTTTGTCACCTTCGGCTTCAGCTGGAGAATTGAGATTGTCGAAGTTGCAACTGAGTGAAACTGTCGATATTGAGTTGAGGTCTTCGAGGTCTCTTGCTTTGTTGATACTGGCGATCTTGGTATTTGCAGATCGATCACCTTGATGTTGAATGTTAAACATTTGAGATGGAAGCTTCTTCTTGTAGGTGCTAGCTAATCAGGTCTCACTTGGGTTCATCGTCAAGTATTTTGAACGGGTAAGAGGGAGTAGAGAAATCCTTGGAAAATCTTAAAATAGAGGGATGAGACTCGGAAATATTTGAGAAGGTGAGAAGAGTGGAAGCTATTTTTGGACTTCCCTAGATAAAAATATGTTTTTGGTAACAATACATTTTTAACAAAATATTTCCTTTCCTAACTAACGTCCATGCTAACTAAGGTCTCCTATAGTCAACGATGGCTCTGATACCAAGTCTGTGGGGACCCCGGACTAACTGTCCGAAATACCCTTGTGCCTACAACATCAGCGATCCCATGATCAGTCTGTCACTGAGCACAATTAAACTGGTATCAAAAGAACATCCATAAATACCGAAGGAATTACTTACTTGAGTGAAGCCATAACTTCATCAGGTACTTGCAGCGGAAATCACCAAAACAACGTGGAGCCCAAGTCATCTGCCAACCCTACATGCAGTTGACTGGGAAGCGCCCTAGTTCGCATTGACGTCAGTGAATGCCCTTTTTCTCTTCTAACTGCTCCTCTTCAAAATCTGGCTAAGACAATAGCCAGGGACGAAACCAATATGAGTACATTTGAATGTACTCGCAAACTACCCCCGGAATGAGCATGCACTACTCTTTTTATTGTTTAAATAAAACTTCGTTTGCTTTGAAAACTCCATATCCTTGTTGAAAAGAGAAGGATGGACTTTTGTTTAATAAAACTTTGTTTTGAAATCTCTATATCTTTATTGAAAAAGAAAAGAAGGCTTTTAGAACTTTTCCCATAAATCTGTTTTTGTAAGAAGTCTCTTTTAAAACTTTTCCCGTAATTACATCTTTGTTGAAAAAGGTAAGAAGTCTCTTTTATAAACTTTTTCTCCAAAAATCATTACCAGGTTTTATTTTCCCAAAACTCCTCATTTTCCGACCATAGCCATTCATGGTCATTTATCCCCAGCAAACTCATACCAGCCCGTCGGTAGAGTTGCATAAACATTTCCACTTCATTTTTGAAACACAAGACTTTGCACGTCTCGACCATAGCCCTTCATGGTCAAATCATTCTCCAGCAGACTCATACCAGCCCGTCGGTATAGTTGCAGATACAACACGACTCCATTTTAGTTTCAATCCACAAAACTTTTCAAAACTTGCACATGGTCAAAGTAGGGCCTTCCAACTATCCATATCCGAGGACTCAGCTATTCGAATAGTTTTACACTCTGCAGAGGTAGCACGCTTTTCCCACATCCATCCGGTAACTCATCGTGTCAGCCACATCCCGCCATACAAGGAGTATGCGAAGTTGAGTCACCGACCCTAGCCTGTCCTTTGCTCATGCCAGTATAGGACCCTGCCCATATGACACTTTCCATCAACACTTAACCCAGCCCGTCGGAATCTAAGTGTTAGGACTCATAGTTTTGCCCGGCGATTTATGGTGGAACCTTCAATCCTCCTCCTTATCTTTCCATAGAGTTTGAGCGAGGACCCAGGTTAGGGGTAGATCAACAAACCATCCCCTCATGCATAACAGAGTCATCTCCGTCGATGAGGCATCCCATACTAATATGAGCAAATTATATGACTAAGCCCTTTTCCCATATGTGGGTAAATGTGGTCGCACAGGGTATCGGCTGGTTGACGTAAGTACAAGGACACACTGTGCATTTTTCATAAACACCTCCATTCTCCACTTCTCCATTTCAACACCGACATCTCGGCATTCCATAACCACACAAGTATTTTCAAAGGAGTTTTGAATAAACCATCTTTATTTTTTTCCCATCCTATAATTTTATATAAACTATCTTATAATTCTACATAGGGTGGCAAAATAATTTCCATATACTTTTTGGAAAGGGTTTTATAAATCTTTGCCTTAAGAGTAAAGCATGTTATCAAAGTAGATGCATATATTTGGGGTGCAAGCTCAGAGAGTAGCTTTCCTGATTTCAGTATAATGTCCCTGGACTTGTCCTCACTGATCAAATAAATAAACTCCGATTCTTCTTCAATAAATCCTTTCCAAAGACCACTCCGGTAGCGTTTATATCTAGCGTCGCAAACATGAAAATAAAACAACACACAATAAGCAAACCAAACCACAAGTGGTATACAAACAAGTAATCAAACCACAAACATAGCACTAGTTTAATCAAGCAACAAACTAAAATCTACTCTAAGAACACTTCAAGGAAAACTGCCTTAATAACAAGCCTAGCACAATTTATTTACTAAAGCTACAGCACTCATAAATAAAGGATACAAGTTAATCTAAAAACAAACACTAAACAACAATCACCACACTTAGCTAGATGCTAACAAGGAATTAATCCAAACAAGCAAAATATCACATAACCACATGTTTATCTATATGCTAATAAAACCATTTACTTAACAAGCCAATTTACTCAGACAAAATTATAAAGGCATTATACTAGCAGGAGTATAACACCATACACATGCCAAAACAAGAGGGCACAAAGACATCCTCTATTAAAGGTACCTAACAAACATTTTTTCCCTAAACAAGAAATACTTCAGACAAAAGTTAAGTCATTAAATTTTATCTGCGGGTTAAAACTCTTTACCCAGCTAAGGTGGAGACATTAACCAGATACAGATACCTATGATAGTATTCAATGTAAGGACAACCAAGTTTAACAAGCAAGACAAACATATTAATCACACAAAATAATCTAGCATCAAAATAAATAAGCATAGCAATTCCTAATTACTAGGTGAAAAGTTATATAGGGAATAAAACCCTAACAAATACATAACTCATAAGTAGCTCTCCAAATATGCTAGTAAAATAAGGAAACATGTTACAACAGTGGGTTACCACCCTACACATGCTAGGAAACACATTTATAACAATAGAGTTATAACACAACAATTAATAAAGGTCTAATAAAAATAGGCAGAAAAGGCCTAAAGCTTATAATTAACACCTCAGTCAATCAGTGACTCCTAAATTCAAACCAAGCTAGGGATATGTTCTCCTACACATATAGAAGACAAGCCAATTGGATTTACTCCAAATATCATCTCACAAAAATCTACAAAAATCACCAAAGAGCCACTGGTGGTTTTATTAAAAAGAATAGAACTTTTGTTTTAGACTTAATTTGCATATGAGACCAACATATCTGGAAAGGTATCACTTCAGGCTTTCCATAGATTTTTAGTTTGAAAATTTTGGAGTTATAAAACTCTAGATATTAAATATTTAGTGAAAAAGATACTTTTTACAATATTTAATCTAGACCACAGTTAAAAATGTATTTTTGCAAGACACCAGTTCTGGATGTTTAAGAAAACACATGAGAACGCCACAAAATTTAAATCACTCAATTATCTATCACAGATCTACCACAAAAGAATTAAAGCATCACTGCAAATTAAACATGAAATAAAATCATATATTAGATCTACTGGAAAAATAAACGGATGTGCCAGATCTGGCCCAGCAATGCTGGAGGTGGCCCAGCCAGCGGCCCATGAGAGAAGCGAAGCGGTACGGGCCTTCTTCTTCCTCGACACGCACGGCAGGGCGAGACGGCGAGCTGGAGCTTCGGGCGGGAACGGCGACGGCGACTCCGGGGTTCCTAAGAGAAATGGCGATGTCCATTAGCTAGAGCAGAAGAAGGGGATCACGGGGGTGCAGAAATGGCAAAGAAAGGTGGACGGAACTGCTCGCGAGCTTCCTGGAAAGGTGGTGGCCGGAGTGGAAGAGGATGAGCTCGGAGGAGATGAATCCGGGCGCCCCTTCTCGATTCCTTGGACGGGGATGCAGAGGACGACGAGGCGGTGTCGATGGCGGTCTTCTATTTGCTCGGGGACGCTTCAATCGATGGCGATGTGCGACGGCGAGCTAGGGTTCGGCCATGGGGAAAAAGAGAGAGAGAGGAAGGAGAGCGAGGGGGCAGGCAAGTGAGGGAGAGCAGAGGTGCGGCGGCGTCGTTGCGTTCTTATCCTCCTCGTAGGGCAGCGGAGAGGAGGGGGGTCCGGTGCGTGCGACGCGCGGGAGCGAGGACGAGGAGCACGGTGGCACTGGCGCCATGCCGTGCTGCGGCTACAGGAACACGATGTAACTTTTGCAGAAAACCCCCTGGACTTCCCTAAAATTCCTCTATTTCATTTTCTTTTAAAACCAGAAGCATTTTAGGGATTTAGTTGAGGCATTTAAACATTTTAGAAAAATCTGGAAATAATCATGTAGCCTCCCCACATCATGTAGAAGCTCGACAAAAATTGGTGTTGCAAAATAAAATGTTTTGAACAACTTTTGTTCATAGGGTTTAAATATGGCATTTTTTGGAAAACCAATCTTATATTTACTAATTGGAGGCCCCATACGAGTCTCCACGTTAATCCTCAAGTTTAGAAATTTTAATCCATCCGATCTACCCACGATCTGTTTAAAGCCGTTAGATTGAAGTCGTGTTTTTTTCAACACGCACGTGTGACTTTTATCGCAAGTCGCACATATCTGCTCGAGTTCGAATCCCAAACCATCCTCGATATTAGCACCTAATTAATTCGTGACAGTAGAGACGAGACGAGCCTCACGTAAAGCAATTCGATATACACCTCCGATTTCTCCTGGCGCGCGCAAGTTCTTTACTTCCGTGGCACTTCGATGGCTAAAATCCAAAAACTAAGTGTGCAACAATCTCGCAGGAGCACAGATCGTATAGGATTAACCAGTTGTGTCAGCACACATCAGCGAGTATTCCATCCGTCTTCGAGTTGATCGATTACAGAGGTACGATCTAATCTAGCATGTCCACTCTCCTTATCGTGTTCCTATCCAACCAATCTTATTTCGAAATTATGATCACACCGCAATGAGCAATCCAGCATGCGTATTCCAGTACAGATTTATCCACGATGGATATAGGCAGCATGTTAATCACGTTTCCTCACTCTCCTGGTAAGCTTAACAGTTATTGTTCTGATTGCTTCGGTTTTTAAATAGTAAATGCATTGGGATCAACTAACTATCACAGTCGTATTTTAAAAGGTAACTTTAATTGGTCTTACTTATTAATAGCAGTCTATATAATTCACATAGCCTTAAAGGCTTATTAAATTTCCCAGTGTCATGGATTCGAATAGCTGTCTGTGTTCACCCGTGACTTTTCTGCCCAGAGAGCAGATGTTGTAATTTTTGACAAAAGGATCTAACACGCACATTTGTAATCTCGAGCATCAAATAAAAATATGGTACATTGCTTAAATTCCTATACGTACCCTCTCTTCTTTCCACATCGAATTGTGCTGAATATGTTGTATGATAGATTATATATGTGCCCAGTCACTCAAGACTTTGATTATTGCTTGAGAGATTCCAGTATATCATGATAAGTGGGCAATATTGGTAAACTTCTGTCACTAACCTTTGAAAGGTAAATATTTTTCCATAATCATAATATAATCCTCATTTTTTCCTATGTACAAAATATTTTATTACTTCCTATTTATATTTACGAAATCGCTAACCCGTGCAGATAATTTCAAGAACTATCCTCACCATCAACTACTTGGGTCGCGGGCGTGATCAAAACAAATCACTGCTTCAAGAACTATGGACGCTATTTATCCCCAGTTCAAATCATTCGCCAGTCACTATCTCCCAATTTTCTGGTGTCTGGCAATGCGCTCTAGGTATTTGACAAGTTGGTAACTTACTAAATTTTCAGCGGTAGTGAAACATGGAGAGTAATCAAAATGATTCTAAATTTTATAGTTCCATCAAGTTGCAGGACATTCATCGTTTGTAAAGGAGATACACGTATTAATCTTGATGTTCTTCAGGTGCGTTGTTTCTACTCCTATGGTTTTGGTCGAATGAAATTGATGTTCTGGCATGATAAACACTTGCAAGATTATTTGTCAGGCCCTGTAATATTGTGCTTTTAAAATGAACCTATTAATCAAAGATATTAAATCTGGATATAGGTATCAGTATCAATCTTGATCACAAATGTCAATGTATTCGTACGGTAATGCTATAATGTAAACTGATGTTACTTTCCGATTTGGTAATAGTGTATTTTAAAATGATGCTTTCATTAATTAGTGATGAAACCAATTTGCAATTGTAATTATTAAAAAAGCAATAACATTATCTAAATTTACTAAAAAACTATACAACCAGTGTTCTTACAAAATTTCTTATATAGTTTGATTAACATTTTTTTAAAGGTCGTCAAAAGTATTTCTTTTCTTCAGGCTTGCCGTCAAAAGCCTTTCAAAAAGAAGTAAACAAACTAGCCCGTGCAAGTGCACGGGTTGACGACTAGTTTGACAAATTGAAATACCTTTGTAATTGAAGATTAAATATTTTGAGGAGAGAGTAATATGATAATGAGATGGTTATCATCTCCTTCCTGGATTTCATAAGATAAAATAATTGTTATAACAAAATAGAGAAATAGGTAGAGAGGGAATTTAAATAAGATCATTTCTTTTAATCAAGATTTTATTTTGAGGGTGTGAGGCAACATAGAGGTCTTGTTTTATTTTCAAGTCACATTCCAAATTTGTGATCAGTGGGTTTTCAACTTAACATTCAAGTACATTAGTGTAGTTATTCACCCAAGCAAACAATAAAATAAGAATTAACAATCAATACAATCATAAGCCCAACAAGCAACAATCACAACAAGATCAACATCACATCCAAGATCACACAAATCAAACCACAAGAATTAATCATACCACCACTTACATACTTAACAATACTATCTTATAAAAAATGATCACACTTAATTATGACAAGATGATGTTTAGAGCTATCTCAACTCCACCTTTGTATTTTTGAAAAAGGTTTTGAGCAAGACAAAATATGTGGGGTAATATATTTCTCACTTGTGTTCTTTTTAAAATGAAGTGATAATCAAAGTTTATAAAATGGGAGTTGCATACAAATGCAAAATATCAAGGTTAAAAGATAGATAAGAGATAGCATATAGATCTCCACATTCTTGGGAACACATAATTTTGGAAATACTTTTACTTTCTCAAATAATGGGTATTAATTTTGGTTGTTGCTAAACCAAGTATCATTGAAATGGACTTTGGCCATAAATAAGAATGGAAAAAGATGTATGGAATATTTTCTTGTCATAACATGACCACCAAGGTTAAATATGTTTTTATCTTAGTTAAGTTCTTAGGTTTATATTTAGTGGTCAAACAACTTCAACATCAGGTCTCACAAGGTCAAACATAGCAATGGGAAGGAATCCACAACCATTAGTGAAACATTTCAAAAAGTTTTTTGTCGGTTCTGAATTTTGGTCTTGTAAAACTAAGTTTTTCTTAGTTCCAAAATTTGGGATGTTACAGGCAGTTAATTCTCCAATAATCATCAAAATGCAAAACAAGATAAAATAACATAAGTATATCATCCAAATATGAAATATATCAATGAATAGCAGTAAATTATGATATAAAATAGTGATGCAAAATACATCAGTGGCAGTAGCTAATGTTAAAAGTAACGGTCATGTTTGTGTCCTTATAGAACATGTGAGTTTTTGATTGTGCACTAACCCTCTAATGAGAATAATTTGAGTTTGGTGTGGCGGAAGTTTTCAAGGGTCAAGAGAGAAGGATGATATAATGTGATCAAGAAGAGTGAAGAGCTTAAGCTTGGGGATGCTCCCATGGACGACCCCAGCATATTTCAAGAAGACTCAAGCGTCTAAGATTGGGGATGCCCAAGGCATCCCCTTCTTCATCAGCAACTTATCAGGTCATCTATAGTGAAACTATATTTTAATTCTTTCACATCATATGTGCTTTACTTGGAGCGTCTGTGTGTTTTTATTTTCAGTATTTTATTTTCTTATGGTCAACTTGATTGGACCCCAGCATTCTTGATTGGGAGAGAGACACGCTCCGCTTTTTCATATGAATACTCCTATTCTTCACTTATACTTTTTGATTATTCTTATCTAGCTATTGTTATGCTTTTAGCTCCTGTTTTGCATGCATCTCTTATTCAGAGCTGCTAGTTCTTTTAAAGAAAGTACTCTCTTGCTTCACTTATAATTGTTTGGAGAGTTTATGTTGAAACAAATTGATTGGTGTTTGGTTGGAACAGAAAATGTTGCATGTGGTAGATGGTATAATGGAAAAAGCTTACATATTCTTGTAGATCATTGTATTGGATAATTTGATACTTGTCAACTGTTTTGCGTTATCAAGTAGTTCATGTTTAAGCTTTTGTATCATGTAGTTAAAACCTATTAATGAAAAACTACTGTAAATCTCGTTGAAATTTGGTTTGCATGATTGGTATCTCTAAGGTCTAGATATTTTCTAGTAAAAGGGTTTGGTTAACAAGGAAGACAGTGTAGAGTCTTATAATGCTTGCAATATGTTTTCATATAAGCCTTGCTGTGTCGGTTGATATCCTGTGTTTGCTTCAAATAACCTTGCTAGCCTAAACTCTGTACTGAGAGGGAATGCTTCTCGTGCATCCAAAACCTTGAGCCAAAATCCATGCCATCTGTGTCCACCATAACTACCAATATGTGGTATTTCCTTGCCATTCCAAGTAAATTTTTCATGTGCTACCTTTAAACTATTCAAAAATTATTACTCCTATTTTGTGTCAATGTTTACCAAGCTCATGAGGACGGGGTGGATGTCTTTATGTCAACTATCAAACAGACTTTACCACCGGACTAGCGGCATATACATCCGCTTATCCATTAATTTTGCAAAAAGAGCTGGCAAATGGGGTGCCCAGTCCCAATTAATTACAACTTTAACCGCTTAATTCTCTTCACATTTTTGCCCTGATTTATCAGTCAAGCAATGACAAACAGTGAAATATCTGCATGTGTAAACAAAAGAGAAAGAGGGATGATCTGCCTTGCTGGTAGAAATAACGTCCTTCATGGGAGCCGCTCTTAAAAGTCTGGTTGGCAGGGGTCATATTGTACTTTCCATTTTCTGATTCGTTGACAATTAACAAACACCACTCAAAACTTATTTTTACTCTCTTTATGATTTCAAAAACTTAAAAAGCTCTAGCACATGATTTAATCCCTGCTTCCCTCTGCGAAGGGCCTTTCTTTTACTTTTATGTTGAGTCAGTTTACATACTTCTTTCTATCTTAGAAGTAAACACTAGTGTCAACTTTGGTGCAACAATTTTTATATGCTTGTATATTGCACTTATTATATGATTTGTGTTGACAAATATCCATGAGATATATATGTTGAAAGTTGAAAGCAATTGCTGAAACTTAAATCTTCCTTTGTGTTGGTTAAATACCTTTTACTTAGAATCTATTGCTTTATGAGTTAACTCTTACGCAAAACTCTTTGATGCTTGTCTCGAAAGTACTATTCATGAAAAGTTTTTGCTTATATGATTCAGTTGTTTGCTCATTATCTACTTGCTAGCAAACTATAGACCATTGACCTGGATCACTTCATTCATAACATGTGCTTTACAGTATTATTTGATCAAGATTATGATTGTAGCATGTCACCTCAGAAATTATTTTGTTTTTATCCGTTTACCTACTCGAGGACGAGTAGAACTAAGCTTGGGGATGCTTGATACGTCTCAAACGTATCTATAATTTCTGATGTTCCATGTTTAAATTATACCAATTGTTACATGTTTTATATACACTTCGTAGCATTTTTATGCATTTTCTGGGACTAACCTATTAACAAGATGCCACAGTGCCAGTTCCTGTTTTCTGCTGTTTTTGTATTACAGAAAAGCTAGTCTGGAAATATTCTCACAATTGGACGAAACTTGGACAGAACCTCCTATTTTTCCAACACGAAGACGGAGTCCAGAGGAGAGACGGAGGAGGGCCACGTGGCACCCACACCATGGGGTGGTGTGGGGCCCTCGTGGCTCCGCAACCGCCGCCCTTTCGCCTATTTATTCTTCCCGACGCGAAAACCCTAAATACCCGAGCCATTATCCACGAAAAGTTCCAGATACGTCGCCGCCATCAACCCTAGCTCGGGAGGGTTCAGAAGCTCTTCCCGGTACCCTGCCGGAGAGGGGAATCATCACCGGAGGGCTCTACATCACCATGCCTGCCTCCGGAGTGATGCGTGAGTAGTTCATCCTTGGACTACGGGTCCATGGCAGTAGCTAGATGGTTGTCTCTCCACTTTATGCTATCATGTTTAGATCTTGTGAGCTGCCTATCATGATCAAGATCATCTTATTGTAATGCTACATGTTGTGTTTGCTGGGATCCGATGAATATTGAATACTATGTCAAGTTGATTATCAATCAATCTTATATGTTATTTATGATCTTGCATGCTTTCCGTTACTAGTAGATGCTTTGGCCAAGTAGATGCTTGTAACTCCAAGAGTGAGTATTTATGCTAGATAGTGGGTTCATGCCTCCGGTAATCTGGGAGAGTGACAATAACTTCTAAGATTGTGGATGTGCTGTTGCCACTAGGGATAAAATAACCGATGCTTAGCTTAAGGGTGCGCCGTTAGGTCTAATGCATTTGTTTACATTACGCACATTACTTAATGCAATTATCCGTTACTTGCAACTTAATACCAACGGGGAACTCGGTATGACAACCTGGAGGTGGATTATTAGTCATAGACGCTGTTGGATAACGGTCTATGTATTTTGTCGTAATGCCCACATGAATATCATAGTAATCATCATGTCATATATATGCATTGTCATGCGCTCAATATTTTGTCAATTGCCCAGCTGTAATTTGTTCACCCAGCATGTTAGTTATCTTTTATGGAGAGACACCACTAGTGAACTGTGGACCCTGGTCCATTCTTTTATACTGATAATACAACCAACTGCAAACATTGTTCCTTTTCATTCTCTGCAATTTACTACTGTTTTCCACACCATACGTTTAATCCTTTGTTTTCAGCAAGCCGGTGAGATTGACAACCTCACTGTTTCGTTGGGGCAAAGTAGTTTGATTGTGTTGTGTGCAGGTTCCACGTCAGCGCGCCACTGACAACCTTCAGAAGTGATTTCTTGCTCCTACTGGTTCGATTAAACCTTGGTTTCATACTGAGGGAAAACTGTTGCTACACTGCATCATACCTTCCTCTTGGGCTCTCCCAACGAACGTGTGATCCACGCAATCACACCGCCCTTACTATTTACCACAAATCAAAACCAATCACAACCGTTAATCCACGATCGTGCGCTCCGCGGGGAATCCTACCGTACACGTGGCAAGCACGGAGAGCAACCGTCGACGGCCACTCCGTCCACTACGCACGGGAATCTAGGAGTCATCATCACATCTCCGTGAAAATCACGCCAGAGCGGTCAAATCCAGTACAAACGGCACCGTCCTCGGTCAGCACTGCATAACAGGCCCACAAGCGTGTCGTGTCCCATCAGTCATACCAAGCACGCCATCGCTTGTCAGAAATCGCAGTCGAGGCATGCGTCATTGCTTACGTCAAGTCAAGTCTCATACCTGATAGGACAGTCGAGCCATTAAACATTTACGACGAAGGCTAGTCCTTTGACTGGGTGGCACAAGACATGAAGGCAGTCGATAGTTTCTTCGACTGAAACATATTACTCCCATCGGGAGCGTATCAAAAAAATTCTTAGATTGACAATGTACGGGATAAACAGATTTGAGATTATCCTCCACTGCAAGCAATAAAGCACAATCTCGAGGGCTACTCCCATCGGGAGCGCTGTCGCGCACCCGATAGAATAATGACAAAGAATCAGTCGACAATAGACTCGACTCATCAGATAAGCAAAATTTAATACAAATCATATTCGATAAATTCCCGAGTTGCGTCCGCCGCAAATACCTCGGATGTTGCATGCATAGTGCAAAGGTAAGACCCGCCGAACTTTCGAGCTGGGCTAAGGACCGTTCCAGCAACGTTAATCCTTAAAAATTTCTGTGTCAGCAGACATGATGAAAAATCCCGACGGACGCGTTGGGTAATCTCAAAGTTATACGGCAGAACGATTCAGTAAGACCTCCGCGGCCTGAGTCAAGTCTGACCAGTCTGTTCCAAATTCGAGTCCGGGGACTCGAGTTTGATTGAAAGCTAGTAAGGTTTTGCCCGAATGTGTAGTTAACCGGTCCCGATTCGTCGAGTGTACCGGGCCTACTAAGCTATTATCCCTTGATTATCATAAGCAAAAACCGAAGTTGGTGAAATACTCGACATAGCCAGCATGTGCTATTCATACAGGAATTCCAATTATAAACACAAGTACAAAAGAATGTGACGTGCACTAATGAATGAGTACATGCCCAATTCTTCGATTCAGACAAGTACTCGGGGGCTACTGACGTGGATATACCTCTCGGGTACCCTACCATGAGGGTACCTGGTGCACGTATCGACTAAGGCCCAACTATCAAGAGCCTACATGAAGCCCATAACAGAAGGCTCAAGAAGATGGAGTATCCTCCAAGATTAGGCATAGGCATAGTCGGTTTAGACTTTCCTTACATGTAATCTGAGTCGGTTGCGAACTCTCGAGACCCAGCTATTATATAAAGGCTGGGAGGGCCGCCGATCCAGGACACGCAACACTTGAACCACCAAAACCCTAGCGAGATCGACATCCCGCCGGAACTCCATTGTAGCACGTATATGCTCTCAGATCAATACCAGACAAGTAGGAAGTAGGGTGTTACTCTCCGGAGGCCTGAACCTGGGTAAATCCTTGCTTTTGCTTGTCAGCCGACGAAACTACCAGCTCTACCACGTTCTCTCCCCTATAATCTCAACCCTAGGTCCTTAACCATGGGATTTGATGAGTTAACCCCTCGTCACCGGCTGTTGCTAGGAGGAAGAAGAGTAGATCCTTCCCGGGAAGATCACCTCTTCTCCTTCTTTTCATCTCTCTATTGTGTAGCCTAGCCTTGAGTGCTATGGAATCCATCCTCCCTCTCGATGGGCTTGGCCCTCCCTTTATAGCACAGGGGGTCACGCGAGAGGCAAGTGCCTAGGTCTTGGCGGGAAGACCGCCTGAAAGCTGAAAAGGTGGGCGGGATATGCATGGCAACATCTCCGCTCTTCGCGCACTCCGGGTTGGCGGGACAGGGCTAGCAGCGGGTTGGTAAGCCTGACAGTCCCTCCCAGTTGTCCCCTGGCGACGTCATCTCGGCATGATCTTGCCAGCTCCAGTCTTGGCGCCCAAGTCTTCTGTTGATCTCATCCCTTTTGCGTGAGGAGGAGTGAGTCCCTCCACGGACGGAGAAGCGGATCCAAGGGTAGCAGGTGAACCACGGTGCATAGTGGAACCAGTCAAGCCTTCCCTCGGAGAGTGCTTCTCGAGGTCGAAGTCGTGGACTCCGCGGGAACCACCCTGAGTGGGTTCCCGGGGAGGTTTCCTTCTGTGCCTGGTCTTGAAGGAGAACTTGGCGGGTTACACCTTGATCAAGTTGTCATTGCTAGGGCATGCTGGCTTCCATGCCGGATTGTAGTGGTCAAGTCTTGTCCATCTTCATGGTGGGCTGATGACTCCCAAGTGCAGGAGATCGTTGAAGTCTTCGCTGTGTAAGTATTAGTATCGATCCCACGAGGAGTAGAAGGTATAAGTATTTATCCTCTCAAATAAGAGTGTCACTTCTCTTATTATCTATGCACTAGACAAACTAAAATGATGCAAGTGTTTTTGGGTTTTTTGGTGTAGAGAATGCAAAGCTGAAAATAAAATATGATGAGTGAAAGCTCTCAAAGAGAGAGAAAGCCAATCCCCTATGCAGCAAGAGGACAAGCTTGAGTGGTGTTTCTTATGCGTGGAAAACGTTCCCAAGGGCTACATGGATTTCATGGCAAAAATATTTCTAGAACAACAAGGTAAACATTTTGTCAAGTTTTAATCTTCTTTGGACGGAGCCATAATTAGGTGTAGCTAAATAAATAAACTAAACCCCTTATGATGGATCATGTGGCCAAGTAAATGACTGCACAAGAGTTATTAAGACAAAAAGTCCCACCATAGCATTACACTCTAAGGTCCCCGATATAAATCCCCTCCTAATGTAACTTCATGACTCGGTCTCAGGTTTACGTGTCCTCCCAAGTCTCCCTCAATTCATTACACTAGTGTGAAACACCTTCATGCATTACTCAATGTATGGTGCACTTCATACATTGTACATCAAGACAATCATAAAAGATAAAAACTTGACCAAATACTCAATACATGTTAAGTAGAAATCATTGCCAATCCATCCTATGCCCCCAGGAACACGAGAGAACTACTCACAACGCGAAGACATGATATGATTCAATGGTATAAGTGATACAACACAATCTGAAAATATAATCTCCCCACTAAACAATGACAAGTAACAATTCACAAACATGTAGAATAGTACTTAGACAATAGCTAGGGTTCGAACAATCTCAAACTATGAGGGGGATGAAGTGGATCACGAAGATGGTGATGGAGATGGTGCTGGTCTTCACGGTGGTGATGATGGAGAAGTTCTTGCTGTAGATGTTGATGATGAACACGCCGGAGGGGGGTGGAGCCCTCCGGAGGCGATTCCGGCAGCGTTTCCCCCCTCCGATCTTCTCCGGCGGCAGCCTTCTGACTCTCTGTTTCGTGGTTCTGTGTTTCTCCCCGCCTCCTTTCGCGAAACACCAGGGGACCTTTTTTATAGGCGTTTTTAGGTCAAGACGGAGTCGGTGGACGAAAGATCGACGGCCACGGAGCTCCGAGGTGGAAACGAGCTGGGCCCACGCGGCCATGTACTTTAGGCCGCGTGGGACCCTCCCATTTCCAGCCTGTTGGGCTTCTGGTCTTCAATTTAAGCCCATTGCGTTCGTCTCGAAAATTCTGAACCGTGCTCTTTGACCTTGCCCTTTTTGGAGTCCCGAAGCTCCCGGAAAGTCTGAAACACTAAAAAAGACGTTTTCTGGAAAAACAGGGTTAATTCCAAATAAATGGGAAAACTATGAAGTATTCCCAAAATCATTATAAAACATTGATATAACCCTTATATGATGCAAATATGATTGGAATATAAGCAATTAAAGTGCAAAGTTCATGTATGCATTTTACATGCATCAACATCCCCAAGCTTAATCCATGCTCGTCCTCGAGTATGAAGATGATAAAACTAACATGGACTTTGCAATTTAATACTTAACAATGAATATCAAAGATGATTACTATTGCTACATATAGTCAAATGATTCATTCTTCAAAGGAGTAGCAATATGCAAATAGTTTATGAAGTGATATCAAGTATTCAATGCAAGGATGTTCAATGATAGTTCACAAAGTGTAACATAACAGATAGTAGTATGGACCACATGTATGCATAATGATAAGTATGGACATCCTACATTGGTCATAGAGTGATGATGAAAATCTGAATATGATAGGTGGACACTTTGGAAAGATGTATATATGAGTAGAGGTAAAACATGAATAAGTTTCATCTAACTTCTGAACTTCTCTACTTAAGTTAATGATTGTAATATGGTAATCCTTGGTGTCAAGCTCTCATTGCCCCTATCATAGCATCTTGAATGATTAAGTTTAAAGTGAAAGCAAATATGAGTAATGTGCTTGACAAAGTAAAGGTTGAAAGTCTCATGCCCCTTGAATACGAGTACCTACTCCATGTGTTACTCAACTCGGGAAACAAAGCAAGTTCAATTTAAATATCATTGTAAGTAAAATAGTATCATCAAGAGCGTCAACTGGGGTACCTCTTGTCCCAGGATATGGAACAAGCCCATATCAAAATGACAAGACAAACAAACATAATGAACAATCTCAACACCCTTTTTATTTACCATTGGATAGCTTTTTATTGTAAGGTGTATCACAGACGGTTCACCATAGCATGTAAGTAAATTTCCACCATGAATGATGCATGGCTTAGATTAGCGGCCCAGGCGTCTCTCTAACCATTTATACAAACTCATTTAAACCTACTCCATTTCTCATTTATTTCACCCATGGTAAGCATCCATAAACAAAAGTACATGACATCAACTAAATATAAATGAGTGCAATGTTGAAAGCATTCCATGTGACAGCACATTTCTGCTAACTCTCAACCAAAGACATTTGTCAAGCTCATAACATCATAATTTTAATCACAATGGGTCATGTTTTATTTATGCAATAAAAGTAAAGTGTGCATCAAGTTCGTGAGAGCTATATAACCAACTTTTCCCATAACAATCAACAACATAAGCATTTTAATTCAGAGGTATAGATAATACAAAATAACATGATAAACAACCTCGGAATAGCATAAAGCTAATAGGTAGATATGGTGGACTCACTGGAAAAACTTTGGTTGAAGGCGTTGGAAACAAGTTTTTATTTGTTGGAATTTTTGGGCTAGCAAGAGGGAGAAAGTTGACCATCTAGATGCATGCATGAGTGTCCATAGAACTAACTAATCCATGTTAAACCAAGTAAAATAACAATCAGCACCAAAACATGAATAAGTTATAGCTCTTCAAAAAGGATTTGCAAACTATTACTCATAAACAAGCTCATGAATCATGCAACTATATGTATCATTAAAAATCAACTCAAACATCCCTTTTCCCAATCTTATAAAAGCATCCAACATATTTCAACCCATATTTCCAGTAGCTCTCCATATATAAATGATAGTGTGGTGGTCTCTCAAAGAATCAAACAAAACAAAAAAAAGACGCTCCAAGTTTATGCGATAAAGTGTTTCGATCGAAAAACAGAAGTTGGACGTGTGCAAACCGAGAGTGTGTAGGTCCAGTGGGGTTGTCTTCACATCCCCAAGCTTATGGTCTTCACCATCCTTGGATAGCTCTTGGTGCATCTCCTCCAATCCCTGTGAAAAAACTTCAAAACACCGTTTCTCCCATTTCTTTTCTGTGGGGTGCATTAATAGTGATAAACAAATATGTTTCTTGCTGCATATAATCCTTGAAAAAAATTCATATGAGATGTCCAGAAAGTGTATAATGTTGTATGCCTACTCATAAACTCAATTGGATCAAAAAGATTCAACTTAAAAGCTCAAAGCATGCATCAAACAAAATGGGACAGAATCTGTCCAGAAAAACAGCAGCAGCAAAACGTATTTTTCTACCCTACCAAACTTTCTCGAAAAATTCCGAAAAAATTCATGCATACAGAGGATGAAAAGTTGCAACTACAGTTCAAATATGAGCTCATTCGGAGTTACGGAATAAGAATTAAAAATCATACCGTGCACTGATTCGTGCAGGAATAAAATCTCCGAACGCTATAAGCAACTTTTCAAGACCAAAATGGGTAAAACTTGGCACTTTATTAAAAACTCCAGAAACTAACTAGACACAAAATCTCTTGTTACAGCAAGAGGACACAAAGAAAAATCACACACAAAAATAACCGGGTTGCCTCCCGCAAAGCGCTTTCTTTATAGCCATATAGCTAGGCTTCTTACTTTTTGTTTATTGAAGATGAAGCTCATGAGGGAGCTTGAACTTTGATGTTCCCCTCTTTCTTGGGAAGTGTTCCATGCATAATACCAGGGTCCCATGGTGTTCTCAAACCAATCAAAATAATAGTCAAGTTGAAACCTGGTTGAGAGAAAAATAGAACACAAAAGTAATAACAACGAAGTCTAACTTTCTTTCTATGCATTGGCATTTTGTATATGAATGAAGTTTCCCAATGCATATTAACAAAGTTACTTGCAGCCCATAATTATTAGTAGCATAAAGAGGGTTCTTATCACCTCCTCTTTCATAATAGTTGCAAGTAGTAAAAGTGTATTCAACCATATAACCAATAGAATCTTCCAACTTAGATAATTTGGGAACATAATGAGGATCATTAAATTTATTTTGGAGTTTATTAGCATGCTTCCCTCTTTCAAAATAGTTGTTAAGATCAATATCAAGTTTAATATCATGGTTGCAACAAAGATTTGGAACTAAAGATAATTGCAAACCACATAAGTATTTCTCAACATAAGCAAATTTCTCCTTTATGGTGTAAGTAGGAGAGTTCAAGAACAAAGTAGGGCTCTCATGAGTAAGAGCACTATCACAAACAGCAAGTATGTCATTTTTATCCTCACATAATTTAGTAACAACTAAACATGGAGGTTTATCAATAAGCATAGGACATCATCTAAAGCATTATCATATAGCATATTTAAGCAATACTCCTCATTATCATCAATAAGTTCACTAGTAGCATTATTAAAAGTGAAGGAGTATTTTAGTTTCATCATAATAGCATGGGTTATCATATAGGACCATAGCATTTTCAGTTTCACCCTCATCATAACATGGATTCTCATAAATAACAAAAGATTTTTGAGTTTGAGTGTTACTATCATTTGTTGATGGTGAAGTTGGGAGATCCAACTCTTCATTCTCTAGCTGTTCATCATTTCCATCATCCTCTTGAGATTGCATGGGCATCCCCAAGCTTAGGTTTTTATCCACTTCTTCACATTCTTCCTCTTCCAAGCTTATGTTTTCATCATCTTCTTCCTGCAAAACATCAGTGCTCTCTTGGGGAGCCTCATTATATTCAACAACATAAATATTTTGAGAGAAGTTGATTATGCAATATTCAAGAATAAAATCTATCTCTCTTTCAAATTTATTAGCTATAGGGCAAGTTTTATTTTCATGAATGAAAGTTTGCAGTTCAAAAGATGCCTTGAAAGTAACAAATTCCTCCACTTGTTCCATTCCTAAATAAGCATAATCGTCAGCATGGTAAGATGCAATAGTACATTCTTCATGGAACCTACATTGGAATTCAAAGTGCTTATCTTTTTGTTCAGAGCAAAACATACAAGTTGCATCATGGTGTAAAAGCAACTCTTCAGCAATATAATTTAATTCCATCATGAAACCTTTTAGTATTTTCCCTTCCTTTGATTCTCTATATTCCTTGGCAATCTTAGCAGCATTCAATTGTCTAAACATAGCTTCCTTTATATCCGGAATTATGCCCAGAACACGAGTTTTTTTGGTATTTTCCATTTTCTAATTTTTTTTGTGTTTTTGATATATGGATGTATGCAAAACTAAACTAAATGCAAAACTGAAAATAAATATCTAGTGCAAACAAGAATAAAAACTTAAGCGCTACACTCCCCGGCAACGGCGCCAGAAAACTGTCTTGATGACTCCCAAGTGCAGGAGATCGTTGAAGTCTTCGCTGTGTAAGTATTAGTATCGATCCCACGAGGAGTAGAAGGTATAAGTATTTATCCTCTCAAATAAGAGTGTCACTTCTCTTATTATCTATGCACTAGACAAACTAAAATGATGCAAGTGTTTTTGGGTTTTTTGGTGTAGAGAATGCAAAGCTGAAAATAAAATATGATGAGTGAAAGCTCTCAAAGAGAGAGAAAGCCCAATCCCCTATGCAGCAAGAGGACAAGCTTGAGTGGTGTTTCTTATGCGTGGAAAACGTTCCCAAGGGCTACATGGATTTCATGGCAAAAATATTTCTAGAACAACAAGGTAAACATTTTGTCAAGTTTTAATCTTCTTTGGACGGAGCCATAATTAGGTGTAGCTAAATAAATAAACTAAACCCCTTATGATGGATCATGTGGCCAAGTAAATGACTGCACAAGAGTTATTAAGACAAAAAGTCCCACCATAGCATTACACTCTAAGGTCCCCGATATAAATCCCCTCCTAATGTAACTTCATGACTCGGTCTCAGGTTTACGTGTCCTCCCAAGTCTCCCTCAATTCATTACACTAGTGTGAAACACCTTCATGCATTACTCAATGTATGGTGCACTTCATACATTGTACATCAAGACAATCATAAAAGATAAAAACTTGACCAAATACTCAATACATGTTAAGTAGAAATCATTGCCAATCCATCCTATGCCCCCAGGAACACGAGAGAACTACTCACAACGCGAAGACATGATATGATTCAATGGTATAAGTGATACAACACAATCTGAAAATATAATCTCCCCACTAAACAATGACAAGTAACAATTCACAAACATGTAGAATAGTACTTAGACAATAGCTAGGGTTCGAACAATCTCAAACTATGAGGGGGATGAAGTGGATCACGAAGATGGTGATGGAGATGGTGCTGGTCTTCACGGTGGTGATGATGGAGAAGTTCTTGCTGTAGATGTTGATGATGAACACGCCGGAGGGGGTGGAGCCCTCCGGAGGCGATTCCGGCAGCGTTTCCCCCCTCCGATCTTCTCCGGCGGCAGCCTTCTGACTCTCTGTTTCGTAGTTCTGTGTTTCTCCGCCACCTCCTTTCGCGAAACGCCAGGGGACCTTTTTTATAGGCGTTTTTAGGTCAAGACAGAGTCGGTGGACGAAAGATCGACGGCCACGGAGCTCCGAGGTGGAAACGAGCTGGGCCCACGCGGCCATGTACTTTAGGCCGCGTGGGACCCTCCCATTTCCAGCCTGTTGGGCTTCTGGTCTTCAATTTAAGCCCATTGCATTCGTCTCGAAAATTCTGAACCGTGCTCTTTGACCTTGCCCTTTTTGGAGTCCCGAAGCTCCCGGAAAGTCTGAAACACTAAAAAAGACGTTTTCTGGAAAAACATGGTTAATTCCAAATAAATGGGAAAACTATGAAGTATTCCCAAAATCATTATAAATCATTGATATAACCCTTATATGATGCAAATATGATTGGAATATAAGTGATAAAGTGCAAAGTTCATGTATACATTTTACATGCATCATGGGCCCATAGGGTGTGGTCCCGCTTTGGCAGGAGTAGTGGAAGCCCCTGTTTCACGGTTGCGACAATTACAAACAGGCTCAAGGTGAAATCCTTTACTTGTCCGACATGTGTAGAGATATCGTTGTAGTGAGCTATTAATGTTAAATCAACGATATTTTATTTTTCACTAAGTAGTATATAAAAAAGAATGTGACTTTTTGTTCAAACAAAGTTTGATGTTGAATGTATCTGATTTAGATATATTGTTTTGAGGTAGCTAATGTGTATATAAGATGATGGAACCCTATGTTGTTTTGCCAAATTTGTAGATGAATTTTGTCGTTGTTGCTTTCGTTATCGATCTAGGGCTCATGAGTGTCAAGGCCTTAAAGGGCTTGATAGATGATGGATTGAAACGAAATCATTAAACTTTATATATTCCCTTTGTCCCATAATATAAGATGCTATTGCAGCCAATATATGTAATAACATCTTATATTTTGGGATGGAGTAAGTAGAAAGTGTTGGGGATCATAGACAGAAAACAAAAAAAATCCTACCGACGATAACCATAAACTAGCCAGGATCTATACTATGCAGATATACTAATACGGAGGAGATCAGAATACATACCCTTGTAGACCGGAAGCGGGATTACGTTCCTGCACAAACGTTGTCGGTGAAGAAGACGACGCCGACCTCAGGGTCATGTAGTGGAAGAAGACAGCTCCCAGCACCAAACAATGGTGCCTCGCGGTTCCACACATGTACAGTGTGGATGACGACCTTCGGGCTCCAGATCCAGCAGAGCAGCGGAAGTGGAAGAGTGGATCTAGCAGCACGGCGGTGTGCGTATAGTAGAGAGACTTCCCTCCCCATGCGCAGCTCCAGAAACGGAACCACGCTCAAGGTAGGAGAGAAGAAGAGGGAGAATTGGTGTCTTTTCAAAGGCATGGGGGGTCCCCTATTTAAAGGAGAGGGAGGGAGGCCACCTCCATTGGCTAAGCCATGTGGGACTATTCCCACATGGCTCGGCCGGCCATGGACGGTGCGCCGGCCCTGGAGGGCCCGGACGGCCCTCCCCCCCCCTTTTTTTCCTTTTCCTTTTTGGGGTTTTTCCCTAATGGGCCTCTAAGGCCCATTTAGGTTTAATGCCTTTAAATTTTTTGAATTAAATTAAATAAAAAATATATTTAATTACTAATAACACTTATTAATATTAAATACATATTATTTAATTCATTCGGACCCCGAAACATATTTCGTTGCCCTCCGATCTCCATCGGACATGTCCGGACCACTTCCGGAGTCTCCGGTTTCTTTTCTCTCTAAATCCAATCTAATCGTCACCCACCCTTAAGTGTGTTACCCCACGGTTCGGATCACTCCAGACATGGTCGAGACACATTCTCCGATCAATGACTAACAGCGGGATCTGGATACCCATGATAGCCCATGTGCATCCACGAATATCTTTTATCGTTTGAACCTTTAGATGTCCAGTCTCATCCTCTTGCCTAGCGATACATAGATTGTCCGAGCGTCGTTCTTCGGTATCATGATTACGAGCATGACCTCGTCATCGACAAATCTATCTTTACTCGTCTGTGATATTACATCCCCGTGACCTAGTCACATGCTTGCAAGCTCATTGATGTAATCTCACCGAGTGGGCCCAGAGTATCTATCCTGCTATGTGGATTGGCAATTCCCGCTCTCGATCACTCGTTTCCACTGCTTCCTTCCGATACCCGAAAGTGTCACCTTTATTGTCACGCTATATAAGACATGTCGTTTGATGCAATCAGCCGCACCTTCCAGAAGCAGGGATTTGATATGATCTCACGGTCGAAGGTATGAATACTACGTTTCTATATTTTGGGTATGTCCATCAAATAATTTACCCGATGATATGACTCCGTTGTCAACCGACGTGATTGTCCATGATGAGGAAACCCTTATCATCTGTTACCCAACGAACTAGTTAATTAGAGGCTACTAGGGACCTGGTTGTTTACATACCACACGTATATTAATGTTTTCGCTTAACACAGTTATAGCATGGTATTAAAACATATTATGAACAATTGAGATATGACAAATAAAATCATTTTATTAATTGCCTCTAGGGCATATCTCCAACAGTCTCCCACTTGCACTAGAGTACCAATTAATCTAGTTTACAACTTGGTAAAAGCTTAACACCTATAGCAATATGGTGCATGCTTATCTCGTGGAAGAGGTATTTAGTCAACAAATCTCCCACAATGAGATCTGTATGTGCTTTGCAACACTTATATGTCACCTAGTTTGACATCATCCCGTATCATATGACAAAGGTGAAATATATGTTTGCCGATGGAGTGAGACTCAAAATTTCGCGTAGCATGGGCCTTAATAGTCTGAGAGACTGTAACATCCCGGAAATTTGGAAATTCTGAAAATTTTAAAACCATGCATGCATTCATCATCATCATGTCATCATTGCTTTTAAAACACAAATTTATCAAATATAAATTCAAAAGAAAACATCCAAATTGAAATAATATTTAAAAAAGGGCCTATGTATGCCTCATACAATATTTTGATTTTACTAAATTATTTCGTGGCCCTAGTACTGCCAAAAGATTACATTTTTGACAACCTTTCCAAAAACTATTTTTCAATAGTCTTCTAAAAATATTTGGTACAGGTTTGAACTTTAAATTTGAACCAAAGTTTTAAACAGAAAAGAGAAAAGGAAAAGAACAAAAAAAAAGAGGGTTAACCGGGCCAGCCCAAGCCAGCCCAGCCCTTACCTGCCGCGCACGCGACGCATAGCGGCCCAGCAGCAGCCCACCCCACCCGTCAGCTTCTTCCTCTCCAACCGTCCACGCACAGAGCGCACGAACCCGACGCCGGCGCCCACGACCTCCACTCTCCCAGGCCTCGCAACGGCACCCTCGAGCCCTCCCCTTTAAATCCCCTCGTTCCCTCTACTGTTTGCCCCAGCAAGCGCGCACCGATACGCCGCCAGGCTGCCATTTTCTGGAGCTCAAGACCGCCGCCGTCCGCGGACGATTCCGGTGAGCTCAGCCCCCGCCCCACCCTCTCGTTTCTTTCTTAGTCACCGTCGTGTCCTCGCGCACCTCCCTAACCTTTTCTCGCGATTTTAGGAGCGTCCAAACGCCGACGCCGTCCTCGACCCGACGCCACCGTCCGCCGCTGCAACTCCGGCGAGGGATTCCCGCCGCACCGGAGCGCCCCCGCCTTCCCCGACCACGCCATCCACCTCGCCTCAACCTCCTCTGTCCGCAGGTATCAACGCCTTAGCCCGTCCCCTCCATTCCGTCGAGCTCGCGCGAGAGGATCGCCAGCAGCTCGCTGCCATCTTCGCGGTCGTAGTCTGAAGCTTTTACGTGTTTCATCAGTTAGCGTCGATCTCTTTCTTCTTCTTTGTTCAGTTCCCCGACTTAACACCAAACCCAGCTTAGCCCAGTGGCTAGCGCCTCGCTTCTGGCCCAGCAGTTCCCAGGTTCGAATCTAGGCCAACGCAACCTTTTTTTTCTTTCTTTCTTTTTTTATTAAATCGAATTTTTGGACAGGTAGTATACTGCAACTTGTAAAAATCATAACAATTAATCTACTAGGCCAAATTTTACAAACTTTATACCGTTGGAAAGCTATGAACGTGTAGATTATTGTGGCATCATTTGTTTTGCATGTTGCATCTGTTAAATTGGGTCAAAATGCAGAGAGCCATTTCGGCCATTAAATCCAAAACTTGAGTTTTAAAAATGTTTTTGAAATGAATCCTTTTTCAAAATGACAAGATTTAACTCCTCTGTCCAGAGAGATTATCAAACTATTTTATTGATTAATAAAAATTCAAAAGTAACATTCTTCTTGTAAAACTCTCTATTGTTCAAAAATGCTTTTTAAATAATAATAATGCATTAAAAAAAATTCCATGTCATCATGCATCTTGTAGCAACCAGAGAACTAATGAAGTGGCTTAGTCCATTTAACAAGGTTGTTTGCATTCATACATGCATACCATATTTCCTTGTTTGTGCATATGTGTTAGATGGTGCTTGATTGTGAATTATCCGTTCCTTTTAGATTGTGCGGAGTGCGTTGCGTATTGTGAAGAGTGTGACTACAACTCTTCAGTTGGCCAAGGCAAGTGACACCCCATAAAAGTCCTACTATTTCTACTATTCTGCATTTAGTGTTTTCAGTAGTATGCATGATAGGTTTATTCTTGGGATTATACTATGCTATGCTATAAATCCTATGTAGTGTGTAGCCACCCTTATATCCTGTAGATAGCAACCATTAAACTTGGTAGACTTGCTTAGCTATGCAATGGATGAAGGTTTTAGTAGTAGTTGAGTAAGGATAAACATTCTACTAAGTTTAATGAAATACCTGGGTGGATAGATAAATTGCTTGGTTGGTATAAAGTTGAGTGGCACCTCAGGGCCATGTCCATGGTGGTTATCACCTAAGGTAGTTTCTACTATACTTGGGGCCATGGTATGTGGTGGTTTTCACCTGAGGTAGTACACTTGTGGACGGCCACCCAGGAACAAAGAGGTTTCGAAGTCACTCCATGTTTAGATTAGCTTCCAGTGCAGCCACTAGCTAATATGGGCTCTGGCTAGATTAAGTATGTTGTATGAAACCGGCCTGGCGGACAGTTGGAGGATTCTGGGAACGAGTCCGTTAGAAAGGGGGATTACTTCTGAAAGATCTCGTCTCAATCTTCTTCTTTCCTTAGCACTAAACGAGTGCCAAGGAAGTTTGGGTTGATTGAGTCTAGTGGGGAAAGTGCACACACTCTCGAGAGTTCACAAAACTAAGATCTTAGCCGTGTCCCCGGTCACGGACATTTTGAGCAGCTGGACAAGGAATTGATGGAGTTACTTCATCATGCCAATTTGTTAAATAAAATTTGAAGGATGAACATGGGAAGGAGGTTCACTAATTTCTATCAGTGGTACCGAATTGTTTTCAAAAATGAGAAAATGTCTTTTCAAGATATAGGATAAAATCAGCTTTGCGCAAGCTAGCCAAAACTCCACTTAGCCATATATTCATGTAGAAGATAGGTTGCCACATATATTCCACATAGGTGTCATTTGCCATCACAATTCAATTGTGCTGACCCAGTGATTTTGGGCTGTAACTCACCGTTGCAGGTTCGTCAGACGAGGAGTGAGGTTTCGTTAGGGTTTCGAGTCAACAACCAACATGCTTGCCTGTGGCGCATGAAGATGATGGGACTCACTGTATCAATTGCTTCCGCTGTGTGTTTACTTTGGTTTGAGCTAGCCTTTGGCTATGCACCTTGTATCGAACCTTTTAATTTCTGGATCGTCGTGTAATAGAATTTGATGCAATGTTATGATATTTCATCTTAAATTGTGTGCGCTAGCAAGTCGATCCAGGGACTAGCACGATACACATGGATCTCAACCTTTAGTAAAAGGTGAGGTCACTACAGAGACCTATTAAGGGAAACCACGCATGCTCTGGAAAACCGCTCAGCCCAATCACACTTGCTACTTCTGAAGTAGCCATATATTCCTATACCTATGTAGATTATGCGACAGTGCATTCATATGCAACTTCGCAAGCTAACCTTGTCTTTCTTCAAAACAAAGTACTTCTCCTATATGAGATTTCTAGTCATATGGGTCAGTGTCATAACTTGCATCATCGTAACTCTTTTACGGCAAGTTGTCTTTACACTCTTACCCTATACCATAAAACATCTCTTCAGTTCTCTTTTAGACACTGAAGGATATACTTAACGTTTGTTCATGGATCCATCCAGGGATCACTCTAGAACCCGTTCTTCAACCAAAAACTTGGGTCACATCAAGTCGAGCTTTCAGTCTGACAGAATCTATGGCTAAGGCATAGAGGATGTCGGACATCCTTTTCTTTCAATAACTATCGCTGAAATGCCAAGATAATCTTAAAATTTTACTCAGTCATACAAGTGAGAACTTTTCTTCGCTTGTTCTATTATGAAACATTTCAGAATCTTAACCTAGGAAAATATTCCGACCTAATGTTATTAAGCCCCTTATGATCTATACGAATTATAGATTTAAAGCTTAGTACTCTTAACTTCATTCATAGAAAATTTAATCACTTAAATAATTATTTATACTTTACTAGAGGATCTGTATCATTCTCAATATGTCATTACATATAAAGTTTGGAATAACACTCAGCTCCCACTTAAATACGCCATCTGTATATAAGATCAGGGAATTTCCTTTTAGCTCCCACTCAAATATGCCATTCACATATAAGATCCAGAAAAGCTACTTAGTTCCCACTCACTTCGTTGTAAATGCAGATTTCTTCAACTATTTTGGACGACTCCAAATCCTTTGATCTCATTATCAAAGTGAAGATTCCAGCTCCGATATGCTTGCTTCAACCCATGAATGGACAACTGAAGTTTGCATACGTGTCTAGCATCCTTAGGATCAACAAAACCTACTTGTTGTACCGATTACAACTCTTCCTTAATGTTGTCATTAGGGAACACGATTTCTTTATCCATCCATCAATTTCTCAATTGAAAATAATTGCTAGAACAATCCTAAACAGACTTAGGCATCGCCACTTGAGACAAAATCTCATTATGGTCAACTTTTGAATTTGTCGAAACTGTTTTACGACAAATCGATCCTTATAGACGGTTGCCTTTCCGTCAGTGTCTATTTTGTCATAAAATTCCATTTACTCTCAACGGCCTGGAGCCCATCAAGAAGATTTACCCAAGTCTTTACTTGGTAATCGTACATGGATTTTATCTCGGATTATTTATGGCTCAAAGCCATTTTTGGGACTTAGGTCTACCATCGCTTCTTTGTAGTTCATAGGTTTGTCATGTTCTATTAACATGATGTTCATAACAAGATTGTCGTACCACACAGTGCGGAACACATTCTCATACGCCTACGACCTTAGTATGAGATCAGAGCATCATGATCATTTATCATCCGCTTCCTTCCAGTTGTGGAGGACGGTACCGGAACATTTTTCCGTTGCGCCACTCTGATGTCTGGAGAGAAAGTTCATTAACTTCGTCTTGCTCTACTCTCTTTCCCACTTATGCCCTTTTGACAAGAAACTATTTCTCGATCAAGGTATGTTCCGGCAACAAATTTGCCTTTGTCATGAGAAATGTATCCAACTGATTTCTTAGATACTTTACATAGATGAATTTATCCGTTTTAGGTTTGATCACATCAAAACACTAAAATATCAAAACGACAATCTAGGCTAAAAGGCATGACATCACACATATGGTATTGCCTCCACGGATTTAGATGGTTTTCTTATTATCTAACGTGAATGTTTTGTTTCTACCATATGACTTCAATGATTACAATAATTCGATAAGAGATTTTATTTACCACACACTATCCAATAGAGTGTGATTACGATGTCCTAACACACCATAACATTGTGGTGTTCCATGCGGCGTAATTTGTGGAACTCTTTTCACAAGTCTTCAAATGATATGCCAAACTCATAACTCAAATCCTTATTTCCTCGATCTGTATCACAGGAATTTGATTTTCTTGTCAAGTTTATTTTTCTACTTCACTCCGAACTTGTTTAATTGAATCAAACTTTTCAGACCAGCATTTCATCAAATGGATATGCCCATATCTACTCAAATCATTGGTGAAGTTCTACAAAATAATGATTTCCACTACACGTTGAAATACTTCATTGATTCACCCACATCGATATGTATGATTCTCAACAAGTTAGATGCCCGTTTCCAGAGAACGGTGTCTCAGTCATTTTGCAAGTGTCATAAGATCGAAATCTAAAGACTTGGAGGTCCATCTGAATGGAGCTTCTTAATGCATACAACATTGACATGACTTAAACGTTAGTGCCACAATAATGTGGTGTCATTATTAAGTTTGTATCTTTGGCATTAATGTTATAAATGTGAGAGCTACTACCATCTGGATTCAAATAACAACATTCCATTCATAATCGGTGTATGATCATTAAAGATATCACTCATAAATGTAGGACAACTCATAAATGTAGGACAACGATTTGTCACTAACAAATATGAATAATTGTCTCGCTAGAGGCAAGACACACTTATAATGATCATGCTAACAAGCGATCAACTGTAATTTGTTCAAATCAAAATTAATCCAAATGGTAGACGCAAAGTGAGAGTGTTTATGGCCATCACAACATATTCACAACATATTGCCTGCCATCGTCAACACACTCATTGTCTCCTCATCCTTCCAAGCTACTCAAGCAGAAAATATTGTTTTCATAAAACATGACTAGTATCAAAGCGTAGTCACTGCTGCAAGTACTTGTTTAGGTAAAACATTTATAACTTGTATATCATATATACACCATCATCATTGATGACTTCCCGGTGATTTGTTTCATCTTCTTGATTCTTCAACGTAATCAAGAATTCAAGAAGGTGAATGATTCCCCTTGCATGACATAGTCTATGACAAAAACATTTGCATCTGGCAACATTTTCTGTGATCCAGTGATCGAGCTGAGCGAGGCGTCTCAATGTCATCAAATATGACCAATGTCATCAAGTATGACCAATGTCATCAAGTATGACTGCCACGCGCTCCTTTAATGCGAGTGTTCTCTTCCATCTTGGTTGAGAAGAAAACCTGATTTACGGTGGATACAGATCATCAGTCTCAGCGACCATTCCAAAATGTTCGCGATCTGTCAACACGCACCCACAGTTCATTCTCTATGGCAGAGATCGTAGCATACACTGGACTATGATGGAATTATCCGCACAAAACTTGATAATCCAAATTATCCTTTTGTTTAGCGGAATCTCCGGGTCTATCTCCTATCGGGCTTTGTATCAAATAGAGCTAATGGTTTAAACAAGGAGTATCTTCAAGCTACGGTATAAAAATATGAAGTTTGGACCCAACCTTTTAAGTTTCTCAATCGCAGGAAAGCACCTAAGTTTAAAAGGTCTATCAAACAGGTTATTATCTACAAAGGTTTTGCAAAACATAAAGACTTTGTTCATAATAAAATATGGGTTCAAGTTTTAACAAAATAAAACTACTAGAACTCCCACTCAAGACGATTATCGCTCGCATCGTCTTAGTGATTACACAACCCCCATCCATTACACTACCCCATCGATCAGGCAGATAGCATAACTTCAAAGGTAGACATCGTATATCGATCACATCACCGCATGTGACTCGTGCTTAACCTTTCGGTACTTGTATTCCGAGGCCATGTCTGTACATACTAGGCTCGCCATAACACCCTATGACGTATTCGCGCGTGCAACGTGGCTTACACCCACTGTATGCGAACGAAGAGACGAGTGTAACCGCAATGCGGCGTACCCCGTAACGTAGAACTTTATTGGTGGTGCACGACAGAGGGAGAACACTATTATCGGAATTTTGGGAGGGATCATCTTATATTACTACCGCCGTGTAACTAATATATAGACATATATATACATACACAATATAAGATGCTAACAATCTACATAACATCTAAAATGAAATGTAATGCGACATGATATGGTCTCCTCCGCGCCGATGGTCTCCTTCGCGCCGACAGTTTATAAATTATTTAATAAACCTACCTTGACCATATCACATTGCCCCTGCAAAATAAAGTTGGATGCTTTCTACTTTATCTTTTGCATGTTTTACGTGGCCGCTACGGCTTCCGCACAAGAACCGTTTCTTACCTACGAAAACAACCACAACAGCGATAAGACAGTTGTCTCTATTACACCCCTTTCGGGGCCCTCCATTGCAAATGATATATCAACTATTGTAGGAGATACAGACACCCGCCAGCCACATATACGGTACAAGACGTATGTCAAGTGTGGAACCAGTCTCGCGTAAGAGTACGCGTAAAGTCGGTCCGGACCACTTCATCCGACAATACCGCGATATAAACAAGTACATGCGAGAGGGTAACAAATGTAGAATCGATGCCCACATTCAACATGTGTTCTAACCGTACAGATATATCTACGCATAGATCGGCTCTGATACCACTGTTGGGGATCGTAGACAGAAAACAAAAAATTTCCTATTGACGATAACCATAAACTAGCCAGGATCTATACTATGCAGATATACTAATACGGAGGAGATCAGAATACATACCCTTGTAGACCGGAAGCGCGATTACGTTCCCGCACAAACGTTGTCGGTGAAGACGACGGCGCCGACCTCAGGGTCGTGTAGTGGAAGAAGACAGCTCCCAGCACCAAACAATGGTGCCTCGCGGTTCCACACACGTACGGTATGGACGACGACCTCCGGGCTCCAGATCCAGCAGAGCAGCGGAAGTGGAAGAGTGGATCTAGCAGCACGGCGGTGTGCGTATAGTAGAGAGACTTCCCTCCCCGTACGCAGCTCCAGAAACGGAACCACGCTCAAGGTAGGAGAGAAGAAGAGGGAGAATTGGTGTCTTTTCAAAGGCATGGGGGGTCCCCTATTTAAAGGAGAGGGAGGGAGGCCACCTCCATTGGCTAAGCCATGTGGGACTATTCCCACATGGCTCGGCCGGCCATGGAGGGTGCGCCGGCCCTGGTGGGCCCCATTTGGCCCAGCCAGGCCGGCCGGCCCCCACTTTTTTTTCCTTTTCCTTTTTGGGGTTTTCCCTAATGGGCCTCTAAGGCCCATTTAGGTTTAATGCCTTTAAAAATTCGAATTTAATTAAATAAAAAATATATTTAATTACTAATAACACTTATTAATATTAAATACATATTATTTAATTCATTTGGACCCCGAAACATATTTCGTTGCCCTCCGATCTCCATCGGACATGTCCGGAACACTTCCGGAGTCTTTGGTTTCTTTTCTCTCTAAATCCAATCTAATCGTCACCCACCGTTAAGTGTGTTACCCCACGGTTCAGGATCACTCTAGACATGATCGAGACAAATTCTCCGATCAATGACTAGCAGCGGGATCTGGATACCCATGATAGCCCCTGTGCATCCACGAATGTCTTTTATCGTTTGAACCTTTAGACGTCCAGTCTCATCCTCTTACCTAGCGATACTTAGATTGTCCGAGCGTCGTTCTCCGGTATCACGATTACCGAGCATGACCTCGTCATCGACAAATCTATCTTTACTTGTCTGTGATATTACATCCCTGTGACCTAGTCACATGCTTGCAAGCTCATTGATGTAATCTCACCGAGTGGGCCCAGAATATCTATCCTGCTATGTGGATTGGCAATTCCCGCTCTCGAAAGTGTCACCTTTATTGTCACGCTATATAAGACATGTCGTTTGATGCGATCAACCGCACCTTCCAGAAGCAGGGATTTGATATGATCTCATGGTCGAAGGTATGAACACTACGTTTCTATATTTTGGGTATGTCCATCAAATAATTCACCCAATGATATGACTCCGTTGTCAACCGACGTGATTGTCCATGATCAGGAAACCTTGATCATCTGTTACCCAACAAACTAGTTAATTAGAGGCTACTAGGACCTGGTTGTTTACATACCACACGTGTATTAATGTTTCCGCTTAACACAGTTATAACATGGTATTAAAACATATTATGAACAATTGAGATATGACAAATAAAATCATTTTATTAATTGCCTCTAGGGCATATCTCCAACAGAAAGCAAGGGTAGAGAACCAGCCAACAAAGGACTTGAATAAAATCTATGTCACGGACACCAGAACTGTTGTCATCCCACCACCATAACTCATTGTTGGAACCATGGTGGCCTCATCGGCGTAGGAATGAACAATTAAGTTTATAAAATGATATAAAAACGTACTAAAAATATGTAGCAATGATATAAAAGTAGCATCAAACAATAAAAAAATTATAGATACGTTTTTGACGTAACATGCATGAATGGAACGCTGACACGTACGCACGTTGCGCGATATGCATGGCGCATGCGACGAGATGTGGTGAAGGTAGGGCACAAGGAGCAGGCCATCATGATGGTGTGCAGGCCTGCCTTGACGGGACATCGTCGTCCTGTCACCTCACGCATGCATCGTCCACGGGTCTGGTGCGTGCACGCTAGGAGCCGGCTACCAGATGGCACGAGTGTGAGGACCCCGGATTAATTATCCGAGATACTCGTTATGTTTCCTGCAACAGTCCCATGATCAGTGTGCTGTTGCACATAACTTGAGTTGGTATCACAGAACACCCACAAATACCGAATAATTATACTTACGTGCTTGAAGTGATCAGCTTCAATAAGGTACTTGCAGCGGAATCACCAAATCAACGTGGAGCCCAAGTCATTCGCCTTTACCCTACAGGCAGCTGACTGGGAAGCGCCCTAGTTCGCCAAGACGTCAGTGAACTCCTCTTCGTCGAACTGCTCTTCTCTGGGATCTGGCTAAGACAATAGCCAGGGACGAAACCAATATGAGTACATTTGATTGTACTCGCAAACTACCCCAACAGGAACATGCACTAGTTTTTTTTCATTTTCAAAGACTTTTATTTTTAGGAGAAAAACCACACTAAATCATGATTTAAAAAGGAGAAGAATAGATTTTTAAATCCTGTTGAAGACAAGACATTTTGGAAAGTAGTTTTCTCACTATCTTGGTTAAAAAGGTAAGAAGTCTTTTTAAATCTTTTCCCGAAAATACACCTTCTTTTAAAAGGGTAAGAAATCTCTTTTAAAACTTTTTCCTCGAAAAACAACTTCTTGCCCTGATTCCAAGCCCGTCGCTACCTCGAACCAACTCATTGGTACAGGTACGAAATACCCTTTCCAGCCAACTTCCTTCCAAAACTCAACACCTTTCTCAAAACTTGCACATGGTCTTAGGACAGCCTTCCAACTGTCCATATCCGAGGACTCGGCTATTCGAATAGTTTTACACTCTGCAGAGGTAGTACGCTTTTCCCACATCCGTACCGGTTTCCCGGCCATAGCCTCTCCTTTGCTCATGCTAGTATAGGACCCTGCCGCTACGACACTTTCCTCCGACACTCAAATCCTCAGAAACTAAGTGCGAGGACTCGTAGTTCTGCCCGGCGGACCCAAGGGAGCCCTTCAATCCTCTTCCTTCAAATACGTCCATACCGGCTTCCGGTAGACCAACACTGAAGAGGACCCAGGTCAGGGGGTAGGTCCTCAGACCATCCCCTCATGGAACGAGGTTATCCTCGTTGTTGAGGCATCCAGTACTAACACGAGCAAATTATATGACTACGCCCTTGCCCATATGTGGGTAAATGTGGTCGCACAGGGTATTGGTTGGTCGCCATAGTACTAGGACACAATGTGCATTTTTCTCAGAAACAACACCAACCTTTTTCAACTGAGCACCGACCTTCCGGCAGGTCTATCCAAGGATTTTCAAAAGAGTTTTGTATAAACAATGGATTTTCCCATCCTATAGTTTTATATAAACAAACTGAGATTTCTACATAGAGTGGCAAAATAGTTTTTCATAAACTCTTTAAAAAGGTTTTCGCAATCATTTCCAATTTTCATAGCAAAAATACTTTTAATCAAAACTTGGGTGGTTTGTAATCCCACCAAAAGGTTTTTCATAGAAGGCTTTTGAGTAAAACAAATTCATTTAGAAATCATGGTATACCATTGACACCTCTATATCGGGTGTCTCAATAATATACTTGCGTTTTGGAAAAGGGTTTTTCAAATCATAGTTTTAGTGGCAACGCCACATAAAACACTTATGCTCTTAATAAGTAAAACAGATGAATCAAAATAGAGGTATATAGGTGCAAGCTCAGTGAAGTAGCTTGCCTGGTTTCAGCAGAATGTCCCTGGACTTCCTCTTACTGATTAAAGAAATAAACTCCGATTCTTCTCCAATAAATCCTCTCCAAAGACCACTCCGGTAACGGTATTATCTAGCGTCGCAAACAGGGAATAACAACATTCAATAAACCAAACAAAACCACAAGTGGTGCACAAACATCAAACTAATTATTCAAGCAACGAACTAGGGTCTACACTCATAAGGGTCTTTTACAACTCAGGGGTCTAACACTTTTACACAAGTGAGGGCCAACAAAGGGTAGCAAGGGATGACATGCTACAACATCAGTAGCTAGGAAATGCTACTGATATTCAACATCAATTTTGACATTCATGCACACAATGATTCTATTAGCATACAACTCCTGAGAGTTAGGAAATCCTAGAAAATACCCAGACTAGGGATATTGTTCCCCAATAAAAACTAGCAACACTAACTTCTTCCTATCATGAGACCAAACCAGTAGCAAGATGGCATGCTACTGATGATCTAGCAATGCTAACTAAAATAAACACCCCACTAAGGAATTTCTACTAAAACAAATTCTATTAACTAGGAGAATCTAGGAGAATACCACTCTAGTACCATTAACACTAGGTGACTAAGTGCAATACTAAACTTTTTCCAAAGTGCTATACTACAAAGCTAACACACTCCTAGTAACTAGTATCACACTTAAACATGCTAGAAATCACAAAAGAGATACTAGCACACCCTATATAACTAAATAAATCTATAAACCATAAATGGCAGAAAAGCATGCCACCTAGTTAAATACACCTAAAATAATCCATAGCTCTAAAAATCACACCAAGCTAGGATTAGGTACTCCTAATCATACAGAAGCTCACACAAGTGGATTCACACCAAAAATCATCACCAAATAATTTACAAAAATCCCTAAATGGCTCTCTGGTCAAATACCAAAGTGGATGCCATTTTATTTAGGAAGATCATTTGCATGAGAGGCAAATTTCTACTGCTAGGTATCACTCAAACCTTTCCAAAACAGTTGAGTTTGCATCAATAGCTATCATAGATAAATAGCTATTGAGTTTTTGGTGAAAAGAAGTACTTCTGGCTTTACATTTAATTTTTCCAAACTAATCATCCAAAAGTGTTTCTACCACTTGGATCTGGCTAGGAATATGCTAGGGTACCTCCCTAATTTTTGGTTTGGGCAGAACCTGGGTTTTCCTATTTTATTTTGCAATAAACTGAGAGGACAGAATAGAAAGGCACAGAAAAGAATCAACCTCCAGAAAAAAAAGGAGTTTGGGCCTGATCTGCTCGGATCCGAGCCGAGCCACGGGGACGGCGGCCCATTTAGCGGCCCAACGCGAGCGAAACGGTACGCCGTCTTCGTCTTCCTCGTCAGCACGCTCAGAGCACGCGGCGACAGCAGGGAGCAAGGCGGAGACGGCCTCGGCGACTCCGGCGTTCCTAGGAGAAAAGAAGATGTCCGTGAGATAGCTCGCGACGAGGGGATCTCGGGGGAATGAAAATGGCGTAGGGATAAGATCTGTGCAACCCGCGAGCTTCCCGGCAAGGCGGCGGCCGGAGCGGAAAGGGATGCGGATGACGGCGGCGATCCCGGACTTCCCTCTGCGATTCTTGGCGCAGAGAGGGGGAGTAGAGCACGGCGAAGGTGCTGGTGGTCTGGGATTGGGATGGGGAGCACTCAATCGCCGGCGAGGCGCGTCGGCGACCTTGGCCGGGGTTCGGGCTCAAAGGAAGAAATGCGAGAGAGGATGTGAGGGGAGGAAATGAGTGAGGGGGGGTGAGGGAGCAGAGGGGAGAGGGCTTCTTATCGTCTCGCAGGGCAGCAGAGAGGGGCGGGGTCCAGACGGTGTCGACACCCGCGGGGAGAACACGGCGACGATGGGGTGAGGAACACGGCGTCTGTGCTCTGCCGCGTCGCTGCAACAGGGTGATGGGGGACAGGAGCGAGCAGAGGTGAGCGGCATGGAGAGGTCTTATCTCCTCCAGGGCGAGGCCTGCGTCAGGGGCGAGGCACACGGCGAGCTCGGGAGCACGCCACCGTGCCGTGCTGCCATGGAGTGACAGAGGTCAACGGAGGTTTTGCAAAACGCCCCCTAACTCTTTTTCTCTTCTCACAGACAGGTCCTCGGCTAAAAAGAAATCCTTTATTTCTATTTTGAAACCAGTAGGGTTTCCAGGATTTATTTGAGGGGTTTAAACATTTTACAAAAATCAGAGAAAATTCATGTAGCCTCCCCTATATATGAGGAAGCTCCACAAAAATTGGTTTTACAAAATAAAATGTTTTGCTCCATTTTTGTTCATAGGATTTAAATAAACTATTTTTGGAAATGAATAATTTGGTAATCCTTTAATAATTAAAACCAGAGATAAAATAGTTTGTAGAACCTTTGGAGCTTTCTTGAAAAAAATAAGATACTTAAAATAAGTTTTATTTTCATAAAGAAAACATTTGTTTTGAGGAAATAGAGAAATTGGGAGGGAAATTATTTATGGAGATCATTTTAACTTATGACCTTCATTTCTTTTTAATAAAAGAAAGGAGGGATTTGTTTTAAAATCAACAAGTAGGGTTACTAGAGGAGGGAGTGATGTGAAATGGAGTTATCATTTCATCCCCTTCTCTAGAATTTTGATAAAGAAAGTATAGTTGTTTTAATAAAATAGAGGAATAGATAAAGAGGGAGTTTTATTGAGATCCTCTCTCTAAATTTTTGAAATTAACTTGGGGGCATAACTTTAGAGGGTTTCTCCTCTTCAAGTCACACTCCAAGTTTGGGTGCCAAGGGTGTCCTAAAGTAGTAACAACTCCACTGAGGAATTATCCTCACAAGAACATCACACACAACAGCAAAAATCACCCCAATGGCAACAGCACCAAAATACCAACCAACACAACACTATCCACAACACAACAATATTCACAATTCAAACAAGCCTCACACTTCAAACTACAAGAATAAGTCACACACCTTTTTCCATAACTAACAATGCTATTTTATAAAAGTGGTCACACCCAATTATGACAAGATGTTGTTTAAGGGATTTATCAACCCATAACTTAATAGTTTTCAAAATGGTTTGAAAGGGGAATTATGTGAGGTAATATATTCCCCACTAGTATTTCTTTTAAAAAGGAGTTGAAACTTAGGAGTTTTAAAAATAAGAATTTTATAAATGCCAAAGTGGAAGAGAGGACAGGAGATCACAGATGGTTCCCCATATTTTATAAACATGAAACTTTTGAAAATACTTTCACTGTCTCAAATTAAAGAGTATTTTGTTTGTTGCTAAAACCAAATCATTTGTTGAAATAAACTTTTGGCCAACATAAGAATGGGAAAGACATATGGAATAAATTCTTGTCATAACATGGTCACCAGTGTTGTAAATAAATTTTTACCTAGGTGGATGTCTTGAGTTGACATCTACTAGTCCAACAATCACAAACAACAAGTTACACAAGACCAACAGAACAAATTAAAGGAAAACACAATCACTTGTGAAATAATTCAAAAAGTTTTTGTTGGTTCTGAAATTTGGGTCTGGTTTACCCTTGTTATAAATTTGGGATGTTACAGATCCTTCCCCCCTTAAAATAAATCTCGTCCTCGAGATTTGCCCGGGGGTACAGGAGAGATACGAGAGCAAAATAATTTATTTTAGAAAGGTCGTATATTCACTTTCGTGTATACACGGGTTTTGAAAAACAACAGGGTTTTTCTTCAAAATACCCCTAGCTGTGCCACCAATAATTGGCTCATGGACACAGTGGGTCTGATTTATACGAGGAATTATTTTTGCACGGGGTTTTTCACAGAAAAAGCGAGGGATAAAGGATAGAGGGACACGGGGGGGTTAACTGCTGACTCACTGACATGTGGGCCCGGGGCCCACTTGGCGGTCTCTCCTCCTTTTCTCCTCCTCTTCTTCATCCTTGCTCGCCCTTGCTCTGTACTTGCTCCATTTTCAGTGCGCAGGGCACTCACCCGCGGTACTGCTGCGCGTGCTGTCCGTCGATGCAGCGGCAGACACGGCTTTGGGGACACGATGCCTAGGTGGTTTCGCGCCATTAAGGCGAGTACAGCTCGCGATTCCTCCACTTTCCCGCGCAGTGCGGTGTCGAGGAGCGGCGTCCGAGCTCGGCTTATAAACTAGCGACCTCAGAAAAACATTTCTTCCATCGCGTCGTCACCATGGGCTTCATTACCGATTTCTTCAGAGCCTATGTTGATGCGATGGAGGATGCGGGCTTCCTCGAGGGCTGCTTCGTCTTCGTGCTCTTCGTGTTCTCGATTTTGACGGTGTTCAGCCTGCTGTTCGCGGCAGTGGTGCTCCTAGCCGTGGCCTTGTGCCATTGGTGGTCTAGCGCGGGGGCTGGTGCTGCGACAGTGGCGCCTGCTGCGCTAGAGGAGCCAGATGCGGCGGAGGAGCGCACGGTGGAGGAGCTTGCGGCGGTGGAGGAGGTGGTAGACCTTCCGGCTGGAGGTGAGCAGGCTGCTCGAGCTGTCTGCCGCCGTCGGGCGGCGCGTGACTCGGCTCTGAGTGAGCCAGGCTCATCCTCTGGTGGCATCGGGGAGTTCGAGAGAGATTAGGAATCTCTAGGTGCCGTTGCATCCGTGCTGGCAGTGTTGTTTGTAGGAGTAGAACTTGTATCCTCTGTTCCTTTCTGAATTTCTCGCTTCTGTACTGCAATCCGTGATTGTATTGATCTTGCCTTTGCTGATAACCCGGGACAAGGTGTGCCTTGTCGAAATCTTCTTGGTTGACACAACTCTGGTCTTGCAGCACAGATAGGATGCAGAAGTACTAGAATAAACTTGTTTTGGCGAGAAAATATATTTTTAGAGAAATATCACTGCAATATATGGTCTCAACCATTTGCAGTGGTAGCACACATTCCAACCATATAGGTTGAACACGACAACTAAGAACACCCTACAAGATGTCCTTCTGTGTTCCAGCGAGCATTTACGCTTCGCAAGCATTTTAAGGCTTGCGAGGCTCACATCTCGTGGAGGGCTCGGGCCCCTTTCTTTAACATGCAGAAAGCACAAGGTTCATATTGGGTGAGGAACCTTGGGGAGATTGCATGTAGGAGAACACACACAAAAATAATTTGCATACTACAAAATAGTCCCATTCAAAGTTTGCATTAATTCACAGGGGTATGCGTCTGGGGTCACATACGGTTCCTGGTTTTAAGTGATCTGTGGTTTCTTTTTTTTTTTTTTAACTTTTAACTGAAAAAAAAACAGCATGACATTCCATCAGATGTCAACCAAGTGGTTAACAAGATGATAAGAACACCAAGTTTTTTTTTATTTTGGGGCTGATCTAACATCAGCCGGGGAACAGACAACAACTTTGCATTACAAGACACACAGAAAAACAAGCAACAAACCAACAACAGACTAACAACGTTGTTGATCCACATGCACCAACACACAAGCGCTGGTCAGGCTAACTAAACCTGGGTTCTACTCTGCCTGAGAGGTGCTAGGAGTCGGTGAAGCGTGACCGAGACAAAGAGTGGTGTCCACATCTCTGTCTTCCAAGGGGTGGGGAACTACAGGCACGCCTTCGAGGATTACACCTCGCTCTTGGGGTGGCTGCTGAACTCGGGCGAGAGCTTGTGTCACCGATGCGTCAATGCTGTGGTCCAGCAATTCATCTAGGACCGACTGTCTTGCATCCTGAGCTTGCCCACGGTGAGAAGTGGGTTGGTTCCTTGCTCGACCCAGTTCCCGGCGGGCACGAGCAAGGTGGCGCCTTGTGGTCATGAGTTCCTCCATCAGGGTGTGACTGAATCTTGTCATTGCAGCTCCATAGGTGACCAGGGTGATTACGGCAGGGTCAGCTTCCTGTCCCATGGAAGCTTGGAAAGCCTCCGCAACATGCTCAGGTATGGCTGGGAGGAAGTGGAAAGCTCGGCTTACCGCCATCGCCGGTTCTGAGTACCGGAGACGGACGAGTCCTTCCCAGGCTGCTACCTGGAGGGCTAGATCTAGGGTAGGCATGCTCTTACCCTGGATCAAGTAAGTCGGACTGATGCCCAATAGGCACGAGCCGATATGCACCTCGACTTGGAATTCATTCCCGGCGAGCGGGAGAGAGTTCTCGAACACCACATATCGAGGACGGGCAGGCCGACCAAGAATATGGCAGACGGCCTTCCAAAGCATCAGCGGAAACCCGCTATGCTCCTCGGCAGTGGTTTCCATGATAACTCTGAGGTTTGCCATTGGGTTCTTTTGGATCTGGATGAAGGATAAGAACACGGGATTCTTGCCTCAGGAGATTTGGGTCGCTAAGGGTGGTGAGTGGGGATAGATGGCAGATGGAACGGGGCCTTTTATAAGCTAGGTGTGTCGGCTCCTTTCTGGGGAAGAACCCGGGGAGCGTCACTCGTGTGTTGGGGACAAGCCCTACTGTACTCTACTGAGAACCGACGCCTGGCCATGCCGGTTAGGCAGGGAGGAGTCAGATCCGTGGACTCACTGTAAGGGAACACCTCAAACAAGCAATAAACACACAAGGTACGTTTAGTACCAATGGACGCCTAATACGCGTAGCGGTCGGGTAGTATGACTAAAGTTCCTACATAAGCTGTTCCTATGGGTCTTGGTTAGACAGGGGTGCTGAAATCTTCATTTCGTCGCCTTAGTCTTCAACTGGAAAAACTGCGATTGTCGAAGTAGCAAATTAAGTAGAATTGTTGAGGTTGAGCTGAGGTCTTCAGAGATCTCTTGATTTGATTGATGTTGATGATCTTGACATTTGTAGACCAATCCCCTTGATGTTGGACGTTGAGACGGAAACTTCTTCTTGTAAGCACTAGCTAATTAGGTCTCCATTGGATTTATCGTCAAGTATTTTGAACAGATAAGAAGGAGTAGAGAAAACCTTGGTAAAATTTAAAATAGAAAGGTAAGACTCAGAAATAATTTGAGAAGACGAGAAGAGCGGGAGTCATTTTTGGACTTCCCTAGATAAGGATATATTTTTGGTGTTAACATAATTTTAACAAAATATTCTCCCTAACTAACGTCCATGCTAACTAAGGTCTGTTACAGTCAGGATGGCTCTGATACCAAGTCTGTGAGGACCCCGGATTAATTATCCGAGATACTCGTTATGTTTCCTGCAACAGTCCCATGATCAGTGTGCTGTTGCACATAACTTGAGTTGGTATCACAGAACACCCACAAATACCGAATAATTATACTTACGTGCTTGAAGTGATCAGCTTCAATAAGGTACTTGCAGCGGAATCACCAAATCAACGTGGAGCCCAAGTCATTCGCCTTTACCCTACAGGCAGCTGACTGGGAAGCGCCCTAGTTCGCCAAGACGTCAGTGAACTCCTCTTCGTCGAACTGCTCTTCTCTGGGATCTGGCTAAGACAATAGCCAGGGACGAAACCAATATGAGTACATTTGATTGTACTCGCAAACTACCCCAACAGGAACATGCACTAGTTTTTTTTCATTTTCAAAGACTTTTATTTTTAGGAGAAAAACCACACTAAATCATGATTTAAAAAGGAGAAGAATAGATTTTTAAATCCTGTTGAAGACAAGACATTTTGGAAAGTAGTTTTCTCACTATCTTGGTTAAAAAGGTAAGAAGTCTTTTTAAATCTTTTCCCGAAAATACACCTTCTTTTAAAAGGGTAAGAAATCTCTTTTAAAACTTTTTCCTCGAAAAACAACTTCTTGCCCTGATTCCAAGCCCGTCGCTACCTCGAACCAACTCATTGGTACAGGTACGAAATACCCTTTCCAGCCAACTTCCTTCCAAAACTCAACACCTTTCTCAAAACTTGCACATGGTCTTAGGACAGCCTTCCAACTGTCCATATCCGAGGACTCGGCTATTCGAATAGTTTTACACTCTGCAGAGGTAGTACGCTTTTCCCACATCCGTACCGGTTTCCCGGCCATAGCCTCTCCTTTGCTCATGCTAGTATAGGACCCTGCCGCTACGACACTTTCCTCCGACACTCAAATCCTCAGAAACTAAGTGCGAGGACTCGTAGTTCTGCCCGGCGGACCCAAGGGAGCCCTTCAATCCTCTTCCTTCAAATACGTCCATACCGGCTTCCGGTAGACCAACACTGAAGAGGACCCAGGTCAGGGGGTAGGTCCTCAGACCATCCCCTCATGGAACGAGGTTATCCTCGTTGTTGAGGCATCCAGTACTAACACGAGCAAATTATATGACTACGCCCTTGCCCATATGTGGGTAAATGTGGTCGCACAGGGTATTGGTTGGTCGCCATAGTACTAGGACACAATGTGCATTTTTCTCAGAAACAACACCAACCTTTTTCAACTGAGCACCGACCTTCCGGCAGGTCTATCCAAGGATTTTCAAAAGAGTTTTGTATAAACAATGGATTTTCCCATCCTATAGTTTTATATAAACAAACTGAGATTTCTACATAGAGTGGCAAAATAGTTTTTCATAAACTCTTTAAAAAGGTTTTCGCAATCATTTCCAATTTTCATAGCAAAAATACTTTTAATCAAAACTTGGGTGGTTTGTAATCCCACCAAAAGGTTTTTCATAGAAGGCTTTTGAGTAAAACAAATTCATTTAGAAATCATGGTATACCATTGACACCTCTATATCGGGTGTCTCAATAATATACTTGCGTTTTGGAAAAGGGTTTTTCAAATCATAGTTTTAGTGGCAACGCCACATAAAACACTTATGCTCTTAATAAGTAAAACAGATGAATCAAAATAGAGGTATATAGGTGCAAGCTCAGTGAAGTAGCTTGCCTGGTTTCAGCAGAATGTCCCTGGACTTCCTCTTACTGATTAAAGAAATAAACTCCGATTCTTCTCCAATAAATCCTCTCCAAAGACCACTCCGGTAACGGTATTATCTAGCGTCGCAAACAGGGAATAACAACATTCAATAAACCAAACAAAACCACAAGTGGTGCACAAACATCAAACTAATTATTCAAGCAACGAACTAGGGTCTACACTCATAAGGGTCTTTTACAACTCAGGGGTCTAACACTTTTACACAAGTGAGGGCCAACAAAGGGTAGCAAGGGATGACATGCTACAACATCAGTAGCTAGGAAATGCTACTGATATTCAACATCAATTTTGACATTCATGCACACAATGATTCTATTAGCATACAACTCCTGAGAGTTAGGAAATCCTAGAAAATACCCAGACTAGGGATATTGTTCCCCAATAAAAACTAGCAACACTAACTTCTTCCTATCATGAGACCAAACCAGTAGCAAGATGGCATGCTACTGATGATCTAGCAATGCTAACTAAAATAAACACCCCACTAAGGAATTTCTACTAAAACAAATTCTATTAACTAGGAGAATCTAGGAGAATACCACTCTAGTACCATTAACACTAGGTGACTAAGTGCAATACTAAACTTTTTCCAAAGTGCTATACTACAAAGCTAACACACTCCTAGTAACTAGTATCACACTTAAACATGCTAGAAATCACAAAAGAGATACTAGCACACCCTATATAACTAAATAAATCTATAAACCATAAATGGCAGAAAAGCATGCCACCTAGTTAAATACACCTAAAATAATCCATAGCTCTAAAAATCACACCAAGCTAGGATTAGGTACTCCTAATCATACAGAAGCTCACACAAGTGGATTCACACCAAAAATCATCACCAAATAATTTACAAAAATCCCTAAATGGCTCTCTGGTCAAATACCAAAGTGGATGCCATTTTATTTAGGAAGATCATTTGCATGAGAGGCAAATTTCTACTGCTAGGTATCACTCAAACCTTTCCAAAACAGTTGAGTTTGCATCAATAGCTATCATAGATAAATAGCTATTGAGTTTTTGGTGAAAAGAAGTACTTCTGGCTTTACATTTAATTTTTCCAAACTAATCATCCAAAAGTGTTTCTACCACTTGGATCTGGCTAGGAATATGCTAGGGTACCTCCCTAATTTTTGGTTTGGGCAGAACCTGGGTTTTCCTATTTTATTTTGCAATAAACTGAGAGGACAGAATAGAAAGGCACAGAAAAGAATCAACCTCCAGAAAAAAAAGGAGTTTGGGCCTGATCTGCTCGGATCCGAGCCGAGCCACGGGGACGGCGGCCCATTTAGCGGCCCAACGCGAGCGAAACGGTACGCCGTCTTCGTCTTCCTCGTCAGCACGCTCAGAGCACGCGGCGACAGCAGGGAGCAAGGCGGAGACGGCCTCGGCGACTCCGGCGTTCCTAGGAGAAAAGAAGATGTCCGTGAGATAGCTCGCGACGAGGGGATCTCGGGGGAATGAAAATGGCGTAGGGATAAGATCTGTGCAACCCGCGAGCTTCCCGGCAAGGCGGCGGCCGGAGCGGAAAGGGATGCGGATGACGGCGGCGATCCCGGACTTCCCTCTGCGATTCTTGGCGCAGAGAGGGGGAGTAGAGCACGGCGAAGGTGCTGGTGGTCTGGGATTGGGATGGGGAGCACTCAATCGCCGGCGAGGCGCGTCGGCGACCTTGGCCGGGGTTCGGGCTCAAAGGAAGAAATGCGAGAGAGGATGTGAGGGGAGGAAATGAGTGAGGGGGGGGTGAGGGAGCAGAGGGGAGAGGGCTTCTTATCGTCTCGCAGGGCAGCAGAGAGGGGCGGGGTCCAGACGGTGTCGACACCCGCGGGGAGAACACGGCGACGATGGGGTGAGGAACACGGCGTCTGTGCTCTGCCGCGTCGCTGCAACAGGGTGATGGGGGACAGGAGCGAGCAGAGGTGAGCGGCATGGAGAGGTCTTATCTCCTCCAGGGCGAGGCCTGCGTCAGGGGCGAGGCACACGGCGAGCTCGGGAGCACGCCACCGTGCCGTGCTGCCATGGAGTGACAGAGGTCAACGGAGGTTTTGCAAAACGCCCCCTAACTCTTTTTCTCTTCTCACAGACAGGTCCTCGGCTAAAAAGAAATCCTTTATTTCTATTTTGAAACCAGTAGGGTTTCCAGGATTTATTTGAGGGGTTTAAACATTTTACAAAAATCAGAGAAAATTCATGTAGCCTCCCCTATATATGAGGAAGCTCCACAAAAATTGGTTTTACAAAATAAAATGTTTTGCTCCATTTTTGTTCATAGGATTTAAATAAACTATTTTTGGAAATGAATAATTTGGTAATCCTTTAATAATTAAAACCAGAGATAAAATAGTTTGTAGAACCTTTGGAGCTTTCTTGAAAAAAATAAGATACTTAAAATAAGTTTTATTTTCATAAAGAAAACATTTGTTTTGAGGAAATAGAGAAATTGGGAGGGAAATTATTTATGGAGATCATTTTAACTTATGACCTTCATTTCTTTTTAATAAAAGAAAGGAGGGATTTGTTTTAAAATCAACAAGTAGGGTTACTAGAGGAGGGAGTGATGTGAAATGGAGTTATCATTTCATCCCCTTCTCTAGAATTTTGATAAAGAAAGTATAGTTGTTTTAATAAAATAGAGGAATAGATAAAGAGGGAGTTTTATTGAGATCCTCTCTCTAAATTTTTGAAATTAACTTGGGGGCATAACTTTAGAGGGTTTCTCCTCTTCAAGTCACACTCCAAGTTTGGGTGCCAAGGGTGTCCTAAAGTAGTAACAACTCCACTGAGGAATTATCCTCACAAGAACATCACACACAACAGCAAAAATCACCCCAATGGCAACAGCACCAAAATACCAACCAACACAACACTATCCACAACACAACAATATTCACAATTCAAACAAGCCTCACACTTCAAACTACAAGAATAAGTCACACACCTTTTTCCATAACTAACAATGCTATTTTATAAAAGTGGTCACACCCAATTATGACAAGATGTTGTTTAAGGGATTTATCAACCCATAACTTAATAGTTTTCAAAATGGTTTGAAAGGGGAATTATGTGAGGTAATATATTCCCCACTAGTATTTCTTTTAAAAAGGAGTTGAAACTTAGGAGTTTTAAAAATAAGAATTTTATAAATGCCAAAGTGGAAGAGAGGACAGGAGATCACAGATGGTTCCCCATATTTTATAAACATGAAACTTTTGAAAATACTTTCACTGTCTCAAATTAAAGAGTATTTTGTTTGTTGCTAAAACCAAATCATTTGTTGAAATAAACTTTTGGCCAACATAAGAAGGGAAAGACATATGGAATAAATTCTTGTCATAACATGGTCACCAGTGTTGTAAATAAATTTTTACCTAGGTGGATGTCTTGAGTTGACATCTACTAGTCCAACAATCACAAACAACAAGTTACACAAGACCAACAGAACAAATTAAAGGAAAACACAATCACTTGTGAAATAATTCAAAAAGTTTTTGTTGGTTCTGAAATTTGGGTCTGGTTTACCCTTGTTATAAATTTGGGATGTTACACCGAGGATGCCACGGTTCCTTCCCGGGAACAAGCGCGCGCGTCACTGATGACGTTCTTGCTCCCGGGGTGATGGTGTTGGCGGAGCCAAGCCCACACATTGTTGGGTCGGCCAGCAAGCTTCTCGAGGGTATTGTTGGAGAAGGAGTTAATGATGGACATGGCATCAGGGTAGATGTCGATGCCGCGTGGCGTCTGCTTGAGTATCTTGAAGATGTAGATCTTGTATATCTCCACGCTCTTCACGCTCTTCTTCTTCGATATATGGTCCATTTCTCGGGTTTAGGTCCTGCATGTGTCCACGCCTCCCTTCACGGGAAAGGTGGATAAGGCCCATGCTTCGTGGGTCCGTGGGACCCCCTGTTCCACTAGGCCGACATCCGGTGTCATGTTTTCTCCCCACACATCAGTTCTAACATACAAAGGCCGGGCTCCGATCGTACGGACCGAGTTTTGCAATTTAGCGTTCAAATGAATGCTGAAATCACGAGAACCTGCCTGTGATAGGCTGGTTGTATACCCAGCCCACTAGTGTTCAAACCCAGGTTTGACATTGGTGTTTCTCATTTAGGCGGAATATTCTTCAGTAAGAGGCGACGTTCCCGTCGACAGTGAGACCGCCGGCTCAGTCTCTCGGAGGTGCTCATAGGGGTAGGATGTGTGTGTGCGTTCATAGGGGTGAGTGTGTGCACGTGTATGTGAACGTCTACGTTTGTATTGTGTTTCGCAAAAAAAAAGTATGCTGAAATCACAGTAGATGGTCATACGAAATAAAAGAAAAACGGTTTTCATTTATATTCATTCATTCCAACCAAATTCAGAATTACTCTACATTCAGCAGCAAGTACTGTAACACATAAATTTTAGTAGCACGGATTGCATGCACGTCCTCTTCCATTAGTTAAGCTCGGCTAGCTTTTCAAAATTAGCCTCGATCTGCTATTGTGCAGGCAGGCAGGTACAACTAACATTAGCATTAGCCTAGAGATTACTGCTCACGAAGTCATGATGACATGATCATCGAGGGAGCGCGTGCTGGCTGGTCGAGTGGTGCATGAGACGATCGATCGAGTCAACAAAACACGAGACAAAATGTACACCACCATCCATGTCGATGTCGATCATCTGCGGGTGGTAGCAGCATATATATTAGGGGCATGCCGGGTTGTGTCCCGGCCCTCCGTAGTAGAAGTGCGTGCCCCAGCCGTCCCGCTCGTCGTAGGCCTTCCTGATGTCGTAGCAACCGCCGTCCTCCGCCAGCGTCTGCACGGCGTCCAGCGACACGGGCGCGAGGCTGTTCCCGGCGTCCACCGTCTCGAGGTTGCGGAAGTAGCTCGCCCGCCCGAACCCTTCCCCCGCGAACCTCCCGGAGCCCATCTGCGTGGCGGTGTGCGCGCCGCCGGGGCTGGTGTTCACCACCTCGCCGCCCCACTCCACCATGCTGGCGTGGCCCGACAGGTGCGTGAACAGCTCGGCGGGCCAGTACCCCACCAGCTGCGAGGCGCCGCCGTCGCCGTAGCTGAGCCACCAGTTGCCCAGCTTGGGGTCCTTCCAGACGAGGAGCGTCATGTCGTACTGCTCGCCGGCGAGGGAGGAGACCGGGGAGATGGAGGCGCCGATGGCCACCCGGGAGCTCGTCTGCACGAAGCCCGGGCACAGCGCGTTGTAGCAACCGGTCGCCTCGTAAGCGTCGCTCTGCGGGTCGCGCGATCAACCAAGTTGTTAATTTCGCTCTTGAGCAGATCATGGATTAGTATAGTGTAGTAGAAGAATTATTAGTGGAAAGATGAATCCTTTGACTCACTGTCCAGTACGTGAAGAGCCTTGGCCTGCTGTCCCCGTACAGCTCAGGGCTGACCTGACTAGAAAGAAACGTAAACTGTAAGCTTCCATGCATGCATCAGCACATGATCACTTGCTCTAGATCGATTAAACAGCTACTGGCACATGGGGATGCATGCAGTGCTTATTGTCATCCATGTACTAGTTAGTTAGAGTATATCCAAAATTAGTGCTGAGTTGAGTTCATTAGCACCCGCGCATGCATGCATGCATGCATCACTTTGTTTAGCAAAGAGTTTGTAGTGTAGCCAAGGCAAACTACAGTCCCAATGTCCGTCTATATTTGTCGCAGCATGCATTCTTCTATCAATGTCGAGCTTCTTCGATATATACTCCAAGGAGAGTATACATATGAATGGGTTGACCTCAAATGAAGAGAAGAGGCTAAACTATAGTAGCAGTCGTACACAACGGAATCGATCTATCGAGTCGAGATGCCCATGCATTTATGGCGCCATGTGCCGGCGCTGCAGATCTCAATGATCGGTCGAGATTTGACCATGCAAGGTTACGTAAACTCCAACTAACTAATCATTCAGGTACATTAAGTAATCAAGTAAATTAGCAGAGACAGAGAGATGCAATGGAACAGTTGGAGTGACCTGCCATCCGGCCTCGATGCTGTTGAGGTCGGAGCCGTTGAAGGAGCCGGAGAGGAGCCAGAGCTGGGAGAGGCTGAAGCCGTTGGATTCCTGGATGGCCGGATCCCAGACGTTGATGGTCGCCTTGGCGCCGTACACCTCCTGCTGCCCCACGGCGGTGTACGCGATCGCGTGCTGCATGGATGCACATATATGAACAAGAATCACTTCACTGTAGAGTAGCATTTCCTCTCCAAGTCCCAACTCGATAACTAGAATTAATTGCTCCATCTAAATGCGATGGAGTGTAATAACAGCTAGCTAGGGCATGCATGAATGATGGCATGCTTTCGCCCAGCGCGGAGCAGGGCACGGCAGTGCAGGGCAGCGCAAGGCGGTACTTATTGCGCGCCACCCACCCTGCTTCATCGCCACGCCACTACCAGCTTGGATCAAGGAGAGTTGTGCTGTAGTACAGGCAAAGCAAATCGAACCTCGTGGCCGTTGCCGGTGACGACGTCGGGCGCGTTGGCGGCGCGGGGAGCGCGGTCGCGTCGGTGGTGCTTGCGGCCGAAGCGGAAGAGCGACCTCCTGCCGCGCAGCACGTCCTCCGCGGTGGTCCGCCGGACGGGCACCGTGCCCCTGGGGCAGTGCCCCGCGTGGTGCCATGTCTGCCATGCCGTCCTCCTCACCGCGGCCCTGCCATTGCCGGTGGAGTTCGAGGACGACGCCGCACTGGTACCACGGGAGGCGGGCATGGGCGGCGGAGCGAGCTGGATCTTGTGGTTCTTGAGCAGCGGGTGGTCCAAGGCGTGCTGCTTGTGGCACGGCACGCAGTCGATGGTGTCGCCGTCCATGCTCTGCTCTCATCAAACGTACCACGCATTATCAATAACAAGCAGGGAATAATGGAGCTAGAACCACGGACAGAAAGGGAAATGAGCGTACGACATGCCTGTATGGTGCGTAGTGCTGGCCTGTTGAGCCGGTCGAGATGACGCTGGATCCTCGCCATCTTGGGCGACGAGTACTGCACATACTCCATCACCGACGACGAGGCCGCGGCGCAAGTGCATGCGAGGAGGAGAGAGCACAGGAGGGACACAAGAAGATGGCGCTTAGGAGGGGCAGAGCAAGATGACATGGAGCACCTGCTCTCCGACTGATCTTCCGCGACAAGATCTAGACGACGAGGCTGGCCATGCCGCCTCCTCCGCCGCCTCTTCATGGCCGTGCGCATCATGCATTCATGCACATGTACGCGCCGCACGCGTAAATGAGGAGCAGGGCCAGGCGCGCGCAGAGGATGGGGGAAGAAGAAGATGGACTATAGCTTCCCATGGGGGAGAGAGATGGGGTATATCATGCATGTTGGCGTTGCCTTGGATCCAAGCCACGGTGATGATTAGCGTTCAGCGAAGGCAAGTGGGTTGCTGCTGCGAAATGGTTCCGGAGGAGGACGCTGCATTTGATGTTGACCACCTACCCGGCTGCGCACGAGTTTAATATCTCTATCTAGCTAGCTATCTGCTCTATCGTATCTATCTTTCCCCACCCTTCCCTTCAGTCGTTAAATGCAATCGAGACAACGCCATCACCTGCAACATACTATGGCTACTCCTCTATACTTAGCATTTGTCCCTTTCAACAATCTCATCATACCGCACGCGCGTAATACATCCACAACTTCATTTTCCCTGTCTCCAGATATGTTGATGCACCTCTTTCGCTCTGCTGAATTTGCGCAACGGCAATACATAGCTATATTCACATTCACCAGTGTCTTTCTTGTTCTCCAAAGATAGATTCAGTTGGGGCCTTTTGAATTGGAGCGATGGTGCAGGTGGATTGAAAGACCAGTACCCCGCCCGTAGTGCAGCCGCAGCTAAGAAGTAAATGCATCACCAGGCACTCTATCTACAGTACTCCAGTAGTAGTACCATCCACCAAAGTAAATGACGATGACTGTCCTGGACCTACCTTGGTCCATGCTTTCACTTTCACCAGTGGACACTAATTCTGCAAGTTCCGTGTACGGCTTTGCCTCTATGGCGACTGGCGACTGGCCGGATTTGGCTCAATGCCGATCTTCCTCATCTGATTCCTTCTGAATCTAGTCTGATCCTTCCTCCTCGATCTAAAGCACCTGAACCTGATTTCTCCTTCCTCATCTGATTTCTTCTGGTCCTTATCTGCTCCATCATCCTCAATCTAAAGCTCCTGAACCCGATTTCCCTTCCTCGTCTCATTCCTTCTGGTCCTAATCTGCTCCTTCCTCCTTGATCTAGAGCTCCTGGTTCAGATCCCTATCCTATCAATCACGAGCTCCTGAACCCGATTTCTCTTATCTTCTCGCCTGCGATTCGATTCGCTCAATTGACTGGGTTCGGCTCCCCTGTATCCTGTGAACCAGCTTCCCTCCTCTTCATCCAGCGCTCCAGTGACCTCCTGTGTGATACGCGGAGGAGAAAGTTCAGCAAATCAACCAGTGGTCCTTTGCTTGAGTTGTGGCGCCAAGCTCTCCCGGGCTAAGGACACCTTGGAATTCAAGTCCACCTACACAGACGCAATGAAAGCAGTTGCTTGGAACTGCCAAGGTATGGGCAGGAATCTTAGTAGTACCAAAATGTGCCATCTTGCCCGGATTATAGACTCCACAAAAGCGAATGTAATTTTTGTCTCCGAAATCAAATCCTCTAAAATTAAACCTGCTGATCTTACCGCTAGATTTAGTATGCATGATAGCTTTGTAGTTCATTCGCGAAGACGTGCGGGTGGGCTTTGGCTGATGTGGAGTGATGATTTGCAAATTTCTGTGCATTCTGCTACCTTTTATCTTATCTTAGCTTCTGTTACTATTAGGTCTAGTAACCAAAAGTTTTGCTTGGTGTGTATTTATGGGGATCCGTATCACCGTCAAACTAGTATTATCTGGGATCAGATCGCTTCTTTTGTGTATGATAATGGGAATTTTCCTTTGCTTTGTATGGGCGATATGAATGACATTTTGTATGACATGGATAGGAGTTCGCCTGTTATGAACTGTGCTCGTATGAATACTTTCCAATCACTTGTTAAGAGCTGTGGTTTGTTCGATTTAGGATATAGTGGTCCTGCTTATACTTGGACAAACAAACACTTTGCCTCTAATCCTCTGTTTGAAAGACTAGATCGGTGTCTTATAAATACTGAGTGGTGTGATGCTTTTCCGGTTTCAAATGTTTATAATTTACCTCTCATCCATACAATTAGCGATCATGCCCCTATTCTTCTTGTACTGATGGCCCTATTCGTAAAGTGAAAAGACATTTTAAATTTGAAAACTGGTGGCTCAAAGAACAAGATTTTCATTCTCATGCAAAGCAATCCTGGACAAAAACTAATAACAAGCCTTTCTATCAAAGAACTAACAATTTGGCTCGAGAACTTAAGGTGTGGTGTAGGAAAAAGAAGCCTCTTCAACAGGAATTAAACTTGCTTGAGGATCAAATCAAACAGGTGCAGGCTCAGCCGGTAGCAATGCAAGATCAAGCACTACAGGCCTCCCTAGCAATCAGGTATGAACAAAACCTAACAAAACTAACCGATTTTTATATGCAGCGAGCGAAGAAACACTGGATAAAGGATGGAGACAGGAACACAACTTTCTTCCATAGGGCCATTCTCAAGCGCAGGAGAAGAAATATGATAGTTTCCATAAAAGATGAAAACAATGTCATGCATTATATGCCAACACAAATCAGTAACACCTTTGTGAACTATTTTAGGAACATTTTTGCTTCTCCAAATATCAACACAGGCAGGCCCTTCATTCATTCACAACTGCCACAAAATGAACAAGACCCCACTTACTCAGTACCAGGAAAAGAAGAACTATGGAGCACCTTGAAGGAGATGAAAAGGAATGCATCCCTGGGACTTGATGGTTTCAATGTTGAGTTCTACTTAGCAACATGGAGTTGGATTGGAGATGATGTCACAAACTTGGTAAGCTCCTTCTACCACACTGGAATTTTACCGCGACACATTAATGACACTCACATTGTTCTCATTCCTAAAAAGCTTGTCTCTTTAGTTCCGGCAGATTATAGTCCAATCAGCCTTTGTAATGTCGTCTATAAGCTCATTGCTAAAACCCTAGCTAATAGACTTAAGCCACACCTGCCGGACTATATTCACCCCTCCCAGCAAGCTTTCATCGAAGGCAGACGTATTAGCAATAACATCATCATAGCGCAAGAAATAACTCACTCTTTCTCTTTGAGATCTTGGAAACATAAATCCTTCATGCTCAAAATTGATCTTGCAAAAGCGTTTGATCGAGTTGAGTGGAACTTCATTGTGGCGGCACTTGCACGCAAAGGGCTGCACGATCATTTCATCAATCTAATCCATGCATGCATATCATCGCCCACCTTTTCAGTTGTCATCAATGGCCAGCCGTACGCGAGATTCTGAAGCGACAGAGGCATACGACAAGGTTGTCCCCTATCCCCATACCTTTTTGTCCTCTCTATAAATGATTTGTCGCTTTCCCTTCAGGAAGCCATGTCCAATTCTCTCCTAGAAGGTGTGACTCTTGGACCAAGCTGCCTTCCAATCCACTCACTCCTTTTTGCAGATGACCTTCTCATTTGTGGGAAAGCTACAATCCAGGAAGCTATGGTAGTTAAACAAACTCTCGACCTCTTTTGTTCCTGGTCAGGCCAAACTCCTAATTGGTCAAAATCAGGTATAATATTCAGTAAGCATGCTGAAGCTGCAGATATTGATGCCATCAAACTTGTCTTCCCTGTTCCAGAAATGGATCCCTCCTTCAGCCACCTAGGGCACCCCCTAATTTTCCTGGCTAAGAACAGAGCTACTGCTTACAATTTTATTTTTGATAAATTCAGCTCCAAACTATCTTCTTACAAAGCAGACAAGCTATCTCTCGCGGCTAGACTAGAACTTATCAAATCAGTTTTCTCTTCTATCCCGGTTTACTACATGTCCAATATATTATTCACTAAGAAGTTCATAGCCAAACTCAATGCCATCATTCGCAGCTTTTGGTGGACTGGGGTAAGAGAAGAAACCACTAGCCGAAGCCTTTGTCTCAAAGCTTGGAAAGACATTTGTACCCCAAAAAGAGAAGGAGGTCTGGGAATTAGGAATTTGCAAGCTATTAACAAAGGTTTAATCCTAATGGCTGCCTGGCGTTTAGCTTCAAATCCTAATGATTTTGTTCACAATGCCCTTCAATCAAAATACTTCCACATTCCTCAATCTGGAGGCCCAGTCCCAATGTACCAAAATCGGCTTTTTGGGCTTCCATTCTTAAAGTTTTACCTACCCTAAAAGCTCATTCTTTATATCAAATCTCAAATGGGAACATCTCCATCTGGAATACACCCTGGTGCTCTTCCTGGGACGCAATTTACGAGAACCTAATTATCCAAGAGCCAGGGTTCGTCTACCCTGCAACAGTAAAAGATCTTTGGCTTCCGAACCAAAAAGCGTGGAATAATGATCTTATAGATTCATTGTTTACTCCTTCCATGGCTTTGAACATAAAAAGAACTCCCATCATTAACTCGAATGATCAAGATTTTTTATGTTGGAGACTAACTTCTAATGGCATTTGCAATGCCAAAGTTGCCTATCATGCTTGTTTACAAGAGCTTTACAGGGAAGAGCAAAACAGGCCAATACAACCATCGGTAGAAACGACACAACTACTAAAACAGGTTTGGAACAACAAGCACATCATTCCCAGGATCCAAACTTTTGTCTGGCGATTCCTTCGGAAAGCTCTCCCAACAGGAGCAAGAGCAGGTAAATTTACCAAGCACATAAGTAAGTTATGTTGCAGGTGTGGCCTATAGGAAAATGAAATTCATCTATTTTTTACATGTCCATTTGCAAAAGCTGCTTGGTATCTCCATCCGTGGTATATTAGAACCGAAATTCTGGTCCACGGATGCTCCTCATTATCAGAGATCATCAAGAATATTTGTTCGATTAACCATCCACATGCTTCTCTTGAGAACATTTTTAGGTTTATGTGGTGTATTTGGAAGTCCAGGAATGATTGCCTTTTCAACAGGAAAACAGTGGAGCCATATCAAATCAATATCCAAGCCCAGGCTCTGGCTGCTAACTTGGAATTGTATACCTCAGATCCTCCAGACATGCAGGTTCCAGGAGAAGGCCGAATTCAGAGAAACCCAGACCGGCACCAAGATCTCCAACAACAAAACGACCTTGATTCTAACTTAAATATTGCAGGTTCGATTATTTTTTCAGATGCAGCATGGAAACCTATGGCAGGTGATGGTGGCAACGGCCATCAGATTACATGAATTGGTGTCTTCATCAAGGCTCAACTAGAGGGAAAAGAATGCAATCTTAATATTCAGGCATCAGCTCCATATGCTTCTTCATTGTTCCAAGCGGAAGCACATGCTCTGTCATTTGCAGCAAGGGTCGCACAACACCTACAGGTTCAGAAGCCATCTTTCTTCACAGACAACAAGGTTCTAGCGACGGTGGCGGCATCCAGGAGCTTAAACCACCCGCTTCTGCCGTGGAACTCCAGGAACATATTAGCAGAATTCTATCAAGCCACCTCCAGATCACAAGCTCGAGTTTATCATATCAAAAGAAACTTCAATCAGGTGGCAAATAGCAGTGCAAAACAGGTTCTTAGGCTTGACCTAACACAACCTATCTTTAGTAGCACTTGTTCAGCTCACGGAGGCACAGTTTGCCCTGTTATTTCTATTTTACAATCTTTAAATTTACAGGGCATTGTACTTAACGCTGTATTTTGTTCTTTGAGCTGAAATATATTTGGCGCCCCCGGCGCCTCAAGTTGTTCAAAAAAAAAAAAACTTTCACCAGTGACTCAGGGGTACTGATTTCCATTGAACAAATCACTACTGGTCAAGGTTTTGGCTACTTGATCATACTTTTGAATTGACGTTTTTAAAAACTGTAAGGACGTACTTCAGACTTGTTTTCACAAACTAGCTAACTTCCAAACACTTGATTTGTGAATAATAATAAGAAATAGCGAAATATGCGTGGCTAGGCAGCAAGATTACGTGCAACCTTTGAAATATTGGTATCATCTAAGATTTGTGAAGAAAACGACCTTTTACTTAAATATCAAACTTCCAGTGTTATTCCCTATCTTGTAAGTTGCTCGAGCACGAGCAACATCTTCAAGCTTTGGGGGATTTTCATGGATCTATTTTATACAGAGTTTCCCTAGGGTATTTTGATGGGTTTCACTTGGTGTTTTACCAGTTTTCAACTTTTCACTAATGATTAATCGTAAAATACATAATAAACCTTGTAATTTCTGTATGGATTTTAGGATACACCACTAATTGGAGCTATATTTGGATCGCTGGAAAGAAAGGAGCAGCTTTCCCTTTTGACAAGATTCATTCTGGCTCTAACAGAACGTTTAACAAAGAGTGGTAGGAGTGCACATGCTCTTACCAGCGGTCTTACCAGGTGTCACCGGCTACCTCCAGTCGATAGAATAACTCTTGTAGCAAGGATGAAGGAGGAAGAGAAACATAGAGACCAGAAAATGAGGCATATATAGCAAAGGAGAAGATATCTGCAGGAGGAGAGGTTCATATAGATCTCCTCTCTCTTTTCCCTCAAACAAATGTAAGAATCATTGGAGACAAGTACGAATAGAGAAGATTTTGTAAGTGCAACAACGGAGGAGACAGAACAAAAAATCTTAGAAAATCATTGGGAAAGAAGACCCTTTTATATGTGGCAAGAAGAAATATGGTTGTTATGATTCTAGACAAGTCCGGTAGCAAAACAGACAATTTTGGGCTGGAAACGGACTATAAATAGCTACTAGAACCATCCGGAATCAGCCCAGTCTATAGCTGGAATTCATTCCGTACCCGTTAGGAAATCCGGAAACTTCATGGATAAACTCCTCCAAAACAGACAAAACACTCAATAGAAAAAATGCGACTTCTTTTGCATCTGTACTCCTTCTCCAATGAATTTGGACTTGATTTGAAGTTAACAACAAGATCTAACTCCTCACATAGGGAAATGTCAAATTTAAACAAAGGAGGATAAATCCACAAGTAGAAAGGTTTGACCTCATTATGGAAGAAGAACTGACAAAACCTACAACACCAAAAACGTAACAAGTTTTTTTTACACGGAATCCATTCTTGATGAATTTGAGCTTGTCTTGAAGGTAACAACAGGTTCTAAAACTACACAGGAATGTTCCAAATTCCACTTGAGCATCCAAATCTGGACAGAGTGGGATGAGGGTTCGAGATGCCTGAAATTCTATCGAAGCTACAAGTTCAGAATTCGTACCCTTCCAATTTGAATTTGGGAGAAATTCCAAATAACAACCAAGAATGATGATGCCAACAATGCAAAGTTCTAAGCTTTCTACGAATGCGATCAAGCAACTCACCCGAGAGTCCCCCTTGATAGTACAGCTGAATATGTGGAATCCTTCCTCTTTTGTTGATTGATGTTCTTTGTGTGAGGAGTTAGAGTTGTTTTTAGATTTGATAAAGTCCCAAGTTCATTGAAAACAGAGTTTGTATGCAAAAGATATCACATTTTTTATCAACGGATTTGCCCGAGTTCTGCTTTTGCTCTCCGGACTTGGCTGGCTGTAGGCCGGCGTTGGGAACTTGGGATGTGGCCAGTCGGACACTCACCCGGAAGGTCCAAACAGACCTAGAAAATGCGCCCAACGACAGTATTGAGGGGCTATAAAAGGGTTCTTCTTACCCGCTTGAAGTATAGTTTTTGTGCATGTTTTTCTACACCATTGTTGATCTTATAAAGCGTGCTTCCTCCCCATTCTACTCTTATTCTTGCATTTTTTTTTGTGGAAAAAAGAGAGAGGAGATCTGGATTTACATTTCCAACAAAATAAATCTCTATTCTATGTGAAGGGAAGCCTTTTGGATTTAGACCTTGGAGTTATCGGCTGTTTTTTGGTGTGGATTGAGAGAGAGATAGAGAGAGAGAGGTACCTGAGCATTTGTTGTATTATTCCTTCGAGTTTGGTGCATTTTCTCTGAGCTCTCCGTGCCAATTAGTTCGAGTGGAAGACCGTGAGTTTGTTAACCTTAGAGGGTGTGTCCCTCAAAGTTGGATTGGCAGTTGTTGTCACGATGAACTCTTTTGTGGAGATTGTGAAGAAGCTTTTCCAGGAATTTTCTGAAATGGTTGTAAAGCTTGCCATATCTAGAATGGGGGAAGAATTTAGCCATATTGATTGTGCCCTAAATTCGTGGAGGTGGTTCAATAAGAAGAAAGCGAGTTTTCATGGCGTTCGGTGGTCATTCGTGGTAACTCTCACCTCTCCAACGGTGATTAGCTTCCTTGTGAGGAAGTGTGAACATCAGAATAAAGATTCGTCTCTGTGTGCCTCGGTTATCTTCCAAGCCATCACCTCGTAACGAAGTCACCGCAACAACTCAAGCCACGACGATTGCCATCACAGCCACCCGAGAGACCAAATCTGAGCACGCTGCATTACTGCACCACATTTGCACTCCCAACCTTGACGTCCACCATTACCCTCGACATCCTCCCGAGATCGCTGCCTCTGCTTATGCTCCTCGCCTCTAGCTCCTTCCTGCCACCACCATCGACCTAGGTCTGGAGCCTCGGCTTCTGCACCACGCCTGGCCACCGCGGCAAGTGCACATCATCTCTGAGCGCCTCCTGCCGCTCGAAACTCCCGCAGAGACGCGTGCATGTTGCATTGGCCTGCATCGACCCAAATCTGGCCAGCCCTCAATCGAGCCACCTTCGCACCTCTACAGAGGCCACCAAGGAGAAACATCGTAGTCGCTGCTCTGCCGGAAGCCGTCCTCCCTCGCGTGGTATGGAGCTTCCTAGCGCTCCAAAACGATGACTGGAGCCCATGCCATCCTCCAAATACAGCTACTCCACGCCTCGGGATGGCGCCACCAAGGCTTTGCCTGACAACGTCCACTAGCCGACGAGGGGAACCGAGAGGCAAATGAGGCCCCTCAACAACCGTATTGGGTGCCTCGGTGTAGCCTTGGGAGTTGAGGGCCACACGGGAGCGAGGAGAACTGGGAACACCACACGGTTTTAACGAACTTTTGTATAGAACAATCCAAATCTAGCTTTCCCTTTTCTCGGAGAACATATATTTTGTTCATGCAAGGGAAAAGTACAAACAAGCTATCATCGTCTGAAATGTTGCATTTTCTTCTCACCGGTCCTTCTACCACATCCATAAAAAGAGAGCATATACAATGACACACTGCTCATTCTAAAAGGGCTGGCCAATTTAGGTATACATATCCCAACCAGAGATTTGGAGCATTCCTTTTCCGGCGGCACAGTTTCTTCAACAGGTCACTCTGCCAACTCTATGTATGCATATTACTATGCGAAAAAAGATCTCACCTTTCTATAGGAAAAAAATGGAGCAACCGAGCAAGTGGTGGTAGTTGGATGGGGTGGCCTGGCCCGGTGCATCCCTGTGATGTCCGGCCTGCCTTATCCGCAACATTGTTTGTGTTTAATGGAAGGTGGATTACGCTGGACCGCTCATCATCGATCTCCACATCGAGTTGACTTGTTTGATACAGTAGTTTCCAAGAAAAAGAAGTTGATTCAGACGAGGTCGGTCAATCTGCGGAGAAGAAAATGGTGCTGATGCTGCACGTAGCTCCAATTTCAATCAGCCCCTCTTCTCCTCCTCCTCCTCCCCGTCGACACCGCTGCCCACCTCCCATGGCCGCCTCCGCCTCCCACCAACCCAAGGCGGCGCCCGTCGTGCTCGGCTGCGGCGCCGTCGGCGCGGACTACCTCGCCACCGTCGCCTCCTTCCCCAACCCCGACGACAAGATCCGGAGCCTCGCGCTCAAGGTCGAGGGAGGTGGAAACGCCGGCAACGCCCTCACCGGAGCTGCTCGCCTGGGTCTCAACCCAAGGATTATATCCAAGGTAAGGTATCCATCCAACTACCTTCACTACCACAACCTACTTAATTCCTTCGCTCACTCCTTGTTCTTACTGTTAGTGTAGGTATCTGATGATGCACTAGGTAGAAACATTCTCAAGGAACTACAAGACGATGGGGTAGACACTTCCTATATGACGGTATAATACACATTGCAGTTTCCTTACTCAATTGTTTCATTCCTATATTCTGGTGTGCAAATGAAATTGCCTTGATCCTTCATGTACAAGAAGCATCCATCCATCCTAATCCTAGTACATTTATATGGCTATGTCCTTATACCAGGTAGCGGAGGAGGGAAATTCACCATTCACCTATATCATTGTTGACAACCAGACGTGAGTGACAGACCCCAGCCTTTAGTATATACTTGCATCTATATGCAAGAATCTTTATTGCTTATACGTACATTGCTATGCTAGAACAATAAAATGTGCTACTATCCTATTGTTTATGCAATCCATTTTTATACGCTTTCCACTTTCCCTTACAAATTGTGATGATACTACAAGAATAGTATCCTAGTCACAAGATACAAGTATTTTGCTCTTTCAGGAAAACACGAACTTGTATACACACTCCTGGTTATCCCCCAATGACCCCAGAGGAGCTCACAAAGGAAAACTTATTTGCTGCTTTGCATGGTGTAGACATGGTGTATTTTGATGTTAGACTGCATGAGACTGCTTTACTTGTTGCAGAAGAGGTAATATTTTCCTGCCTCAGCATAACATTCATCTTCTTATAGATAGCTTAAGAATCATGAGTGCGTACATACTAAACATTGAACTACTTCTATATAATATATACAGAGATTAATGGTCAAGTAGATCAGAAACAACTGTTGCATCCTTTTCTGTTCTCATCCAATCTGGTAGTGAGATTGATCTCCTTTTATGGGGCAATCCAGTGCAGGCAAGCCAAAGAAAAATTCCTATATTGGTTGATGCTGAGAAAAAGAGGGATGGATTGGACGAGCTTCTTAATTTTGCATCATACGTTGTGTGCTCTGCAAAATTTCCTCAGGTAAGCAGTTCTATTGCGAAGGATAATTGATAAGCCCTATTTTATTCACCAAGACAGTTTCACTTTAATGTCAGATACTTTCTGTACCCAAAAGTTCACATAAACTAGCTTCTGCTTAAATGGGAAGTGCTTACAGTTGGCATGGTTAGGCAAGAGTTTTCTTATTTACTCTCTCTTCTCCCATGTCGCTTGGCGCGGTTTCCTTCTATTTATCAACAAAAATGCACTTCATATGTCTTAGTGTAGTCTATCTATATCCTTTGTAATTGTATCTTACGTAGGTTCGTTGTCAACTTGTCATCATCTTAGTCAAGATTTTGTTGGATGGTTATTTCCTAGCACAGTCGAATAAGGTAATTTGAAAAGGAAAAAAAAATCACATTGCGCTGCACAGAAATGGCCTTACATCTTCAAGCAGAAAGACTTAGCTAATCACTATTTGCAGCATTTGAGATTCCTAGTATTCCGACTGATTATTTTCTTTTCACCTAATATTACTTTGCAGGCCTGGACAGGGGCATCATCAACACCGGTTGCTTTGGTACACATGCTTCTAAGATTACCCAATATCAAGTTTGTTATTGTAACCCGGGGAGAAAAAGGCTGCTTAATGCTTGAAAGAAGCATGACAGGTGAGTTTACTAACGGAGCATTTTACACAGGATAAACACCTAGGATGTGCATTTTGCTTCCAAAAGATCCAGTGGTGATCTCTTTTCATAAAGAAACCATGTAATACAGCTCAACCTGCAGATGCTTCCGAGACTGAGGAAACTGATGTAGAGGATCTGCTGGAATCACTAGAGAAGAAAGTTGATTTGAGTTCTAGCTTGCCAAAATGCATTGCGTCCAAGGTATGTTATGTTTTCATTGGTGCGCTTTCTGCTGGAGTCTAGACTTCTGGTCTGTACTTTCATAAAAATCAAACTTAAGATCTACAGTTGTATGACAGGAGCTATGATGCCCTAACCTAAAAACCAACAATTCTGTAAAATAAAAGCAAAGTTTTTTTGGCCTGAGAAAAGTATTTAACTCATGCTTTGCAAAGGGTTAACAAGAAAGAACAGTCGGTAAATGATTATTTGATTTTAGTATGTAGAACTGTCTTTTGTCCCAAACAAGTTGGGGTAGGCTAGATATGAAACCCTTTCACGAGGACTTCCCAAGAGGTCACCCATCCTAGTACTACTCTCGTCCAAATGGGTTTCATACCCATAGGACTGGCTAGTTTTTTATGTTGGCTCGCCAAGCCTATCACAACCCTTAGATATGAAACCCTTTCACGAGGACTTCCAGGAGGTCACCCATCCTAGTACTACTCTCGTCCAAATGGGTTTCATACCCATGGGACTGGCTAGTTTTTACGTTGGCTCGCCAAGCCTATCACAACCCTCTTCCTTTACCCGGGCTTGGGACCGGCTATTCCTAGAAGACATAGGCGGAACTGTCTCTACTTTTGTAAAATTTGTGGATAAAGGAGGGTAGGAGACGTGCCCTAGATTATCAGAAGAGATATTCTAGAAGTCCACCGGTTTATGGTATAGCTTATTTTCGAAAGGAAAATTTCCCAATAAGTGCTGGGTGGGGTTTATACTCTGAACTCTTAAGCTCTAAATAACTTTGTACATTTTCAATTTTGTCGCATTTGATGCTTATCAGATGGCACTGAACATTTCAGATGATCTCTCAGTTTATTAGCTAACTCAACTTTAAAAAGAAAGACTTGGATGGAAAAATGAATCCAAATATATATCACCTCTTTTCAAGCGGTTAATGTTTTTTGGTAAGCTAGCAAGAGACCCGTGCGTTGCAACAGACTAAAACTAATCATACTGCATCTTTATAAGACTAGTTGCTTCACCAGATTGAGTTATCACAGATTTATGATAGTTGGGGTGATTTTGCGAAACAGATTTAAGTCGGTGGTGGCAATCATATCTTAATCCCATCCGTTGGTAGCAAACCGGGAGATTGCTGACTTCGAGGCAAACAGCATCACTACACCACCAACTTGTTTGTTTATAGGAGTAAAGATAAAGATAATTTTCCACCTGAATAAAGATTATAATAATAATAGTATGAATAATGGTATATGTGTATTAGTTGTAAGTCTGTATAACTTTACATTAACGAGTCTGCAAAAGATTTAAGTTGTAACTGACGCCTTAAGCCAAACTTCCTGGCTCTGCACTTTTTCTGTTTCTAGTCATCGGGGTGTGTTTGCTATCTGTTTGAATGGATACCTTGGATTCCCAGCTTATTAGAGAATGTGCTTCAGTTAAAATTCAATCTACTATGTTCGAAGTTGCACTTTCTGTTTTCCTGTTGGAAAACTATTTTGTTTCCTAATTTGTCTGTTGTTTCTGTTGTTTTAGTCAAATTTGAGAATAAGTGCAGATGGTGTAGGCTCGATGAGTGGTAGGTTACTTATGGGCACAGCTGAAGCTATACCCTCTGAAGAGCTCATAGATACAACTGGTGCAGGTGATGCGTTCATCGGAGCTGTTCTATATGGTAAGTCTACAAAGAAAAAAAATGTTAAATAGCTGCAATATTTGGTTGTTTTGACATATTGCTACTTTAATGTACTTTTGTTGGTCGGTCTGGTAATTGTTTCTTCAGACATCACACGTGGTAGATAATACGTCTCCATATATCGTATACCCATATTCACAATAGTTTGTACTACCTCCATTCCATAATTCTTGTTGTGGTTTTAGTTCAAAACCACGACAAGAATTATGGAACGGAGGGAGTACCAAAAAATTCAAAGGTCTAATTTTTTTGGTGGCAGACATAACATGTCGAAATTGCAAACCGGGGGAGTGTTTCTTTGTTATGTATCCTGACTGATGACTGCTGAGAGACTTCGATGAGCTTACTCTTTGTGCCTTCTAATTAGGTTTATGCACGGGAATGCCAGTCGAGAAGATGCTGCCTTTTGCAGCACAAGTGGTAAGGCGCTGCATTTCAATAAGTACTGTATTACGGTTGAAATTGTAATAGTGTATGCATTTGCAGGCTGCTTGTGGCTGCAGAGCTTTGGGGGCCAGGGCTGGTCTTCCTCATCTCACGGACCCGCGCCTGTCCGTGTAGTGTAGTAGTGGATGCGTACTAACCGGGCCAATTTCCATTCCCTCGGCCCCTGTGGCTGTGGACCTAAATAATCCGATGCTCGTGTAATGCATTCAGCACAAATCCTGTCATTCTCTTGTGCGATTGAGCATACCGTTTTGTGCTCGCCGCTCATAGCAAAGTCGAGGTGGCGTATCACAAATATCTTGCGGGGCTGAACTTATTTTATAACCTGTCGTGCCATCTAGTCGATCCCTTATAATTTAGCCCCTCAAAGGCCTCCCTATCCTTTAACTCCCTATATTTGGCCCACTAAAAAAACGGTTCCTAGCTGATCACCTAAACTTAACTTCCTAAGAAATTTGGTTGCCTTTTTTTAGTTTTGGTTTAACATACTACAAACATGATAAATCCAAACATAATAATTAAGGTTCAAATGATTCATGAATATTACAAATTTGAGGTTTACAAACTAAATTATTCAAATCCAAACAACGGAAGTGTTCAAATGAAGAAAAGAGCAACTATGAAGTGTTGTAGAGTAGTATTGTGGAGTAGAAATGATCATGTTATGCAATATGATACAACATGTAATTATTTGCCATAGAACCTATGGTTTTCAATACTATGCAGGGCCACGAACAATGGCAAAGCGGTACCGAATCACACCGAAAGCCCTCTCCACATATTTCTTTCGATTCTTGACACTTCGCAAAGTGAGATCTCTTGTTGCTTTGAGGACACAGATTTGTCTTCACAAATTTAGCCCATGGAGAGTAGATGACATCTGCAAGATAGTAACCCATCGTGTATTGATGACATTGACAACATAGTTGCAAGGAGGAGCCTCTCCGGCAACAAGCGTTGCAAACAATGGTGATCTCGATAACACTTTCAAATCATTATGAGAGCTAGGCAATACAAAGAATGAAGGCCAAATCCAAAGATCTGATGATGCAAAAGCCTCGACAATGATTGTTGGATCTTTGCAACGGCCTACTTTGTACAGTGCATGCAGTCAACAGGTATAAGCATCTGAGGCCATCCTCGTTCTTCAATCGCACCCAATAGTCTCTCGGTGTCCTCATCATTGGTTGTCCCTCATGTACTCCGGTCCAAAGATCTCAGCCACGACTTTTGTGAATCTTCGAACGGCCTCCAAGATTGTATCTTCACCGATGCAGACATAGTCAACATCGTCGGCCGAACACCCATAGGCAAGCACTCGAACTTCCGCGACACACTTCATCAGTGGGCTCGCACTGATCTCCCCCGATGCACTCCTCCTCAGTTTAAACCAATCATCATGCTTCTCCATGACTTCGCCAATGGTGAGAATTAGACTTGTGTGCATTCAAAATCGCCGACGGAAAATACTTCTCCAAATAGGTTGGATTGGGGTTAAAGTAATCTTTCATAAGTTTGGCATGGCCCTCCGCTCTATCTCGATTGATGTATAAACGGCCGAACTATGTCCTAGTCCCGGTCGCCAGTAATCTTCATTCAATATCACGACAATGGCAATTTCGAAGTCAGCACCGTCTTCTTCATCCTCCGATGACGAAGAGTTGTCGAAGATCATCTCTCTCAACCTCTTCATCTACAAAAAATTCACATAATCATTTCGTCGAACACTTGAAGGACGAAGGATAGTGATTTGTGACTTTTATGTACTCGCTATCTGGTATGCTCACATATACATACACGTACCATTAGGGCGGAAGTTTCCCAAGAGAAATCTATTTCATTTGGTTACCATTTCACCAGTTTTCAGCGATGCATTCCTTCTACATTAGTCATTGTATGTTCTCAGGTTAAGATCCGCAGGTTCCATCAACTGCCTTCCCAAGTGTTCGTTCAACTATGGATCAATTCCACATCTCCATCTTGGACAAGCTCTAATAAATGGTCAGTTACCAAATCACGGTGTTTGCTCTTTAGATAATTTCACTATACAATTCGAGTATTTATGTTCATTATGGTTCACTTTCAGCATGTCTAAATCGATGCACAGTGTGAGGATCTACGGAAGGAAGTACGATGGATTAAAGGCAGTGTAAATAAGAACAATGACTTCGCATACAAAAAAAAACAATTAGGCAATGCATCTTTTTGTACGGGCAATATTTTTCCTCTTGTTGCTTGCAACTGATTTATCATTTTTTTGCTACAATGTCCCAAATTGTTACAAATAAAATATGGCGCTCTAAATAGATAAAGGTTGTACGTATTTTGTCCAAGTCTTATTTCCATATAAGATCCCAAACCAGGTTGTTTTACCACACTATATCCAAGTTGTGCAAAACTTATATCACCTTTATGGTTATGCTACAGAAACCATTTTATAGTATGATATGTCAAATCCAGAGCGGCAGTGCCCGATAATTGTTTTTAATGGAGCCGCAACAACGCGCGGGATATCACCTACTAACAAAACCTGTTATATTGTTACTTGTGAACTTATAGATATGTTCAATGATTTAAAATTATCATGGACTAAAAAAGCAACACTTAGTTAATGTCGTAACATAGGATGAACCAGGTAGAAAATTATAATGACATCACTTGTGAATTATTTGAGTAGGAAATGGAAACAAATATGCTATGTGTATTAATTTTGTGCCATGAACTATGAATAATATAAGTTAAACCAAATACGTCGAGTTTATAATGACATTTAGCAATAGGCGGGTATAACAACACTTGTGACCAAGCAATTCAAAGAGGCAACCTATCCACTGACCAGGTATGTTTCAGTGCGACAATCGCTAATATAACAAAGCGCACATCGAGATATGGTTATCTAGGTCTCAACACCGTTTACGCACACACGACATCCCGTGGGCCGCGTCGAAATCGCTGAGTGTGCTGCCTAAGAATCTTTTATTTTGACTATTTAGTTTTTTTAGGGAATTGTTGACTATTTTGTGTGTGCACTGATACGTCTCAAATGTATCTATAATTTTTGATTGTTTCATGCTTGTTATATAACATTGCCACATGTTTTTATAATGTTTTTATATCATTTTGGCATATTTTATGGAACTAACCTATTGACAAGATGCCCAGTGCCAGTTCCTGTTTTCTGATGTCTTTTTGTTTCAGAAAAGCTAGTCGGGAAATTTTCTCGGAATTGGCCGAAAATTTAATATAATTATTTTTACGAAGAAACGAAGATGGAGCCAGGAGGGGAGCTGCAGAGGGCACCACAGCCCCAGACGCCACCCAGGCGTGGTCAAAGGGTTGACCGCGTCTGGGGCCCACCTGCCGTTCTCGGGCGTCTCCCCGAGTTGCCCTTTCGCTTATAAATTGCCTTAGTCCCGAAAACTCTCGATACCCGATCATATTTTTCAGAAAAGTTTTGAGGCCGCCGCCGTCGCCAACCCTAGATCGGGAGGGTTCTGAAGCTCTTCCCGGCACCCTGCCGGAGGGGGAGATCGTCACCGAAGGCATCTACACCACCATGCCTGCCTCTGGAGTGATGCGTGAGTAGTCCACCACGGGACTACAGGTTCATGACAGTAGCTAGATGGTTGTCTCTTCTCCTTTGTGCTCCATTGTTTAGATCTTATGACCTGTCTACATGATTAAGATCATCTTTATGTAATGCTACATGTTGTGTTTGCGGGGATCCGATGAATTATGGAGTCATGACATTATTGTTCAGATTGTTTATCATATGTTTTATTTATGATCTTGCATGCTCTCCGATTCTTGTGGATGCTTTGGCCGAAATAATTGCTAGTATCTTAGAGAGGGTATTTTATGCTAGATAGTGGGTTCATGTCTCTCTTGTCTGAGCTCGACTTGACAGAAACATTAAGACTTGAGATGTGATGTTGCTACTAGGGATAAAACAGTGGTGTTTATTTCTATATGACCATGCTTATTGCAATTATCCGTTACTTGCAACTTAATACTTTCGGGTGACATGCTGGACGGGGTGGATTATTAGTCATAGATGCAGTTGGATAACAGTCTATGTATTTTGTTGTAATGCCCATATTAAATGAAACGGTGAACTTTGTGTCATGATAGTCTTGTGTTGCGCCCATGTTTGTCAATTTCCGCGCTGTAATTTGTTTACCCAACATGTTTATCTTTTGGAGAGACGCCACTAGTGAACTGTGGATCCTGATCCTATTTTTCTATATTGTTTACAACCGTTCTAATAGCCTTTCTAAGTCATTTTGCTCGCTGGTCATTTTTGCTCTTATATTATTTTACATACATATATTTAATTCTTTGTGTTCAGCAAGCTTGAGAGATTGACAAGCTCTCTGTTTCGTTGGGGCAAAGTAGTTTGTTCGGCTGTGCGCAGGTCCACGTCAATTGTCGTAAACGGCGCCGTTGACACTTTTTCAAAGCCTTCTCCAAATCCTACTGGATTGATAATCTTGGTTTTGTAATCAAGAGAAAACTTGCAGCTAAATTATATCACACCTTACACTTGGGGTCTACCCGGCGAACGTGCTATTCCACGTCATCATCCACATATGAATGTCGTTATGTTTTTTTTTGAGAAAATGAAAATCGTTATGTAGGTGTGGAAATTTTGTTCGATGTTTTCCGTGACATGGGCTAAGAGCTAGGAATAGGCAGAAATCTTAGAGGGCCTAACGAAAGCCCAAACCACTGATGGGCCAGGAAATCTAACAGAATCTGATCAGAAAGAGGTCTGGAAAGGAAAGAGAGATCGGATCGAATCGCATGGTAGGTATAGCTGGCCAAACGGGCCGTGCCAAACAGGCCGGCCCGAGGCACGCTTCATCTGGCACGGCCCAAGCACGGCCCGGCCCGCGAGCCAACGTGCCGTGCCGACACAAGGCCCACCCGTGCTCGTGCCCCAGCTCGGAGCTGGGCACGTGGGCTGGCCCGGCACGGCACGCTCCACACCCGTGCCAGGGGAAGCACGCTGCAGGCATGGCGCGGCACGCTCCACATCTTCTCTCTCCAATGCAGGTACCCTATCCTCTCATCTTCTTCTCCATCTGCACCACCAACCGCGAGCACCACCAAGGCAACAACCGCGCCGCCGGCCGCCTCCGCCGGCTGACTCCCCATCCCGCCAGTGGGCGACGACCGCCTCCCCATCCCGCCAGCGGGCGACGACCGCCTCCCCATCCCGCCCGCGCTCGGAGGTGGCCTGCCGCCGCCGCTGCTCGCCGGCGAGGAGATTGTGGCGGCGGATCTCGTGGGCCGACCGTGCCGTGCCGGGCCGCCATGCCCGTCGCATACCCTCGTGCCCGTGCCCGTGCGCGAAGCGCAGCACGCGTGCCGGCACGGCACGGCACGATACGAGGCGTGCCGCTCGTGGGCCGTGCCGAGCAGGGCACGCGACGTGCCGTGCCGTGCGGCACGTTTGGCCAGCTATAATTGGTAGGGCAACCGGGTTCTCCTCTCGTGCCCACTGCCCAGCCCCTCTCCCCCGTCCCGGCCGTCATAAGAGAGAGCCGAGTCGAGTCCACCAAGCGACGCCAATCCACCTCTCCTCTCCACTCCATCCAGCAATAGCGCAACGCAGATACGCAGTATCAATCAGGGCGGACCCATCCTCTCGCGGCGGCTGCTGCAGCGGCGGCGGATTCGAGACGCCCCCAAGATCTTGGGTCAGCAGATCTAGGGTTTCTCCCTCTCCCACCACTGCACTCACCAATGGCTTCGGCGGCGGCGGCGAATCAAGTAAAGCCCCCTGCATCTCCTATCTTTTCTTGTTCTTGTACTGGCTGCACGGCAAAACCCTAGCCCAAACCCCTGTACCCTCACCTTCGGATCGGCGACTCACGTTGAGATTGGATTTGGCAGGTGGGGACCTACTTCCTCCGTAACTACTACAACCTGCTGCAGCAGACCCCCGAGGTCGTCCACCAGTTCTACAGCGAGGCCAGCACCATGGTCCGCGTCGACGACGCCACCGGGATCAGCACCACAGCTAATTCCATGATGGTATATTTCTCGATCAATCTACCTATGTTCAGTTGTTTACTGCTACATCTGCCATGTTAATGTTATCTTGTTTGTTTTTTGGCGCTGCTACTTCTTTTGACTGAATAGGGAATGAAGTGGTTGCTTTGACTAATATCAGCAGCTTAATGTGTTCAATTCTGTAGCTCTTAGCTTAAATTCAATGAAGATTGTGCGTCTATCATTATTTTGTCATGTACGTGGAGCCGAATTTACACGTTTGTCGCTTTGCTTGTCTGTCTGCTGAGTTGGGTCTCTGCTATTACCATTGCCTTTTGCTCTTGTTGCCCGGCTATGCTAGTTGCACTGACACTGTTTTGTTTGCCTGCTGGCTCTGCTGGTTCAAATACACTTGTAATCCTTCTGCCAACTATATGCATGATGTCATTTGTTTTACTCTCTGCCACCTTGTGGTTACTTCACGTATTTTGTGTGTTCCCCCCTCTGTAACTTACTTGACTACTTGTTGTGCCTGCAGGATATACACTCCCTCATCATGTCCCTCAATTTCAAGCAAATCGAGATCAAAACTGCCAACTTTGTCAGCTCATGGGGAGATGGGGTCATAGTTATGGTCTCTGGTCTTGTGCAGACTAAAGAGTACAACCACCAAAGGAAATTTATTCAGACGTTTTTCCTTGCACCTCAGGAGAAAGGTTACTTTGTTCTCAATGATTATTTCCACTTTGTTGACCAAGAACAAGTGCAACCTGCACAGGGGATTTCTCAGGAAGCCTTTGAGACCAACTTGGCATCGGCCGTCCAGACCAGTAAGATTTATTGTCCAAAATAAATATCTAAAAGTCCCACCTTTACTCCCTCGAAAAAAAAATGTTACATGCTACCAGTATGATCCCAGACATGCTACTCAGTGCTGCCTGTCTTTATGTTAGTATATGCGTGCAAGTTTCTCTGTTTTTTGTTTTATTAACATCAGATAAGATGTCAATATTTTTTTCTAGTGGTACATGAAATAAGGTGCACTACTTGGTGCACATTCAGGAAAGCTGCTCTGTTTAATATCTATGGGCAATAATGGAATATTGGAATGATGGTTTCGATAGTACACCAGATGATTACTGATGGTTCAAAATTATAATGCTTCCATAAACATTAGTGTCTCACATGTATCATGTTCATGGTCTTGTTTTGTTACTCGGCGCTTCAAATTCCTCTCAGTGTTTTTGATTAAATGCTCTATCTGCAGGTTCAGAGTACATTCACGAAGAAGAAAGTCAAACAGCACAATATGCTGTCCCAATAACATCTGAAGAAAACGAAGTAATTGACAATTACACTTACTCTGAGCAACCACAACAAGTAGTTTCTCATTCGGACAACTGGGGAGATGAACCTCTTCCAGAAGAACCACTTTCTTCCTTCTCAAATGGAATGGCGATAGCACTAGAAGAGCCAGTGCAACCACCACCTGCGCAGTCTCTTCATGTAGAGGAACCTGTTGGGGAGCCAGTAAAGAAGACTTATGCTTCCATTGTATGTCTGACTTTCCTTACTTTGCTATGCATTGTGTGTGGATATCTAGCTGACTCATCTTTAAAACAACGACTCTGACTAATGCAGCTAAGAACCGCGAAAGCCCCACCTCTGGTCCCTGCCCAGGCAGTACCTGTGAACAAACCTCGTCCTACAATAGAGTCAAACCAGGCAACACCGGTTATGACTTCATCGATGGCAGCAGATAAGCCTAAATCTGATTTCTATGGAGAAGCCCATGAGGAAGAAGGTCGGCCTTTACTTTTCGCTAGCATAATTTCCTTTGCTGAATTGTGCTGTATATTTCCTGATTCTCATCTTCATTTTTGTAAAAGTAGAGAGCAAATCTGTTTACGTTGGGAATGTGCCATCAAATGTATCGGAGACTGATCTTGAGAATGAGTTCAAGAAGTTTGGCCAGCTCATTCCTGAAGGTGTTGCTATCCGCAGCCGCAAGGTTTGCTATTAGATTGACTTTAATCCGTTTATTTTCGTAAGATGATTTCATCTTTCATATGATTGATACCTGTGTGGAATTTGCAGGAAACTGGTGGCTATTATGCTTTTGTGGAATTCGAGGAACTCAGTGGCGTTCACAATGCATTAAGGGTTAGTGTTATAGAAATTCACATTTGATTGTTGCGTGCAACTTACTTTTTTTGCCTGTTTAGTTCAAGAAGTTCATGTTTTCTTTTTTCTGCACAAGTTTGTTGCAGCAGTTGCCTTTATATCTTATCATACTGGTTAAGTTCGCCAATTGGTTGGTTGCTTTTATTTGTGTCATGGCAGTATTTAGCTTCCAGTCAATAGTATTGCTGGCTGTTCTTAAGTATCATAGTTTATCTGTTCATATTCTAACATCTTGTTGGTTCGTTTCAGGCTTCACCACTTGAAATAAATGGGCGACAGATATATGTTGAGGAGCGGAAGCCTAACAGTGGAATCAGAGGAGGAAGTAAGTTGGTTTCTTTTTTCATTATCCATGTTTTGCTTTAACGTCATTTGCACTTCCTTATTGCTTTGTTTGTTTTAACTGGCAATTTTAATGAAATTGTGTAACCAGCTAAAAGCGTAAATCCATACTTAAATCTGTCTCTATTTTTTAACTCTGGCAGGAAGGGGTGGCAGAGGAGGTCGCTTCAGTGGCGGAGGTGGAGGTGGCCGAGGATACGCGAGAGGCGACAACGAGTACAATGGTAGCCGTGGGAGGTCGAACGGTTATCCGCGTGTCCCTAACCACGAGAGGGGCATACTAGGGGCAAGGAACTGATGTCCCCGGCCTTAGTAGAGGAAGCATAAGAGGTTTTGATCTGTGGGAGGGAGCAGGAGAGATCCAAAACTCAACTATTGGAGCACTCCATTCCGTTAGGTTGCGTTGACGGTTTTGGGGTTTTGGCTTAAAGTTTGCCACAGCAGTGAACGTGTCTGTTCGTACCAACTATCGATAGATGCTTTATGTTGCTATTGCTATGTCTTCTCGCTTATGTTATGCGCTGTTATTTTCAGTGGTTCCTCGTCTATGATAATCTTCATGGTATCGCTTGTGGTTCATTGAGTGATGATGTTTGCGTGGCCTCACCTCACCTCACTGCATATTGAAAAGGTTACCATGGGGCTACCCAGTACCATACTGTGGTCGTTCATCCGTCCCAAGCATTCTTGTCCTCAACAATAGACGGGTACTGTGTGAGGCTAACCTCTCAACGATTTGATCAGCTTCATTGGATGATCAAGTATTTGACCATGCCCCGTAACCACGCCTCCTATAAACTGATGTAAAACCTGTACCTTCGTCTGCCATGGGATCTTATGTTATGGCTGTTATTTTCTGTGGTTTCTCATCTATCTGCGCATTTGCTTATTTTTTGTGGTTTCTCATCCATCTGCCATTGATGTGCACCTTACACATTTGAACAAGCTATCCAGTTTCAAATTGTGGTCGTTCACCACTCCGTCTCAGCCATTCTCCCCGTCTCAACAAAGAAACAGCGTGCGTCATTGTCGCTCAGGGATGCTCCTGCTAGCCTGCTTTGAATGGTGGCTGCAGCTGTCGCCATATATGCAAAATGTTTATGGTCGGATGATCTCTGATATATCATTTTATCAGCTTCCTTTGATGCATCATTGCATTTTTGCGACCGCAACCCCTAAGCACACACCATAGAATTGATGGAAAACCTCTACCAATGTACCTGGGAGTGCACAATGCTATCCACCACCCACAAGAATATATCTGATTTTCCAGTTAGATATGGCAAGATATGATGAAACATACCACACAAAATCACACCAAACCAAAATGTATATCAAGAGAAACGAAAATGATAAACTTCAGCGGACATTGTCTTTTTTCTTCTATTCCGGATTCCTTATTGAACAGATTTGTCTTTTTTTGCAACTTGATGTGAAGATCACATTTTAATCTAAAATTGTATGGCAAGACATGATAGTTTAATACCGTTTCAATGCAGTGCAATTTTCTCGAGATTATTTACAGCCAATTGTGTCACCATTCTAACATTTTCACTAGATACGTTCACCATATTATCTAGAGAATGATTTTTCTCCTCGTAGACTATTGTGTATTCAGAGTCATCCTTAGGCAGTTAGGCTGACCTGGGCATGTTGTAAAATCTTTGTATGTTCACTAATGCATTTTCTAGATGTTCTAAGAAGTGTATCAGGGTGCTTTAATCTCAGGGTCAGCTTTATTTAGTAACATGCAGAATAGAGCAAAGCAACCATGTACCAACTAATTCATCAGGTTATCCTCATGAAAAAGATAGTCATGTAGACAGTCTCTTTGCAAATATAATCCAATCTCAGGCATCTTTAATAGAGCATGTGCATTCGTCAGAAATCACGGTAATATTTTCAAAAAAGTCACAAGTCAAATTAGTTTTGTAGTGTTATTATTGTGGTTTCCGTAGCAAAGCATGGGCAATGTGCTAGTATTATCTAAAGAATGGTATCAATAGATACGTCCACCACTGCCTCCTACCCAGCCTCACATTCTCTTCATCTCATCACCTCCACCATTCCACTCCCAGGCACAATCCGACCACTGCTATCAGCTCTCCACCATTTCTCCGCATCCGAGGGGCCTGCCGTAGTAAACACTAACCACCCCAATTACGTCTTTCATCTGGAGCGCTGGTTACGACGATCAGTTCCAGGAGCAGCAAGGATGATCCCAAGTTTCCTAACCTGCTTCTCTATGGTGGATATCATACCGATAACAGGGTAGCAAGCATCAGATTGGCACATTGCGAGAACCAGAATGGCACATTCCATAACTAACAAGCACTCACCAGCAATGAATGAAATATATCTCTATAATAGACACCACAAAATGCTGAAGTAGTTCAAGACACACTGGTGATATTGTGATAGCAGTACCAAGCAGGAGCAGTTCAGCACATCACAACATAGCATACTCTTTCTTCTCAATAACAGACTTAGTGATAAAATTCTCTGATAACTTTATGATAGCAAACACCGAAAGAACCGCAGCTACAGCGGCGGCGGCGTCAACGGAGATGGAAGAAACCATCTGGAACCGAAGGAGAGGACGGATTTATTTGGCGAGGGTCGGCGGCGTAACCGGCGCGCCGAGGAGCGCCTGCTGCTGGAGGTCGAGGTCGACCATCTGCTGCTCGCGGTCCATCTCGATGATGAGCGGCACCACCAGCACCAGGAAGGTCGTCCCCGCGATCCACGCCGCCTTCCCCGTGCTCCGCAGCAGCTTCCCCGCCACCGCCGCGGCCTCGCGCCCGTGCGCCGCCACCGACGACCGCGAGATCGCGGCCAGCATGCCGCCCGAGTCGCCGCCGCGCTTGCTCACAGCAGAGGACGACGCCATTCTTTTTTCGCTACCTTTGATCTGGAGTGGAGGATTCCGTCGATCGAGCTAGGGTTTCCCGTCCATTCCCCGTCCAAGAACTGCCTTTTATTGGACACGTGAGCTTACTGGGCTTTTAATGGGCTCAAGGAGGCCCATTTGACGGCCCGGCCCAAGTGGCGGCGGTACTAGTATCAGTCAGCAGCCAGTCACCGGCATTCGTACCGCCGACGCGTCGCCTCCACTGCCTTCGTCTTCCTCCCGACGCCACCTCGAAAACCCCGGGCCCCCAACCTCGCGCCAGTCGACAATGGCCCGCACCATCCTATGATTCCTTCCGCTTCCTCCGCGCGTCCAGGTACGAGGCGATCGATGCTCTTTCTAGGAATCAAAGTTTCTATTTTTCCTCTTTCTTTAGGTGCATTCCCCCTTCACTCTCTGGGTGATACTGTTTGGTACTGCAATCCGGTGCCACCTGCGGGTGGGATCACCTCCCTTCAAATTAGGGTCTCCAGTACTGTTCTTATTCACCCGCAAAATCGAGCATTTTTTCCCCTCTTCGTCTTAGGGTTTCACAGACAAAATATATGATTTTTTTCTGCTTCCTCACGAATCTGTTTACTTTTGCAGTAGGAGGGTTTCATGTGTCCTTAACTTTTTTTGTTTCTTTTTTTCTGTCCTTTGCAGCATTAGCAGTGATCTGACTGGGAGTGTTCCTGAATCACTTCACTGAAGGCCATGAGTTCCTACAGGGAGAGGGGCAATAAGGCGTGTAATGCCATGAAGACTCTCGGCTTCCGCAAGAAGAAGGCCGCCGATGTTGTCAAGCGCCTCCTCAAGCTCTTTGACGACAACTGGGAGCCCATCGAGGAGGACAACTACCGGATCCTCGTTGATGCCATCCTGGAGGACCAAAGCAACGAACCAATGCCCACAGCAACCCCTCAGGTACAAAACTACAAATGCTCATGTCACTTTGTGTACCAGCCTACCTTATCTACTGCTCGTTTCTCAGACTTTCCAATTGCTTGACTGCGGCAGGGGACAGAGGAGGGTCGAATTGCTCTCTCGCATCAGGGGACGACACATGAGGATCTCGGGCCTCACAGCTCAACATGCGTCATGCCAGACTACCAACACCCTCCACCTTCTGCTCCTCCTGCTAGTCGGTATGACATGGATGTCAGTGACAATGAAAGCTCCCTGATCAAGAGACCCAGAATGAGCTCAGCTGCTCGCGTGCATGAACGGTCACTGCAACCCACCACTCAACCAATTATGGCCTTGCCAGCAGTGCACCAAGCTGATGGCCGTGGAGGCTCTTCTGCTATTGTCACCCACAACAGGGATAAAGGTTTGCTGCTTGAAAGTCCCCAACATGTTCTCCTCTTAGAAGGAACCAAGCCTGAACCTAAAATTGATGTTCCAGCTGCTCCGGTTAACAAGCACCTCAATATCGGAGGTATAAGATTTCTTCTCGCCTTATCTTACCATTACAGCTTTTCTTCTTTGAACATCTGGTCTGCGATTTGCCTTTATTTTCCTTTTGTTCAGTTAAAAGTTTGTAGAAACTGCCGTTTTCTTTAATGGGAATTGACATGGAGGCTGTTGTTTTAAAAGAAAATCTCACCATCGCAGCCCATACTCCCAAGGCTAATTGTTCACTTTTTTTAAAACCAGGCTAGAGGTATTCATGCTTTTTCTTAAGTTTTGGTTTAGTTATAGCTGAAATTATAGTTCACACTGATGTTTGTATGTTCTGGAAATCAAACTGACTTTATGATACTGGCATACTGCCAAATTGTCTAAGTGCCAACGATGGTTTCCAGTGCACATGCAAATTGTGGTTTAGTTCGCCTTCGCTTGCTAGCTTTCTTCCTGTTTTTGGACTAGTAATCATGTATGTGCAATGCACGTTTTGACTAATACTCAATAACAAGTTATTTCAGCAAAGCAAATTCTTATTTTTGTAAAGGAGCTAAAGTGTCTTTTCTTCGGGAGAGACCCCCGGGGGACTGTTAATATAAATTTAGCTGGAATAGTAGCCCGATATTTACATAATACTACACAAAACTGGATCCTTTGAGAACCCCCTCTATAAGGATATCATCAACCTTATCTTAACAGTACTGTAGCAGTACCCCCATTAATGTTGTCGGTTAATGAAGTGTCAAGCTCAACAATGCCAAGCAACATCCATATATTTTGTTTCCTTTTTTGTTTTCTCAGATTGACCTCGATGAACATGCCTGTGTTAGTTCCAAGCATCATAGACTTACCACTTATACCACATTTTTCCTAGCTTCTACACTTTATATATGTATGTTCTCCTTATATACGTCATAGACTATGCATGTATCAAAATACTAAAGGTCGCACAATGCTCCTCGGCCAAATTAACAGATGATCAACAACACCTTCTTCTGTCCCCGACAAACTATGCCCAAATGAAGAGCACATAAACAATACTCAGGGTAGTTGTACCGAAATAACCAATAATGAAATTTCATATCCAAATGATGTTATGGTTTTGAAATTTCCTTCTTATAAACTGAAGCACAAGAAAGTGTTGTTTGTCTCAAATTCACTTCTACCGACATGCAAATTGTAATTGCAGTTTGTGATCAAGATCCGATTGTCCATCACCCAGGCCAAGCACGTCAGACAGAAATCCACATACATTCCACTGATCAATAAATCAACAATTCGTCCTTCATCTTTCTTGTTTAACAAACTACGCTTGGAGTTTCTCTAAATGGGTAACCGATCCAGCACCCTCTTAGTTTCTCCAACTTCAGCACTTAGGGAAACAAGTTTGGAGAAACACATTAACTATGTTCCGATCTACAAGTACCGCTTAACAGGGGACACACAGGAATTTTTCCAAGCATGCACTTGCAAGTTCCCCGCTCCTTTGCATTAACTTGCAAGTTCAACACTTAGCTGTGACAGGAGTTTACAAGCTTAAGTGAGCATACACGCAGATGATACATACGGTCATATATTACCTGGAAATTGATGTCACTGCAGATAAAGAGCAGCACAAAGGTATCAAACCGATTTAAGAATTTACAATAGACATCTCCAGGATGCACAACCTGAAACCACTACCTTAACCCACTTACACTATATTTTGAAAATGGCATTATACCTGCATTATGATGTTGCTCATTGCTCTGCCTATAGTAGCATCAAAAGAAAAGAAAACTTTCCTAAGCTTGCCTACAAAATTAAGCATCTTCTCCTCGATCATGTCGTAGATTAACGATCATTACTTTCATTATTACAACATGTGTGACAGCAAAGAGAGGTGCAGACTCCTATATGCTACATCAAATGCAGTATAATTTGATGTTGCCTTCTCAATATAAGCTACGCGTGTTAATTGTTTAGACTCACCAAATGCAATATGTTCTCCAAAGTAAAAATTATATAGAAGATATCTGCAACGAATCCTAATTTTAGTAGTGTGAAGCGTGGCTCGTGAATTATAATTTGTCACACTCCAATGGAGGTATGATTCAGTAACATTCAGAAACCTTGCATGCATAATAGCAGATACGATCAGTCAATTTTCCTAGAAATCATATGGAGGTAATCAACAAAAATGGATGAAATATTTAGGCACAGCACCAGCCGCACATGACACATTGACACCATGTAGATATGCTAGTAAGTCTGGATAATATCCTAAAGTAAAACCCAACTACAAAAATTCCTCCTTGGTAACTGCGAAAACTATAAAGTATCTTGACCAAATGGAGGTGATAAATCACCCCTTCAACAAAGAATCAGCTAGAAAATACTGTTCAAGCACTTGTTTTTATTTGCCTGAACCGAATTTGTACATAAAAGGAAACAAAAATCACCAAGAACGAATAAGAGATAGGATTTTTTTCTACCCCCGGCGCCACTGCCACTCACTTTGTCCTGCATGAGTTGGTGCGTTTGAGAATCCACATGTGTGCTCATTCTAGACACTCTACACTCCACATGAAGTAATTAATATGTAACTTGCAGTATCCTGTAGTCATATAGCACATGTCGTTTGGGACATCCTAATAGCTGGAAGAAGATTTAATTGCGTCACGTCCTGAATCACTACAACACGAAAAATTAATAAGATGTTTCATTCTAATACTAAGTTAGACATGACAACACCTTGGGCAAAGCTGGACACAAAAACGGTAGTAATTTGCCGAACTGGGGATAGGAATAAGTCAAGTACACGGTAGAGATTGGCCATTTGTGCTGGAATCTCAACATACCTGAAATATCACGGTGCACACAATAGGAAAGGATAAGAGGAACACAAAGCGGTCTGAACAAAAAGGGAAATGGAGTTGCAACTCACGACAAAACAACAGTTGTGTTTACAGCCAGATTTCACAAAAATAACCAGCTAACGGCACGCACAGATATGGAGAGCGTACTTTGTTGGTGACAAAGACTAAGTGCTTAGTAGACATATTAACTTTTACTGCATAATCTATGCAGTGGCGAACTGTCATCCAACATCTTTTTTCAGTTTGCAAAATATACTTATCATTCCAAAGCACATTCCACATCTTAACAGGCCAAAATAAATCCCCTTCTTGGGTCTACAGGATGACCAATTGTGAAGCATCTGTAATTTTGTACGTAGAAAATTCATGAATAAATAGCACGAACTGTGTCACTGCCTGCATAATACCAAGCTGTAGCTGCAGGTTCCTCCCCTCCGACGCGCCTTATGCATAATACGAACGGCGTCAACTGCAGTGGCGGTGGGTCGTCTGGGATCTGATCAGGGCAGCGATAGGGGATCTGGGAGTGAGAGAGGGGAGGGCACCATGGTGGTGCTTACACTCGGAGAGAGGGAAGACGGGGCGTGGAGGCAAGGGTGCTATGTGGGAGGGAGGGGTGACTGGTGTTAGGACGAAGGGAGAAAGGATGGAGGATGTGATGCAGGGGCGGCGCTGGGTGTGGGAGTGAGTGCCCGCGTCAAGCATAGGAACGTGCAAGGTGCATAGGAGAGGATTTGTCGTGAATCGTGATTAGAGTCGTTGTGCTCCGCTAAACACGTTGTGCTCCGCTAAACACGGAATTCATCCAGATCGTTAAATCCGGGTGTTTGACGGTCAGGATGTTTTGGGTCAGTTTGAACACGTCCCTATAATAGTAGTTGTGAGGATATGCAATTCTAATGATTAATCTCAATTTGTGATGAATTTCTGTTGGCAATGTTCGTGTTCTGATTTGATGTACTGTGTTTGCTTAATAAAAACTTTAATAGGTGGGAAGAACATACTAATTAAACAGTGTAAAGCAAGGGACATGTTAACTTCTGGGGCTGATGCTAGAGTTAGCATAGTTAACCACGATCAAAATCTGGACAGCAGCCAACATGCAGTCAAGAATGGGGCGGGATCTGAACCTTTTGTCGAACTTGCTGTAGCTTCATCCACTATGGGTGAGGTGAAGATGTCATTGAAATGCAAATCTGACCCCTCAAAGGTCTGTATTAGTATGGATGAAGTCTTCAAAATGGTTGAGGATAAGTGTCTCCGCTCATACAAGACCTTACCTCCTGATTTTTCTGTTGGCAAGCTGTTGAACGAGGTATGCCAATGCATTGCAGAGTATGGTGGCAGCTGGCAAGAAGATGCCGTGGAGACTGATGCTCCTTTTGTGAAGCCATTAGCGTGTCAGCATGCTGCTACTGATATTGTTGTCGTAGGATCATCAACACTTGAATCCTCTGAACCCAGCTTTCAAAATTGGATGGTTCCTTATCAGTCTGACTTACTTTCTAAGCAAAGGCCACACCATGATGTTGCTGACATATCGAAGGGAGAAGAGCGAGTTAGAATACCAATTGTAAATGACTATGGCGGTGAGAGCTGTCCTCCATTGTTTTACTACATAAGAAAGAGTCTCATCTTCCAAAATGCTTATATCAACACCTCGCTTGCACGGATTGGCGATGAGGATTGCTGCGCAGATTGTTTAGACAATTGCTTGTTATCATCACTTCCATGTGCGTGTGCAAGATCAACAGGAGGTGACTTTGCATATACACCGGAGGGCCTGGTTCGGGCAGCGTTCATTGATGAGTGTATTGCTGTCAATCACTTCCCAGAAAAGCATAAGAAGTTCTACTGTGAAGCTTGCCCTTTCGAAATATACAAGACTGATGCCTCACCAGATCCTTGCAAAGGCCATCTTGCTAGAAAATTTATTAAAGAGTGCTGGAGTAAATGTGGCTGTGGTATGAAATGCGGAAACCGTGTGATTCAGCAGGGGATAACGTGCAATCTGCAGGTAATATTATGGAGCATCTGCAGGCTATTACTAATAGTTTTATGTCTTGCCATTTTTGGATAATAGTCATTACACATCAGTAGTTTCTTTACGATCATTGTATTCTTTGAGAAGTGGCCACTAGCACGCCTTGATTATTTACATGTTAATATGTTTCTTGCTCCATTCCGTTTGAACACTAGCATGTCGAACCTTCATGTATTTCCCTGTACTTGGGTTTCTGTCTTGTAGCATGGAGATGAGCTTATCCTTATTCCATCATTCAGGTGTTCTTCACAAGCGAAGGGAAGGGCTGGGGGCTACGCACACTGAAGGGGCTGCCAAAAGGTGCTTTCATCTGTGAGTTTGTTGGAGAGGTACTAACAAGTTCTGAACTACATGAAAGAAGAGTTCAGAACACCAAAAATGCCAAGCATGTGCATCAAGTGCTCCTTGACGCTAGTTGTTCTGAAGGAGCGTCAAGAGATGAGGAAGCTCTATGCCTTGATCCGACATTGTATGGAAATGTTGGGCGATTTGTCAACCACAGGTATGCTAAATGACTTGGCAACCCTGTGTATTCATACTAGATTTGTACCTAATTTGTGTCTGATACCGATGCTCTGCCATATAGATGCTACGATCCAAATTTAGTTCTCATCCCGGTTGAAGTTGAGAGTCCTGATCATCATTATTATCATGTAAGTGATCACAATTGACATTGATTTCTGTGTCAGTTTTTTAGCCATGTTAATGACTACATTAATGTCCCCCTTCCTCTTTAACGCAGCTTGCATTGTTCACTGCCAAGAAAATTGAGGCTTCTGAGGAGTTAACATGGGTAAGTGTTTGTGTCATTTTCTCAACACTAGTGCATAACAACCACCTGCCACCATTTGGTGATACCCTTAATGATGATACACTGCTGAAGTTTTGATCCCGGTACAACGCAAGTACTAGAGAGGGCAGAGGGCAGGCCTTGGTGCAGTGGTGAGGTCCTCCCCACTTGTGCCAAGAGGTCCTGGGTTTGAACCAGCCTCCCTGCACTACACTTTGCAGGGGTAAGACTAGGTTCCTATAATCCCTCCCCAGACCCCACCTTGTGTGGGAGCCTCTATGCACTGGGTCTGTCCTTTACAACGCAAGTACTAGCTTGTTTGACAAGGAAACATGGGTAGATAACTCCCATTAATAGAAGTGGTGGCCTTATTTCATATGCATTCAGTAGAAGCAGAAGTAATGTTACTGGTAGCCCGTTGACCAACACTTGAAACATTGAATTTTCCAATTATAGCTGAAAGAAAATAAAAATATTTTCTTGCTCAGATTAATATATTTGTTGCGAGTAACCGTTGCTCTGAATTCTGATTCCAGGATTATGGCATTGACTTTGATGCTAGTGATAAAGCATTCCGTTGCATGTGTGGAAGCAAGTACTGCCGTGATCCTAAGAACTCAAGTATGTAGCCCCTGTTCTTTTTACCACTTTAGCGTATTCTGCTCAGAATATATTTGGTGGCTGGATGCTCTCTTAATTTCAAGTCCTTGGAATCATGCGGTACATGTGAACTATGTTGTTTGCAGAGAAGAGGACCAGAGCAGCACCAAGTGGAAACGGAAACTAGGGGGTCAAGAGGAGGGGAAGAAGACGAGTTTTGCTGGTAGAAGAAGCAGGAGGTAGCTGGTAGTGTCATGGCTGTAGAGAGATGCCTGGGGGCGGTGTCGTTTGATGTAGCAGCAGCAGCAGCAGCTAAGATTGCAAGTCATATTTTGGGGTTGGGGGTGAAGTGATGTTGCGCAGCAAAGTGCTTGCTACTGCTGTTAGCCTGGAAGTGTTAAAACTTATGTTCGACCTTTGTTACCAACCTACTTACCTACTGTTGCAAACTTATGTGCGACCTTCTCTAGCTGAACTAAGCTGATTCTGCATCTGCATGTTGTCTCAGTTTTAGTTTTTTTAGCTGTCTCTTTTGCTTTCGGTAGAGGGCCGCTGGTTCCTGGATCAGTTGGCACTCTGCCTCACAGTCGCTATCTGGTCTTTGTTGAATCGACTTAAGGATGACGTGGCAGAGAAATGGGAAAAGGGCCAAGGGAGGACGACGTGTCTGCACGGCATAGGCCCTCTGTTCCTGCCCATGAACTCCTCATCTCCTTACAAGTTACAACTGGAGCCACTAGAGAGAGAGGCTGCCTTGTGCTTTGGCTGGCCACCAGCGGTCCGTCATCGTCTTGGCTTGGCTCCGTCTCCACCACATCCCTCCTTCCCTCCTCGTCTCCTCTCCTTCTCGCTCATTCTCTCTCACTCTGCACAACGCATCACAGCAGCAGCATCAGAGAAGGGGAAGCAGGCCGATGGCTGCGTCTGTGTCATCCGGGCTGCGAGCTCTCCCGACGTGGTCCAGCTCCGTGTCCGGCGAGGACCTGCTGGCCATGTCGTCGGTGTCGATGCGGCCGCGGTCGGCACGGCCCCTTCGGACGCCGGCCAGGATGGGCAACGTAAACGAGGGCAAGGGCATCTTCGCGCCCCTGGTGGTGGTGACGCGCAACATCGTCGGACGCAAGCGCTTCAACCAGCTCAGGGGGAAGGCCATCGCGCTGCACTCCCAGGTACAACACATCTTCCTTCTCCAGTTTCACCTTGCTACCCGGCTTAACATCAGCAAGCAGCTTGGTGACCTGACGTACCAAAACCAAACAGGTGATCACCGAGTTCTGCAAGACCATCGGCGCCGACCCGAAGCAGAGGCAGGGATTGATCCGGCTCGCCAAGAAGAACGGAGAGAAGCTCGGATTCCTTGCCTGAAAATCTCTAGTCCCTTCACCTCTTATATTCTCGATACTAGCACAAGGGAATTATCAATCAACTACTGTTCTGTCTTTCCTTGGAGTTGGAGATGCATATTCATGTATACTATGTAGTTTTTTGTTCTGGAGACGGAGCAACTTCTTGAAGCAACACTGAGTTCAGTTAACTTCAGTTCAATCTGGATGGATGGATCCATGGATAGATGATGTATCCTCGACGGAGTAGCAACATACAGAAATTCTATATTATGTTTATCGATCCAAGTCCACATAATTATTAAAGATGCATATAATTCAATGGTACTAGACAAATATCTTTAGTATTTGCCTCGTAACTTCTTTGCATAATGTTTTGAAGAAGAGCTTCTGAATGCAAATAGGTGTTTCCTTCACTGTCGCCTCCTTTTCTTTTGATGAAAATCTTTCACTGCCGCCATCTCGGCCTACGGCTCCTGCTCAGGCCCTCCGTCTTCTTTCTGATACCACCACCCTTGTCTGCAGCAGCTGCACCGCGCCGCCTCCAGCCATGGCCACCGCTGCTGCCGCTTCCTGGGTCAGAGTGTTGATCACTGCTTTCCATTTCCGCGGAGCTGACGCTCGTCGTATCCGTACCGCTTTGGTCACTGGCCACAGGGATACGGCTCATCTTGTCCTGCAAAAATTCCGGCGAGGTACTCTCGTCATCATCTTCATCTTGTAAATCACATAGAGTTGCTTCCGTGGCAGCGCCGGAGCCGCCTAACCCGTTCAGCCTATCACCATGGACTATGGGCGTGCTGTCCTCAAGCAACTTGCGACTTTCTGAATCAAGGACTCCAGTGCTTCTTCCCAACGGACTGCCCGGCGGCACGCCATAATCGGGGCTGCCCTCAGCTGCGCCACCATCATTCTCAATGCTCACGAAATCATCGGAGGACTTCTCACCACAGCCGGTCTCATCCAGGGCATGAGAACCGGCCTGTTCATTGCTCCAAGCTTCCGGTGTCTCGCTCTGACCTGAACTCACAACACTATCATCCATTTTGTCATCGATCCCCTCGTCGCTCTCTTGAGCATTCCTCGCCATGCTAGCTCCTACAGCTTTCAACACATCATCTTTGCTGTTAGCAGTTTCTTCTTCCTGTGAACTGGAAGTATTTACTCCATCCCTTCCCCTATTAGAGCTTGAACTGCTCGTTTGGCGGCATCAGTAGCCCATGCCTCCTGATGGATGGCACCACTGCTGCATATATAGTGAAAACAATTAAATTTCTCTAAATTGGCAGCAGTCAGGATTAGGAAAGCCAGTACTGAACTAGTCTCTACCTGCTAACACTGTGTTCCAAAGATGACACCTTTCTCCTGCTCTGCTCAGCAAGTCCAACGCAGAGGTTCTGATACTGTCAGAGGAAAACCCACCAAACTGTGCAACTTGCAGTAGAAAATGAACATCTAACTGGATCTGCATGAATACAATTAATACAGTTAAATCCGCAAATGTCTAAATGGATACCTAACCAAAGCAACGCACACTCAATTGGTTTAACTGACCTGATGGATAAGTATGTCCTTGGGAAGATTATTCTGCGCGTGATGGGATATCCAGGGACCCAGGTTGTTGTGAAGCCAGGCGACGATGGCCTCCATCAGCTGTTGCAGCAGTTTTCTCATGGTTCCGTCGTCGCCGGCTAAGATAACACCGTACTGGTCACTCAGCCGCCGCAACCGTAGGAACACCACCTGGAATGCAGAGCAAGGCATTGTGCCACCTCCTCGTGCAGAGCTCGTCGTTCTTGATTTGTCCTGCAGACTCGACATGGTGTCTCGTATGAACTGCTGGCAGAACTGTGTCCATACTTGGCCGGATGCTTCCTTGATGAACAAGACCAAGCCGTCGAGCTCGGTTTGCGCGGCCTGATTCGACGACGCTTGGCTATTGCTACTCTTGAAGATGCCGTGTGCGATGATCGGGAACAAGGAGACCAGCGTCGTGCAGTTGATGAGGAAGGAGAGTTGCCACATGTACTGCTGCTGCTGATCAACTACATCTACGGCTAGGATGGAATGCGTGTACTCTCTGAATAACCCGGCCAGGAGCTGCAGAACTGAACTCTTCATCCCAAGACGCAGCAATGGGGTCACGTCCTCCACGATCTCCTGCATCAAGGTGACAAATTTTCTTCCGCTCACCGTGAGCAAGCAGTGCTCGGTTTCTCCAACAATTGGTAGTACAGGAGATGGTGTCCTCCTTAGGATTCCTGACATGAGGAACTTCCCCAGCACCCACGCGTCCGAAGAAACCAGCAGTCTGACGACCTTCTTCAGATGCTTGGCGTATTTCGCCAGGACCTCCTCCATGCAAGGCCGGATCAACGCCATGATATCTTCCTCGGAGACGATGGTTCTGAGCATGGAAGAGTAGGAGACGGCGCAGTTGGCCGCCTCTGTCGCCAGCGCCAACCCGTCCCCGGCCTCGGCTTCAGACACGGACGCGACGTACTCCCGGAACGCCGCGACGAAGTCCTCGATCTCTTCCCTCGCCCACCGGCTCAGCTCGGACGACGGTAGGCACCGCCCGTGAAGTGCAACGAAGCTCCTCGACGCCTCGAGCAGGGAGGAGAAAACCGTGCACGCCAGCTCCTTGATGTAGTTTCTGTGTGACGACAACGAGCACCTCAGCTCGTCCACGCGTCGGAGGGCGTCCGAGCGGTAGAACTTGAAGAGGATATGGTTGGCCCTTTGGGAGTCGCCAAGCTTGCAGAGGCCAGAGAGCGCCCGGAGGAGCTCGCGTCGCGGTGGCGTCCGCGGGCTGTCGGCAAGGGAGGCGAAGCGGTCGGCGACTCTGGCGCGCCGGACCGACAGAGCGGACATGCTCGACGCGATCACCCGGGCGTCATCACTGTGCAGTTTCTCTAGCGCTTGCCCTTCCGTTTCCAGGAGCACCAGGGCTTCCTCCATCCTGTGCTCGAACAGGAGAACGTCCAGTTGATCGACGGCGACGTATGCCAATGCCACGCTGGGTGAGTAAGCATCGAGTGGATCAATTGCTGAACTGTCCGGTACTATTGAAGAGGAGTAGAGGTTGTCTGTGAGATGTTGGATGAGGCTCCTCTGTGCCATGGCCTGGCGTTTGAGATGGTCAACATCTTTTTCCAGATCGCCAGCTTCTTGGAACAATCTGGCCACGCATGGTCAGTACTACATATTACTCCTATCGATCAAGAGATTGATTGCTGAATTGATCGTTGATTGTTGTATGATGATGGTATGGTATACCTGAGGAAGGAGAGGTATGTCAGGTGAACATTCCTTTGGAAGTCTTCCTGGGAGGCCTCATTTATTTCCAGGAGCTCTGAGCACAAGTGCTTTATGCCCTGTAGAAGAAGGTAGAAAATTAGTTAAGGGATCCTGATCGAGCTGCACGGAATCAATGGAGTTAAAGAGATGGAACTTGGTGTAACCTTTGCGGTCATGGAGTGGAGTTCCATGTTGTAGGGGGTTGGAGAGTTCTCCCCAGTGGTGCCTTCCTCATCGTCCTCCTGCTCCTCAGAGTCATCGTCTTCGCCGTCCTCTTCTTCCTCCTCTCCATAGTCCTCCTCCTCGTCCTCATCCTCCTCCTCATCATAGTCGTCCTCGCGACGAGGGTGCCTCCAAGAGGAAGCCATGGAGTTGGCCGTGAATGGAATGGTGAGGGAAATGCGCAGGCGTATTGTGCGTGCAGCTAGCAGCTGTTGCAGACCTTGAAAGTAAAACAAGATGTAGTACGCATATACTAGGCAGCTAGTCTGGTGCCAAGTGCCGGCCATCAGCATCAGAGACGCCGGCCGGCCTTGTTGCCTCCGCCAGGTAGGCTTGGCGCAGATCGTCTAACTCGGAAGAACCAGGTCAGGGGCTGACGTAGCCATCTTAGATGCCATCTCCTTTTTTTTTTTTAAAGGGGAGGAGCCCAGCCTCTGCATCATCGATTCACACAACTTAGTTTGATAGTATCTCAGAGTTCACAAGTCATGAGTCATATAAGGTTGAGAGACTTGCACTAGGCGTTTTGAATCCCGGGCTCCATGTTCTTGGAAGCTATGTGCATAGGAAAAAACGGCCCCCGCGTCGTCCGCTCAGGCGACTCGGGTGGCGACTAGGGTTTCCAGCGGGCCTCCCCCGCCTTCTCCTCCGTCCCTCGCCGCCACCTGAGGTGCTCGCCGGGCTAAACTCGGGCGGACGCCGGTGACGGTGGCGGTGAGGCTTTCGTCGCTCCGTCTCGTGGCGGGGGGCTTCGGAACCAAGGCGGCGGCCCTCTCCGGCGAGGCAACGACGTCCTCACGGCTGGCGCTGTTGTGGGTGGTTCTGGCCGTCGACTCGACCTCTCGGGAGGTGGGACGGCGGCGGGCAGCGACTGCGGCATGGAGCGTTCTCTCGTCAGATATGAGGTTTGACCCCCTCCCATCGGTTCTCTCTCCCCCGCCGGTTCCAACTGCTGGTGGCGGTGCTGCCAGATCCGGAGCCTGGTGGGTTCAAGGTGGGTAGTTCGGGGCCAGGGGAAACCCTAGGTTGGCTAGTCCGGCATGGCGACGGCGACGCCATGGGCGCCGTTCTTCCTCCTTGGAGGTGTGCGCTGTGGTCCCTTCTATCCACCCCCGACCCAACTCCCGGACGAAAGTCCAAAATCCTTGGATTGGGCGGCGTCGACGCCTTGCGCGCCGTTTCCTCCTTGGAGGCGCCGCCTAGGGAGGGGTCCGGGTGAGGTGAGCTGAAGGCGGGAGCTTTGGGTGGCTACGGCTCTCCAGTGGCAGTGGTCCGTCTCGCGGGCCTGCTGGTCCTTCCTCTACAGTGCTGCTCGGCGCTTTCCTGTTGCTCTCCTGTGTCCAAGGGCAGCGTTGTCGAAGAAGGTGTGGTGTTCTGTGTCATGGCTTGGCGTGCTTTGAGGCTCCTTCGGATCTCGAGTCCGGCGTCCCTCTGCTCTCGGGGGAGCGTCTCTCATGTCCGACGGTCCGGCGCCTTTCGAGCCAAGGCGAGAGGGTAGGGGCCCTCTTCGGCATGAGAGCAGGAAGGTGCTGTGTTTTCCTCCAGTCCAAGTGGTTCCTCGTTCCCGACTTGTCCATGGCAGTCCCTGCGACCTCTTCTTCTTGGTGTTCTTTGCCTTGAGTGCGGCAGTCTTTACTTCGTTTAGTGTAGAGTTGTAAGCTGTTCGGGATGTACTCTTGTATCGTTCGGCCGCTCTGTTCGGTTCCGCTGGTTGTAATGGTGGCCTTGTGTAATTCCTGGCCGGTTGATGGCTTCGTTAATTCAAAGCCGGGCTCGTCTCGAGCCTATTGTCTCATATAAGGTTGAGACATGAATAAACCATCGAAAGAAAGACAACATAAGTCAACTACGCATCTCGAAGTCGTCTAGTATGCCGCCAGATACCTCGGGAGAAGAACTCTTATGCGACCGTCAAGAGCCGGGTAGCACCAGTAACCATAAGCTCTCTATGGTCATGTGGCAAAAGAAACGTCCAAAGCTGAATCCAGTGTGCTGTCATATGGATAACCTGCATATTTTTTTTGAAACTTTTCTACTGTGGGGAGCCCCCCACAGCCTCACTCACTTTATTAATAAACGTAAGCTATTTACAAACTAATTACAAGTGTGTACTTACTATTTACAGGGAGATTAAACTAGTGTGTCAAGCCATGATGACAGTTTATTGAAAGCCGAGTCCTTCATCCTGACCTTAAGCAGGGTGATCTCATGAAAGAAACTAGATTTCCAACCTCTGAATGTTGGTCTTTTATTTTTGAATATCCATCCATTGCGCTGTTTCCAGATAGCCCAACAAGCTAAAATTACCACCTCAGTGAAGCAAGGGCCCAGGAAACTCTTTCTGGCACGAATCAATGTTTCATTGGTACTACCCGGTACCAAGCTATCTGCAGGTAGTTCCAAATCCTGGTGCTGAAATTACAGTTAAAGAACAGGTGCCTCCAGTCCTCCAACTGATGAGTAGGGCACAAGACACAGTTGTGATTATCAGTCACATTCCAGTGTCTTCTCAGCAACATCTCCTTAGTGTTTATCCTATCATGCAACACAAGCCAAGCAAAAAATTTATGTTTGGACTGACACTTGCTTTTCCAGACCCAGCAAGATGAAGCATGCGTGGTTAGATGTTTGAAGCAGTGTTTATACATTAGACTTGGCTTATTGTGAAAATTTAAAGTTCTATTAGAAACAAGATTATTTTGACAATTCCAAATAGACAAACAGATAGCAGAAACGCCAATACGAATTCTATCTTTGGTCATATTATCAATGCCATTCAACCAATTTCCAAATATTGGTTGGTGGTGGAATGACATGGGCAAAAAACCACACGCCATATAAGTTGAGCAAAAGGACAGGAAATGAAAAGATGTTCAGTTGTTTCCTCTGAACCACAAAAAGAACATTTCGTATATCCCTTCCAATTTCTTTAACTAGGTTTATCCTTGGTGAGCAAGACTTCTTTTATTGAGGAACCACATGCAAATTTTTATTTTCAGCGGGATTTTAAGTTTTCACAAATATTCGTGAAGATAAACAGTATGTCCATTCATAAAATTCTCATACATTGACTTGACGATGAACCTACCATTAGTAGTTAATTTCCACACAAAAATATCTTCCTTGTCTGACAAAATGATATCCATTAAACGGAGACATAGGTGAGAGCACGCCTCCACTTTATCCCCAAGTAAAGCCCTTCTAAAACTCATATTTTGAGGAGGCGTATTAGCTAGCACATCGTGTACAGAAACATTTTTGTTTTGAGGTATGTTATACAGTGCTGGATATTGATTCATCAAAGTAGTATCCCCTAACCACGTATCCTCCCAAAATTTGGTGGACATACCATTTCCAATTTGAAATGACCTCTAGTAAAGAACTCTTCTTTAACCCATAAGGCCCTTCCAAAATGGAGAGTCAGTTGGGCAAATTCCAACTTGAGCTAGCGTTTTAGTATGAAGTTATTTATTGTGCAGCAATTCCTGCCATATGCCTCCTCATTCAAACGTGCTGAGGTCAGACAATTTATTTTAAGGATCAGACTTGGTTATTAACCAAGATAAAAAATCTGGTTACTCATGCTTAAAAGTTTGTGTGCATCCCTAGTTTTGTCACGACACTACATCTGCCACAGGCCCGCGGGCCACGAGGCGAGCGCAGCGTCGCAAGGAGATACGGCGGCCCATGCACAAGCCAAGCCCACGAAGGAGGCAACGATGCCAGGCATCGATAGATAGCTGTGAAGCTGGTTGGGGAAAAGGCATCTGATGAATGAACTGAACCTACCCGCAAGGGAAACTCTCTCTACTCCTTGATCCGAGCCTGCGTGCTCATGAATTCTGCCCTTGCGTGACGCAGGGCGTGTATCTGAATCCTAAACTACCTCGTGATCCAGTGATTATCATAGTAGAACCCTTACATCTGGTACCAGAGCCCACGATCCAGAAATCATCCACCAAAATTCAGTTCAAATTTCATCTCGATCGGGGGTTTGCGGAGGCGATTCGGGTGACGGGGGCGCAGTGGTTGGGTGATCCCGTAAAATCCCCTGGTCTGCCTCCTCCCTGCGGCGGCGGAGCGGAGTGGCTGTTGTAGGCGACTCCACGGCGGCGTCGGCGACGGTAGATTGCTTGTGGCGAGATCTGGGAAAAACATGCGGTTGACGACAGATCTCTGCTGTCGTTGGTGAAATCCCGACTTGATTACCAGGTCTAATCATCATTGGGGGCGCGGAGACGGCGGCGGCAGGCGTTGGCTTCATCTGACGACGTGTGGACAAGCTGTGATCTCGTGGTCATGGAGAAGGTGCAAGGAGACCTGATGGAGCTGAGGAAGCAAGGGGAGGAAACCTCCAACACCATCAAGCTCCTCAACGAAACACTGAAGGGCTTGAGCACGTGGATGCCTCAAGTGGAAAATTCAATTCAAACGATTCGGAAAACAATGGAGCAGATCAACGCTCGTGTGGGGGTCCTGGAAGCATCTCCAACGCTCCCGAGGGTGAGCACTCCACGACCTGAATGGCACGACGATGTACAACAACACCAGGGTAACGTGACTGGTGCATCTCGTGCATCAGCGCCTGCCCTGGACAAGGGTACGCGCACTGCTCCTCACACACCAGTCAGATTTGACATGGGTGATCACTCTGATATGTTCACTGAAACTCCACACCATGGGTCTCGCTATGGTCACAGTAGATTAAGACCACCTAAAACTGATTTCCCTCGCTTTGATGGTGAAAACCCAGGGTGGTGGAAGCAAGTCTGTGAAAACTACTTTAATCTTTATGATGTTAATCATGATACTTGGGCTAGTTTTGCCACTATGCATTTCACTGGAAATGCTGCGCTCTGGCTGCAAACACATGAGGCAGAGCATGAGGTAGATAATTGGGAGGAATTGTGTGTAGCAGTCAACGCAAAATTTGGGAAAAATAAACACCATAGATACTTGGAGGCTTTAGAACGATGTCGGCAAACTGATAGCGTAGAGAAATATCACCACAAATTTGAGGCTATTAGACACCAAATTTTAGTTTACAACAAACATTATGATGAAACATTTTACTAAATTCATTGGGGGATTAAAGAAAGAAATTCAAAGAGCAATTCGTTTGCATAACCCAAGAACTGTTGATGCTGCGTTAGTTCTTGCTGAAAAACAGGAGGAGATGCTTGAAGACACCCATCCATATTCAAGTCGATCAAAAGGTGATTTCAAATCAAGTTACTCCAAGGCTGGGTTCCATGGAAAGGGTATTCTGTCCATGACTGCAGAAACTAGCAAGTCAGGGGAAGACAAGCCACGACATCAGCAACAGTGGAGTGACAAGGTGAAAGCACTAAGGGATCAGCGTAGGGCACGAGGTGAATGTTTCACCTGTGGCGAGAAATACCATCCAGGACACAAATGCAACAAGATAGTGCCCCTGAATGTCATCGAAGAATTGATGGAGGCATTGCAGTTGAGCTCATCTGATACTGAGGAAGGATCAAGCGAAGAAGAACCGCTGACACACATATCTCTATGTGCTGTGGCTGGGGTTCAGGCAAAGAGAAGCATTCGACTACAAGGGGAGTGCAACGGGAAGCAAATTTTGTTGTTAATTGATTCGGGCAGTGCTGGAAGTTTTGTCAGTGCTGACGCGGTGCAACAACTGGGACTGTCCACAGTTGAAATTCCAGCAGTGCAAGTCGCAGTTGCTGATGGGGGACGATCAACTGTTAATCAGGCAGTGCAAAACTTGCCTTGGACATGCCAAGGTAACAAGTTTTCAACATCATTCAAAGTGTTCAGTGTGCCTGGATATGACATGATCTTAGGGATGGACTGGTTGGAAAGTTTACCACCAATGTGGGTAAACTGGGAGAAGAAGATTATGAGATCCCGAGTCAATGGTGCTCGTGTGGTGTTGCGTGGGGTAAAGTCCAAGGTTCACCGTTGCGACCCGATTTCGTTAGCTGAATTGCAAGCACTTGCAGATGACAGAGCAGTGGAGCATATTGTGCAACTTGACGTCACAGCAGAAGGGCATAAGATAACACCCATTCCTGTAGAAATTGAGCAGATACTGGGAGAGTATGCAAGCTGTTTCCAAACACCTTCTGGTTTGCCTCCGCACCGGGAATATGATCACTGTATCACCTTGTTGCCTGGAGTTCAACCGGTGAATGTCAAGCCGTATCGATATTCACCGCAACAGAAAACTGAGATTGAGAGACAGATCAAAGAAATGTTACAACAAGGCATTATTCAGAAAAGCAAGAGTCCATTTGCTTCTCAGTCCTGTTAGTCAGAAAAAAGGATGGGACATGGCCTTTTGTGTTGATTATCGCCACCTAAATGCTGTAACGGTGAAGGACAGATATCCCATGCCAATTGTGGAGGAGTTGCTGGACGAGCTATCGAGATCACAATTCTTCACCAAACTGGACTTGCGCTCGGGATATCATCAAATTCGATTAGCAGAAGAGGATGAAAGGAAAACGGCTTTCCGCACACACAGTGGCCATTATGAATTTAGAGTCATGCCATCCGGTCTCACAGCAGCGCCGACAACATTCCAAGCTGCTATGAATTCAGTGTTTGCACCTCTGATCCGTAAATGTGTGTTGGTCTTTGTGGATGATATCTTGATAAACAGCAAAACACTGCAAGACCATCGGCAACACTAGATAGAAGTGTTCCAGTTGTTGAAGCAACATGAGTTGTATGTCAAAAAGTCCAAGTGTTCATTTGCACAACATTCCTTGGAGTATCTGGGACACATTATCAGTGTGGATGGGGTGGCAACCGACCCTAGTAAAATAATTGCAATACAGAAGTGGCCCAGACCCATGAGTTTGAAGGAGCTTCGAGGATTCCTTGGACTCGCAGGATACTACAAGAAATTCATCCGTTTCTTTGGCATTCTGTGCAGAGCTCCGACTCAACTTCTTAAGAAGAACGTGCCATTCATCTGGACACCAGAGGCTGACAATGCCTTTCTGGCCATTAAACAAGCGCTCACCCAAGCACCAGTGCTGGCTTTGCCCGATTTCAGCAAAGAATTTGTGTTGGAGGCAGATGCATGTGAAACTGGTGTGGGAGTTGTACTAATGCAACAAGGACATCCCTTGGCATTCCTAAGCCAGGCGTTGGGAATGAAAAATCAAGCACTTTCGATCTATGACAAGGAGTGCTTGGCTATTTTGATGGCCATTGAGAAATGGAAACCCTATCTCCAACACAAGCAATTCACCATCTACACGGATCACCGTAGCCTAGTGCATCTGGGAGATCACAAGTTTAACACAAAAATTCAACAAAAAGCTTTTTCTGGCTAATGGGGCTCCAATATCGCATTGTGTACAAGAAAGGGAGTGCCAACACTGCTGTAGATGCACTATCCAGACGACCAATGCAGTATTCAGTAAATGCAGTATCGGTGGCCCAGCCTAAATGGATAGAAGTTGTTATTGAAGGCTATCAACAAGACACAAGAGCGAAAGAACTATTGATTGAGCTCAGTGTGCAGGGACACAATGATCAAGGTTTTTCGTTGCAAGATGGTATAATCAGGCACAAAGTAAGAGTGTGGCTGGGTAGTAACAAAGAAGCTCATGAAGCAGTACTCATGGCCCTACACAACAGTGGTCTGGGTGGACACTCGGGCATATTGGCTACATATCAGAAAGTGAAGCAGCTGTTCTCATGGCCAGGGTTGAAACAGTCAGTGATTGCATATGTCTCGTCGTGCAGAGTGTGCAACCAAGCCAAGTCCGAGCATGTGAAGCTTCCGGGTCGATTGCAGCCTCACAAAGTACCACCGTCAGCTTGGCACACAATCAGTTTGGACTTCATCGAAGGACTACCGAAATCAAATAGATTCAATGCAATCTTGGTGGTCATCGATAAGTTTACAAAATTTGGACATTTCATACCCATCAAACATCCTACACGACTGCTGGTATTGCGCAGGTATTCATGGACCATGTTTACAAAAATCATGGATGCCACATGTCATCATATCCGACCGGGACAAGATTTTCATCACCAGTTTCTGGCAGAATCTGTTTAAGCTGGCTGACACAACATTGAACTTAAGTCCTTCTTATCATCCACAAACTGACGGGCAGACAGAGAGGCTGAACCAATGTCTGGAGACGTATCTGCGATGTCTCGTTCACTCTAAGCCAGACCAATGGGCACGATGGATCCCTCAGGCTGAATATTGGTATAACTCCACCTACCATTCAGCTTTAGGTCGGTCGCCATTTGAGGTGTTGCACGGGAGAAAACCACGTCATTGTGCTGTTGACACAGCTTCAGTACCTAGGCATACTAAGGTAGAGGTGTGGTTACAGGAGAGGACTGCACTGATGCCGATGATCAGGCAACACTTGGAACATGCTGTTGCCAGAATGAAGGCGCAAACTGATAAAAACAGAAGTGAACGTCAGTTTGCAGTGGGAGATTATGTTTATCTCAAGCTACAGCCCTATGTGCAGTCGTCTGGGAAAAGAGAAGCAACCAGAAATTGGGATTCAAGTATTTTGGGCCATATCTCATTCTTCAGCGAGTGGGAGAGGTGGCATACAAGCTCCAGTTGCCACCATCATCTCAAATTCACCCAGTGGTGCATGTATCACAACTTAAAAAGGGTGTGAAACCCACAGATGAAGTAAGTGCATCGCTGCCAACATCTTTGTTGCATATGCAGTTCAAGTGCGGCCAGGTGCAGTTGTTGGGGAACGCATGATCCAAAAAGGGGGCAAGCTGGTGCCTCAGGTGAAGATACGCTGGGAAGGGCTTCCTTCGACATGTGACTCCTGGGAGAACGCCTACGCCATGGTCGACGCATACCCGTCATCGCCGGCTTGGGGACAAGCCACTTCTAAAGGAAGGGGTGATGTCACGACACTACATCTGCCACAGGCCTTGCGGGCCACGAGGCGAGCCTAGCGTCGCAAGGAGATACGGGCGGCCCATGCACAAGCCAAGCCCACGAAGGAGGCAACGATGCCAGGCATCGATAGATAGCTGTGAAGCTGGTTGGGGAAAAGGCATCTGATGAATGAACTGAACCTACCCGAAAGGGAAACTCTCTCTACTCCTTGATCCGAGCCTGCGTGCTCATGAATTCTGCCCTTGCATGACACAGGGCGTGTATCTGAATCCTAAACTACCTCGTGATCCAGTGATTATCATAGTAGATCCCCTACAAGTTTGTGCAGAGGCCGAGAAGTGAAATTCTCCCCCAATTTTAGACGAAACTCCGACGTTGGAGGTGGACTAGCGACGAAATGATAACCGACCCCACGTGGTCCGCATCGGGCGACTCGGAGGAGTCCTCTCACCCCATACACCGGCCAGCATTCACTGACTTCCCTTCCCCGCTGCCACCGGAGAAGGTCGTCCTACGACGGATGGCAACGGCGGGGCGCCCTTCCCATTTTTGTTTTCATTTCTTTGAGCCTGAGCAAACTTCTCGCATTCCATGGATCCGATCCGATCTGAACTCCGGTCGACCGGCCAGCCACGGACAATGCAAGTTTCTGGCCGCGTGTTGCGTGCATGTGCATCGGTGGATCGATGCATCCAGCCTCACATGCATGTGGCATAGCTTGCTGCCCAAGCCTCGTGCGTTTAGCTTCGACATGGATCGGAAGGCTGGAGAACAGAGGCAACAACGCAGGAAGCCGATACCAGATCATGAGGCCGGCGACATAGATCAGTGTATCTGGATCGTGAGGTCGATGACATGATGGTGGCGGTCAGATCACAGTCCAATTTTTCTTCACTGTGAGGTACGCCATGCCATTAGCTGCGATTACTGTGGTCACTAGTAGAAAAATTCTTATAGCCACCAGCAATACTGCTGGCGGCGGTTTTTTCGAGTCCGCCACTGGTTCTGGACGTACCGCTGGCGGACGCTAACTCTGCCCGCCAGCGGTAGTCGCAGGAATTTGGAAAGAGGCGGGGCAAACTACCGCTGGTGGGCAGACTACGTGCCCGCTAGCGGTACGTAACGTACGCTGGTGGACGCTAATTGGGGCCCGCCAGCGGTTGTTGCCTCGGCTGAGGCCAGCGAAAAAAAAACAGGGTGATAGTATCGCTGGCGCTCACACTAGAGCGTCCGCCAGGGTTTAGTTTAGTACCGCTGGCGGGCACACTAAAGCGTCCGCCAGCGCTAACTTAGCCTGTAATCCACATAGCTAGGAAAATGATATTTATAAAATAATCTGTAAATTTCCTTCGGAACCATTTGCTTGCTATACCAAGACACAACTATGTGTCGAATATGAGCACTTTATCACAAACTATGCGTTGAGAATTGACATAACTTGGTCATTTGGTTGGAACAATTTGCTGGATGTTTATACATGATAGTGCTTTTTGTGAAGAATGTTTCTGAAATTTTTGTGAAAAATCAAGTTTATCATTTTACATAGCAACTAAGTGCACATAAAAGGACTTCGTGCAAGAGGATATATCTTTTTGAGTGTTTTTCACTCTATTTGTTTTTTTACGAAAAACTGTGTCGAAAACGGCGCGGCCACCGGGACTATTCACCGAAAGAGGTTGAATTCTCTAAAACTATTGATATTTCTATGATATAACCACTGGTTGTGTACGTTAATTAAAATGATTATTTCAAAAATTGGAGAGCAAAATTTGGATTAATTTCGGAAAATCAACATAATCATTTAACTAGAGAAATTAGATAGAAATGAAGAAAAATCGTAATACTTGGTTGATTATCCATTGTTTAAAAAGTACAAAACAAATATAAAACAATGTCTGCATTGCAGAATAATTCAAAGTAGGGAACATTATTTTCCTCACTTTACAAAAGCAGCATTGATCAAATTAATATGCAAAAGTATCACGCGTACATCTTTATTTAATCTGGTTAAATAGCTAGAGTCCATTTTTATTTAACCCTAATACATCACGAATAATACAACTAACTTCTGGCTGGTCCTAAGCCGCGGGGTGTATCACGGGCAACGCTCCGCACCCGAAGAACAGGAACCATCACAGGGTCAATACTCACATGAGAAGGAACCCTGTCAAACATCTGCCATCTATTATCATATACCACCGGCGTATCTGTCACATCCCAAATTTTGAAACTAAGAAAAACTTAGTTTCACAAGACCAAAATTCAGAACCAACAAAAACTTTTTGAAATATTTTACTGATGATTGTGTTTTCCATCCCATTGCTATGTTGAACCTAGTGTGACTTGTTGTTTAAATTGTTTGACTAGTAAATATAAGACCCAACCAATATAAAAATATATTTAACTTTGGTGATCATGTTATGACAAGAAAATATTCCATATATCTTTTCCATTCTTCTTTTGGCCAACTCCATTTCAAATGATATTTGGTTTAGCAACAACCAAAACTAATACCCACTATTTGAGAAAGTAAAGGTATTTCCAAAGCTATGTGTTCCCAAAAATATGGAGATCTATATGCTATCTCCTATCTATCTTTTAAACTTGATATTTTGCATTTGTATGCAACTCCCATTTTATAAACTTTGATTATCACTTCCCTTTTAAAAAGAACACAATCGGGAGATATATTACCCCACATATTTTGCCTTGCTCAAAACCCTTTCCAAAAGTATCAAGGTGAAGTTGAGATAGTTCTAAACATCATCTTGTCATAATTAAGTGTGATCATTTTTATAAGATAGTATTGTTGACTATGGAAATGGTGGTGTGATTTATTCTTGTGGTTTGAATTGTGTGGTCTTGATTGTGTTGTTGATCTTTTGTGTATGTCACTGTTGATCTTGTTGTGTTTGTTGCTTGTGAGGGTAATTCCTCAGTTGTGCTTAATACTAGAATAAGAAACGCTTGACAACAAATTTGGTATGTGACTTGAATAAAAACAAACCCTCTAGAAGTATTCACACCTAATTTGAGATCCTAAATTAAGGGAAATGATCTTATTTAATTTCCCTCTATCTCTATTCCTCTATTTTAGGAAAACAATTATAATTCCTTATTCTAGGAATGAGATGAAATAATAATCATTTCAACCCCATATCACTCCCTCCTCAAGTAAACATACTTTTCAATTTTAAACAAAACTCTCAAAGTATTTAAGAAAAGGAAATTAAGATCATGACAAATAAATGATCTTAATAAATTATTTTCCCCTACTTAACTCTCTATTTTCTTCAAGCAAATATTTTCTCTATGAAAATATAAGTATTTGAAGTTACAATATTTGTCAAGAAAGTTCCAAAAGTTCAAAACAATATTTTATCACTTGCTTTAAAATATTAAAGAAATGTTAATTTAGTTTTACCAAAAATGATTTATTTAAACTCTATGAACAAATTATGTTCAAAACATTTTTATTTTGAAAAACCAATTTTTGTGGAGGCTCTAGTTAACAAGGGGAGCCTACCCAAATATTTTCAAATTTTTATAAAATGTTTTAGTACCCCAAATAATTCCCTAAAACCCTACTGGTTTTAAAAAGGAAATAAAAGAAACAGAAAAAGGACTTAAGTGTAACTGGAAAAGAAGTCCAGGGGGTTATCGGCAAAAGCGTCATCGTCTTCTGTAGCAGCAGCGCGCGCAGTGCCGTTGTCGTCCTCCCGTGCGTCGCGCCGCCCGGACCCCCCTCCTCTCCGTTGCCCGGCGAGGAGAAGGATAAAAGACCCCCCCCCCGAAGCTCCTCTGCCCTCTCTCACCCCTCCCTCACTCACTCGCTCTCCTTCCTCTCTCTCTGCTCCTCTCCATGACCCGAACCCTAGCCGCAGGTGGCCGAGCTCGCCGTCGCGCATCGCCGGCGATTGGAGCCTCCCCGAGCGAAGAGAAGACCGCCATCTTCACCGCCTTGTCTTCCTCTCCATCCCCGTCCAAGGAATCGCCGCGGGAAGCTGCGAACTGAGCGGGCCGTCCTAGTCTTCCTCGACCACGGCCGAAGCTCCGCCGCGACATTGCCGCCGTCTCCGACCTCCTCTGTCCAAGCCGAGCACCCGCACGCGTCGAGGGTGAGCGTGTGATTCTTCTGGACATGCCCGTGCCTCCCCTCTCTCCGTAGAACGTCGCGTTGATGGTAGACCGTAGTGTGCCGCCGCGGAGCTCTCCATCGCCGCCGTCTCCGGTGACCTTTGGGTCCATAACACCGCCACTAGGTACCCCGTGCTCGTGCGTGTCCAGTGCGAGCGTCCGTAGGTCCCCGCGCGCCGTAAAACGTCACATCCGTGCACCTCGCCGCCGGTGGTCACCGCGGCCGCGCGCGTCGTCGCCGTGCACGGTCCTCACCTCAAAAGGGTGAGCGCACGTAACCTATCACCAGCACCGAGCCAGCCCAGTGGCTAGCACACACACACGCGCGCGCGAGGTCGCGAGTTCGATCCCCCGCGGCGCGCTGCCTTTTCGTTTATTTTCGCACGCTGACAGGCGGGCCCCACCGGTCAGCGACCGTGGTGGCCAGCACAGCCCGCACCCAGCCCAGTCAGCGCCAGCGTGGCCGCTGGCCCACACGTCAGTGACCGTGTGTAGCGCGCTGCTCGGTCTAAAACGTTCCGCTAGATTTGCTGGGAAATAAAATAAATAGACAGATTTGAAAATAAACTTCTAAAATCCATATCTTTTTAAATACTAATCCAAAAATAGCAACAATATATCAAAATGATCAGGAGAAATAACTTCACCTCTTAACATCATTTTCATGTTGAATTAAACACTGGAAATAACTTTTCCTTGCACTTTAGTAAAAGGGCAGAATATAAATTGATTTTGTAAAATTCATAACTAATTAAATATTGATCCAAAAGTTACCAACAAGATACCAAAATGTTCAGAAGATTAAATCTAGTCTTTTGGTGTAATTCACCTATCCAAATAAACTAGTTTAATTGTTGTTTTATTGAAATAAAGAAAATGGCAGAATATAAAACAAATTGGGAAAATTCATAACTTTAAAAATAAGGATCCAAAAATTAAGTTTGACCTCTTAAAATGTTCAGCAAATGATGACCTTCATTTCCACCTTGTTTCCAAACATGGAAAATTATTTTTGTAATGTTGTTTAAAATAAACTAACAAAGGGCAGTTTAAAAAGGATTTTATAAATTAATTCGTAATGATTTTGGAGCAAATCTAATTTTGCTAGGTTCCTAGTGTTTCACTTTATCATATCCTAACTTGGTATAATATTTTGACTCACAGAAAATGTATAGTGACCTAACTTTTATCTGAAGTATTTCCTGTTCAACAGGAGGTGCTTGTCGTTAACCTTCGCCTCAGATAGTTTTGTGATCGATGTACCTAGCTTGCGTATAGGTGATAGACTACTGACCAGTAATGCCCTTGTAAGTGTAGATCCTAGCTGTTGCCCGAACGATTAGTTCGAAGCTTACGGTTTGTTACTTGTCTGTATACCACTTGTGGTTTGGTTTGCTTAGTGATTGTTATGTTATTCTCCTGTTTGCGACGCTAGATGTAAACGCTACCGGAGTGGTCTTTGGAACGGAGTTATTGAGGAAGGGGAATTCGTTGAACCTGAAGACCAAGACCAAGTTCACTTTGCCAAGCAAGGCAAGCTATCCTCCGAGCTTGCATTTATATACATCTATTTTGGTTCACATGTTTTACTTATAAAGAGCAAAAGTTATTTATGTGGTGTTTGCCACAAAAGCTATGATTTTGAAAACCTTTTTCCGAAATATAAGTATATTATTTTGACACCCTATCTGGAGATATTAGCTGGAATTTCTTTTCCAAACTATAGGATGGGAAAAATATTGTTTACTCAAAACTCCTTTGGAAAATACTTGTGTGGTGGTGGAATACCGAGATGTCGGTGTGGAAATGGAGAAATGGTGAATGGTGATGTTTATGAAAAATGCACATTGTGTCCTTGTACTTACAGAACAACCAATACCCTGTGCGACCACATTTACCCACCTATGGGAAAGGGCGTAGTCATATAGTTTGCTCATATTAGTACTGGATGCCTCAACAACGAGGATGACCTCGTTCCATGAGGGGATGGTCATGGCGACCTACCCCCTGACCTGGGTCCTGGCACAGTTGGTGGGGGATTGAAGGGTTCGCTCGCCGGGCAGAACTACGAGTCCTCACACTTAGGTTTCCCGACGGGGAATCTGGACTGAGTGTCGATGGAAAGGTTGAAAATTTCGTAGCGGTAGGGTCCTATACTAGCATGAGCAAAGGACAGGCTATGGTCGGTGGCTCAACTTCGCATACACCTTGTATGGCGGGACGTGGCTGACACGATGAGTTACCGGATGGGTGTGGGAAAAGCGTGCTACCTCTACAGAGGGTTAAAACTATTCGAATAGCCGAGTCCTCGGATATGGACAGTTGAAAAGAACTGCTTTGACCATGTGCAAGTTTTTGCAAAGTTTTGAGTTTTGAAAATAAAATGGAGATGTGTGGTATCTGCAACTCTACCGACGGGCTGGTATGAGGTTGCTGGAGAATGATTGACCATGACGGGCTATGGTCGAGAAGTGCAGAGTTTTTGTGATTTAAAAGTGGAGAAATGTTTTATGCAACTATACCAAAGGGCCGGTATGAAGTTGTTGGGATTGAATGACCATGAAAGGTTATGGTCGGAAAAGGAGGAGTTTTGGAGAAATAAACAAATGGTGATGATTTTCGGGAAAAATGTTTATAAAAGAGACTTCTTACCCTTCCAACAAAGATATATTTTCGGGAAAAAGTTTTAAAAGAGAATTCTTACAAAGATAGATTTATGGGAAAAAGTTCTCAAAGCCTTCTTTTCTTTTCAATAAAGATATAGAGATGTTTTAAAATAAATAAAAGTTTGAAAATTAAAAGGGTGCTGTTGCATGCTCATGTCGGGGGTAGTTTGCGAGTACTTAAATGTACTCATGGCTGTGTCCCTGGATATTCCCATGTCCAGAGTTCAAGAAGAAGTAGGCTGAAGACCGAGGGATCGATGACGTCAATGCAAACTAGGGCGCTTCCCAGTCAGCTGCCTGTAGGGTTGGCCAGTGACTTGGGCTCCACGTTGTTTGGTGACTTCCGCTGCAAGTACCTGTTGAAGTTATGACTTCAATCAAGTAAGTATATTTATTCGGTATTTATGGGTGTTCTGTGATACCAATTCGAGTTATGTGCAACAACAGACTGATCATGGGATTGTTGCAGGAAACATAACGGGTATCTCGGATAGTTAATCCGGGGTCCCCACAGTATCCAACATATACATGTAGCGACGGACATGCTCGTCCTCCTCCCTGATACGGCGACGTACCACCTCCTCGGGGGCCGACTCCCTCTGCACCGAGCGTGGCCCACGCGACTTCCACCAAAGAAGATCCGGGTCAACGACGTCACCCGGATTTCTCACCAAGCTATGCGTTCCGGAAGATACCACCTCCAAGTGCCAGCCCGGCGGAGCCCAGTCCCGGACATTGACCCTATTGTCAAACACGGACATCGTCGACATCGGAGGATAGTCCTAGGTACGAGAGGTAGGGGAGGGAGAGGCAGCACCTTGGCATGGGGACGGAGGCAAGTTCCACGGCGGTATGGAGGATAGTGCGGCGCCGGCGGAGGACACGGCGGGCGCTGGGGCGGCGCTGGGCGCGGAGTAGTGCATCGAGCGGTGCGGACAAGGGTGGCGGCGGCGCGGATTATGTCAGGCTCGATCGGGTCTCCCCCTCGCCTTATATAAGGAAAAGTAAAAAAAAACCTAACCCTAGACCTTACCGCTGGCGGACGGAACACACTGTCGGCCCGCGGTATCCTTCCCCTCGCACGCAGGCCCACCGCTGCCCTTATCCACGCGCGACCGCTCCTGCCCACACAAACCCTATCCACACTCTACCCGCAACCACCCCGCGCGCGGCCGCCGCCCACCGCGCCGCCCCCTTCCCACGCACGCCGCCCCCTGCCCACGCGCGCCGCCGCTCATCGCCGCTGCCGGCGCCGCCCGCACCTGCGCCGCCCCCTCTGCTCTCGACGCCACCGCCGCCCACGCCTCAACACCACGGTGCGTTTGGCCCCTCCCCCTCCCCCTCCCGCCCTACCGCTGCTCGCCACGCCCCTCTGCTCGCCGCGCGTACACCCACCCGCGCCCCTCTGCTCGCCGTCACCACCGTCCACGCCGGCGCGCCCGTCTGCAGCCACCCGTCCGCGCCCGAGCAGCTCCACACCGCCATCGATGTCCCCATCCCTTCCTTTCCTGAGGTGCTTCTGTCTCCCTCCTCTCCCTCCCCTCCAACGCGCTGCACCGAAGGTGTTTTCCGAAATGCCAACAACAAGTTTATGTTGATTCGTGATGTTTATAATTGATGTTAGATGCTAGTTGTTGTTAGTGCTGCTAGGAATTTTGTAGTACATAAAAAATAATTATTTTGTGGTTTATCATGAAGTAATAATCGTAGTGCATGAGATCCATGAAGGTCCATTGTAAATAGGATCAAGATTAGATAATTTCGTAAGCCTCCGAAGTTTGTATTTTCTAACTGTCTTGAAGATGATATATGTGTGTCGATGTGAATATTTTGGTGGTGGTGGCTGCGACTATGTATGAAATGTGAATTTATTGTGCTTGTGGTGGTGGTTAAGTTTGCAGGTACCCTAGAGACCCTTGAGATTGCCGGAATGTTTATTAACTTCCATTCCGGCAAATTCGGGTACTCATATGTCCTATTTTTAGCAAAAGTCATGTCGAAAATTCTAGTGAATTTTGGCATGACTTTGGCCGAAATGTTGTTATGTTTTGTATTTTTATTACATTGCCGGAATGTTGATTATCTTTCATTTTTCTATACTTTACATGTTTGTGTATACTCAAATTCGTTGTGTAACTTTTTTAATTTGCCTTGTATAGAGCATGCCGCCACGCTGCCGCTCCATGAGCGGGTTCATTGGCGTCCGTCACCGCCCATCTGGCCGCTGGTCAGCGGAGATCATCGTGGATGACCACCGTTGGTACATGGGGACTTTCGACATGGCGGAGCTCGCCGCGCGCGCGTTCAGCGCGGTAGCCTGGAGGTTTGGACGGACGCGTTCTGAGCTCAACTTCCCTGACTTCCAATCCCGGGAGGAGGCTGAGTTCCTCGCGCCGCCGATGGAGATCGTCGACGTAGACGAGGCGCGGCGTAACCGCCGCCAAGGGATAGCTCGCCGCGCTGCCGAGATCGACGAGTGGCGGATGGACGTGCTGCGCCGCAACCGCCCCGAGCTGGTGCAGACGGAGCTAGACTTCTACGCCTCGAGGAACAAGAAGATGGAGACGAGCACCGACGTTGCTGGACCCTCCACTGCAGCGCCGCCGTGCGAGAAGACCGGCGCCGATTCGGATTCGAGCTTCTGGGATGATAGCTCGGACTCATCGTCCGACTTAAGTTCATGCTGGGGAGAGTAGTTTTAGGTTAATTTCAAGTTAGATTAAATGATGAACTACTGCATGTTGTTTACCTTATCGAAGTTTAGCTTAAGTACCATGTTGTTTTAGGTTTGTAATGCATGTGTGATGAACTAATGTATCTTTGTGTGACAATTTGATCATTTGTATGTGGTCTTGTCTATATTTATGTTGTTTATTTGAGTCCTGTACTTAAATTTACTATATTTATACTGTATATACTGCTGGAATACGATTTTGCAGAAAAAATAATTCGGTAGGCGTGGTGGCTTAGCGCTGGCGGCCGCGCGCGCACGCCAGCGGTAACCAGCCTTACCGTTGGCGGACGGCCGCCCGCCAGCGGTATAAATTACCACTGGCGTAATGATCGCTGGCGTGCGCCCGCCCGCCAGCGGTAGGCCAGTTCGGTCCGCCAGCGGTAGGCGTTTTCCTACTAGTGGGTGTTGACAAGATATGGATTTCAAGATGGTTATGCCGGATGACTAGGAGATCTCGATGGCTAATGTCGAGTTCGAGAATACAAGTCATGATGAAATGATGACGGAGGCGAATCTGAATGTGGTGAAGACCGTGTACCGGATGATCAGTGTTTTGCAGCAGTCTTGGCAATTAGGGGCGGAAATACTGGAGGACTTCTTCTAGGTGTGTTCTTTGGGCACAAAGTTGGACTTCCAGGGTGGAAACCCTCGGTCTGACCTTCACTGATTATACCTGGCAATGACGAATCATTGATCGTCTCCTTGTTGAAGGCATTGTCTGGAATTTAGTCGTACTTTCCTCGGGGTGAAAACCCTTGATACATGATCAGAGCGACAATTGTGTTTGTACATGATTTCCTTCTTGGAGGCGTCGTTTTGGAGAACTTTTTTTGCAGTCTGGGTGTGGCCTTTGGTGGTGGTAGTTCCTCCTCCTTCGCTGATCTATTCGTCGAATGTTTTTCTTTTTCTTTTTTCTTCTTTGTTTGGGTGTGTTGCAGAGGCTGGGTGTAATTGATATTTTGATATTAATATATTCCCTTTATCTAAAAATCTTGGATGCCATCCATTCAAGATTCAAATGTTGCATAACATGGTGTTTTCTCCCAACCTCTAGTGCTCTTACACTTTAAAAAAAATCAAAAGATATTTAAAAGTTTCAAAAAATCATGCATGCTCTCAGTGATTCATATTAGAAGCGTGCAATCTCAATTTATATTATAGTCTACATATAAATGACAAAATTTGAAAATTTGAAACTATGCATTGTTAACTATAATATCAGATCTGTAAATTTATCATTTTTGTGTAGGTAGAAATTTAAAATATTTGGCACTATATTTTTTCATGTTTATAGATATAACATTGAGAACATGCATAGCAATTTTCATATTTTTCTAGAACTGTAAAATTATGTTTTAAAGTGACATGACCACTTGAGTTTGTTGGATAATTAGGCAATAATTCCATGATTAATTCCAGAATATTAAGCATGACTAACGCAACTAGTAACATGTTGAACACGAACATACTAGATGTACTAACTAACATGGACATCAGCAGCACAAACGCCAACATATCCATAGTAAAACAGTTCGGTTTACGCCGCACGTACCGAACGGTTGTAGAGGAAGCAACAGTCGATGCAGACAGATTCACCGCAGCGAAAACAGCGGCGATGTCGTTGATGAAGATGTTGGTGATGACGAGTCGAAGAAGACGACGGCGGCGGTACGCAACACCGTCGGACTTGTTCGGAAGACACCCAGTGGTGGAAGCGGCGAGCAGTCGCGCAAAGCGCTTCCCAAAAACCTAATTCGCCCTCCCCGTACAGGATCACAAGAACGATTGGTTCCGGAGACCTGCTCTCCTAAACGCCAGTGCATGCCGGCGCCTCGGGATGGAGTAGACTACGGTGGCGGCGCAAGGCACGAGATTGACAAAACCTAGATTGGTTCGATGTGTGACGGCGCACGATAGCGCATGGCAATATATAGTGCGGTTCGAAAAACCCTAACGGGTACAACGTGGGCCGGCCACATCGCACACATTCGAGTCGGTTATAGCAGCCACGATCCGGCAGCGATCCAGATTGGCTAAGCTGTACACGTACGCTAACACGACTCGATTTTCCTGAAAGCAAAAATATAGGCATCGGCTCGGCTCATTCCCGCAACCCGCGGCGTGTCATGACGAGATGGATGGCGGCGAGGAGGAGGAGGAGCGCGCGGGAGAGAGCCTTCTGTTCTCAACTAGCACACCAAGTGGTACAACACTCACTATATAAGGTGGTGCAACTCTCTCCCAACTAGCAATGTGGGACTAAACTTTAGCACCAATTTGCACTGCCAAAATTCTGTCATGCACATGTGCCAATTTGAGATTTCAGGATTTGCTTATATGGGCTGCCCACAAATGGGCCCAATATTCTACAATCCCCACCAGATATCAAATTCCCATTTAGAGATTTTGCCAAACCTCGTTTCTTGTTTATATACCGGTGTTTTAGCAGAGACTGTTAAGTTGAACTTCCGCCTAGAACTTCAAGCTACATCTACCAGCAACTTGAACAATGGACGAACCTTGAATTGCAAGTTTGGTCCAATAGACTTCACTCAAAGTCATTGCCAGTACGTGGCTGCCAGTAGCCTACCCCGCGGGTGGAGCATATGCGTCATACTCCTTGGTCTCTTCATGAGCTTACTAAAGATCACCCAAATCTCATAGAATGCGACGTTTAACAGTCGGACTCATATAGGTGTGTTCTTTAAAGGTCACTCTGTAGGATAGCACCTTTGCTACGAATAGCCAACAGAAACACATTAAGCATGTTGCCAACCTGCCTTACCGAATTTGAGAGTTATGCATCTTAACATAGAGAGGGTTAAATAAAAACTCTCCTCTGTCACACCACTAGCTTGTTCTTCCCAGGTCCTAATTCACGGGATCTCCGATCACATAGGTTGGGTTACCACTATGTTGCAACGCTCACGGGTCTCAAACCCATCTCTCTCGATGCGATGTCTATCACATTACGTGATAATCCCTTTGTAAAGGGATCTGCCAGGTTTTTGTCAGTTTGAATATAACTAACAACCATTACTTCGGAGTTTGTAATTTTCCAGACAGACTTCAAGCGTCTTTTAAAGTGTCTTGATGACTTCGCATTATCCTTAGCACTGTTCACTTTCATGATAACCGTTTGGTTGTCACAGTTCATAAGGATGGCCGGTAGTGGTTTCTCAACCATCGACAAGTCCATCAAGAGCTCACGCAGCCATTCTGCCTCAACAGAAGTTGTATCTAAAGCAGCAAGTTCTGCTTCCATGGTTGACCTCGTCAAAATAGATCCAGTTTGCATCATAGTATCCCTCAAGCACCGCAAGGTGCCTTGAATAGTGAATCACATAACTCATTGTACCGTTCAAATAACGCATGACTCTTTCAAGTGCATGCCAATGATCAATACCCGGTTTAGACATGAACCTTCTCAACTTGCTCACATCAAAAGAGATGTCAGGTCTTGTCGCGCTGGCAAGGTACATGAGTGAACCGATCACTTGAGAATATCTTAATTGATCTCTCGATTCCTTCTTGTTCTTTCTGAGTGTCACACTGGGATCATAGGGTGTTGCACAAGGCTTGTTTTCTATGTAGCCAAAGGGCTCAAGACCTTCTCAACATAGTGTGATTGCATTAACATAATCTTACTCTCATCCCAATCATCTTAATGTTCAGGATCACATCAGCTTGTCCCAGATCTTTCATGTCAAAGCTCTTTGACAAAAAAGACTTGACCTCATTTATCACTATCATGCTTGTACCGAAAATCAGTATGTCATCAACATACAAGCATAATATAACACTATCGCCCCCACCATGGCGATAATATACACACCTATCAGCCTTATTAATGGCAAAGCCTACAGAAGTTAAAGTTTTGTCAAACTTCGCATGCCATTGCTTAGGTGCTTGCTTCAGACCATACAAAGATTTTAACAATTTGCACACCTTTATCTCTTCACCTTTTACCACAAACCATCAGGCTGATCCATATAAAATTCCTGTTCCAACTCTCCGTTAAGGAAAGCTGTCTTCACGTCCATTTGATGAACGAAGAGATTATAGGAGGCAGCCATGGAAAGTAGTACACTAATGGTGGTGAGACGAGCAACAGGTGAATAGGTGTCAAAGTAATCTTCGCCTTCGCGTTGAGTGTAGCCCTTGGCCACAAGCCTTGCCTTGTACTTCTCAATAGTACCATCAGGCCTTAACTTCTTATTGAACACTCACTTACAACCCACAGGTTTGCAACCATAGGGTCGTTCAGATAATTCCCAAGTTCCATTAGAAAGAATCGAGTCCATCTCATTATGGACAGCTTCTTTCCAGTCATCAACATCAGGAGATGCAAATGCCTCTGCAATGGACATGGGAGTATTGTCCACAAGGTACACAATGAAATCACCACCAAAGGATTTTTCAGTCCTCTATCTCTTGCTCCTCTTGGGAGCTGATTCATTGGCATACTTCTCAAGGACTTCCTCAACATGTGGTTGTTCAGAATGATCAACAGATGTACTAGGTTCAGCAACTATCTCAGAAGAAATTCTAGCAATGCTATGCATATCCTTCATAGGAAACATGTTCTCAAAAAATGTTGCATCACGAGATTCAAAAATAGTATCAACATGCATATTAGGTATCTCAGATTTAACCACTAAAAATCTATAGCAAATGCTCCTCTGAGCATAACCTAGAAAGACACAATCCACTGTCTTTGGTCCAAGTTTACGTTTCTTAGGAATTGGCACATTGACTTTCGCCAACATCCCCAAGTGCGTAAATAAGAAAGTGATGGTGTTCTCCCAGACCACTCCTCGTAAGGGGTCTTCTCTTTATCCTTGTTTGGAACTCTATCCAGGACATGACACGAAGTCAATAAGCCTCCCCCACCATGCCTTAGATAAACCAGCAGTGTCCAACATGGCATTCACCAAGTCGGTTGATACGTCTTAAACGTATCTATAATTTTTGATGTTACATGTTGATATTATGCCAATTGTTACATGTTTTGCATACACTTCATATCATTTTTATACATTTTCCGGGACTAACCTATTAACAAGATGTCATAGTGCCAGTTCCTGTTTTTTGCTGTTTTTGTATTTCAGAAAAGTTGTTCTCGAAATATTCTCGATATGGACGAAAATTCTTCTGGAGTTCCTATTTTTCCAACACGTACACGAAGTCCAAAAGGGAGACGCAGAGGAGCCAGGGGGCCACACACGCCACCTCGGCGCGGCAGCAAGGGGGCCGCGCCCTACCCTTGTGTGGGGCCCACAAGCGCCTCCAGCCGCCACCCTTTCGCCTATTTATTCCCCCTACGCGAAAACCCTAGATACCTGAGCATAAATCCACGAAAAGTTCCAGAGATGCCGTCGTCGTCAACCCTAGCTCGGGAGGGTTCAGACCTCTTCCCGGCACCCTGCCGGAGAGGGGAATCATCACCGGAGGGCTCTACATCATCATGCCCGCCTCCGGAGTGATGCGTGAGTAGTTCATCCTTAGACTACGGGGCCATAGCAGTAGCTAGATGGTTGTCTCTCCTCCTTGTGCTATCATGTTTAGATCTTGTGAGCTGCCTATCATGATCAAGATTATGTTATTGTAATGCTATATGTTGTGTTTGCTGGAATCCGATGAGTATTGAATATTATGTCAAGTTGATTATCAATCTATCTTTATATGTTATTTATGATCTTGCATGCTTTCCGTTACTAGTAGATGCTTTGGCCAAATAGATACTTGTAACTCCAAGAGTTAGTATTTATGCTAGATAGTGGGTTCATGCCTCCAGTAATCTGGGCGAGTGACAGCAACGTCTAAGGTTCTGGATGTGTTGTTGCCACTAGGATAACATAACAATGCTATGTCCAAGGTCATATGTGTTGTTTACATTATGCACATTACTTACTGCAATTATCCGTTGCTTGCAACTTAATACCAACGGGGGACACGGATGTTAACCTGAAGGTGGATTATTAGTCATAGATGAAGTTGGATAACGGTCTATGTATTTTGTCGTAATGCCCAAATAAATATCATAGTAGTCAACATGTCATGTATATGCATTGTCATGCACTCAATATTTGTCAATTTCCCAGCTGTAATTTGTTTAACCAACTTATTATTTATCTTTATGGAGAGACACCACTAGTGAACTGTGGACCCCGGTCCATTCTTTTACATGTGATAAAACAACCTACTGCAATCATTGTTCTCTTTTACTCTATGCAATTAATCATCATTCTCCACACCATACGTTTAATCCTTTGTTTTGAGCAAGACGGTGAGATTGACAACCTCACTGTTTCGTTGGGACAAAGTAGTTTGATTGTGTTGTGTGAAGGTTCCACGTCAGCAGCCCAGAACTCCCCTACAACACCACTTTTTCTGGCGTCGTTGACAACCTTCTGAAGATCTACTACTCCTTCTGGTTCGATAACCTCGGTTTCATATTGAGGTAAAACTTGCTGCTGCACTGCTTCAAACCTTCCTCTTGGGGTCTCCCAACGAACGTGTGTTTCACGTCATCATCGGTCAACGTGCGGTTTTTCCTCTAAGCAACCCCGTTTGATTGGGGAGAATAGGGAGGCGTCCTCTCATAAATGATACCGTGTTCCTCAAAGAATTCATCAAATATGTTGGAGAAATACTCGCCACCACGATCGACCTAAGACATTTGATCTTTCTCTCTAATTGATTTTCTACTTGAGCTTTATAGATTTTAAAGTACTCCATAGCTTCATCTTTAGTGTGCAAAAAGTATACATAACAGAACCTAGTAGCATCATCAATTAAAGTCATGAAATATCTCTTATCACCTTTTGTCAACACGCCATTCATTTCACATAGATCAGAATGTACGAGTTCTAGAGGTGCCAAATTTCTCTCCTCGGCTGCCTTGTGAGGCTTTCGAGGTTGCTTAGATTGCACACAGCTATGACACTTAGAACCTTTGGCAATGGTGAAAATAGGAATCAAACGCAAGCTGAAAGTCTACTCATTAAACCAAAATTAACATGACATAAACGGGAGTGCCAAACATTTGCATCTGAATCCACACTGCCACAAATATGGTTTACTGACTTATTACAGAAATCCGATAATGAAAAGCGGAACAAGCCTCCGCACTCATACCCTTTACCAATAAATTGTCCAAAGTTTGATACAACTACTTTATTGGACACCAAGACTAATTTAAACCCATCTCTGCATAGAAGGGAGCCGCTCACGAGATTCTTATTCATAGTAGGGACATGCTGCACGTTCCTTAGCTACACGATCTTCCCCGAAGTAAACTTCAGATCTACCATGCCAACACCATGAACAGAAGCATGTGATCCATTCCCCATTAAGACGCTTGAATTGTGACCTGATAAGAAGTGAACATAGAGATGTCAGCACACACATGAACATTAGCACCCGTATGAATCCACCAACATGGAGATTGAAATACTGAAAGCACAATTGGTAAATTACCATACCCATCAATATCTCTAGCGGTCACGACGTTGACATACTTTGGCATCTTCCCTTTCTTGTCTGCACGATCTGGGCAGTCCACAGAGAAGTGTCCGGGCTCTCCACAAGTGTAGCACTTTAGCTCAGATTAGTTCAGCATCTTCTTCTTCTTCTTGAAAGAAGTAGTCTTGGTAGGCATGTTGAAGGAAGGCTTGCTCTTTGCCTTGCTCTTGTCGTGGTGAAAGTTCTTCTGCACCATGTTGGCGCTAGACTGACCTTCACCTCTCTCACTAGTGTCATTAGCCCGAGCCTTCTCCTCAATATCAAGAGACGTTATAAGGTTTTCAACCGATATCTCCATCAGGGACGGAGCCAGCCTGTGACATTGAGGGGGGCTAAATAGATAGCTTTAATGTCATAAACTTCATGAGGGGGGGGGGGCGATTTGACCAAATTACTAAGAATTAAGAGCTCTAATGGCTAGTAATGGTCACAAAATCTGAACCATGGGAGTGGCGAAGCCCCCCTCGTCCCCCTTGTCTCCGTCCCTGATCTCCATTCTCTTTGTTTGAGAGTTGTGGCGAAGTTCCTCCACGAGGAAGGAAACTTTGCAATAATGCATCCACCACAAACTTGTCAGGTAGAACACTTGAGGAGTTCCATCTCTCTCGCAATGCACTGTATCTCATGAGCTTGTTCGACCATGCTACGGTTATTCACCATTTTGTAGTCGTGAAAGCTCTCCATGACGTACAGCTCACTGCCTACATCGGTTGCACCGAACTTAGCGTTCAGTGCATCCCAGAGCTCCTTGACGTCAGTTATGAGCAAATACACACACACACACGAGTATCAAGAACACTCAGAGTGCAGCCACGAAAAACAGTAGTGTCTTTATTGAGCTTACTCTGAGCTTCCTCAGAAATAGTTCCTTCCGGAAGACCATTACTAATTTCCCAGACACCCAAGGCCTCGAGCCAGAGTTGGCACTTCACCTGCCATGACTTATAGCGACACCGGCGAACTTCCGGTTTCATTGTTGTCGGTGCCGCGGAACGTGGGGGCACCAAGCCAGACCGCCCCCCAGGCGCTTGGGGCAAACAGAGCACTCCGGAGAGGGAGCCCCAGACATGCCCATCAGCGGATCACCCCGACACCTGGAACAATCTCAGGGGAAGAACAGCGGAGCGGAGGAAGGCCGGGCCTACGGCGCCCCCGGGTAACCCATCCCGGAAAAAGAACGCGGGGAACCCCTGGGAAGAACCTCCCCGGGACCCCGGAGAGCCATGCCAGAAGGGAGCACCGCACAACTGACCAGGACCACATGGGACTAGGCAGAGGCACGTGGCGCAAGGACCCTGCAATGCTACCCGGAGAAGATGGCTTTGCAGGAGAGGAAGCACTGGAGGGACCAGAGACAAGACATCACGAGCCTGCTGTCGGGTGCTGACGCGATGTCAGCCCGGCGCAGCGCCTCGTACCATCCCTGAGGGCGTTAGGGCCCGCATTTGGTCAAGGCCGAGGAAAGGACCGGGCTGGCCGTCACTTCGGCCCGGCAGAAGAAGCGGCATGGAGGACAGTCGGACAACGTCACGACAGCGATAGGGAGCTGCCACTTGGAGGAGTGGCTTGACGCGTGCCACCCCACGATGAGAAATTCTAGTGTGGCCACTTGTGGTGTCCCCTTGACGGTATAAAAGGAGGCCCGAGGCCACGGTGGAAGGAAAAAGGCAAGCAACACTTCTCGTTAGGCTCATAGCTCAGGGGCTAGACGATCTCACCTCGGAGACCTTCCCGAGGTGACGCTCGGATAGACTTCGAGTTTAGAAGGGAAGGTTGTGAGCAGTGCTTTGTACAACACCATCCATCATCAATCAAGTCAGACAAGCATGACGTAGGGCATTACGCGGTGACGCGGCCTGAACCTAGGTAAAACCTCGCGTGTTCGTGTTGTTTCCGGGATCGATTTTGAAGCATCTCGCACCCTTCTACCGAACAACCGGGGGGTGGTCGCCACCTCCGGTGTCCGAGTTCCGACATCATCACATCGGTATAACCAGCCATAGTTAAATCACGAAATTGCCTACAGTTAGGTTTTTGGATTGTTGGATAATTAGGCAATAATTCCATGATTAATTCCAGAATATTAAGCATGACTAACGCAACTAGTAACATGTTGAACACGAACATACTAGATGTACTAACTAACATGGACATCAGCAGCACAAACGCCAACATATCCACAGTAAAACAGTTCGGTTTACGCCGCACGTACCGAACGGTTGTCGAGGAAGCAACAGTCGATGCAGACAGATTCACGCAGCGAAAACAGCGGCGATGTCGTTGATGAAGATGTTGGTGATGACGAGTCGAAGAAGACGACGCTTGAGGCGGCGGTACGCAACACCGTCGGACTTGTTCGGAAGACGACCCGTGGTGGAAGCGGCGAGCAGTCGCGCAAAGCGCTTCCCAAAAACCTAATTCGCCCTCTCCCGTACAGGATCACAAGAACGATTGGTTCCGGAGACCTGCTCTCCTAAACGCCAGTGCATGCTGGCGCCTCGGGATGGAGTAGACTACGGTGGCATGCAAGGTACGAGATTGGCAAAACCTAGATTGGTTCAATGTGTGACAGCGCACGATAGCGCATGGCAATATATAGTGCGGTTCGAAAAACCCTAACGGGTACAACGTGGGCCGGCCACATCGCACACGTTCGAGTCGGTTATAGCAGCCCACGATCCGGCAGCGATCCGGATTGGCTAAGCTGTACACTACGCTAACACGACTCGATTTTCCTGAACAGCAAAAATATAGGCATCGGCTCGGCTCATTCCCGCAACCCGCGGCGTGTCGTGACGAGATGGATGGCGGCGGAGGAGGAGGAGCGCGCGGGAGAGAGCCTTCTGTTCTCAACTAGCACACCAAGTGGTACAACACTCCACTATATAAGGTGGTGCAACTCTCTCCCAACTAGCAATGTGGGACTAAACTTTAGCACCAATTTGCACTGCCAAAATTCTGTCATGCACATGGGCCAATTTGAGATTTCAGGATTTGCTTATATCGGCTGCCCACAAATGGGCCCAATATTCTACAATCCCCACCAGATATCAAATTCCCATTTAGAGATTTTGCCAAACCTCGTTTCTTGTTTATATACCGGTGTTTTAGCAGAGACTGTTAAGTTGAACTTCCGCCTAGAACTTCAATCTACATCTACCAACAACTTGAACAATGGACGAACCTTGAATTGCAAGTTTGGTGCCAATAGACTTCACTCAAAGTCATTGCCAGTACGTGGCTGCCAGTAGCCTACCCCGCGGGTGGAGCATATGCGTCATACTCCTTGGTCTCTTCATGAGCTTACTAGAGATCACCCAAATCTCATAGACTGCGACGTTTAACAGTCGGACTCATATATGTGTGTTCTTTCAAGGTCGCTCTGTAGGATAGCACCTTTGCTACGAATAGCCAACAGAAACACATTAAGGCATGTTGCCAACCTACCTTACCGAATTTGAGAGTTATGCATCTTCACATAGAGAGGGTTAAATAAAAACTCTCCTCTGTCACACCACTAGCTTGTTCTTCCCAGGTCCTAATTCACAGGATCTCCGATCACATAGATTGGGTTACCACTATGTTGCAACGCTCACGGGTCTCAAACCCATCTCTCTCGATGTGATGTCTATCACATTACGTGATAATCCCTTTGTAAAGGGATCTGCCAGGTTTTTGTTAGTTTGAATATAACTAACAACCATTACTTCGGAGTTTGTAATATTCCAGACAGACTTCAAGCGTCTTTTAAAGTGTCTTGATGACTTCACATTATCCTTAGCACTATTCACTTTCATGATAACCGTTTGGTTGTCATAGTTCATAAGGATGGCCGGTAATGGTTTCTCAATAATCGACAAGTCCATCAAGAGCTCACGCAGCCATTCTGCCTCAACAGAAGTTGTATCTAAAGCAGCAAGTTCTGCTTCCATGGTTGACCTCATCAAAATAGATCCAGTTTGCATCACAGTATCCCTCAAGCACCGCAAGGTGCCTTGAATAGTGAATCACATAACTCATTGTACCGTTCAAATAACGCATGACTCTTTCAAGTGCATGCCAATGATCAATACCCGGGTTAGACATGAACCTGCTCAACTTGCTCACATCAAAAGAGATGTCAGGTATTGTCGCGCTGGCAAGGTACATGAGTGAACCGATCACTTGAGAATATCTTAATTGATCTCTCGATTCCTTCTTGTTCTTTCTGAGTGTCACACTGGGATCATAGGGTGTTGCACAAGGCTTGTTGTCTATGTAGCCAAAGCGGCTCAAGACCTTCTCAACATAGTGTGATTACGTTAACATAATCTTACTCTCATCCTTAATCAACTTAATGTTCAGGATCACATCAGCTTGTCCTAGATCTTTCATGTCAAATCTCTTTGACAGAAAAGACTTGACCTCATTTATCACTATCATGCTTGTACCGAAAATCAGTATGTCATCAACATACAAGCATAATATAACACTATCACCCCCACAATGGCGATAATATACACACCTATCAGCCTCATTAATGGCAAAGCCTACAGAAGTTAAAGTTTTGTCAAACTTTTCATGCCATTGCTTAGATGCTTGCTTCAGACCATACAAAGATTTTAATAATTTGCACACCTTTATCTCTTCACCTTTTACCACAAACCCATCAGGCTGATCTATATAAAATTCCTGTTCCAACTCTGCGTTAAGGAAAGCTGTCTTCACGTCCATTTGATGAACGAAGAGATTATAGGAGGCAGCCATGGAAAGTAGTACACTAATGGTGGTGAGACGAGCAACAGGTGAATATGTGTCAATGTAATCTTCGCCTTCGCGCTGAGTGTAGCCCTTGGCCACAAGCCTTCCCTTGTACTTCTCAATAGTACCATCAGGCCTTAGCTTCTTATTGAACACTCACTTACAACCCACAGGTTTGCAACCATAGGGTCGTTCAGATAATTCCCAAGTTCCATTAGAAAGAATCGAGTCCATCTCATTATGGACAACTTCTTTCCAGTCATCAACATCAGGAGATGCAAATGCCTCTACAATGGACATGGGAGTATTGTCCACAAGGTACACAATGAAATCACCACCAAAGGATTTTTCAGTCCTCTATCTCTTGCTCCTCTTGGGAGCTGATTCATTGGCATACTTCTCAAGGACTTCCTCAACATGTGGTTGTTCAGAATGATCAACAGATGTACTTTTTTTTTGAGAAACACAGTACAACGCAGACGCTCACATACACGCGCATACACTCACCCCTATGAATGCACACACGCACACCCTACCCCTATGAGCACCTCCGAAAGACTGAGCCGGCGGTTGGGTCTTGAGATTGACGAAGTCACCACGGGCGCCTCGCTGTCGACGGGAACGTCGCCTCCCACTGAAAGAATATTCCGCCTAAATGAGAACACCAACGTCAAACCTGGGGTTTGAACTCTGGTGGGTTGGGGGTACAACCAACCTCCTAACCATCTTGCCACATGCAAGTTCTCGATCAACAGATGTACTAGGTTCAACAACTATCTCATAAGAAATTCTAGCAATGCTATGCATATCCTTCATAGGAAACATGTTCTAAAAAAATGTTGCATCACGAGATTCAAAAATAGTATCAACATGCATATTAGGTATCTCAGATTTAACCACTAAAAATCTATAGCAAATGCTCCTCTGAGCATAACCTAGAAAGACACAATCCACTGTCTTTGGTCCAAGTTTACGTTTCTTAGGAATTGGCACATTGACTTTCACCAAACATCCCCAAGTGCGTAAATAAGAAAGTGATGGTGTTCTCCCAGGCCACTCCTCGTAAGGAGTCTTCTCTTTATCCTTGTTTGGAACTCTATCCAGGACATGGCACGAACTCAATAAAGCCTCCCCCACCATAGTAAAACAGTTTGATTTACGCCGCACGTACCAAACGGTTGTAGAGGAAGCAGCAGTCGTTGCAGACAGGTTCACCGCAGCGAAAACAACGGCGATGTCGTTGATGAAGATGACGCTTGAGGCGGCGGTACGCAGCACCGCCGGACTTGTTCGGAAGACGACCCGTGGTGGAAGCAGCGAGTAGTTGCGCGAAGCGCTTCCCAAAAACCTAATCCGCCCTCTCCCGTACAAGATCACAAGAGCGATTGGTTCAGAAGACATGCTCTCCCAAACGACGGTGCTTGGGATGGAGTAAATTACGGTGGCGGCGCAAGGCACGAGATTGGCAAAATCTAGATTGGTTCGGTGTGTGACGACGCGTCGCACACGTTCGAGTCCCAACAAAAATATAGGCATCGGCTCGGCTCGGCTCATTACCACAACCTGCAACCCGCGGCGTGTTGTGACGAGATGGACGGACGGCGGCGGAGGAGGAGGAGCGAGCGGAGAGAGCCTTCTGTTCTCAACTAGCACACCAAGTGGTACAACACTCCACTATATAAGGTGGTGCAACTCTCTCCCAACAAGCAACGTGGGACTAAACTTTAGCACCACTTTGCACTGCCAAAATTCTGCCATGCCCATGGGCCAATTTGAGATTTCAGGATTTGCTTATATGGGCCCAATATTCTAACAGAGTTCAGGTGCAACAAATCTCTCTTCTGTTTACTTTCTTCTCTCGACACAATAAACACAGCCCAGGCTCTGCCCAAGAGCCAAGTTCGACATAAAGGGGAAAAACACGCGAACAATATACGAAGCATAAACTGATCATAATTTTTGCGACATTGTATGTCAAATAGGATCGGATGGAGTATTAACCCCTTCCCTTACAACACAGTACTACAAGCGAGAGGATTTCCAAAAAAAAAACACCTAAAGAAACCTGGCGATACAGAAGTGTCACCGTCAACGAATCTAGTCAAATCATGAGTTTTCATACCGAAAAAATTCCACCAATGCTTTCAACAAGGTACAATGTCAAACAACTATTGCGAGGTACAACAGATGAAGGTCGGGTCAAGAATTTTTTTCCTGGAGCTCCAGTCCCGGTACTGAAGAAGCACCACCAAAACTCAACCACGATATGTTGTGGCATCCGCTTGACCACTAACTTCATTCCTCTTTTTTTTGCCTTGTAGCCTTGATATTGACAAACATAAAGAGATTACCATACTCCTACACATTGTGTCATAGACCACTCGGTAACGAATATGCTAAGCCACGTGCACAAGAATAATGAAACATGACATCTCAAAACGTCTTCAGCATGAATGTTGGGCCTTCCAACCGACAAACGCATACACAATACCGACATGATCAGTCGAAGCAAACAAACTGTGCCCATATGATCTTGTCGATGGGCGACGATCAGAGTGAGATGCACCGCCAAAATCCACAATTGCACTCATGTAGAACTAGTCCATGACATTGTGAGTCGACAAACTTGGGAAAATAAAATCCCCTTAACAATCATCCTTAGCTAGATGCAACCGAGCATCAATCCTGGAACGTCGGTATGGTCAACTAGAGTAGGGGAGGGGGTTGAATATGCGACTACCAAGTTTTATCTTTTATTTTTAATTAAGGGGATATAATGAAGTAGGTTCACTAGATGAACAATCCTAATGTCACAAGCAAGATAGATATAATAAGCAAATGTACACAAGGTAACGCTAAGACATAACCAGAATGCTAGGCCTAGGCATGAGGATATAATTTCCGATTTTCCTTCCTAATAGAAGCACATGTTCGTTGGAGCAGCATGAAGCCATAGAGGTACTTCAAAGCAGCGAATGTTACTTGAGCCCCTTCGCTCAATCTACTATAAAGTCTTATTGAAAGCGTTGACCAAACCTTTACACAAGGTTGTTGATGCTATTCCACAAAGGTTGGAGACTGCCAGCAAGGCATTGAAGCTTTTTACACCAAGATGAAGCACATGTGCACCAGCATCTGTTTAGGGTTCCAAGAAACCAAAGAGGTTACAAGATCCACGAGAAAATAGTGGTGGGATTCGGAATTCATTTGCTGAAAGTTTAGATCCATGTCTCTTCCATCACTCCTCAGAAAATGATGGCATGTGACTTAGTGGAGTGGGAGATATAAGAGTCAAAACTTTCATTAATGGTGGAGAGAAAGGGGGTGAGGAGCAGCCCCTAGTTGGGGAAGAAGGGGACATTAAATGAGAGCCCCCAAATTTTGAGCTTTTATGTAGTTTTTTTGTATCGAGCCGTACTACCCCTAATTAGTGAAAATCAGGCCGTTGGGCGGTACTGCAATACTGTCGTGCTACTACCGCTGTGTACGTCAGGAGCAATACTACCACGATCAACACTTGTAGTTCAGGTGGGGTATGTACTACCGGACCACTACCACGAGCAGTACCACTATCTATATCCCGAAAGGTGATTTGGGCGGTACTACCGCCGGTAGTACCACTCCAGGAGAGGAGTTGGTACTACAACCGGTGTTACGTCTTGTTCAGCCTCTGGCACTACAATTCCCACAGAGGGAATGGTATTACCGCTATATATGAACCGAGGGCCATTTTGAGCGGTAACTCAGGTTGTACTTCTGCTGGTAGTCCCCATATGGGAGCGTAATTACGGCGGCTTGAAGCAGAATTTGCAAATGATAAGACTTTAGGGTTGATCTCTCTACCGAGGTAGGATGGCTAGTGGGGTGCAGTGTCATGGTCCTTGCCTGCGTGTCCCCAAGTTGGGCCATTGTCTCGGTCATTGACGAAGGGCTCGGCCCAGTAGAACCGCCAAGAGCCAGGCCATCTACATATACGCACCAGGATGCATCGAGCAGCTCATCCAGGGGATCACGAACCGGACGGCACCTTCTTCCTCCCCCGAACTCCTCTCCTCTATGCCTAGATTATCTTCTCTATTCCCCAATCCTCCTGCTGCTACTTGTATACCCAATTCTGCTACTCGAATCCATGTAATCTGGTACTATTGATTGATCAGTGAAGTAGGTCCATAACATGCAGTTTGGGTTGTGTACGTGAAAACCAATTCTCCATACCTATTCAGAGATGACTCACCTGTTGGTACTACAGGGCTTCTATATTATCGCAAAAACAAAGATAAATTTTGTTGTGTCGTGTTCGGTCGATAGAATTAGTGGGGCATAGAATTCGTAGTCTGTCATCAAACCACCCAAAGTTTAAAACACAATTTGTCTGATAATTCCATTGCCATCAACAGCAAAAACACCTCCGTTTTGATCTAATTTCCAACCAACCAAGCGGCCCTAAATTTGTTAGAATCCATTTTTGAGATCTAGTGATGGAAGCTTTGCGTTGACAACTATTTCAGGATGATGATGGATGTCCAGACTGGCCCATCAAACGAATGGGAACCAGTGGGACTGACTAAATGGATCGCTCGACTAGTTTAGTTCAAGTCCTGGCGTTCTGTTCTGACTTGTTTAGCGGAGAAAACCGGCCACGTCGAGCCAGACCGAGGTGATTAGACCCTATCACGCCCTGTTGAGTGCTTCAGGCTTGATGGAAATTTCCATTTGATATTTGATTCGACCAATGCAGCCAGTAACATGTCAACCACGTGGCAACAGCACGTGTTGGGAACTTGGAGGAAATTTGACCGGTTGGAGGAAATTTCCATCTATACTCGATTCAACAGCACGTCCAAAACACCGATACTGACACTGAAGTTATAAACAGAGTCAGTCAGATTGAATAAACCTAACCATGCAAAAAAAAAAGATTGAATAAACCTAGAGATCAAATTATAGAAGAATATAAGCTAAACTGATGCCCGATGGTCAGTCAGTTTGAATAAACTAGAGATCAAATCAGAAGAATACGAGCTGAACTGATGCCCGCTGACTGTTCAACCATGCCGGCAACGTGCCCATTTCTTCCCAATTTCCATCCACTGTGGCAGCAAGTCAGGGTCATCGTCCCGACCCAGTTAATTCACACGACCTACCTACCGCCACCCTGCCGCCGGGCCGGAATTGAATCGATATAAAATCAGGACCGCCGCGGGGTGGTGGATTCATCAGTGAGAGAGGAGCGACGACTGACTCACTGACTGATCCCAAGAAAGAGCGCGACGCCGACGCGATCTGATCTCTCCGCGCCGCGATGTCTGAGGTGGTGACGATGGCGGGGCAGGCGTACATGAGGCAGCTCGGCAAGCACCCTCTCCGCACCAAGGCCATCACCTCCGGGGTGCTGGCCGGCTGCAGCGACGCCGTCGCCCAGAAGATCTCCGGCGTCAAGAAGCTCCAGCTCAGGAGGCTGCTCCTCATCATGGTAGCATACCTATTTTAGCCTGCTGCTTCCTCTGTTCTGTTGGTTTCTTGCTTTTAATTTGCCGATCCATACGCGTGCATTGCGTTTCTTGATCCCATCCCCACCTACCCTCCGCAAAGTGACGCATGCGTGCTTGTATACTGTTAGAGCAACTGCTGTTTATTTGATGAATCGAGGTTAACGGACAACAGGGTAATCTCGTGGTTTTAATTTCCATAGGAAATCTATCTAATTCAGTGGAACTGTACCTACTAAACTACCATAATATTGTCATTATTTAACTGTGCATATAATCATTGCACTGATCCTCCTTTCTTGTGTTTTCGTACCGTACACAGAAAGGTCACATTTTTTGCACAAAATCCACATTCTTATGAATTCATCCACTTATTTCCCAGGGAAAATAAAATATTAGTGATTTTATTTTATCAGTGTGAATGGAGTGTTCTGAATACCTCAGAAACTAATGGCAGATGCAGGGTTTGACCAATATGTTATGTCTGTCTTTATAGTTGAGTACTGCACCAAGAGCTTAAGCAATGCAATCACTCTACTCTTTCTTTGGTTCCATTTATTATGTCTTATTTAGTTTCTAACTTGCACTGCGATGATAACGTTGTCAAACAAACAGCTCTACGGATTCGCATACGCGGGACCATTTGGCCATTTCTTCCACAAGCTTATGGAAAAGATTTTCAAGGGAAAAAAGGGAAAAGAAACTACAGCCAAGAAGGCATGCACACAACTATCTTGGATCTTGCATTTACTCATGAATCATGTATCATTTTGTCTGATATATGCAGCTCAATTAATTGGCTGGTAATTTTCACTAATATGCAGGTCATAGTAGAGCAGCTAACTGTATCACCATGGAACAACATGATGTTCATGATGTACTACGGTTTGGTGGTCGAAGGTATTCCAGTATTCTATCCAGTGCCATATTTTTAATAAATTTATACTTGAAATTAAGTTGAATGCATATTTTCTATCAAATTCTATGTAAAGGTATCCACAAGAGAAATCTTTCTGGCACCTTTCTTTTCATCCATATGCACTGGTATTGTTTCATATCTAGAAAATAAATATAACCTAATCAGTCCCTTTTTTCCTAAAAAAATGTCATTGTTAGTTGTGAGGTTCCTAAAGATTACTATTTTGGTACATCAATTATAGAAATTTACCAAGGGAAAAATGCATTTCATGCTATTCAGGATTGTAAGCACATCTTAAGGCAAGTCTTGTGGACAGATTTGACCATGAGTAATATGTATTCGCCCATTGTCCGATAAACTTTCTTTTGAATTGAATGAGATCGACATATGGTAATATGGAAAGTAAAATTTCTAATAATCCCAGGGAGGCCATTTGGGCAAGTGAAGAGCAAGCTCAAGAATGACTATGCAAGCATCCAAATGACAGCTTGGAAGGTACTACTATCTATCACCTAATTTATGTCGTTTGTAGTGGATATATGTAGTTTGTCAGTCTAGTCTGTTTTCTGCTCTCCAAGAATAGTAGGAAATATATAACATGTATTGTATTTCCCATTCTGTGGATGCCTGCAGTTCTGGCCTATAGTTGGCTGGATCAACTATGAGTACATGCCACTCCAGCTCCGAGTTCTTTTTGCAAGCTCCGTTGCATCATGCTGGTATGGCTTTAACTTGTTTCCTTGTTTTTTTGTTTTTTATATAAATTTTGAATAGAATATTATCAGTAATGCTTGATGGACTCATCTGGCTGGTTTGGATTTACAATTACAGGGGAGTGTTTCTGAACCTGAAAGCAGCAAGGTCATCATCCATTGCCGGCGCTAGTAAGAAGGCATAAAGGAAGGAAGAGCTATTTCTACCCTACATATCTAGCTTAATTTAGCCGCTAGTTATTGCTCATTTCGTTTCACCACTCTTTGTATTTATGTTTCTATTTGAACCGCTCGACCATGGACGTTAGGATCCACGTCGAGAACCTGGAGTGAGTTTTTAAACATGACATTTGTTTGCATTGCTGCGCATCCTCCCCGTCTTCTTCTGGGAGTTTTTGTGCCAATATGATTGCAAGTTTGCAACTGAACACGCCTAACATCGTACATGTCATTGCGAAGAGCGCTGTTTTGTTTGCCAGTGAAAACATCGCAAAGCAAGAATGACATGTGCCATATGGATAGTGATAGCCCTCCGGCTGGTGTAATTTCTTTTAGCCTTATATGTTTTTTTCCTGCAAAAAAAGTGTGATATAAGAGCATCTCCACCGGGGGCCTCCAAATATGTGTCCGGCACCCCCCAATTGGGCCTCCTTTGGGGGTGTCGGACATGTGTCCGGGCAACATTTGGACGCCGTCCACAGCGGCACCCCCCAAAGGCCCACCCCCAATCACGAGCAATTTGTCGAACACCTCGGGGGCGTTTTAAAAACATTAAAATAATATAAAAAGTTCAAATTTCATTCATTTTTCTTATATATTACAAAGATTTTTGAATGAATTTGAACTTGGGCGCCTAGGTGCCCTACCCTAAACCCTAGCCCTACTCGCTAAGTTGGCCTCCAACCACGCCTCGTCGCTGTCGTCGTCGCTGCCGTCGCCGTCGTCGTCGTTGTCGACCACGATGTAAGCGGAGGAGGAGCCGGATCCGCCGTCGCTCGTGGACGCGTCGTCATGGCGACGCGGTGCACGGCTGCAGGAGGTGCCGCCGGAGGAGGATGAGGCTGCCGCCGTTGCCACCGAGGTGGCGATGGCGGCCATATAGCCGGGCTGTCGCGCTCGATGGTGGTAACCGAGTCCGCGATGGCGGCCAGGAACCCCGGCGAGTCGCCGTCGTGCTCGTTCCGCAGCGGGGACGGCACGGCGTACCCGTACGGGATCGTCTCCACGGGAGGTGGAGGCGTCCTGGCCTAGGACGGCGCAGGTAGAGGCGCCCGCGTGGTGGCGAACGCCGTTGTTCGCGGCGTTCGCGTTCGCGGATGACGATGCCTTCTCCTCCACGACGCGGAGGCGAGCGCGGTTCCTCTTTCACTGGGAGGCAGCTGCGGCGCTGCTGCTGCTGCACCTCCTGGTGCCGTGTTCGCACGGGCAGCAGCCGCAACAGGGTGGCGTTCCCCGCCCTTGCGTGCTGGCGCGCGGCGGCGATGGCGGAGTCCACGGTGTGGCTGTGCCGCCCCACCACCGGTGGCGGCCTTCCGCGTTGTGGCGGCCCGGCCTTCTCGGGCCGTCGAAGAACGCGAGCGCCTCCGTCTGCTCGCGCTCGAACCGCCGCAGCCACGCTCCCCAGTTGTTGTCATCGTACTCGGGGAGGGTGCGCTCGTGCGGGGTCAGCCAGGACCGGCGACGCGCAATGTCGCGCCGGATCTGGTCCGGCAGCGCCTACACGGGAGGCCGCTGTGGGGGGGGGGGACGTGCGCCACCCTGAGGGAAGACGCGCGTCCGGTGGCACTAGGAGGCCGTAGCGGTACAGGTCCCACGCCTCTTCGGTGGAGACCGTGCGCCCGCTGCGCCTGCTGCTGCTGCTGCTGCCCTCCCAGTTGTTCGCCATGGACACAGAGGTCTGGGAGACGGGGCGATGGAGGGTGTGGGAGAGGGATAGAAGAGAGGGCGGTGTGGGAGAGAGGGCGGCGTGGGAGAGGCGATTTAAGGCGGCAGAGGAAGGGAGCTGGGCGGTGCGCGAGCATCCGCGCCGGCGTAAATTCGTTGCGTGGAAACGCCGCGACGCTAGCGTGTGGACTGCCGCGCACGCTGTCGCCAGCGTTAATGCGACGCGTGCCGGCAGGCCTGCCGCCGCCGTCTCGTCGCATCGCCTCCCGTCCAGTCCCATCGTCTGGGAGACTGCCCGGCGACTGACCGCCATTAACGCGGCGGAACGGCCTCCTGCGCGCCTTCATTAACACGGGCGCGGCGCGTCGTGTTATGACGGGCGGGCCAGCGCTGTCAGGGCCATGGCCGAGGCGATGTCCGGCACCCCCAATAGGGCCTCCAAAATTGGAGGCCCGATTGGGGGTGCCGAACACAAAATCGCTCGGGGCGAGCCTTTGGGGGTGCCGCTCGTGGCGGTTTTTGGCGTCCGGCCCCCCAAAGGGGCTTTGGGGGTCGTTTGGAGGCCCCGGTGGAGATGGTCTAATGGATTGGAGTGATTGGATCCAATTTGTGGAGTTAGCAAACGTGAATTTGCGTGGTGGTCTTCCGGTTCTCATGGAAAAGCGCAACTACGTGGTTTCTACAAAGTTTACGCCATGCATCCTTTCGTAACAGGGAAAAATAACCGCTAGTCATGGTGGTAGCTACACACCCCTAGTTTGACCGACCCGTATGCGTCACAGAAAAAAAGAGAATACTCAAGAGAGTGGGGGATCTCAACATTAGAGTTGCTAGAATTATTCAAAAGTATTTTGAATTTTTTTCAAGTCATATTCCGGGTGCAATGATTATTTTTAAAAGTCAACGAAAAAAGTCAACGGAAAAAGTCAACCCTTCAAAAAGAGGACCAAAATTTTTTTTTTCGAAATTCTGAAACCAGTTTTGTACACCAAAATTCCATACTCTACTACAATATGAATCCAAAACAGGTATATACGGCTTACATTGCCGTGTAATGCCATGGTGTGTAGCTACCACCATGACTAGCAAATCGCCTCTCTTCGTAACAGTATCTATACAGGTGGTCTAAAGGCTCGGGCTACGATGTATTCGGTCTCTACGTTGACATATAAACAACCTTGCTCGAATCAGTAATGAACACATTTTTTCCAGACCTACAAGGAAGTTACAAATTGTAGGAGAAAATTCTACACAAGACATTTATGCCATATTTGGAATGAACTATGTTGACTAGGAGCATTAACAACCTTTCATTCAGACTATCAATGGGGAGTGTCATATACTAGTATCATTACTTTCACAGTGCATAGTAACATATAGGGACAATCGTTTCTGTGCCCTACCTACCTCAGTTTTATCTGTTTGTGCCATGCCCGCGTAGTTTCTCTCGTCCGTGCCCTGGTTGGGCCGCAAATGGCCCGCGCACGGCCAAGACGGCCGTTTCAGTCTGGTCAACCTCGTTTCACGGTAACTTGGCCTGACTTGTGGGGTCGGCCTGGCGCGGCTCGTGAGTTGGAAGTGGGACCGGTCAAGTGGGGCCGAGGCGGTTGGAATCGCATCCAGTGGGGCCGGGGCACTTGTTTAATGAAGGGATACCGCCGATGAGGCCCACGTGGTCTTTCTTCCCTGGCTCACTGCTGCCGCCCATAGAACCCCCGAGGAACCCCCAAGAACAGAGCAATAGGAGTTGGATTGAGGGGGAGAGCAGGGTGATTGAAGGCGCAAAGGAGCTCCATCGCATCGCCATCGCCATTGCCGTCACCCGCCCGTCTCCCGTCGCCGGTCGAGAAGGAGGGACAAGCAAGGAGCTCCATCGCCATCGCCATTGTACGGCCGCCTTCGCCGTTTGGGTTTTTTGGTCGCCGACGGTTCCAGCTGCAGTCCATCAACCCCATTTCGATGGTCAGTGCTATCTTCTCTACATGTTTCATTTCCCTGTTTGAGCTCCCGAATGGTTCATTATATGTGAGTAGATTTGATTTTCTATTTGGCTTGCGGAATGGGGAAAAACCCCAGGTTCCGCCTGTTTATCTGGTTCTAAATTTCATTTGTTAAAATAAGATTCCGATAGCGATGTCGTCGATTACTGTGCTATGTGCCGTCACGAAGCAACTTTCTGTCGCACACTAACTCGTCGTTCCAATACTTTCAAAGTCCCGATTGAACACGGTTACAAAGAGGATGTTGTAAGTATTGCCTTTCAAATTCGGGGGAATGTCATTTGTTTTTCCTTCAATGAGTGTCTCATAGTTTCTCCGGTTTTGTATTACATGTAGATTCTGCCATGCCCTTTAAGATATCTTCTAGAGAGCCGGGCAATTGGCCCTTGTAAGAACTGGATGGAGGCTAGGTGTCCGAACGGAGACCAGTACTTCTTCTACCTGGATAGGTGGGAAATTGAAATTGAAACACATCGGAGATATCTCTGTAAGCGGCTAAGTGATAGCCCGAAGACCCATATTTTCACCTCGATCTGTGGAACGCAGTGGAGAGCACTATGTGAATGCTACGGCATCGAGGAGGGCGATGTTGTCAAATTCACTTGGAATGAAGATCAGCATGTGTTCAATGTTGAAGTGACTAACGAGCACAATGCTGCAAAACCTTTTGTGCAACACACGGGTATGCTGGTTTGTGTTCTTTTTCTTACACATTGAGTAGTTTACAAGTTTTCTGAATGTCTTCCTCTCTTTGATCAGAGTTTGAATAGATTGTCGGATGCTGCAAGCCAGCCCTCCTGTCGAGCATATTTCACGAACCGAGAGATGTCACCTATTCAGAAATGAATGCGATATCTTTCGCTTTATTCAAAGATGCCACGATGGAGTTGGAAGAGATCCCTCAGTTCTACGTGCGCAGGATTGAGAATGATTCTATAGATGTCGATTCTCTGGTATGATTCAAACGTTTCGTATTCATTTACATTTTCTGAACTATTCTGTCATTTGAACTATTCTGATACGATGCTCATGTTATTTTGATAGCATCTCAAGATTGCGGTAGTAGATGGTTACGATGTTATTCCATCGCGTGATCGCATATTACGTCAAGTTCACGGAAAATCTCGTCTTTTGGCGAGAGACGATGTCGAGATCTTTGGATCATATCGAGTGATCGAAGATTACATCGAGTTCACGGAGAGCTGGGATCTATTCTGGAGCAACTGCAGATTCGCTTTGGTGATCTCTACGTTATCAAGGTGATCGTCAAGGAGGAGTACATCGAGCTGACATTTGAGAAGGTCAGCGAAGACGTCGAGGAGCCCGACGAAGACATCGAGCAGTGGGACGACGAGATGATGTACGAATTTGACGACTACAGCGACTCCAGCGACCCAGCGAAGAGATCAGCGACCCCAGCAAGAGATCGAGCAGTGGGTTGACGAGATGATGTCCGGCTTTGACGACGTCAAAGAAGAGAAGGACGTCAAAGAAGAGACTGATTAATATTACTATGAGTTGTATTTGATTTTGGTCGGATTTTGGACGGATGTATTTTGGTCGAACACCTTATGGGCGTGCTCTGGGCATGAACTGGCGCGCTCTGGGCGCGCTCTGTGCGTCACCGTAATTATATTATGATGGATAAGCTTGCCTCCGGTCATTTGTTTCAAACTTTTATGTTGCAAGTCCAAAAACACTTCTCTTTACTCTTGAGTTCATACGACATAGTTTGAGAAACACAATTGATCATGCATTTCTCGTCAGAATGTACGTAGACCTTGTTTATCAACTTGAATCGTTAGTATATGACATAAGACGACTATGTGCGCAGGATTTTCCTTTTTTTGTTTTTTTAATATTTGAAGCTCATTTCAAATTTCGGTCAAACTAACGTTGACCTGCATTTAAACAAGTTTAAAACATGAAAATGAAAAACTAAGCATGGATCCTTCTTAGTCACTCCAAAATGAAACTTTGTGAGGTGTTTGAACATTTTATGTTGGAAATCCAAAACCCCTTCTCTTCACCCTAGAAATCATAGGACATAGTCTGAGATATCGCCTTAGATACATGCATTTCTCATATGAAATGTTTATAGATGATGTTTATCAACTTGAATCGTTAGTATATGACATAAGACGACTATGTGCGCAGGATTTTCCTTTTTTTTTTTTTTTTGAATATTTGAAGCTCATTTGAACCTCGAGTTCATACGACATAGTTCGAGGATATCACTTAGATACATGCATTTTTCATCTGAATGTGTATAGACATTGTTTATCAGCTTGAATCGTTAGTATATGACATAAGACGACTATGTGCGCAGGATTTTCCTTTTTTTTTGAATATTTGAAGCTCATTTCAAATTTCGGTCAAACTAACGTTGACCTACATTTAAACAAGTTTAAAACATGAAATTTGAAAAACGAAGCCTCGATCCTTCTTAGTCACTTCAAAATAAAGCTTGGACACTTTATCAAACTTTTCAAAACTCCGTTGAGTGCCTCCAAACCCCGTTGAGTGCCTCCAAACCCCATTTGAACAATGACCGTCGAACTAACCCTAGCGCTGAACTGCAGCCGTCCGATCGGTCCTCTAGAAGGAATCTGGCAGACTCGGGGCGATCCGCGAGAGGCTCATTCTGCGATCTGATTGGCTGTAACCCGTGTGAGAAGCTCATTCTGCACAACCCGTTCGATGTGTTTCAAATGAGCTCCAAAGGTAGGGTAAACGGCCCCATTTCTAAGCAAAAAGGGTTGGTGGACTCGCAACAGCCGCACCGCCGCATGTGACCGTTACACGCTCACCGCGGACCCACCATTTGCCTCCTCTTCACAGACAGAGCATCCATCCTCTTTGGACCATCTTCTTCCTCTTCCTTCCTCTTCTTCCTCTCCGGCGACGAAGGGCAGCAGCAATGTCGAGCTCCAACAGTTCATCCCTTCGCCCCATTTGGCCAAAGCAGCCTGAGGTGCCGTTGCCGCCATGTTCTAAATGCTCACGCAAGGAGCCACTGCTCCGTAAGGCTACTAAGGCGGAGACACCCAACCAGGGGCGCGAGTATTTGAAATGCCAGAGCCTGCCACAGGATGTAAAGATCTTTCTCTCGCATCCTTTTGCTTTGATTTCTTCAGTGTTTTCAATTTCTTGCTCAGATCTGGGATTTAGGGTCAGGTTGACTTTTTCAGGGGTTGGAACCATGCAACCATTTTCAGTGGTTGGATGAATACGTTACGCAGCTTAGACGGGATGGAAGGTGGCGCGCGCCCAGCGACCTTCCTCTGTCGTCTGATGTGGAGATTGCGCCCTCTGCTCCGCCGATGGGCATCGTTGCTCCTCCGATGGGGCTTGCGGAAGTGAGAGGCGAACTGAAGAAGTTGAACAAGCACTTAAGGCAGATGAATGATCTGAAGAAGCAGGCTAATCTGATAGCTGCAGGATTTTATCTCTGTATAGTTGCTCTAGGATTGTTTATCTGCTGATTGCCAGTCGTAGTTAATTAATGCGATGTAAGCATAATTAATGCAATGTAAGCTCTATGTTATTTGGACCAACCGCTTATGATAAACCAGTCGTCTCATTTGGACCAACCGCTTAATCATCCGTACCGAAACTATCTAGAGTTTTAGGGGCAGATCTATACACCAACACGTATTTTACACTAGAAATTGCTTATATTTTTTGGGACAAATGACTAATCATCCGTACCGAAACTATCTACAGTTTTAGGGGCAGATCTATACACCAACACATATTTTACACCAGAAATTGCTTATATTTTTTGGGACAAATGACTAATCATCCGTACCAAAACTATCTACAGTTTTAGGGGCAGATCTATACACCAACACGTATTTTACACCAGAAATTGCTTATATTTTTTGGGACAAATGACTAATCATCCGTACCGAAACTATCTACAGTTATAGGGGCAGATCTATACACTGGATATAAAATTAGCATTGAAAGAAGGGGGTCCGGGCCCGGTTAAACCCCGCTCCGTTCAATGCTAACGATAGCCTTGTAATATTGTGGTATATAAAGAGGTCGCGCACACACCCAACTAGCGAGGTGGGACTAAAAAACAACACCAACACCAACACGTATGATTCAACAGCACAGCGGGAGACGTGGTCAGTTTGAGCCGACCCCACCAGTCAGACTAGTGTCCCGGCCCCACTCGATGCGATGCCAACCGAGCCGCGCCAGGCCGACCCCACAAGTCAGGCCAAGTTACGGTGAAACGAGGTTGACTAGACGGAAACGGCCGTCTTGGCCGTGCGCGGGACATTTGCGGCCCAGCCAGGGCACGGACGAGAGAAACTACGCGGGTATGGCAAAAACAGATAAACTAGAGAGAACCAGGGCACAGAAGTAATAATCCCTAACATATATGTGATATCATATAATACTACATTTATTAGGTTGTAGACTTATATTACATTGGAATTCACTATGTTACGGTATCTGCCTATGATACCTATCACGTCTCGAAAATCTCAAATGTAGCTCGGGCTATACGTAGCCCCTTTTTTTCAAAAAAATCGAATCTGCACTTTTTTGCTTTGAAACATTATCAAACAAATCCTTCACGTAGATAATATTTAGATCAACATGTGCAAATTTTTATTGATAAATTCGTCATATTTTCGGCTGAAAAAAGACAAATACTCAAATCTAGATCTAAACCAGTCGACTATACGAAAATGTCAAAATTTTCCCAGTTTTGTTATTTTTGTGTAGCTGAGAGCATTACGAATTTTGAGTTGAAACTTTATATAGTGGTAGATCTCGACTTTATCTACTTCTCCGATTTTTCTAGAATTTTTTGAACCAAAAAATACAGATTCAATTTTTAAAAATCCGGGCTACATATAGCCCGGGCTACATAACTCCACTCTCTATCACGTCTCTCTTTATTAATTGCACTACCATGTCAGTTTTTTGCCAACATGATATGCATGATACCACCTATGATCATTGTGGCTAGTCTGGTTAAGCACCTTGCTTGGAGTCAAAGGCGAGAAGAAAATTCAGGCAACAACAGTTTCAGGAGACTTTATAATAAGCATGGTTACACTCAACCGAACCCACCTTTGGAGCGTCTGTCTCGTCAAGTAAATTTACCTCGTAGCTTGAAATTTCCCATACTACAAATAGAGTACACATGAGATATAAAAAACACCATAAAAATTTAGCCTATAGAAGGGATCTCACAGGAAGGGCTGCCATCTCCACCGCCACTTCGATCTTGAAGGCCACGACAACGATCTCTATCATCATTACCTCCATCTCCTTCATCTACAACAACAAAAAAACTCCATCTCGTTGCAATTCCGAAACTTCAAGTTGTGGATTTGCTAATCGTTTAATCATACTATCAATATAATTATGTCTTGTGCATTCATGTGTGAGTAGTTTCATTAGTTCCTAGTAATCTGGGAAACCCGAATACTATCATGAATTGAAATAAAGATGTATTGGTTATTATTTTTTAAGTCTAATAATAATATTCATGATAATGAGGCCATACAAGGGGCTTCTTGCCAAAGGTTATTCAAGCTTTGAGAGCACAAATTTCCCCACCAATTTTTACGTACAAAATCTCTCTTCCTCCTTATTCTTGCATCCTTTTGAGGGAAAATAGAGAGGAGATCTAGATATAAAATTCCACCAATCCATTCTTCTTCAGGGGAACTGTTTGGATCTAGATCTTCGAGTCATTGGTTGATCACCTCTATTGTTATTCATCTCCTATTCCTCCCTGACATTTGTTACTTTGGTGAATTTTGAGAGAGAAGGTTTAGAGCACTTCTTGTGTTCTTACTTTGCAATTTTGCACGGCTTGAACGCGTTCGATTTGTTCGAGTCATAGCCCGTGATCCTGTTACTCTTGGAGGGTGACCTCCTAGACATTTTGTTTGTTGTGACCACGGTGAAACCTATTGGGTTGCGGGTAAAACTTTAAAAATTATCCGTAACCTTGCTGCCAAGATCTATTCTATGAAGATATGCTGCACCCCATGATGCGATGATCAAGATACTTACAAACACCACTTGCGGAAGATCTTGTGTTTGTCGAATTAGATGTCGGTGAAGCCTGATGAAGAATCTCACGTCCACGCCGGGAGGTGAGATTGTTGCCGTACGTCGACGTAGATGTAGACGTTGATGAAGTTGTTCCGTCGTCGAGGAACTGCTGGCGCGAATTCCGCTCTAACGGTATCCACACATACACCGTGTCAACCCACCCCGTGCGTTCACCGCCTAGCTACTAGCACGTGGTGAAGAGAGACAGCCTTGCGGCGTAGTTTAGGTGGTAGATCTAATCAACTAGATTAGATCTATATGAGAAAATTAGAGACGTCTAATTCTCAACGCATGAGATCTACAAGAGAGAGAACTTGCACAGAGGAAAACTTGTATGTCAAACCCTAGGGGCTTGGGGTTGCTTATAAAGGAGGCCAAGGGGTGGAGGTGCTTGGGCAAGGGGGAAAGTCCCCTTGCCCAACTCGGCTTGGGAGGGGGAGTTGGAGTAGGACTCCAACTCCCCTCCCCTCTCTTTCCCTCCCTTCCCTTCCTTGCATGGCCGCCGCCGGGTGGGGCCCACCCTAGGTGCACCGACCTAGGAAGGTGGGGCCCACCCGGGCCTGCTGCCTCGCCGCCCTGTGGGGCCCGCCTCGGCTGCCGCCCTATGGGGCCCTGATGGCCCTTGACGAGCTACGGCTCCAGAAAACAGGTAATGTCTTGGTGCGTAGTTACCTGCGTCAAAAGTGAATGGGTTAGGTTGAGACTCCAAGTGCAGAGTGTGTAGTAAGTGGAAGACGTGTTTTCCCCACGAGGGTGACTCGAGGGTTTAATATCGAACTCTCGGGGAATCAGTAGTGAAAGATTTATCTTCCTATCCTTCTTTTTGGTTACCTACAAAACAAGGTTAAATGTTTTGGTCCTCAACCTCACCTGTGGTTGTCAAGCACAAGGTGTATGAATGATATCAAGATAATTATGCAATCTAAACAAGAAATAAATATGCAATGGTGGTGAATAAATGTGCAAGGATGATGATAACAATAATGAATGATATTTTTGGTTTTTTTAATGATGAATGCAAGATGAAAAAGTGTTTTTGTATTTTCGGATTTAATAATGGCAGAAAATGGAAAAGTGGTAAAAGTTGTTAGAAAGGTGTTTCTTATGATTAAAAATGGAGCGTGGTCCATGGTTTCACAAATGCACTCTCTCTTTAATAAAGTGGCAGACAATGAGACACATAGAGTTGACATATGAGATTGCAACACAAAGTTTGATGACAAGTTACTAATTATATGGGCATCACGTCCTAACATAGAGATCTTTTGGTTATTAATCTCACTTATACTCCACCAAGATGCGAACTAAATCATAACACCTTAGTAATTAAGATAACTCAGAGTATAGCTTTAAGTATCATGACATGAAGTTAAAATAAGAACATGCTAGATCTAGTCACGGAGAAGTGGCAAGTCACCCGCAACCCTTGTAGTATGGTATTTTTGTTTATCCCTAGTGAGGCAACAAAGTAAGGTAAAACACCCAAGTGGATCGCGATATTACAGTTGTCAACTTACCGCACTCACCACCCCCCGTTACTCCAACTAATGCACACATCACCCCACACACGCTCTCATAAACATGCTTGATCATAAAAAGTGAATAAGAACGGGGTACATAATATGCATCAATATTCATAACTGAAACAAACTTTGCAATCTCAAACATATATTAACTCATAAAAAGATCCACCACATAGGAATTACAACGACCATAATCATGTTCAGCAGCTCATACAGTACTAATTAGTGAAGCTCAAAGAGAGGAGAGATACATAAGTTACTTCCACAAACCCATAGTCCAGAGGTGGACTACTCCCTCTTCATCATGGAGACGGTGGAGATGTCGATGGAGAAGATGGAGACCACGCCGGCAGCGCCCCGCCGGAGTTTTCCCCCTCTAATCTGTAGCTCCAGATCTCTCTTTTGGTGTTTCTGTGTTTCGGCGGCGCTCCTTCCAGAGAACGACGGGGGGCTTTTTTTATAGGCGTTTTTAGGTCAAGACGATGTCGGTGGAGAAAAGATCGACGACAGCGGAGCCACGAGGGCCAAAAGAGTGGGCCCCACGCGGCCAGGTAAAGTGGGCGCGTGGGCCACCCTCTTTTGGGCCTCCGGCCTTCGTTTGCTTGCTTCCTTCGCCCCCAAGTCTTCTTCCTTCCAAATATTGACGCTCGTAATTTTGCAGGTGATTTGGACGTCGTTTGGGTCCCTGAAACTTAAAAGGAAAGAAATACGGTTTTCTGCCTGCGCAGGGTTTATTCCATAAAAATAGGAAATAAATATTTTATTGCCTAAAATCATTATATAACAGTAGTATAACCCTTATATGATGGAAATATGATTGGAATACAAGTAATATAGTGCAAAGTTCATGTATGCATTTTACATGCATCAGGCTCGCCCTGGCCGCCGCCTCGGCCGGGGAGGGGGAGTCCCCCCAACTTGGACTCTGCCCACCCCCACATGCCATGTGGGGTGCGGCTGCCTTGTGGGCCCCATGGGCCTACTTGGCAGCCCCCTTTTATTGGGCTCCAAATAAAATCTTTTATTTAATATTTTCCTTTTATTAATTAAATAAATAAATAATTGTTTTGTCTAATTAATTCCTAAATGAATATTTCTTTTTACGAAATATTCCCGGAATTAATTACTTATCATATAACTCATATTTATATGAACCGGGATACCTAGTATTCGCCGACAAAACAATCGGAACAATATTTCCTTCTTTGTAAGCACTCGGATTAAATCCGCTGATGATAGAAACCATTCATATCATCCCGGGACATTAGATGTCCGCATTCTCTCTAACTTATAATTCACCGGAACAAGTCCTAGTGACATCGGAGCTAATCCGACACAATCTCATAACCACTAAAACTACATCTTTATTCTCTCAATCAAAGGTTGACCTACAGCTTAAGTGTGTGACCCGAAAGGTTCAGCAAACACAAAGTATTGTTCGGGAGCTTACCGAACAATAACCAGCAGTGGGTTAGGCATTCGCACTGGCACCCTTGTGTCTGTGAGTGAACGACAGAACCTGTGTGTTACTCATTACGCTTAATCCCCTTACGTACACGATACCAATGATATCTCGAGATTGAGACAATGTGCTCTAGTGTTATCAAACCCTTCGATCATAACACATATAATTCTCGTACCAATATCATTCTCTTTTATCATTCCATATATATGTTGTCCCGTGATAAATCACGCTGTGTCTGGCCAGACGATTTGGGTGACAACATAAATACTGAGATGGCCTAGAGGATGTATCTCTCTATCGTCTGGAGGAGTAAGTGCTATTCTTGAACGATCTCTGTTCCAATACATTATTCTAGTTCAAACCCAAAAGCCACCTATCATGGTCCCATGTTACTGCAAGACGTTTGGTGACAATCAAAGCTCGAGTTTCGAATAAGCGGTCACAAGATATTCTCATAGCATAGGAATATAGCTAACGATAACTAAATAGATGATCATTGCTATCTTCATCATTGACGATTTGTCTCATAGCAAGATCATACGGTGGGTCGGTTCAGTGCTCGCTCACTAATACGATCCTTTCTTACCATTCTTCTATCCTTCTTCACTTCATCACGGGACAGAAGCATAACGCTGATCTATGGACGAAGGAAGGTATCAGAAAATTCATTATGACCTAGACCTAAACCAGGCTGATATTGAACAGAGGAGGAGTTCTTGTTACTACTTCTCGCTGGCACCAAAAGAAGTTTCGCCTGATTCGGACCTTTTGTGGTGGTCTGCCGAGGACAGCACCTAAAAACAACCCTTGTGCCATGGAATATTCCCTTTTACGATTGGAGAACCTGGCTTTGATGACATTCCTTAGGAAGGTATTTTCCCTACTAGGCTCGTTGCTTTGCTTATTAAAGATCAGAGAAGCGAATGCCTCTCGTAATTGATTGGAAAGTGCTCGCCTCTAGTTCCGGCAGACGCCTGCCATGTTCCGATAATCCACTCATATAGTTGTATGACTTATACAAAGTCCATGATCAGGAAAATATGATCATCAAACAACAAGATAGGCTAGTCTTGGAGACAAGACCATGAACTCTTTTACCGTTCATATCTCTACACGTGTAGGTTTTCCTCTTGCATACGTTGTATTTGCTATACAAGTACCCAATACAGTTATAGCATAAAGATATAAACATTAATAATAAACATGGAGATAAATAATAAACTTAATTATTATTGTCTCTAGGGCATATCTCCAACAAAACCTTCGTCATGGAGATTATAAAATGGTTGTAAAGCGCTTGTCATCTTCGGAGTGGAGAAAAAGCTAGCCATAAAGAAAAGATCCCTTATTTCATGTGAGGGCTTGGAGAAAAAGGTGAGCTTTGGTAATGTTTGGGGAGTCTTTCGTGGAAACCCGTACCTGTCCAACAGTTATTATCTTTTCTCATGAAAGGAAACATTGGATACATATTACTCTCCAAAAGCCGTGGTTATTTCTATACCCGAGTTTATTTACTTGTGATAGCCATCAAGTTGAAGTTAGTTGTATCTTGTTTATCACTTGAGAGATATTTCTTGTGCTCATTTTATTTAGCTTAAGTTGTTGATGCACTTAATTTGTGATTAAAAACTAAATGATAGTTTATTTCCGTATTTTTTAAACCCAAATACGCAATAGATTTTTAAAACTAGGCGACATCTTGATCTGTGTTGTCCCGCTGACCTCCCAAACTTCTTAGGACATATTCGTGATAAATTGGATGCATGGATGCACCTTATGGAGAGATTGATGCATATTTCTTTGTCAGATGTGTATGATTCATTTCAGTGGAATTTGTCAAGTACAAAGAAGTTTTCTGTTAAGTCTGTTTATGCGGATATAATGTATGTCCACACAAGATTTTTGCGTAAATACTTTTGACGGCTTAGGATACTGATGCATGTAAAATGCATACATGAACTTTGCACTATATTTCTTATATTCTAATCATATTTGCATCATATAAGGGTTATATCAATGTTTTATAATGATTTTTGGGAATATTATATTTATTTCCTATTTTTATGGAATTAACCATGCGCAGGCAGAAAACCTTATTTCTTTATTTTAATGTTTCAGGGACCCAAACGACGTCCAAATGACCAGCAAATTTACGGGCGTCAATATTTGGAAGGAAGAAGACTTGGGGGCGAAGGAAGCAAACAAGCGGAGACCCAAGGGCCAAAATAGGTGGGCCCACGCGGCCCATGTACCTGGCCGCGTAGGACCCCTCCTTTTTTGCCTCGGAGCTCCGTTGCCGTTGATCTTTTCTCCACCGACTCGGATTTGACCTAAAACCGCCTATAAAAAATAGTCCCCCGACGTTCTCTGGAAGGAGCGTCGTCGAAACACGGAAACACCGAAACGGAAACCTGGAGCTGCAGATTGGAGGGGAAAACTCCGGCGGGGCGCTGCCGTCGTGGTCTCCATCTTCTCCAACGACTTCTTCACCGTCTCCATGATGAAGAGGGAGTAGTCCACCTCTGGACTATGGGTTTGTGGAAGTAACTTATGTATCTCTCCTCTCTTTGAGCTTCACTAATTAGCACCGTATGAGCTGCTGAACATGATTACGGTCATCTATGTAATACCTATGTGGTGGATCTTTTTATGAGTTAATATATGTTTGAGATTGCAAATGTTTTGTTTCAGTTATGAATATAGATGCATATTATGATGTAGCCCTGGTCATGACCATCATCATGTCAAGACCCTCAACACATCCCAAGTTACAATGGACCTCAAAGGTGAACTCCTTCCACTATGTGATTCACTATATGTTACCTTTGAGCGTTATACTACTTGACCATTGTCACCATTGCATTGCTAGATGTGTCAACATGGGTACAAGGCCACGGGAAGATGGCCAAGGAATGAGAGGAAGCAAGCCGGACAAGACGATGGCTTGGAAGAGAAGAAGGAAGAGGAGCAAGGAACCCCAAGGCAGCGGTACTACCGCCAGAGGCATCGGTACTACCGCCCCAGCAACTCCAGGTAGCGGTACTACCGCCGCCGCTACCGCCGGAAGCAGCGCTCTGTTTGAGCTGGCGGTACCTCTAGCGGTAGCGCAGCGGTACTACCGCCACGGCGGCTCCAGATGCGGCTTCAAAGGCCCGCACCAGCGGTACTACCGCTGGACACAACGGTACTACCGCTGCGGCGGGAACCAGCTCGGGTTTTGACCCATGTACCCCTTTCCCACCTACCCCCTTTGGGCTTAGACTATAAATAGGAGTTCCCCTCCTCCTTGAGAAGGAGGTTGGAAATGAGATAGAGTTCCACCCTCTTTGGTGTTGCCTCCCCTTGTGGAGAAGATCCCCTTGTGGATTCAAGGCCTCCGCTTGTGGAGAAGATCCCTCTTGCGGATTCAAGACCTCTACTTGTAGTTGTAGCTACTTGCCAATCTTTCATCTTAGGGTGATTCTATTGGATCGGTTTGGTTGACCGTTGGAGAAACAACCATTCAAGATCCCTCCTTGTATATTCTTGCCAATCTCTCCCTTTGGGATTCTATTGGACCGGCTTGGACCGACCGGTGAGGGAAACGTGTCTTTGTATCGTGTTTGTGTTCTTCGCGTTCATCGTGTTCTTCGTGTTCTTGCGTGCGCTCATCCGAATCCACTTCAAATCCGTGAAGATCGGGCCACCCTAGAGGTTCAAACCTCATCATTTGGTATCAGAGCATGGTTGCCACGGATTTGACTTTGTTTCCCCCACAAATCCCCCAAATTTTTCTTTGATTTTGAGAAATTCGAAAATTTCACCAAAAATAGCCCTAAATTGCTTTTGTTCGATTCGGAGATTTGAGTGCGTTTTGGCAGGTTTTGATCCGTGGATTACTTGCTTTACTTGTTGATCTACCTTCCTTTGCGTTCCCATGGCCCAATTCTATTGATTTCCCCTCCGATTCGGTGTTTTTCGGCGAGTTTTTTCCGCCCAAATCGCCATTTTCGCGTTCTCGGGCGCGTGCAGAGTTCCGTAGCGGTACTACCGCCCCTCCTAGCGGTACCACCGCTCCTGCTACCGCCAAAAACGGCTCTCTGTTAGAGCCAGCGGTACCTCTAGCGGTACTACCGCCCGGCCAGCGGTACCTCCGGAAAACTGAAATTTCAGATTACGGTTTTGGTCATATCTTTTGATTTCGGACTCCGTTTTTGGTGTTTTTCGGCTCGTTTTGAAGCTACGGACAAGGCCTACGTCACCAACACGGTTGATCCATCATCCACCACCACCAAAATCCATGGGCAAGCACGAAACTTCTACAACAAAGGGTGAAGATCGTCGACGAAAGGTATAACCTCACGAATCTTCTCCCCTTGCCATTCCTTTGTGAGCCACACTATATCTTTGCGATTACCATGTCCTATTGAGGCTAGCTCTTGATGATTGCTTGGGCTTTGCACATTTGCATAGTGTAGTTTCCGAGCAACAAACGCATGCGCTAGTTATCATACATATATATCTTGTTATTGGCATCAAAGAAGTGAGTGTGCAAAAGTGAAAAGAATCAAAAGAAAAAAGAAGTAAAGATTGCCAAATCAAAAAGAACGAAAAGAAAAGAAGATACACCACTTGCTATATCTTGTAGGAAGCGTGCAAGCTCGATGAACATCATGTAGGTGGTACATTTGTGCAAATCTTGTAGCCCACCAATAATTTGCAATCGAGCTAGTTGCTCTTCTTGAACTTGTGCAACACGAGCTTATAGTCTTCGCTAGGATCATATGGTTCTTTAGCTCACTTCTTGGTTGCATGAGTCCCATTTATCTATCCTTGTGTGTGTTTCCATGAGCTTTGCTCATTTCTTTTGAGATTGACTTGATTTGCTTTGTGATCATCGTGGTTCTCTACTTGCCATTACAATATCTTGGTTTCCGGTTGTTCAATTTGCTTTCCACATACCATACCTTCCTATCCACTTTTAAGCTGTGTGTGTTTTGGAGTTTGCTTTGGATACTTGAACACAAGCACTTTACTTTGTGATTGTTTCCTTTGGTTGTCCACGACGTCCAATACTATCTACAAAGGTGAGAGGTTGTGTTTTTGTTCCTTTCCACTCCACATATATACACTTGCTTGTGAGTTAACATGTCTAGGGAGGACGAATGCGACTATGGAGGCCAAGATGATAATGAGTACACGATGAGTCACATGGACTATGATGCCTCATACATTGAGGACATGGGGGACTACTACACCAACTATGACCCCCATGACATAATGGAGCATCAACAAGACTTCCGCTACCGCGACTACGACTCCACGAGCGTGCATGACACGGTGGATCATCACCAAGACTTCCGCTACGACTCCGACTATTCAAGCGTCAACGACATGGAGCGGTACAACGACGTCGACAAACCATCAAATTGTATCGACTCCAAGTACACAAGAGTCGTTGCCATGGAGCGGTACCACGACACCGACGACACAAGCTCCAACGACAATGAGGTACAAGTGTCCTCATATGCCTCATCATATGGTACCGACTGCGACTACAACGACATGGTGGAGCGCCACTACTACAACTACAACTCCGATGACATGGTGGAGAACATCTACGACAACCACTCTTCATGCATGTGCGACGACATCGACCACTCCTTCAACAACATGCAAGAGGAGAGGAAACCCATCACCACCATGTTCAAGAGCAACACAACCGAGCGTCATGGCACAACCTATTATGGGTCAAGCTCAAGATGGAGCACCAAAAAGGCCACCATGAGACCATCTTATGAAGCTCCCTCAACTTCTCATACATTCTACAAAGGTGAGAGGTTGTGTTCTAGTTCCTTTCCACTCCACATATATACACTTGCTTGTGAGTTAACATGTCTAGGGAGGACGAATGCGACTATGGAGGCCAAGATGATAATGAGTACATGATGAGTCACATGGACTATGATGCCTCATACATTGAGGACATGGGGGACTACTGCACCAACTATGACCCCCATGAATAATGGAGCATCAACAATACTTCCACTACCGCGACTACGACTCCACGAGCGTGCATGACACGGTGGATCATCACCAAGACTTCCGCTACGACTCCGACTATTCAAGCGTCAACGACATGGAGCGCTACAACGACGTCGACAAACCATCAAATTGTATCGACTCCAAGTACACAAGAGTCGTTGCCATGGAGCGGTACCACGACACCGACGACACAAGCTCCAACGACAATGAGGTACAAGTGTCCTCATATGCCTCATCATATGGTACCGACTGTGACTACAACGACATGGTGGAGCGCCACTACTACAACTACAACTCCGATGACATGGTGGAGAACATCTACGACAACCACTCTTCATGCATGTGCGACGACATCGACCACTCCTTCAACAACATGCAAGAGGAGAGGAAACCCATCACCACCATATTCAAGAGCAACACAACCGAGCGTCATGGCACAACCTATTATGGGTCAAGCTCAAGATGGAGCACCAAGAAGGCCACCATGAGACCATCTTATGAAGCTCCCTCAACTTCTCGAAGGCGCCATGACAAGGACATCGCCAAGAGTGCCAAGCTTCGCCACTCTCCTTCTACTTCAAGAAGGAGCCATGAGGATGACATCGCCAAGAACGCCAAGCATCGACATTCTACATCAACAAGAAGACGGCGCCCCAAGAAGTGCATTGATAAGGCCAAGCCAAGTCAAGGTCCATCAAGCTCACGAAGGCACCATAAGAACGATGCTCGGTGAACCATGACGTGACCAAGCTTCAGGGCGACATCGACACACTTGCCAAGCTCCGGAACATGTCATCAAGCTTGAGTGAAAGCTCTAAGGAAAGGTCGCAAGAGTCCAAGAACGTCGACGTCGCCATGAGGAGAAGCATCCAAATGACTTTCAACGTCATCCCTCCCCTCAAGAGCGTCAACGTCGACATGAGGTGAAGTCAAGACGCAAGGCACGCCATCAAGCAAGTGCTCCTCATATGGTTTCTACTTCAAGTTCCACCACGACATTGGCACCAACAAGAGCTTCAAGATCCATGTTTGATGAGATCATGGAAGAATTCGACAAATTCTTTGAGCAATGCCTACGTCGATGCCGGAAGAAACATGGTCACAAACGTGAGGTCACAACCAAGACGGCGCCTTTCTCAAGCACTTCTCATGAGATGGCCTCTACACCAAGTGCCACCACCACAATGGCCCCCATATGGCAAGAAGAAGACCTCATATGCGACAATTGCCAAGGCCATGACCATGATCCACGAGAATGTCCCAATCTCTTGTGCCCCCTATGCAATGTCCATGGTCACATGATGTGGGATTGCCAAGTTGATGATGATGCCTACGCTATGGCATTAACCTTTGGAGGCGAGTTGGTTGAGGAGGTTGAGCATGGGAGTGTCCCTTCAACCTTGGAGGCGTTTGGAGTCGAGTACATTGAGCCTACCCTCTTGTCTTTGCGTTATGATATGGTACCAAACCCATGTGAGCATGAGAGCCACTTAGCCACTTGAGTGAGAGTGAGAGCGAGTTGAGTGACTCCACCATATGTGAGTTTGAGTGCCTTCATTTTGAGGGAATGCGTGATACACCACATGAGTTGAGAGAGGTAGTTGATAGGTCTTGTGAGGCTATTTCAATTTCTAACAACTTACCACCTTGCTCTAGTGTGTTCTCTCATTGTGTGCTAGGTTCCATGGATGTTGAGACGCCACTCCTTGACATGACGGTGCCTCAAATGGAGAAGATGTACATGGCAGATGAAGATGATGCCACCCCATGTCTACTTCAAGATGAACAAGTCGACTACATGGAAGCTCCTACTACTTCAACACCCACTTCACATGAGCGGGACTACAAAGGTATGGGTGTTGATGTGACCATGATCCCACTAGTGGACATGATGAACTTTGAGTGCTTGCATGCTATGGATGATTATTTGGATGTCACATATGATTCGTTCTTATTCCCATGTGATACTTTGTTTGAAACCAATGTTGATCATGTGGAATTACCTAATTGTGATGACTTTACCATGAGCATGCCTTGTTATGAATGTTTCCATTTTTCTCCTATTGTTGCATGCAACATGGTGAACAATTTCTCTTCACATGTGTTGTTTGCAATAATGTTGAAATACTTGATAATGAGATTGCCCCCATAGCTTCCTCACATTTTGGAGATGTTTCATTTTCTCTTGTGGACCTTGTTCCATCCTTCACTTTGCATAGTGACCACTCACATATGTCATATTTTCCTATTGATTTTGATGTGTTTGGTGATGAGCAAATGAAGAGACACTTCATGATGGATGATGTGTTCATATACCGTGCACATAACTTTTCATTTGGTGTCTTGTGTGTGCCGGTAAACGAATGATAATGTCAACCTCAATTGAGCATGAGTTGACAAAAAGAGCTCTTGAGAGCATATATGTGAGTAGTGGATCGAATCCAACTCTCACATCTTTCTCATGTTTTGCATCAAACAAGTTGAAAATTTTCTCTTGCTTATGGTTTGTTTGCAATCATGATGATTCTTTTGGTTTTCTATTTGACAAGCATGTATACTTGATCTTTCGCATGGATGATTTATGTGTCGCAACAAATGTGAACAATTGTTCTTTGAGATGGCTTAGTTGCAACCATAATGACATTTTGTGCATGTCTTGTCATGAGTGTTTTGGTTTCTACCAATTGGGTGTGGCAACAATTATGTTGAAAACTTGCTCTTTCATATGCTTTGTTTGCCATCATGATGATCTTTTGGACATTCTATATTGTGTGTTTTTGCCAAATTCTCCTCTTGTTGCATCAAGGTTGATGACAAATTGTCCCTTCCAATGCCTTGTGTGCAATAACGATTATATGTTTCAAGATGAGATACCTCGATGGAATCCTCATATTTTCATGGAGCTTTTGTGTTACCACATTTGTAAGATGTTCCATTGGATTGCTTGTACATTGACCTTGCACTTGCACTACCTTTTCATATTCTTGTGTTGTGCTAATGGTGCTATGACAAAGAATGGACATGTCATTGTTGATATGCCCCTCTTTCTTGCACACACATGGTTTGCTTGGTCTTTGGTGTTTGTAGGCATGGTGAATCCCATGTCTTCGACAACACATCTACCTCCTTTGCATGGTAATGAAGAGCAAGAGTCGAGGACGACTCTTTTTAAAGGGGGGAGATGATGTAGCCCTGGTCATGACCATCATCATGTCAAGACCCTCAACACATCCCAAGTTACAATGGACCTCAAAGGTGAACTCCTTCCACTATGTGATTCACTATATGTTACCTTTAAGCGTTATACTACTTGACCATTGTCACCATTGCATTGCTAGATGTGTCAACATGGGTACAAGGCCACGGGAAGATGGCCACGGCACGAGAGGAAGCAAGCCGGACAAGACGATGGCTTGGAAGAGAAGAAGGAAGAGGAGCAAGGAACCCCAAGGCAGCGGTACTACCGCCAGAGGCAGCGGTACTACCGCCCCAGCAACTCCAGGCAGCGGTACTACCGCCGCCGCTACCGTCGGAAGCAGCGCTCTGTTTGAGCTGGCGGTACCTCTAGCGGTAGCGCAGCGGTACTACCGCCACAGCGGCTCCAGATGCGGCTTCAAAGGCCCGCACCAGCAGTACTACCGCTGGACACAGCGGTACTACCGCTGCGGCGGGAACCAGCTCGGGTTTTGACCCATGTACCCCTTTCCCACCTACCCCCTTTGGGATTAGACTATAAATAGGAGTTCCCCTCCTCCTTGAGAATGAGGTTGGAAATGAGATAGAGTTCCACCCTCTTTGGTGTTGCCTCCCCTTGTGGAGAAGATCCCCTGTGGATTCAAGGCCTCCGCTTGTGGAGAAGATCCCTCTTGTGGATTCAAGACCTCTACTTGTAGTTGTAGCTACTTGCCAATCTTTCATCTTAGGGTGATTCTATTGGATCGGTTTGGTTGACCGTTGGAGAAACAACCATTCAAGATCCCTCCTTGTATCTTCTTGCCAATCTCTCCCTTTGGGATTCTATTGGACCGGCTTGGACCGACCGGTGAGGGAAACATGTCTTTGTATCGTGTTTGTGTTCTTGTGTTTTCACGTTCTTCGTGTTCTTCGTGTTCTTGCGTGCGTTCATCCGAATCCGCTTCAAATCCGTGAAGATTGGGCCACCCTAGAGGTTCAAACTCATCATTTGGTATCAGAGCATGTTGCCACGGATTTGACTTTGTTTCCCCCACAAATCCCCCAAATTTTTTCTTTGATTTTGAGAAATTCGAAAATTTCACAAAAATAGCCCTAAATTGCTTTTGTTCGATTCGGAGATTTGAGTGCGTTTTGGCAGGTTTTGATCCGTGGATTACTTGCTTTACTTGTTGATCTACCTTCCTTTGCGTTCCCATGGCCCAATTCCATTGATTTCCCCTCCGATTCGGTGGTTTTTCGGCGAGTTTTCCGCCCAAATCGGCCATTTTCGCGTTCTCGGGCGCGTGCAGAGTTCCGTAGCGGTACTACCACCCCTCCTAGCGGTACTACCGCCCCCCAGCGGTACCACCGCCCTCGCTACCGCCAAAAACGGCTCTCTGTTAGAGCCAGCGGTACCTCTAGCGGTACTACCGTCCCGGCCAGCGGTACCCCCGGAAAACTGAAATTTCAGAACACGGTTTTGGTCATATCTTTTGATTTCGGACTCTGTTTTTGGTGTTTTTCGGCTCGTTTCGAAGCTACGGACAAGGCCTACGTCACCAACACGGTTGATCCATCATCCACCACCACCAAAATCCATGGGCAAGCACGAAACTTCTACAACAAAGGGTGAAGATCGTCGACGAAAGGTATAACTTCACGAATCTTCTCCCCTTGCCATTCCTTTGTGAGCCACACTATATCTTTGCGATTACCATGTCCTATTGAGGCTAGCTCTTGATGATTGCTTGGGCTTTGCACATTTGCACCGTGTAGTTTCCGAGCGACAAACGCATGCGCTAGTTATCATACATATATATCTTGTTATTGGCATCAAAGAAGTGAGTGTGCAAAAGTGAAAAGAATCAAAAGAGAAAAGAAGCAAAGATTGACAAATCAAAAAGAACGAAAAGAAAAGAAGAAACACCACTTGCTATATCTTGTAGGAAGCGCGCAAGCTCGATGAACATCTTGTAGGTGGTACATTTGTGCAAATCTTGTAGCCCACCAATAATTTGCAATCGAGCTAGTTGCTCTTCTTGAACTTGTGCAACACGAGCTTATAGTCTTCGCTAGGATCATATGGTTCTTTAGCTCACTTCTTGGTTGCATGAGTCCCATTTATCTATCCTTGTGTGTGTTTCCATGAGCTTTGCTCATTTCTTTTGAGATTGACTTGATTTGCTTTGTGATCATTGTGGTTCTCTACTTGCCATTACAATATCTTGGTTTCCGTTGTTCAATTTGCTTTCCACATACCATACCTTCCTATCCACTTTTAAGCCGTGTGCGTTTTGGAGTTTGCTTTGGATACTTGAACACAAGCACTTTACTTTGTGATCGTTTCCTTTGGTTGTCCACGACGTCCAATAGTATCTACAAAGGTGAGAGGTTGTGTTCTAGTTCCTTTCCACTCCACATATATACACTTGCTTGTGAGTTAACATGTCTAGGGAGGACGAATGCGACTATGGAGGCCAAGATGATAATGAGTACACGATGAGTCACATGGACTATGATTCCTCATACATTGAGGACATGGGGGACTACTACACCAACTATGACCCCCATGACATAATGGAGCATCAACAAGACTTCCGCTACCGCGACTACGACTCCACGAGCGTGCATGACACGGTGGATCATCACCAAGACTTCCGCTACGACTCCGACTATTCAACCGTCAACGACATGGAGCGGTACAACGACGTCGACAAACCATCAAATTGTATCGACTCCAAGTACACAAGAGTCGTTGCCATGGAGCGGTACCACGACACCGACGACACAAGCTCCAACGACAATGAGGTACAAGTGTCCTCATATGCCTCATCATATGGTACCGACTGCGACTACAACGACATGGTGGAGCGCCACTACTACAACTACAACTCCGATGACATGGTGGAGAACATCTACGACAACCACTCTTCATGCATGTGCGACGACATCGACCACTCCTTCAACAACATGCAAGAGGAGAGGAAACCCATCACCACCATGTTCAAGAGCAACACAACCAAGCGTCATGACACAACCTATTATGGGTCAAGCTCAAGATGGAGCACCAAGAAGGCCACCATGAGACCATCTTATGAAGCTCCCTCAACTTCTCGAAGGCGCCATGACAAGGACATCGCCAAGAGTGCCAAGTTTCGCCACTCTCCTTTACTTCAAGAAGGAGCCATGAGGATGGCATCGCCAAGAACGCCAAGCATCGACATTCTACATCAACAAGAAGACGGCGCCCCAAGAAGTGCATTGACAAGGCCAAGCCAAGTCAAGGTCCATCAAGCTCACGAAGGCGCCATAAGAACGATGCTACAGTGAACCATGACATGACCAAGCTTCAGGGCGACATCGACACACTTGCCAAGCTCCGGAACATGTCATCAAGCTCGAGTCAAAGCTCTAAGGAAAGGTCGCCAAGAGACCAAGAACGTCATCATATTATGTACCCGTTCCTATTTACTTATTTTGATCAAGCATGTTTATGAGAGCGTGTGTGGGGGTAATTTTTGCATTAGTTGGAGTAACGGGGGGTGACTAGTGCGGTGAATGTGAGTGATAGTTCGGCGATCCACTTGGGTATGTTTACCTTACTTTGTTGCCTCACTAGGGATAAAGAAAAATACCTTGCTACAGGGGTTGTGGGTGACCATGCCACTTCTCCGTGACTAGATCTAGAATGTTCTTATTTTAACTTCATGGCATGAAACTTAAAGCTATACTCTGAGTCATCTTAATTACTGAGGTGTTATGATTCAGTTCGTATCTTGGTGGAGTATAAGTGAGACTAATAAACAAAAGGTCTCTATGTTAGGACGTGATGCCCATATAATTAGTAACTTGTCACTAAACTTTTCTGTTGCAATCTCATATGTCAACTCTAGTGTTCCGTTGTCTACCACTTTACTAAAGAGAGAGTGCATTTGTGAAACCATGAACCCCGGTCCATTTTTAATCATAAGAAACACCTTTCCAACAACTTTTACCACTTTTCCATTTCCTGCCATTTTAAAATCCGAAAATACAAAAACACTTTTACATCTTGCATACATCATATAATACCCAAAAATATCATTTATCATTGTTATCACCATCCTTGCATATTTATTTACCACCATTGCATATTTATTTCTTGTTTGCACTGCATATTATCTTGATATCATTCTTACACCTTGTGCTTGACAACCACAGGTGAGTTGAGGACCAAAACATTTACTTTGTTTTGTAGGTAACCAAAAGAAGGATAGGAAGATAAATCTTTCACTATTTATTCCCCGAGAGTTCGATATTAAACCCTCGAGTCACCTCGTGGGGAAACACGTCTTCCACTTGCTACACACTCTGCAGTTGGAGTCTCAACCTAACCCATCTACTTTACTTTTCACGCAGGTAACTACGTGAAGGATCATATCATTGGGCATCAGATACCACTAAAAATCGTTTTCTTGTGGTTTCTTAATAAAATAGTCTTATTAACCAAAGAAACGGTACTAAGAGGAGTTAGACATGATGCCAAAAGTGTGTTTGATGTGGATGAGTCTATTCAACACTTATTCATACCATGTTCTTTTGTTGAAAACACTTGGAGCCTCCCCCCCCCCCCCCCCCCCCCCCCCCCCACACACACACACACACGCACGCACACACAAGTATTTGGCTTAATGGACTCGATAAAAACAAATAGGTACATGCCTTTATGCTTATCTTTGGGTAATATGGAATTTTTGCAATGACACTATTTTGAGATGGTGTAAGTTGCTCATTTTAGAGTGAGCGCAACAAAAATATTTTTGGTGTTTCCCATTTTAAATGGTAAGTAAGCCTACACATATGATTTAATGATTTCAATCGAGTTGTCAGCTAAACCACGATAGATCAAACATGATATTGTTATACCATAATGATGATCATACGATTTACAAATGAAGCTATGATTAACAGTAAATCCAAAGAAATGGCTAGACGCCATAAAATCGAGATATACTCTATAAACGAAACAAGTTTGGTACTTGGTATCGAGTTTCGTATACTCCTATCATTCGTGGATGGATCTATAACAGACATAGATAGACACATATATAAAGAACTTTCCGCATCTATAAAAGCTTAACTTGTTGCAAAGTTCAAAGAGTTGATTACGATGAGATTTGATCTCCCGTAGCAAAGCTTTAGAGTTTCTATGGAATATTCTATCAATTGCTGCATACTTCGTTTTTGAGATATGACAAGTGGATATTCAATTGAGAATATGGTAGAAAGGAATGCAAACTTCAGTTCAGTAAACCATCTAACAAACTGAAGCCAGAGTTTGAAATCTTCGCCTAAATGGAGTGATCAAAATGTTTGACGTCATAAAAAACGGTGAAGGTGCTTGTGGATTCAAAAAAGTAAGTGGGAGCTTCAAAACAAAATTCTAGTACTTCATATCGACAACATTATCGGTGATTGAAAATACTGTAATTTTCTTGGACCCCAGGAAAACTCATCATATTACATTCAGTTCCTAGTCTTGATAAATAACCAAGGAGGCGACAGATCGTGCTTGGTGATATATAGACCGTAGACTGATAGATGACGAGGTAGAGCAGTGTAAGACATAAACTGCAAATGCAATTGCCTGACAGATAATGAACTTCCTATCAAAAAGTGGGTTAGATAAATCTATCGATCGATCCAACCCCAGAGATCGATAGAATCTACCACACAGGAACACAAAATTGGCTACATCGTCGTGGCGGCTTCCCCGAGTTGATGATGCAGGACACGAAGCACGGTCGGCGGGCGTCCTGCGGACTGGACGGCTCCATCTCAACTACCAATTCCAGTTCCCCGACGTGCATGTCGGCGGCCATCCTGTCACGAAGCTGCTGAGGCAAGAGCACGTCATGGCGTGTCAAGGGCACGAGCAGCTCCCCCGTGGCCCTCCTGTCGACGCAGAAGGGAGGCACCACACCCCACGCGATGTCCAGCTCACCGTACGATACGGTCGCCGTGCCCTTCTCCCTGCAGTCCCGCCGCATCTGCCGCACGTTGTCGACGCGAAAAGTAAGGTTCAGTTCCGGCGACATCACCGCCGGCGGGCTGCGCAGCGGGTCGAGCCCCTCGACGCCTGAAATATCGACGGAGAAATAAGGATCCACGTGGCGGAAGATGTATGCCACGCAGCCTACCGCAGCGAGAGCAAGGAAGAGTATCAGCACCATGGTCACGAGAACGCAGTTGCTCTGGCTCTCCGCCGGCTGTGGCTCCTCGGCCTCTAGAGCGTCCATGGCCCTGCGTGAGATTTTTTTTTTTCGATAAAGACAAGGAAAGCAGCTGCGCACGTAGGCAAACTGGCAAAGCAACCTTGACCTGTCTCCGTTCTATAAGCTCTTGGCAGTCCGGGTTCGGCACTAGTCCACGTTCATCAAGATTGAAGAGATTGCAATATTTCCACGTTTCTTCTGTTATATGAATCGAAACAGATTCAGTTATCTACAGAAGCGGATTCTCCGCTAGCAGCCATACCGTGCTCGTGTCGTGTACAATTAGAATACCCGGCCGTTAGGATTCGACTAATGACGACGATCTCCGTTAATTAGTTGTAGTAGTCCGCGCTCGTACACGGTACACCTATATAGTACAAGCAAAATAGCGAGCAACGCAACAATCTTAACACAGAGCAGGCAGGGATCTCTAAAGGGGGTCAGAGATAGATGATGAAGCCGCCCAACCAAGCCCAGGTCGTGTCCCTTGTGGTACTTTTTACGTTTTGGTGTCTAGCAATTTGGACAGCGAGCTCAAGAAACAGTACTACATCGTCGAGATCATCGGCATCGAGCCGTCGTTGAATTTCCAAGATGCGGCGTCCTGGCCTTCATTCAACATCACCATGCGCATCGACAACCGCTACAAGCATGACCTGCGCATCCAGGACTGGCGCTTCTCTGTCAGGCTCGATGGCGTCCCGCTCGGCCGTGGTTCCTTCCCAGACGGCCTCACGGCATACAGCATGTCGGAGGCTAAGGTCACAGGCGCTACGTCAAGCGCGCAGGTTGGGATAGGCAGAGAGGTCTTAAACGGTAAATCCATGGAGGATTTGGAGTTGCAGGTCGACATGCAGTTCGTTGTCGTCGAGTACGAGGGCAGCGCTACCTACACAAGGCTTTGGTGTTCCGCGCGCCTCAGCGACCACTCTCCACCGTGTCGTTGCCAACGCCGGACCGTCGTTTAATCTTGAAATCAATCGATGGCTCATGTAGAGGTCGATGTAAAATATGCTAGTATTTTTTATGATTTTGTTTTTTTCTTCGATAAAGGGATTTTATTATTTAAAAGGTTTAAACATTACACCCGGCCTCTGCATAACTAGGATGCACACAGCCAACATTCACCAGTACTCAATACAGAAATGAAAATAGGCGAATTACATATCATGATGAGAAATTGTAGAAACGCCTAAGAAGGAGGTAGATCAATCAGGAGTCTATGTTGCCATCCATGCTGGAGAATAACTCCCTCGCTGCGGGCTCCAAACGCGACGCCACCTCCAAAAACAAATCCTGGTGCTCCACACGTTACAGGGCCGACCAAGCTCGTATCGTAGCAGTGCACCGATAGATAACCTGCATAAGAGAAGCATTTTTATCGTTAAAAACCTTGTCATTTCTATATAGCCAGAGCGACCAAATAACAGCAAGCGCTCCCATCCTACTAAAGAGTTTGAACCTAGGATCCACGCCGTTTAGCCAATTGCCAAAAATGTCGGCAACGCTACACGGGGGATGTAAGGTAGAACCTATCTGGACGGCTGACCATATAGACCTAGCAAGCTCACACTGTAAGAATAAATGTGTTATAGTCTCGTCGTGTTGACAAAAGACGCACTTTTTACTTCCGTGCCAATTGCGTTTGGCAAGGTTATCTTTGGTAAGAATAACTCCCCGACGAAGATACCACGCAAACACTTTCGTTTTTAGCGGGATCTTCATCTTCCAAATTTTATTATTATCTCTAATATCGACTGGAATATCAGGTTGGATTAAAGCTTTATACATAGAATCGACCGAGAATTTGCCGTTCTTCGAAAGATTCCAACGAAATTTATCTGGACCGTCCGTTAATTGGATGTGTTCCAAACAGAGGAGCAAAGTATTCCAAGATACCTTTCGTGTCCCAAATAAACTTCTTCTGAACGAGACATTAGGTGGGGAAGTTCCCATCACCATAGCGAGCATGTCACTTTTGTTTCGCACAATGCTATATAGAGCCGGATATTGTTCTCTGAGAGTGGAGTTTCCTAGCCATTTATCCTTCCAAAAACGAATTTCGATCCATCCCTAATTGAAAATGAGCCTTGTGGGAAGAAGAACTTCTTTGTAGCCATAAGGCCTGCCCAAAAATGTGAGTCACCAGGTTTCCAAAGAACCTGAGACACCGCTTTGGAACCCACGTATTTCCTCCTAAGGAGGGTTTGCCAAACTCCATCTTCCGAAAGGAGTTTATAGAGCCATTTGCCAAGCAAACCTCTGTTCTTGACCTCAAGGTCATGAACTCCGAGCACTCCTTGGTCTTTAGGGCAGCAAACCACACTCCATTTGGCCAGCCGGTATTTTTTCTTCTCACTATCCCCTTGCCAAAAGAATCTAGACCGGAAATAATCCAATCGTTTCAAGACTCCTTTGGGCAATTGGAAGAATGAAATCATATATAGTACCATATTCGTTAGTACTGAATTTATGAGAACCAATCTTCCACCTAGGGATAGGAGTTTGCCTTTCCAGCTATTAAGTTGAATTTGTAATCTTTCCTCCATCTTCTTCCATTCAGCATTTGTGAGTCTCCGATAATGTATCGGAATCCCCAACTAGTTGATAGGAAATTGACCTTGCGCACAACCGAAGAGTTTGGTATACAAGGCGGCGTGTTCTTGGGCCTCGCCGAAACAAAACAATTCGCTCTTATGGAAATTTATCTTAAGACCCGAGTGTTGCTCAAATGCTGATAAAATCAGCTTGAGATTACGAGCCTTATCTATGTCGTGTTCCATAAAGAGAATTGTATCATCATCATATTGAAGAATCGATAAGCCCCCATCGACTAAATGGGGAATGACTCCTTCAATTTGGCCATCAGACTTGGCGTGTTCGATCAAGATGGCCAACATATCAGCCACTATATTAAATAGTGTTGGCGATAACGGGTCACCTTGTCTAATGCCTTTTTTCGTCTGGAAGTATTTGCCAGTGTCATCGTTGACTTTAATGGCTACACTTCCTCCCGAAATAAAGCTATCTATTAGCGCTCTCCACTCAGATGAAAAACCTTTCATTCTAAGAGTCTCTTGGAGGAAAGCCCAATTGACTTTATCATAAGCCTTTTCAAAATCAATCTTAAGTATGACCCAACTCAGCTTTTTCCTATGTAATTCATGGACCGTTTCATGTAGGATTGCCACCCCATCGAGGATGTTTCGTCCTTGCATGAACACCGTCTGTGACGGTCGAACTACATGATCAGCCACACCATTCAGTCGAATCGTCGCTACTTTGGTGAAGATCTTAAAGCTAACGTTAAGAAGGCATATAGGTCTGAATTGTTGAATCCTTTCTGCCTCATTAACCTTAGGTAATAAAATTATCTCACCAAAATTAAGATGAAACAATTCTAATTGTCCAGCATGTAGACAAGCGAACAGTTCGAGAAGATCAGACTTGATAACATCCCAGAAGTTCTGATAGAACTCAGCCGGAAAGCCATCAGGTCTAGGTGCTGAATTATGTTTCATTTGGAAAACTGCCTTTCTCACTTCATCCTCAGAATAGATGTCAGTAACTAGGTTATTTTCCTCGTCTGAAACCTGGGGGATATCATCTGTTCGGGTCTCATCCAAAGTGAAATTTCCTTCCTCTTGAGCTCCAAACAGACTTTTATAACAATTAATAATATAAGACTTGAGTTGTTCATGGCCCTCTATCGTCCCCTCATCCTTAACCAGAGAATGAATACGCTTTTTCCTATGTCTGCCATTGGCAATACTATGGAAATAACGCGTATTCGAGTCCCCTTCAAGAATGAATTGGGCTTTGGAATGTTGGTACCATTTTAACTCCTCCTCTCGCAAAAGTTTCGCTATCTGTGCATTGGATTGCCTTTTAAGCTCAATCTCTTGCGTAGACAACAAGCGAACTTCTGCTAGTGCCTCAAGAGCATCAATTATGGAGGATAGCCTTAACTTTTCTTTTCTGAGTAAACCAGTGGTATGGCGTGCCCAACCAATTAGGTGAGTGCGTAAAGCACGAATCTTGTGATTCCACCTTTGAATGGCCGTATCACCAGATACCGGTCTTTCCCAAATTCTTTTGACCATCTCATGGAAACCCTCCCGATGCAACCATCCAAGTTCGAACTTGAAGCGTGGTTTACACGGTGGTCTAGGCAAGCCAGTGGTCAAAAGAATGGGAGCATGGTCCGACAAACCCTCAATACATTCTGGGGCCCGTACAGACACTAATGGGAATCTAGATTCCCATTCAGAATCCATCAGTACACGGTCCAGTTTTTCGTATGTGGGTTCAGGGAGAGAGTTAGCCCAAGTAAATTGCCTCCCCACCATTGTAATCTCTCTTAAGTTCAGACTGTCGATGACAGCATTGAACAAAAGAGGCCAACGGTTATCAAACCGTCCTCTACTCTTCTCGAATGGGTAACGCATCAAATTGAAATCCCCACCAATAATAAATGGGTGTGGGTTGTCTTTTGCCAGGTTAACCATCTCGCAGAGGAAATCCGATTTAGCCGTCTCCTGGGCCGGCCCATACACGGCAACCAGACTCCAAATGAAGTTGTCAGCTTTATTCCGGATGTGTATTTTAATATGAAAATTGCCATCCGAAACATCCAACACTTCCATGGTATCGGTCTTTACGCCAAGTAAGATGCCCCCTGAGCGGCCATGGGGAGGGCAAGAGTACCAATCAAAGTCTATACCGCCCGAAAGTCGGTTCAATAGAGATTGTGAGAACTCCCGCCGCCCTGTCTCAGAAATAGCTAAGAAATCCAAATCATGATCCCGAATGCAACCAGCAAAGTGCAAATGTTTAGCCTAGTCACCAAGACCTCGGCTATTTGCAAACATGCCATTCATTGGGAAACCGTGGGTGATTTGGAAGACTTTGCCCTCTTCCGGGACGACTTGTTGGTGGTAGATTTTGATTTCCGACCGATTGCTTTTAGCCCATACAATGAGCCCAAACCGTCATCATCAAAACCCACCTCCGACACTTCACCAATTAGATGTGAAAGAAGCTGACCATCTGATGTGGCATGCGCTTCTTCATCATCCATATAGGTGGCTGTCAACCCAGTCGAAACTTTAGGAATAACCGTAAGACGGTCAACTTCCATATGTCTCAAGACTTTAGTTATGATTTTGTTAATCCGTAATCAAAGATAATCCTTGTTGTAAATAGTCGCACGTGTGGATCGGATGCCCCTCCAGGCAACCGTATATTGACGGTTTCCGTTGTTCCCGATCATACGTGTCCCTCTCCTAGGTCGTTCTAAACCTAACATCTCGAGCCGCCCCCCACCCAGGCGACTCCGGAGGCACTCCAAGCCACCGCCAGACCCTCCCCCTTCTCCACCGATCTTGGCCGGCGCCGTCGCCGGTTGCCGTCGACGGTGACGTGGCCCCCTCTCGACAGTTGTTGGAGGGGAGGAGAGGGTGTCGTGGTTTCGTCCCGAGGGTGGCGGCAAGGCGTAGGACCGTACGGCCGGGGCCTTGATGTCGGAGCAGCGTGGAGGGTGGAGGTCGGCTTGGTGCTCCGGCGCATCTCCGGCGGCGGCGATGGTCGGTTGGGACTAGATCTGGGCTGCCCGTCTATCCAATCCGGCTGGCGGCAGATCATGTTCGAGCGAAATGGGGCCTGGGCGTGCATGGGGAAGGTTGCATCGAGTGCCTTTTGTGCCAATTGCAACAAGTTCCCCTCGTGTCTGATCTAATCCGGCTGGCGGACGTGAGTAGATCATGTGCGTGGACATGCCCAGCGTCCCAAGTGCATGCGGCTTGCTTGCTGCTCGAGACATGTTATTCCTAGACGTCGGCGACATGGGACGGCGGCGATAAATTGCATTGACGTCTGGTCTGCTTGACGCCATGTCCTGCCATGGAGCGTGGTTGGATGCGTTGTGGTAACCTCCCCCTTGGCTCCTCCGTCCGGCGGCGTGGGGGCTTGCTGGCGTGCTCTAATAAGGATGCGGTCCTTGATCTCAAACGTATTTATAATTTCTGATGTTCCATGTTGGTATTATGCCATTTGTTACATGTTTTGCATTTTATGGGACTAACCTATTAAAAATATGCCACAGTGCCAGTTCTGGTTTTCTGCTGTTTTTGTATTTCAAAAAAGTTGTTCTGTAAATATTCTCAGAATTGGATGAAAATCAACGTACCCCAATATTTCACCGACACGTACACGAAGTACAAAGGGGAGACGGACGAGAGCCAGGGAGGCTCCACACGCCCCTGGACGCGGCAGAAGGTGGGCCCGCGCCCTAGGGTTGTGTGGGCCCCTAGGGTGTCTCCAGCCGTCGCCCTTTTGCCTATTTATTCTTCTTCACGAGAAAACCCTAGACAGGAGCGAATATCCATGAAAATTTCCAGAGCCGCCGTCGTCGTCAACCCTACCTCACGAGGGTTCAGAACCTCTTCCCGGCACCCTGCCGGAGAGGGGAATCATCACCGGAGGGCTCTACATCGCCATGCCTGCCTCCGGAGTGATGCGTGAATAGTTCATCCTTAGACTACGGGTCCATAACAGTAGCTAGATGGTTGTCTCTCCACTTTGTGTTATCATGTTTAGATCTTGTGAGCTGCCTATCATGATCAAGAGCATCTTATTGGAATTCTATATGTTGTGTTTGCTGGGATCCGATGAATATTGAATATTATGATAAAATTGATTATCAATCTATCTTATATGTTATTTATGATCTTGCATGTTTTCCGTTATAAGTAGATGCTTTGGTCAAGTAGATGTTTGTAACTCCAAGAGGGAGTATTTATGCTAGATAGTGGGTTCATGCCTCCAGTAATCTGGGTGAGCGACAGCAACGTCTAAGGTTGTGGATGTGCTGTTGCCACTAGGGATAATATAACAATGCTATGTTCACGGTCATATGTGTTGTTTACATTATGCACTTTACTTAATGCAATTATCCGTTGCTTGCAACTTAATACCAATGGGGGACACAAATGTTAAACTGAAGGTGGATTATTTGTCATAGATTCAGTTGGATAACGGTCTACGTATTTTGTCGTAGTGCCCAAATAAATATCATAGTAGTCACAATGTCATGTATATGCATTGTCATGCACTCAATATTTGTCAATTGCCCAGCTGTAATTTGTTTACCCAACATATTATTTAACTTTATGGAGAGACACCACTAGTGAACTGTGGACCCCGGTCCATTATTTTACAACTGATAAAACAACCTACTGCAATCATTGTTCTATTTTATTCTCTGCAATTTAATATTGTTTTCCACACCATACGTTTAATCCTTTATTTTCAGCAAGCCGGGGAGATTGACAAGCTTCCTGTTTCGTTGGGATAAAGTAGTTTGATTGTGTTGTGTGCAGGTTTCACGCATAGTTTAAAAAACCGAACCGGTCAATGAACCGAAGAGGTGGCTGGTTCACTGGTTTAGCAGTCCAACCGCCGGCTAGCGACAAAAAACCGGCAAAATTAATAAATAAGTTTGCTAATTTCCCAAAAAAATCATCGCAAAATCCTATATTAGGCGTTTACTTCCGTACTATGACATAAAAGATCAATGGCCCAAGTGGTAATGGGCCTCAAGCACGGTAATAGGTGCATTGTGTACGCTGTGGGTTCGAACCCTGCTTGAGATATTTTGTTTTTCTTTTCATCGGTTTTTTATAGCTTGGTCTTTTGCGCTGAAAAATCGGACAGAGCATCGGTTCCGGTTTTTTCCTGTCGGACCACCGGTACGGTTCGGTTTTTAAAACTATGGTTCCACATCAATAGTACAGAACTCCCTGCAACAACACTTTTTCTGTCACCGTTGACAACCTTCTGAAGAGCTACTACTCCTACTGGATTCGATAACCTTGTTTTCATACTGAGGGAAAACTTGGTGCTCACTGCTTCAAACCTTCCTCTTGGGGTCTCCCAACGAACGTGTGTTTCACGTCATCGAGCACTTTTTCTGGCGCCGTTGCCGGGGAGCTAGCAGTCTTTTGCAAGGGGAGTCTCACACTTCCAATCTATTTACTTTGTTTTTGTCTTGCTTAGTTTATTTCTATTTTTATCTCGTTTGCTTTTAATTATCAAAAACACACCAAAATTAGTTACTTGCATCTATTTTATTCTCGGTTTAGTTCCTATTATTTCAGCATGCTTCTCCCTAAGTTTTCTTTAAAAGATATACCAGTAGGGAGTGGGTCTATCATTGGAAAGGATAACATAGAAGAATTTCTCAGTCATGTCAGTAAGCTTAAAGATTTTGAAGATAGATCCTTGGTAGAACTTGCTCCAAATTATGAAATTGTTGTAGCCTCTTTAGTTCACATGCTGGTGCAGCATATGTTTCTTACACTTCATGATATGGAAGAGGGTGAGAAGAAATATTTTGTTTTAGAAACCCTTCTTAAAGAATTTGGTGATGTTGCTGGAGAGGCTAGAAAAGTTTTTATTCGATATAAGATGCTTGGGTATTATATAAATATTGCCAATACACTTGAAAAGATGGGAATGGATAGGTTTAAATACATTAATGGATCAAATCATGAGAAGGAAGTTAAAATACCCATACCTTTTAAGCTTGTCGGAATGCATGAGGCACTAGAAAAGAATTTTGATTGGATTGTTCCTAAAAATTTATTTGAGGAAGATACTGTGCCTAAAAGTGTTAAAAGATGGGTTTGTGAAACTTATATCAATAAGATACAATGCATTGTTGAGAAAATGTCCGACCTTTCTGTTGATGCTTCTACACTTACACTTGGTAATACTTGATGCATGCTTTGTGCCTAGCTAAAAGGCGTTACAGAAAAGCGCTTATGGGAGACAACCCATTATTTTTATTTCAGCATTTTTTCTTTATTTGAGTCAAGGTGTTATTTACTTCTGTAGAAATGTCTTTGTATCTTTACTTTCTCGCATTGTTGTGCCAAGAATAGTCTCTAGTGATAAAATGATGCTAAAATTTTGATTACTGCGCAGGAACAGATTTCAGCTATTCACCGTATTAATTTTGTAAAATCACAGAAAAATTATTTTAATCTGCAAATTTTGTGTGTAATCCTGATATATGTATACATCTTTCATTAGTTTTGAGTTTTTCGATTTGAGGAACGTAAGTGCCTCAAAAAAATTCGTCTTTATGGGCTGTTCTGTTTTAGACAGATTATGTCTTTTATTTTGCATTCTCTCTTTTACTAGTGTTGAGTGGAATTCTTTTTTTGGTGGAAGAGCCTCACATAACATCAGTGGTTGTCGCTAATGTTTAAAGTAACGATAATATTGTGTCCTTACAGAACATGTGAGTTTTTGATTGTGCACTAACCCTCTAACGAATTACTCTGAGTTTGGTGTGGCGGAAGTTTTCAAGGGTCAAGAGGGAAGAGTGATATAATAGAATGGAGAAGAGTGAAGAGCTTAACCTTGGGGAGGCTACCTTGGATTTCCCCAACATATTTCAAGAAGATTCAAGCGTCTAAGCTTGGGGATGCCTTCATCCCCTTCTTCATCGTCAAAATTATCATGTCATCTCTAGTGAAACTATATTTTAATTCTTTCACATCATATGTGCTGTTCTTGGAGCGTCTGTGTGCTTTGATTTTCTGTATTTTATTTTCTTAAATCAAATTTATTGGACCCTAGCATTCTTGATTGGGAGATAGACACGCTCCGCTTTTCATGTGAATACTCTTATTCTTCACTTAAACTTGTTGAGTATTCTTGTCTAGCGCTGTTAAGCTTTTATCTCCTGTTTTCATGTATCTCTAGTCAGAGCTATTAGTTCTTTTTAAGAAAGTACTCTCTTATGCTTCACTTATATTTGTTTGGAGAGTTTGATTGAAATAAGTTGATTGGTGTTTGGTTGGAACGAAAAATGTTACATGTGGTAAATGGCATAATGGAAAAGACTTACATACTCTTGTAGATCACAACTTGAGTAATTTGATGCTTGTCAATTGTTTTGAGTTATCAAGTAGGTCATGTTTAAATTGTTGCATCATTTAAGTTAAACCCATTAGTGGAGAAATACTGTAAACCTTGTGAAATGTGGTTTGCATGGGTGGTAATTCTAAGGTCTAGATATTTTCTATTAAAAGGGTTTGGTTAACAAGGAAGACAATGTGGAGTCTTATAATATTTGCAATATGTTTGTCATATAAGTCTTGGTGTACCGGTTGACAATCTGTGTTTGCTTACATAACCTTGCTAGCCTAAACTCTGTACTAAGAGGGAATGCTTCTCGTGCATCCAAATCCTTGAGCCAAAATCCATGCCATTTGCGTCCACCATAACTACTGATATGTGGTATTTCCTTGCCACTCCAAGTAAATTTTTCATGTGCTACCTTTAAACTATTCAAAAATGTTATTACTCCCTTTTTGTGTCAATGTATACCAAGCTCATGAGGACAGGGTGGATGTCTTTATGTCACCTATCAAGCAGACTTTACCACCAGACTAGTGGCATATACATCCGCTTATCCATTAATTTTGCAAAAAGAGCTGGCAAATGGGGTGCCCAGTCCCAATTAATTACAACTTTAACCGCTTAATTATCTTCACATTTTTGCCCTGATTTATCAGTCAAGCAATGACAACCAGTGAAATATCAGTGGAATATTTGCATGTGTAAACCAAAGAGAAAGAGGGATGACCTGCCTTGCTGGTAGAAAAAACATCGTTCATGAGAGCCGCTCTTAAAAGTCTGTTTGGCAAAGGTCATATTGTACTCTTCCATTTTCTGATTCGTTGACATTTAACATACACCTCTCAAAACTTTATTTTTACTCTCTATATGATTTCAAAAACTTAAAAAGCTCTAGCACATGATTTAATCCCCGCTTCCCACTGAGAAGGGTCTTTCTCTTACTTTTATGTTGAGCCAGTTTTTTCACTTCTTCTATCTTCCACAAGCAAACACTAGTGTCAACTTTGGTACAACAATTGTTATATGCTTGATATTGAACTTATTATATTGCTTTGTGTTGACAATGTCCATGAGATAAATATGTTGAAAGTTGAAGCAAATGCTGAAGCTTAAATCTTCCTTTGTGTTGGTTAAATACCTTTTGCTAGAATCTATTGCTTTATGAGTTAACTTTTATGTAAACCTGTGGATACATGTCTCCGAAGTACTATTCATGAAAAGTTTTGCTTACATGATTCAGCTGTTTACTCATTATCTATTTGGTAGCAAACTATAGGCCATTGACTTGGATCACTTCATTCATTTTACATGTGCTTTACAATACTATATGATCAAGATAATGATGGTAGCATTTCACTTCAAAAATTATTTTGTTTTATCGTTTACCTACTCGTGGACGAGCAGGAACTAAGCTTGGGGATGTGATACGTCCAAAACGTATCTACTTTCCCGAACACTGTTGCTGTTGTTTTACCTCTAATTTGTGTGTTTTGAATGCAACTAACATGGACTAACACTGTTTTCAGCAGAATTGCCCTGGTGTCTTGTTTTTGTGCAGAAAGTTAAGTTTCGGGAAAATCACCAAAAATATCGTGGAGCTCCTATTTTTCCAGAAGACACACGGAGCCAGAAGATGAGAAGGAGGTGGGCCACATGGGCCCCACGCCATGGGCCGGCGCGGCCAGGGGGACCCGCGCCGTGGGGTGGCGTGGCCACCCCAGACACCTCCTCGCGACCCCCCTTTGACTACTTAACCCCTTCTGACCTAAAAACCACGGGGGGTCGATCACTTTTCCAGAAGACCTCCAGAGCACCGCCGCCACCAAATTCCCTAATTCGGGGATCAGAAACTCTATTCTGGCACTCCGCCGGGACGGGGAATTGGAGGAGATCGTCGCCATCATCATCACCGACACCTCTCCATCGACCATCCATGATTCCCCCATCCATGTGTGAGTAATACCCGCTATAGGCTGAAGGGGATGGTAGGGATTGGATGAGATCATTCATGTAATAGATGTCAGATTGTTAGGGCATGGTGTCTAGTATTCGTTGTTAGTACTTTATGTCATAGTTGCAACTTGTTATGCTTAATGCTTGACACTTAGGGCCCGAGTGCTGATACGTCTCAAACGTATCTATAATTTCTGATGTTCCATGTTGATATTATACTAATTGCCACTTGTTTTATATACACCTTATATCATATTATGACATTTATTGGACTAACATATTAACATGATGCCACAGTGCCACTTGTTTATTTTGTCTGTGCATTGCAGAAAAGGTCAAAAAATGAAAGTGCTCAGAAAAATCTGGAAAAATACAGAAATTCTAAAATGCCAGAAGACTGCATGGGCCAAAAGGACAGCTCCGTGCGGGAGAGGCACACAGCACCCTTACCAAGGGTCGGCGCGGGACCAGAAGATTTTCTTCTGGTCGCGCCGTGGGGTGGCGTGGCCGCCTCGGGCGTCCCCTCGCGCCGCCCTTCGGACTACATATTGCCCCCGGCATAAAAACCCTAACCCTAAAAGGATTTCGCAAAATTGGACTCCGAGCTCCGCCGCTATCCAGAACAAGTTTAGGGGGACAAAAGTCTCTGTTCCGGCACTCTGCCGGGACGGGGAATTGCCCCCGGAGCCATCTCCATCAACGCCACCGCACCATCACCGCTGCTGCCTTCCCATGATGAGGAGGGAGTAGTTCTTCATCGGGGCTGAGAGCTCATACCGGTAGCTATGTGGTTTATCTCTTATGTGATCATGAGCTTTGTAATCTAGTTGAATTTATCGATGTTACTCTTCATTATGAATATGCTACTCAAGTGGTTTTATTATTGTAATCTCCGGAGTCACCTTTGTCAGACGGTGCGAAGTTGATAGTGTGCGTGTTGTGTGTGACTCTTTGGATTAAAGAATATGGGAATACTTGCCAATGAGTTGTTCTTTGTGTTGGATGTCTCTATGATATTGTGGCGTTTTTTTAGTACTAATTTGGGGCGCTCATAGTGACAGCGCGGGGTGCCCTAGAGGTGGAATACAGACTTGAGGTGTGCTGTTACAGCCCTACGCAGTGGATTGGTGTTCGTTATCCAACGGGAGGATAGTTCGGTGTAGCATAGTGAAGATGTAATATTTATGCATTCAATTATATTATTATTGCTGAGAGTGTCCACTAGTATGATTCCTAGGCCTTATTTCCAAGCATTGAAACACCGTTTGCTCTCATTTTGTCTCATGTTTGCTTGCTGCCATTTTTATTTCCGATTGCAATTACCACTCACTAGTGGAAACAGTGCCACTAGTCCCGGGTCGTAAGGGCCTCTAGCACCGGGTGTCCACCCGGGCCTACCAAGGCGACACTAGAGCCCCCCCTCTAGTCTCGGGTCAGTTACGACCCGGAACAACAGGCTCCCACGTGGCCGCGGAGGCGCGGGCGTGGTGGAGGACCTCTAGTCCCGATTGGTCATACGACCCGGGACGAAGGATCTCACACGTGTCAGCCCTGTTATTTTTTTTGTTTTTCCTCCCAATTTAATATTGAAATGGTGCAAAAAATATGCGGTTAATTAATTATAAAAACAGAAACCACATAACATATCAAAATGTTCATAAATAAAAATATGTTCAAGTCTATCCGGTTACATGGAGAGATCATAACTGGGACTAGAGCCCGTCTATTCGATTACACGTGTGGAGATCATAACCGGGACTAGAGCCCGTCTATTCGATTACACGTACGGAGATCATAACCGAGACTAGAGCCGTCTATTCGGTTACACGGAGATCATAACCGGGACTTCACCGCCCTTCAACATTGTATGTTCCCTTTGGATGTATGATATCGCTAATCAGAAACCCCGCAAGTTCCTCTGCTAGTGCTTGAAAGCGCTGCTTTAGTGGCAGTTTGCTCCGCAATTCATCTGCCTATAAAAGAAGGAGATCAATATGAATATCAATCATGGGTAACAAAAATTATGAATGACACTCAAGACAATTGATGGTAATAAAATAAAATTGTGAATATATTTGTTCACGTACGTCTATAAATTTCTTTGCGTCCCGCTCAGTGACCAACCGGCGAATCCACTTGCAAACGAAATATCCACACAAATTGGTCCCCTGTGATTGCCTCTTGATGTATTTTACGAGAATAGAATTCAATCAAATAATAGTCAAGATATAGTGGTATTGAAAACTCCAAATAAAGAGATGCGCGAACCTAGTTAGCTCGTACTACTTACCTTGTGGTGAATAACAGTAAGCTCATCTGCAAAATCACCCTTTGTCTTCGCTTTGAATAGTATCCAAACCTTGCCCGGCCAAAAAAATGAATAAATGAGTTATTAGTTACTTGATATCTCTGAAATGAACAAGAGAGACTGATATAGTGCGATAATGATTGAATTACCTTTGGAGCGCATCTAGAATGTCTTGGTACCTCTCCTCAGGCCAGTCCAATGAGTCGTAGACTAGAACCTTTGATCTATCAACTTCAATGATTAGCAGAATGTAATGTTCGCTGCGCAGGAGTTATATACACGTCAGTAACTCATCAGTTACACTTAATTTGTACAAGCGAGTAACACTCTCTTACCTGAAGAAGTAAGGAAACATTATCTGCACCTTGAAATGTTGCTTCTTTAGGGCCCTTAGCAAGTTCCTCTTCGTGTCCTTTTGATGGTCCCGTAGTGCATCTGCATTAACTCGTACTGGGTTAATGAACCCAAAGCCATAGATGCCCTTTCTGTCACAGTCATCACTCTTCATTCTGCATAATACCGTAGTGCGCATAGTTAGCGAAGGCAATGACCGAGCTGAGAGCTAAAGACTTTATCTATTTTGGAAATAAATGAATTGGATCACTTACAGACAGTAGGCACCGACGAGACCAACCCTTTCGAATAGACCGGAACAATGCATTAACACTTTATGAACACATAGAATCCTCAAACTAAAATATCCGCCCCCCCCTTGTTTTCCCTATATGTCACTTTTAGGGTTCGCAGGTTCAACATAATAGCAGGTGATACACTTTGCAGATAAATACCAAACTCAATTATATGATGAAGCAAAATAAGTTCAGTATTGAAATCATGCCACTCGGGCCCTAGTAGCAAGCATTAAACATAGCATAAGTGCATCAACACAATACAAAAATATCCTCAAGATAAACCCCTAAAATCTCGGACAACGGGTAGCATTACATGATCAATCTCATCCAATCCCCATCCACCTCACATGCCTACAGCGGTCTACTCACACATGGTGATGGTGAAGGAGCTCATGGTCGATGAAGACCGAAGGCGAGGCGGTGCTCATGGTCGATGAAGATGAAGGCGTGGGGCCCCCTCTTTTGGCCCTCGAGCGCTCCCTCGTGTCCATCCTTTGCCCAATGTCTTCCTTTTCCATAAATATTGACGTGGTATTTTTCTCCAATTTAATTTCCTCCAAAAATAGCCAGAAAGGAGACTTCGCTAAAAACAGCGTCGGATTCAGCAGTTTTATTCAAATATGGGAAGATTCCGGAACAAATTATGAAGCAAAGTGCTTGGAAAAGTAGATGCATTTTGGATGCATCACCCGGCAGATTTCCCCCTGTCGGAGAGCTTTTCTCTCTCTGGTGTTTTCCGCCTCGTGGAGGCGGCGGAATATTTCCTCGATGGCTCCCCGAGGCTTAGGGTTTCCTGGGGGTGAAATACGCGAAAAGGCACTGGCTGAGGTGGGCCTGAGCCACCACACCACGTGGCGGCACGCCAGATAGGTGGGCCACGCCACGGCATGGTGTGGGCCCATGGTGGCCCACCTCTGCCTCTCCTTTTGGCTGCCTCCGGCATTTGACAAAATAGGAACTTTTGGATATTTTCTGTTAATTGTTGACCTTCAGAAATATGGCGTCTTGAGGGTCCTTTTTCCAGCAGAATCCTGACTCCGGCAGTTAATTCTCCAATAATCATCAAACATGCAAAATAGGTGAAATAACATAAGTATCATCTCTAAATATGAAATATATCAATGAATAGCAGTAAATTATGATATAAAATAGTGATGCAAAATGGACGTATCATATATCATGTAATAAAGATATTTTCTTGCATTGTTCTATTCATAAAAGGGTATGAAATGGTGGTATCCTCCTCTGAATGATTTAATTGAATTGACCTGGCACATGCTCACGCATGCTCATGACTGAAAAAACAAAAGTCAAGTAAGCCTTGATGATTTAATTTGGCTCAGAGTTCTAGTATCACTTTTATGCCCCAGTTAATTTTATTCTATCGCATGTATGATTATGAGTGCTCGCTTGGTTGTCGCTTCCCAGTCTATTGCTAGCCTTCACTTGTACTGAGCGGGAATGCTGCTTGTGCATTGATACGTCTCCAATGTATCTATAATTTCTGATGTTCCATGCTTATATTATACCAATTGCTACATGTTTTATATACACTTTATATCATTTTTATGCATTTTCTGGAACTAACCTATTAACAAGATGCCACAATGCCAATTCCTGTTTTCTGCTGTTTTTGGTTTCAGAAAAGTTGTTCTGGAAATATTCTCGGAATTGGACGAAACAAAAGCCAAAGTCCCTATTTTTCTGACACGTACACGAAGTCCGAAGGAGAGACGAAGGGGGGCCGTGGGCCGCCCTCACCATGTGGTGGCGTGGTCCCACCTCCTGCCGCGCCGCCACGTGGTGAGGACGCCACGGGCCTCCACCGACGTTGCCCCTTCGCCTATAAATTGCCTTCCTCAGAAAAACCCTAAGTACCCGAGTCAATTTCCACAAAAAGTTCTAGAGCCGCCGCCGCCGTCAACCCTAACTCGGGAGGGTTCTGAAGCTCTTCCCGGCACACTGCTGGAGAGGGGAATCATCACCGGAGGGCTCTGCATCACCATGCCTGCCTCCGGAGTGATGTGTGAGTAGTTCATCTTTGGACTATGGGTCCATAGCAGTAGCTAGATGGTTGTCTTCTCCTCTTGTGCCATCATGTTTAGATCTTGTGAGCTGCCTATCATGATCAAGATCATCTTATTGTAATGCTACATGTTGTGTTTGCTGGGATCCGATGAATATTGATACTATGTCAAGTTGAATATTGAATATTATGTCTATGTTACTTATGATCTTGCATGCTCTCCGTTGCTTGTTGATACTCTGGCCAAGTGGATGCTTGTGACTCCAAGAGGGAGTATTTATGCTAGATAGTGGGTTCAGTCTCCATTTAATCTGGGGGAGTGACAGAATCCCTAAGGTTGTGGATGTGCTGTTGCCACTAGGGGTAACCTAATGATGCTTTGTCTAAGGATGAATGTGTTGTTTACATTATGCACTTTACTTAATGCAATTGTATGTTGCTTGCAACTTAATACTGGAAGGGGTGCAGACGCTAACCTGAAGGTGGACTATTTAGTCACAGATGCATGCTGGATAGCGGTCTGTGTACCTTGTCGTAATGCCCAAATGAATCTCATAGTAGACACCACAACTTGCACATGCATGATATGCACTTATCGATATTGTCAATTGCCCAGCTGTAATTTGTTTACCCAGCATGTTAGTTATTTATTATGGAGAGACACCACTAGTGAACTGTGGACCCCGGTCCATTCTTTTACATCTGAAATACAACCTACTGCAATCATTGTTCTTTTTCATTCTCTGCAATTAGACATCATTTTCCATACAACACTTTTAATCATTTGTTTTCAGCAAGCCGGTGAGATTGACACCCTCACTGTTTCGTTGGGGCAAAGTAGTTTGATTGTCTGTGTGCAGGTTTCAAGTCAACCGTCAGGACTTCTACCTCCCCAAGACGCCAAGTTTTCTGACACCGTTGACACCTTCAGAAGTGTCTTCATCTTCTACTGGTTCGATAAACTCGGTTTCTTACTAAGGGAAGACTTGACGCTACACTCATCAAACCTTACTCTTGGGATCTCCCAACGAACGTGTGGTTTACACGCATCAAGCAAGTTTTCTGGCGCCATTGCCGGGGAGGTCAAGCCTTCTGTTAGGGGAGTCTCTCACTTCCAATCTCTTTACTTTGTTATTGTCTTGCTTAGTTTATTTTTATTTTTCATGTTTGCTCTCTTTATCAAAAACACAAAAAAATTAGTTACTTGCTTTTATTTTGTTATTTCGGCCTATTGTTCTTTTTTTAAAATGAATACTCCTGAAGTTGAAGTTCGTTCGTTTAGGCAACAGGGGGAGAAAGTTTGAAAGATGCCTGGTATAGGATAAGTGATGCTCATCATAGATGTACTAAAAAATATTCTACCTTGATCCTTCTTAGGAATTTTTATGTTGGTGTCACTAGCTGGTATAGGTATGTTCTGGACACTCTTACAGGGGGTAATTTTCTGGGTACTCCTGCTTTGGAAGCTTGCAATTTAATTGAAAGTTTGGTAGGGATACCACCTACTAAAGATATTAAAACTGAGATCACTTTGGAAGATGTTATAAAGAAGTTGGATGCTATGGAGAAAAACTTGCCAAATTTTCTTGAAAATGCTAGTAAGGCTAATGAATCAAGTAAACATCCATGAAAGAATCGCTGTTTTAGAGGCTAGTAATACTCATGATACTCAAAATCATAGAATTGGTGAGTTAGAGGAGGCTATGGAAACGTTAAGTTTGACTTTTTCTTCTCTTAAAACTAAGAGGGAGAAGGCCTTTGTGGGTAAAGAGCAAAAGTTTATTTATGTTCCCAAGATGCCTAAGCCAAAGCTTCCTAGTGCGCTTAAAATTGATAAAACCTTTAGTACAATTAATGGTGACTTACACATTGGAACATCTTCGGGGATACCTAAAGTACCTATTGTGACAAGTTGTGTTTTAGATGAAGCCTTTGGTGATTTGGATGCTTCTTCACTTGGAAACACTTGATTTTCACTTTCTGCGCCTAGCTGAAAGGCGTTAAAGAAAAGCGCTTATGGGAGACAACCCATGTTTTTATTTTTGCAATTTTTCTTTTCTTTGAGTCTTGGAGTTTGCTTACTTCTGTAACAACTCTTTGTATCTTTATTTTATTGCATTGTTGTGCCAAGTAAAGCCTCTAATAGAAAGTTGATGCTAGATTTGGATTTCTGCGCAGAGACAGATTTTTGCTGTCCACCGTTTTGAGTTGTACGCACTCCAGAAAAATCCAATTTTGAAAAACTTCAGGCGTGATCCTCATATATGTACGCAACTTTCATTAGTTTTGACTTTTCGCATCTGAGCAACTTAAGTGCCTCGAAAAAATTCGTCTTTCCAGATTGTTCTGTTTTTGACAGATTCTGCCTTTTATTTTGCATTCTCTCTTTTACTGTGTTTGAGTGGATTTCTTTGCTCCACAAAATATCAGTGGCTGTAGCTAATGTCCAGAAGTATTGGAGATGATTGTGTCATCACAGAACATGTGAATTTTTGATTATGCACTAACCCTCTAATGAGAATTACTCTAAGTTTGGTGTGAAGGAAGTTTTCAAGGATCAAGAGAGGAGGATGATATGATATGATCAAGAAGAGTGAAAAGCCTAAGCTTGGGGATGCCCCCGTGGTGCATCCAAGCATATTTCAAGAAGACTCAAGCGTCTAAGCTTGGGGATGCCCAAGGCATCCCCTTCTTCATCAACAACTTATCAGGTCATCTCTAGTGAAACTATATTTTAATTCTTTCACATCTTATGTGCTTTACTTGGAGCGTCTGTGTGCTTTTATTTTTGCTTTGTTTTCTGAATAATTTGGATCCTAGCATTCTTGTGTGGGAGAGAGACACGCTCCGCTTTTTCATGTGAATACTCGTATTCTTCACTTATATTTGTTGAGTATTCTTAACTAGCTACTGCAATGCTTTTAGCTCCTGTTTTTCATGCATCTCTTGTTCAGAGCTGTTAGTTCTTGTAGAGAAGTACTCTCTTGTTTCATTGTTGTATTATTTGGAGAGTTTTATGTTGAAATAAGTTGATTGGTGTTTGGTTGGAAACAGAAAATGCTACATGTGGTAGATGGTATATTGAAAAGACATATTCATTCTTGTAGATCATTGTCTTGGATAATTTGATGCTTTGCAATTGTTTTGAGCTCTCAAGTAGATCATGTTTAAGCTCTTGCATCATGTAGTTAAAGCCTATTAGTGGAGAACTACCGTAGAGCTTGTTGAGACTTGGTTTGCATGTTTGATATCTCTAAGGTCTAGATATTTTCTGGTAAAGTGTTTGAACAACAAGGGAGACAGTGTAGAGTCTTATAATGCTTGCAATATGTTTTTATGTAAGTCTTGCTGTACCGGTTGATATCTGTGTTTGCTTCAAACAACCTTGCTAGCCTAAACTCTGTACTGAGAGGGAATGCTTCTCGTGCATCCAAACCTTGAGCCAAAACCCATGCCATTTGTGTCCACCATAACTACCTATTATGTGGTATTTCCTGCCATTCCAAGTAAATACTTCATGTGCTACCTTTAAACTATTCAAAACTTTATTACTCCTTATTTGTGTCAATGTTTTATAGCTCATGAGGAAGTTATGTGGCGTTTACTCTATCACCTTGTCATTTACTCATGACAGACTTTCACCAATGGACTAGTGGCATATACATCCGCTTATCCAATAACTTGCAAAAAGAGCTGGCAAATGGGGTGCCCAGTCCCAATTAATTACAACTTTAACCACTTGATTATCTTCACATGTTTGCCAATGATTTATCAAAAGCAAATTTCCAAAATGTTAAACTTTATCAAATAGGCACTCCTCCATGGTATGTGATTGTTGGAAGGCACCCGAGGATTCGGTTAGCCATGGCTTGTGTAAGCAAAGGTTGGGAGGAGTGTCATACCAATTTATAAATATGCATGTGTAAACAAAAGAGAAGAGGGATGATCTACCCTTGGGTAGAAATAACGTCCTTCATGGGAGCCGCTCTTGAAAGTCTGGGTGATAAGGGGGATAGAGTGCCCACTGCCATTCGTTGACAACAACAAACACCTCTCAAAAACTTATTTTATGCTCTCTATATGATTTCAAAAACCTAAAAAGCTCTAGCACATGATTTAATCCCTGCTTCCCTCTGCGAAGGGCCTTTCTTTTACTTTATGTTGAGTCAGTTTACCTACTTCTTTCTATCTCAGAAGCAAACACTTGTGTCAACTTTGTGTGCATTAATTCTTATATGTTTACTTATTGCACTTGTTATATTACTTTGTGTTGACAATATCCATGAGATATACATGTTGAAAGTTGAAAGCAATTGCTGAAACTTAAATCTTCCTATGTGTTGCTTCAATGCCTTTATTTAGAATCTATTGCTTTATGAGTTAACTCTTATGCAAAGCTTTTTGATGCTTGTCTTGAAAGTACTATTCATGAAAAGTTTTTGCTTATATGATTCAGTTGTTTACTCTTTATCTATTTGTTAGCAAACTATAGACCATTGCCTTGAGTCACTTCATTCATGACATGAGCCTTGCAATATTATTTGATCAAGATTGTGTGAAGCATGTCTCCTCAGAAATTATTTTGTTGTTATCGTTTTACCTACTCGAGGACGAGTAGAACTAAGCTTGGGGATGCTTGATACGTCTCCAACGTATCTATAATTTCTGATGTTCCATGCTTATATTATACCAATTGCTACATGTTTTTTACCAATTGCTACATGTTTTATATACACTTTATATCATTTTTATGCATTTTCTGGGACTAACCTATTAACAAGATGCCACAGTGCCAGTTCCTGTTTTTTGCTGTTTTTGGTTTCAGAAAAGTTGCTCTGGAAATATTCTCGGAATTGGACGAAACAAAAGCCAAAGTCCCTATTTTTCTGACACGTACACGAAGTCCGAAGGAGAGACGAAGGGGGGCCGTGGGCCGCCTCACCATGTGGTGGCACGGTCTCACCTCCTGCCCGCCGCCACGTGGTGAGGACGCCACGGGCCTCCACCGACGTTGCCCCTTCGCCTATAAATTGCCTTCCTCGGGAAAACCCTAAGTACCCGAGTCAATTTCCACGAAAAGTTCCAGAGCCGCCGCCGCCGTCAACCCTAACTCGGGAGGGTTCTGAAGCTCTTCTCGGCACCCTGCCGGAGAGGGAAATCATCACCGGAGGGCTCTGCATCGCCATGCCTGCCTCCGGAGTGATGTGTGAGTAGTTCATCTTTGGACTATGGGTCCATAGCAGTAGCTAGATGGTTGTCTTCTCCTCTTGTGCCATCATGTTTAGATCTTGTGAGCTGCCTATCATGATCAAGATCATCTTATTGTAATGCTACATGTTGTGTTTGCTGGGATCCGATGAATATTGATACTATGTCAAGTTGAATACTGAATATTATGTCTATGTTATTTATGATCTTGCATGCTCTCCGTTGCTTGTTGATACTCTGGCCAAGTGGATGCTTGTGACTCCAAGAGGGAGTATTTATGCTAGATAGTGGGTTCAGTCTCCATTTAATCTGGGAGAGTGAAGCAACCCCTAAGGTTGTGGATGTGCTGTTGCCACTAGGGGTAACCTAATGATGCTTTGTCTAAGGATGAATGTGTTGTTTACATTATGCACTTTACTTAATGCAATTGTCTGTTGCTTGCAACTTAATACTTGAAGGGGTGCGGACGCTAACCTGAAGGTGGACTATTTAGGCACAGATGCATGCTGGATAGCGGTCTGTGTACCTTGTCGTAATGCCCAAATGAATCTCATAGTAGACACCACAACTTGCACATGCATGATATGCACTTATCGATATTGTCAATTGCCCAGCTGTAATTTGTTTATCCAGCATGTTAGTTATTTATTATGGAGAGACACCACTAGTGAACTGTGGACCCCGGTCCATTCTTTTACATCTGAAATACAACCTACTGCAATCATTGTTCTTTTTCATTCTCTGCAATTAAACATCATTTTCCATACAACACTTTTAATCTTTTGTTTTCAGCAAGCCGGTGAGATGGACACCCTCACTGTTTCGTTGGGGCAAAGTAGTTTGATTGTCTTGTGTGCAGGTTCCAAGTCAACCGTCAGGACTTCTACCTCCCCAAGACGCCAAGTTTCCTGACACCGTTGACACCTTCAGAAGTGTCTTCATCTCCTACTGGTTCGATAACCTCGGTTTCTTACTGAGGGAAGACTTGCTGCTACACTCATCAAACCTTACTCTTGGGGTCTCCCAACAAACGTGTGGTTTACACGCATCATGCATCCAAATCCCTGAAAACCAAGTTATTCCAAAGAGTCCACTATAAATTCCTATGTATGGCATTTCAAACCATTCCAAGTAAATTTTCATGTGCTACCTTTAAAACCTTCAAAATACTTCCCATTTTGTGACACTGTTTTCAGCTCATGAGGACGTAGTAGTTGGGTTTGTTATCTTCCATACTAAATTAAGTACCCCGACTTGCATGCTTCATCTGCTCATCACTAATTTTGAAAAGAGCTGGTTAGACCATTATAACATCAAAAAGTTAAACAAATAAAATAGGCACTCCTCCATGGTATGTGATTGTTGGCAGGCACCCGAGGATTCGGTTAGCCATGGTTTGTATAACCAATGGTTGGGACGAGTGTCATGCTGTATAAAAGTGCATGCTATAAATGCCTAATATTAATAACTCGGAACCGCTCTCAACTTGTTTAGTATGGAAGATAACAAGAAGTCTATTGTCATTTGTTGACAGGAACAACCACCACCCAAAACATATGTTTACCCTGTTTTATAACTAAAAAGCTCTAGCACATGATAAATCCCTACTTCCCTCTACGAAGGGCCAATCTTTTACTTTTATGTTGTGTCACCATCCTTTCTTTGCCACCTTCTCGAGAGCATAACTGTCATTCTTAGTGTAATGTGCTTGTCTCAGAATGCGGTTAACTGCGACATAACTTTGATGCTCTTATATTTGATATTTTTACGTCTAGTCTTCACTTAAACTTTAGAGGTGCATTGGCATTTATGTTTTGCTCTACAAATAAAGGCAAGCGAGATGCCACTTTATCATATCTTATTATGAACATTGCAATCTTGCAGGTAGATTTATTTCAAGTTATTTATTCTTAGTATGTTGGTATCTTTTTCATAGTTTACATAACTACTAGGTGGCATTGACTACATGCTTCTTATTATGAATTGCCTAAGTACTTGATCATATAGTGAGAATGTATATATCATATGAAGCAAATGTGTTCGTAAAAGTTTCTTTTATCGCACTCAGTTGTTAACTGAATTGCTTGAGGGCAAGCAATAAGCTAAGCTTGAGGGGAGTTGATACGTGCAAAACGTATCTACTTTCCCGAACACTTTTGATGTTGTTTTACCTCTAATTTGTGTGTTTTTAATGCAACTAACACGGACTAATGTTGTTTTCAGCAGAATTGCCCTTATGTCTTGGTTTTGTGCAGAAAGTCAAGTTTTGGGAAAATCCTCGGAAAATATCTTGGAGCTCCTATTTTTTCAGAAGACACACGGAGCCAGAAGATGAGAAGGAGGCGGGCCACGTGGGCCCCACGCCATGGGCGGGGCAGCCAGGGGGACCCGCGCCGTGGGGTGGCGTGGCCACCCCAGGCACCTCCTCGCGACCCCCCTTTGACTACTTAACCCCTTCTGACCTAAAAACCACGGGGGGTTCGATCACTTCTCCAGAAGACCTCCAGAGCGCCGCCACCACAAAAACCCTAATTCGGGGATCAGAAACTCCGTTCTGGCACTCCGTCGGGACGGGGAATTGGAGGAGATCGTCGCCATCATCATCACCGACACCTCTCCGTCGACCATCCATGTGTGAGTAATACCCGCTATAGGATGAAGGGGATGGTAGGGATTGGATGAGATCATTCATGTAATAGATGTCAAATTGTTAGGGCATGGTGCCTAGTATCCGTTGTTAGTACTTTATGTCGTTGTTGCAACTTGTTATGCTTAATCCTTGACACTTAGGGCCCGAGTGCCATGATTTCAGATCTGAACATGTTATTGTATCATGAGGATAATTATTGTTTTAGAGCATATCTGCAAGTTGTATACACATATAATTGTCCGGAACCCGAGGCCCCAAAGTGACAGCAATTGGGACAACCGGAGGGGATGGCTGTGATGTGAGGATCACGTGTGTTCACGGAGTGTTAATGCTTTGCTCCGGTACTCTATTATAAGGAGTACCTTAATTACCAGTAGTTTCCCTTGAGGCCCCACTTAAAACGGGCTGGTAGGACAATAGATGTTGTGGAAGTTTCTCGTTGCGAGCACGTACGACTAAATATGGAACACATGTCTATGATTGATAATTACTTGGATGCTTTATTATTATCTACCTGCAAATGCCCTATGTATGACTATTTCATGAATTATCTTATCCATGCAACGCCCGTTCATCCATCCCTATGCCTACAGTATTTTAATCCTGTTGTCTACTACAATTATTATTGTTGCCTTTATTTTACTGCTGCTATTATTTCACTACTGCTGCTGCTATAAAACTGTTGCTACTGATAATCTGTGTCGAGCAAGTCTATTTCCAGGTGTAGCTGAACTGACATTCATCTGTTAAGGCTTATAAATATTCTTTGGCTCCCCATGCGTCAAATCAATAAATTTGGGTTTTACTTCCCTCGAAGATTGTTGCGATCCCCTATACTTGTGGGTCATCAGGATGCTTGATACGTCTCAAACGTATCTATAATTTTTTATTTTCCATGTTGATATTATGCCATTTGTTACATGTTTTGCATACACTTCACTTATATCATTTTTATACATTTTCTGGGACTAACCTATTAACAAGATGCCACAGTGTGAGTTCCTGTTTTCTGCTGTTTTTGTATTTTAAAAAAGTTCTTCTGGAAATATTCTCGGAATTGGACGAAAATCAATGTACCGCAATATTTCACCGCCACGTACACGAAGTCCAAAGGGGGGACGGAGGTGAGCCAGGGAGGCTCCACACACCCCCTGGGCGCGGCAGAAGGTGGGCCCGCGCCCTAGAGTTGTGTGGCCCCCTCGGGTGCCTCCAGCCACCGCCCTTTCGCCTATTTATTCTTCTTCACGGAAAAACCCTAGACGTGAGAAAATTTCCACGAAAAGTTCCATAGACGCCGCCGTTGTCAACCCTAGCTCAGGAGGGTTCATAACCTCTTCCTGGCACCCTGCCGGAGAGGGGAATCATCACCGGTGGGCTCTACATCGCCATGCCTGCCTCCAGAGTGATGCGTGAGTAATTCATCCTTGGACTACGGGTCCATAGCAGTAGCTAGATGGTTGTCTCTCCACTTTGTGCTATCATGTTTAGATCTTCTGAGCTGCCTATCATGATCAAGATCATCTTATTGTAATGCTATATATTGTGTTTGCTAAGATCCGATGAATATTGAATACTATGATCAAGTTGATTATCAATCTATCTTATATGTTATTTATGATCTTGCATGCTTTCTGTTACTAGTAGATGCTTTGGTCAAGTAGATGCTTGTAACTCCAAGAGTGAGTATTTATGCTAGATAGTAGGTTCATGCCTCCAGTAATCTGAGCGAGTGACAGCAATGTCTAAGGTTGTGTATGTTCTGTTGCCACTAGGGATAACATAACAATGTTATGTCCACGGTCATATGTGTTGTTTACATTATGCACTTTACTTAATGCAATTATCTGTTGGTTGCAACTTAATACCAACGGGGATACAAATTTTAACATGAAGGTGGATTATTAGTCATAGATGTAGTTGGATAACGGTCTATGTATTTTGTTGTAATCCCCAAATAAATATCATAGTAGTCATCATGTCATTTATATGCATTGTCATGCACATAATATTTTTCAATTCCCCAGCTGTAATTTATTTACCCAACATGTTATTTATCTTTACGGAGAGACACCACTAGTGAACTGTGGACCCCGGTCCATTATTTTACAACTTTTATTCTCTGCAATTTAATATTCTTTTCCACACCATACGTTTAATCCTTTGTTTTCAGCAAGACGGTGAGATTGACAACCTTCATGTTTCGTTGGGACAAAGTAGTTTGATTGTGTTGTGTGCAGGTTCCACGTCAACAGCCCAGAACTCTCTGCAACAACACTTTTTCTGGCACCGTTGACAACCTTCTGAAGAGCTACTACTACTCCTGGATTCGATAACCTTGGTTTCATACTGAGGGAAAACTTGCTGCTGCGCTGCTTCAAACCTTCCTCTTGGGGTCTCTGAACGAACGTGTGTTTCACGTCATCAGTCCTATGGTTCATCTTGCAACAAGACAACGATCTGCCAGACGCCCGTCCTCCTTGAAGTCGCCGGTGTGGCGAGTTTCGGAAAGCTCTGTCGGGGAACTTTCATGAGCGTTTATGCCTGGAGATTGCTGCATCGAATGAGATTCGATCGTGCCCACGATTCTCCGTTAAGAAGCAAGCGGTATGAAGCTCTGCTATCTGTTGCCATATTGGATGAAGTCAGAGGTCAAGAATGTCATGAAACCCGAGATCGGAGGACTAGGAAGGGTGATTTGACTCTTGGTGGCGATGAGGAACTTGTTTGGAGCTTCATGACTCGTATGCAGCGGTATGCAAGTGGGGTCGACGATACAAATGAAGTTCAAAGTTCTACCTTTCATGGTGAAAATCCAAAGTCTGGACTTAATTGGTTGTACCTGGCAATGACTTTGTTGAAGACATTGGTTTGAGAGCGGGGACTCTCTAGGGTGAAAACCCAAGATCGGGTGACGACGGTGCTTATGCACAGTTTCCTTCTTGAAGGTGTTGCTTTTGGAGAGATTGAACATCAAGTGTTGTTTTGGTGGTGATTGTGCTGCTATTAGGACTGTAACTCTGAGCCGGACTTTTTTTAGTTTCTTCTTCTTATTGTCTTTGGGTTGTGTGCATCAGTGATACATTTGGTTATTACGTTGTTGCACAGGCTGTGTGTAATTGGTATCTTCATGATATTAATATATACTTTTTTTCTAAAAAAAGGGCGTTCATCTTCTATAAATAGTTTGATCGTCAATGGAGATTCTATGCATTTGTTTTCCGCTCTGGAAATCGGCTCGCATCGTGTTATCAGCACTTCAATTCTACCAAGAGAGGGAATTACCGAACTTGCCGACAAACACGTCGGCAAAGTTACTGGAAAAAGAAAAACTGAACGGAGAAACAAAGAAAAAACAATCGAAATCTTCAAGTAACATTCCAATTAATGGAGAGGAAATTTGTTTAGCAGATAGTGGTTCCACTAACTCAATATTAGAGGAGGTTAAATACTTCCAGACTCTCGAGAAAAGTAAAGCTGTTATGAAAATTGGTGAAAATGACATGGTAATGGTTGTTCCGGTCAGCCCACATTTACACTCTCAAATTGTATAAAACTTGAAATCTATGAGGCATTATTATATCGGATTCCATCCATACCTTGTTGAGTTTTAAGGATAGCCATATGAAAGGATACCACATTGAAACTCATGAAAGGAATGTGGTTGAAAACCTACGAGTACTCATAATTTAGCAAAAGGGACCTAAAAAGGAAATCCTTGAGACAATTTATGCTCTATCTTCAGGACTGTATTACACATACATGAAGGCAAGAACCACATTTGGCGTATAAAATAATTTTTCTGAACAATGGCCCTGCGTGCGATGAAGACAAGGAAAGCAGCTGCGCACGTGCAGGCAAAGCGACCTTGACCTGCCTGCGTTCTATAAGCTCTTTGGCAGTCCGGGTTCATCAATATTCAAGAGATTCCAATCTTTTCAAGTTTCTTTCTGTTATATGAATCAAAACTGATTCAGTTATATGCAGGGGTGGATTCTCAGCTAGCAGCCATGTCGTGCTCGTGTCGTGTACAATTAGAACACTCGGCCGTTTGGATTCGACTAATCGCGATCGATCTCCGTTAATTGTAGTGGTCCCTCCGATATATAGTACTCGTATAAACAATATCGAGCAACACAACAAGCCTTAACACACAGCAGGGATCTCTAAAGATGAGGATGATGAAGCCGCCCAACCAAGCCCAAGTCGTGTCCCTTGTGGTAGCTTTTACGCTCTGGGTCTAGTAATTTGGTGGGTCATCCACATGGACAGCGAGCTTAAGAAACAGTACTACACCGTCGAGATCATCGGCATCGAGCCGCCGTCGAATTTCCAAGACGCGGCGTCGTCGCCTTCCTTCAACGTCACCATGCGCATCGACAACCGCTACAAGCATGACCTGCGCATCCAAGACTGGCGCTTCTCTGTCGGGCTCGATGGCGTCCCGCTCGGCCGTGGTTCCTTCCCAGACGGCCTCACGGCATACAGCATGTCGGAGACGACGGTCACAGGCGCTACGTCGAGCGCGCTGGTTGGGATAGGCAAGGAGGTCTCAAACGGTAAATCCATGGAGGATTTGGAGTTGCAGGTCGACATGCGGTTCTGTGTCGTCGAGCCCGACGGCAGCGCTACGTACACGTGGATTTGGTGTTCTGCCCGGCTCAGCGACCACTCTCCACCGTCTCGTTGCCGACGCCGGATCGTCGTTTTGTCTTGGAATCAATCGATGGCTTATGATGTACAGTAGCAGATTCACGGTGAAGTTATTTCTTATCTATGTTCAAAATAAGAAAACTCTGTTGAAATATTTGATATAGCCGTAATGAATAATGAATGCGAAATGAATATGAGCTTAAACATTTTATCTTAAATATTCTTACATACGGACGTTACCAAAATTTATTGCAATTTATTACGTGCGTTTCAGTTAGACCTCTCGCCTCCACCTCTGTGCCTATATAAAAGAGGTCGCTCCACTCCAGAAGATACATAGAACATATTACATCTGCTCGTGCCGCCGCCATCTTTCCCCTCTCTGTTGCTGCCATCGGTGATCTCATCCCGTCTACCGCGTACACGACTGACGGAAGAGCAGGCCTTCGAAACTCTGCCTCTCCACATTCTGTACGGGAGAGGGGTGATTAGGTTTTTTTGGGAAGCGTCTCTTATACAATCGCTTATGTTCGTCTGCTACATCTGCATCAATTACGTCCGTGTTACCTTCGTCATCAACATGTCCATCGACGACGAGAGACTCGCCAATGAGAAGGCTGCTGACAAGAGGATCGCCGACAAGGCCACCGCCTCCGCTGCTGCGGCCAACTGGCTTATTGTAGGGTATAACATGTTTATTCTTCTCCTATTTATTTGTGTGACTGTTGTACTAGTGTTTTGTTTAGATTTTTCAACTATCTATCTAGTACATGTTTATATCATCATGTTTCAGTATATCATTAGAATTGTTTAGGTCATGTTCATGATTTTTCGTTGGATTAATTTAATTGAACAATTGCCTATATACACAACAAATTCACCCGCTAACCTCATTTGTCAAAAAAAATATAGAATCGGTATACGGGAATTGAGGATATCCACTTTAGGTCACAGGTGCATATGCTCCCATTAACAAAAAAACATATTTTAAAATGTAAAAAAAAATCCAAAAAAATCAGGATATATGTCCTGATATTAATATTCGCACACAAATTTTCAAGAAAAAAAGATGTTTTTATGACTGGTGTTAAAAAAGACAAAAATGTCCTGTGAAAAGTCATTTTGTAGCACCCCAAGTTGTTCCCCAATCGGGGTATAGATCCTGGTATTAATTTGGAATCAATTAATGCCCTATCTAGAAGTCGATGTAAAATGTGCCATTTGTTGATTTAGTTAATGTGCCATTAGAGATAAGTCTTGTTGTAAATAACTGCACGTGTGGATATCCCTCCAGTCAACCGCCGCGACGGTTTTCCCGTTCCTCCCGATCGGACACGTCCCTCTCTAGCTCGTGTCCGTTCACCTTGTATACATATTTTGATCGTCAATGAAAAGTCAAAGTTGGATTCATTCTATTGTCTCTCGCTAGAAATTGACTCGCGACGCATTATCAATACTTCACCTCTACCGAGAGAGCAAATTGGCCGAACTAGCCAGAAGAACATAATGAAGAAACAAAGTAACAAAGGGAAAACAATCAAAATCTCAAGGAACATTCCAATTAATGGAGGAGGAAAATTGTTTAGAGGACAATGGTTCCACTAACTCAATATTATGGGAGGTTAAAGACTTCCAAACTCGTAAGAAAAGTAAAGGGATTGTTATAACAATTTGTTGCAATGACACTGTAACTTGGTTTTGGTCAGGCCACCTTACACTCCCAAATGGTACAAAACTTGAAATTCGGGAGGCATTATTGTATTGGGATTTCACCCATACCTTGTTGAGTTTTGAATATATCCCTATGAACGGCTACCACATTGAAACTCATGAAAATGTGGTTGAAAACCTACTCATAAGTTAGCAAAGGGAACCTGAAAAGGAAATCCTTGAGAGACTTCCTGCTTTTGTTATGTACTATACTACACATACATAAAGCCAGAGCCACATGAAGATAAATATCTCGGTCTTACAAGCCCCGATGGTCACATGAAGAATGGCAGGCTAAAGACTAAAAAAGAAAAACTTCTTAAGAAATGCTCTGTGAGGACCCCGGATTAGGTATCCGAGATACTCGTTATGTTTCCTGCAACAATCCCATGATCAGTCTGTTGTTGCACATAACCCGAATTGGTATCACAGAACACCCATAAATACCGAATAAATTTACTTACTTGATTGAAGCCATAGCTTCATCAGGTACTCGCAGGGGAAATCACCAAAACAACATGAAGCCCAAGTCATTTGCCAAACCTACAGGCAGCTGACTGGGAAGCGCCCTAATTCGCATGACGTCGTTGAAATCTTCTTCTTCAAACTGTTCCTCTTCAAAAATCTGGCTAAGACAATAGCCAGGGACGAAACCAATATGAGTACATTTGAATGTACTCGCAAACTAACCCCGGAATGAGCATGCACTACTCTTTTATTGTTTAAATAAAACTTCGTTTGCGTTGAAAACTATATATCCTTGTTGAAAAGAGAAGGATATACTTTTGTTTATTAAAACTTTGTTTTGAAATCTCTATATCTTTCTTGAAAAAGAAAAGAAGGCTTTTAGAACTTTTCCCCATAAATCTGACTTTGTAAGAAAATCTCTTTAAAACTTTTCCCGAAACATATCTTTGTTGAAAAATGATAAGAAATCTCTTTTTAAAACGTTTTCTCGGAAAATCACCATTTTGTTTATTTCCCCAAAACTCCTCCTTTTTCGACCATAACCCTTCATGGTCTTTCAACCCCAACAACTTCCTACCGGCCCTTTGGTATAGTTACATAAAACATTTTCCACTTTTAAATCACAAAACTCTGCACTTCTCGACCATAGCCCGTCATGGTCCTCCTCTTTTCCAGCAACCTCATACCAGCCCGTCGGTAGAGTTGCAGATACAACACATCTCCATTTTATTTTCAAATCTCAAAACTTTGCAAAACTTGCACATGGTCTTAGGAACAGTCTCCCAATTGTCCATATCCGAGGACTCGGCTATTCGAATAGTTTTAACCCTCTGCAGAGGTAGCACGCTTTTTGCCCACACCCATCCGGTAACTCATCGTGTCAGCCACGTCCCGCCATACAAGGTGTATGCGAAGTTGAGCCACCGACCAAAGCCTCTCCTTTGCTCATGCTAGTATAGGACCCTTCCCATATGACACTTTCCATCAACACCCAGTCCAGTTTCCCGTCGGAAACCCTAAGTGTGAGGACTCATATGTTTTGTCTGGCGGTGTATAGGGGACATTCTTCTATCCTCCTCCTTATCTTTTCATAGAGTTTGAGCGAGGACCCAGGTCAGGGTAGGTCCTCAGACCATCCCCTCATGCATAACGGAGTCATCTCCGTCGATGAGGCATCCCATACTAATAAGAGCAAATTATATGACTAAGCCCTTTCCCATATGTGGGTAAATGTGGTCGCACAGGGTAAGATTGGTCGTCATGGTTCTAGGACACTGTGCATTTTTCATAAACATCACCATTCACCATTTCTCCATTTCCACACCGACATCTCGGTGTTCCACAACCACACAAGTATTTCCATAGGGGTTTTGAGTAAACAATATTTTTCCCATCCTATAGTTTGAAAAAGAAATTCCAGCTAATATCTCCAGATAGGGTGTCAAAATAATATACTTATATTTTGGAAAAGGGTTTCAAAATCATAGCTTTTGTGGCAAACACCACATAAATCACTTTTGCTCTTTATAAGTAAAACATGTGAACCAAAATAGATGTATATAAATGCAAGCTCAGAGGATAGCTTGCCTGATTTCAGCATGATGTTTCTGGACTTCTCCTCATTGATCATAGAAATAAACTCTCATCCTTCTCCGACAAATCCTTTCCAAATACCACCCCGGTAGCGTTTATCTCTAGCGTCGCAACATGAAAATAAAACAACACGCAATAAGCAAACCAAACCACAAGTGGTATCCAAACAAAGAATCATACCAAAACATAGCACTATTTTAATCAAGCAACAAATTAAGATCTACATTTACAAGGGCATTATACTCACAGGAGTATAACACCAAACACATGCTAAAAACATCGAGCACCAAGACATCCTCAATTAGAGGTAATTAACAACCATTTTTCCTAATCAGGAAATACTTCAGACAAAAGTTAAGTCCCCAAATAGTTTCTACTAACAAGCAAGGCTAAGCACTATTAGCAAACCTAAGCAACCAGTAGCCCAAACTTAGTTAAAAAGATTATCTCGCTAATTCAAAATATCAAGCAACACAAGCATAATTAACTACTTGTTGGTTGCTTCAATCACCACTAAACAACACATGTTTAACTCAATTAAGCCTAACACATGCCACTAACAGTACTAACATATTATAGCATGATAAACAACAATAACATGCAAGCACAGTACCACAACAATCATTAACAAGCAAGGCATACCTTTTAATCACACACAATATTCCCACATTAAAATAAATAAGCATAGCAATTCTTAATTACTAGAGGCAAAGTTATATAGGGAATAAAACCCTAACAACACATGATTCACAAATAGCTCTCCTAACATGCTAGCAAGATTAAGGAGACACATCATAACAGTGGATTACCACCACACACATGCTAGGAAACACATTTGTAATAATAAAGTTATAACACAACAACTAATAAAGTCCTAATAAACATAGGCAGAAAATGCTTAAACCTTATAATTAGCACCACAGTCAATCAATGACTCCTAAATTCAAACCAATTTAGGGATATGTTCTCCTATACATATAGAAGACAGACCAATTGGATTCATTCCAAAATTCATCTCCTAAAAATCTACAAAAATCACCAAAGAGCTACTGATGTGTTTATAAGAATGAATAGAACTTTTGTTTTAGGTTTCATTTGCATACAAGACCAACAGATCTGGAAAGGTAGCATCTCAACCTATCCAGAGAATTTTAGTTTGCAATATTTGGATATATAAAACTCTAGATATTGAATATTTAGTGCAAAACATACTTTTTATGAGATTAAATCTAGCACACACATAACTACACATTTTGGAAAATGGCCAGTGCCACATGGTTAAGAAAACACATATGAATGCTAAAAAATTTGAATCACTCCAATAGCTATCACAGATTTACAACAAAACAATTAAAGCTACACTGCAATTTACAGGAAATTTAAACAGCAAAATAGATTCACAGAAAATAAAAGAAACGGGCCAGATCTGGCCCAGATCTGGCCGAGCAACGCCGGAGCTGGCCCAGTCCGCGGCCCACGCGCACGGCGAAGCGGTACGCCTATCTTCTTCCTCGCGCACATGCACGGCGGCGCCAGACGGCAGCAGGGGGCACGGCGAGGATGGCGACGGCGCTCCGGTGATCCTAAAAATAAATGGCGATGTCCTAGGGTTAGACCGCGAGGAGGGGAGCACAGAGACACGAGAATGGCGGGGAATGGAGGACCGTGCAGCTCGTGAGCTTCCTCGATGCTCGGCGGCCGGAGCAGAAGAGGATGCGGATGCCCAGCTCGATTTGCAGCGTCCGAGCTCGATTCCTTGGACGATGACGCAGAGGGCGACGCGATGAAGCTTCTGGTCCTCTTCGATTTGCTCGGGGAGCTCTCCATCGACGGCGAGGCGCGACGGCGAGCTCGGCCACCTGCGGCTAGGGTTTCGGGTTGAGGAAGAGAAGAGAGAGAGAGGAGAGCGAGTGGAGAAAAGATCTGAGGGGGAGAGACAGCGCGGCGTCGAGGCGGCCTTATCCTCCTCGCAGGACAGCGGAGAGGAGGGGGGGTCTGGGCGGGCGAGCGACGGGAGGACGACAACGGCATCGTCAGCCACGGGCTGCTACAGAGAAGACGGCGTTTTGCAGAACGCCCCCTGGCAGAACTTTTCCCTCTCACAACTAGGTCCTTTCCTGATTTTCTTTTATTTCTTTTAAAACCAGTAGCTTTTAGGGAATTTATTTAGGGTACTTAAACATTTTATAAAAATTTGAGAAAATTCAGGTAGCCTCCCATATACATGTAGAAGCTCCACAAAAATTGGGGAGTCAATATAAAATGTTTTGAACAACATTTGTTCCTAGGGTTTAAATAAGACATTTTTCTTAAATACCATTTTATAATCCTTTAGAATTTTTAAAGCAAGTTTAAAATATTAATTTTGAACTCTTGGAACTTCCTTTACAAATATATTAACTTCAAATAGTTTTTATCTTCATATAGAAAATATTTATTTGAAGGAAATAGATAGTTAAGTAGGGAAAGTAATTTATTAAGATCATTTCTTTAATTCATGATCTTAATTTCCATTTGTTGAATAATTTGAGGAGTTTGCTTTAAATCTAAGTCACATTCAAAATTTGTGACCAGTGGGTTTCCAACTTAATACTCAAATATTTTGGTGTAATTATTCACCCAAGCAAACAATAAAACAAGCATTAACAATCATTTCAACCACAAGTCAAACAAGCAAACAATCACAACAATATCAACATCACATCCAAGATCACACAAATCAAATCACAAGAATTAATCACACCATCATTTACATACCTAACAATACTATCTTATAAAATGATCACACTTAATTATGACAAGATGATATTTAAAACTATCTCAACTCCACCTTGGTATTTTTGAAAAGGGTTTTGAGCAAGGCAAAATATGTGGGGTAATATATTCCCCACTTGTGTTCTTTTTAAAAGGAAGTGATAATCAAAGTTTATAAAAAGGGAGTTGCATACAAATGCAAAATATCAAATTTAAAAGATAGATAGGAGATATCATATAGATCTCCACATTTGTGGGAACACATAGTTTTGGAAATACTTTTACTTTCTCAAATAATGGGTATTAGTTTTGGTTGTTGCTAAACCAAGTATCATTGAAATGGAGTTGGCTAAAATAAGAATGGAAAAGATACATGGAATATTTTTCTTGTCATAACATGATCACCAAAGTTAAATATATTTTTATATTGGTTGGGTCTTATTTTTACTAGTCAAAACAATTTAAACAACAAGTCACACTAGGTTCCACATAGCAATGGGAAGGAAAACACAATCATCAGTGAAACATTTCAAAAAGTTTTTGTTGGTTCTGAATTTTAGGTCTTGTAAACAAAGTTTTTCTTGGTTCCTAAATTTGGGATGTGACATGCTCGGACTGGAATGAGAAGTATATATCAGGTGCGGCAAAAGAAACCCTAATTAAATATGTAGCTGAAGCTATTCCAAACTCTATCATGAGCGTCTTCAGATTGTCCGCCAGTCTTTGTGATGATTTGGGAAAAGTTCTTAGAGACTTCTGGTGGGGAGACGAAGAGGACATAAGAAAGGTTCATTGGATGTCTTGGGATAAAATGACCAAACAGAAATCCCATGGAGGTATGGGTTGTAAGGACTTGAGGATTTTTAACCAAGCCCTTTAAGCTTGGCTTCTCATTGCATTTCCTGACAGCCTTTGTGCTAAACTACCGAAGGCAAAGTACTATCCCAATGGAGAACTAATTGACACTGTGCTCTGTAAAAATGTGTCTCCTTGTTGGCAAGGTATTGCTCACGGCCTTGATCTTCTTAAACAAGGCATCATCTGGAGAGTGATCTCGGGGAGCAAGATTAGAATCTGCGTGACAACTGGATTCCAAGAGGAAACCACGAAGTCATTGGAAAATCAAACAACACACGCTTGAGGTGGGTGTCAGATCATATTGATCCGTCCTCTAAAACGTGGATTGTGCCGACAGTGAATTCTCTCTTTCACCCTCCAGATGTGGAGGAAATCCAGAAGATCCAACTTCCTAAAAACTCCGGCGAGGACTTCATTGCCTGGGAACATGAAAAGAATGGGATCTTCTCAGTTAGGAGTGTTTACAAACTTGGTATCCAGCTCAGAGAGAATGGTCTTCAAACCTCTATGAGTTCCAGCCCAAATAGGGACATAAGGGAAAGTTATCTTGAACGCCAAGGTGCCTCCGAAAAGTAGGGTTTTTGGCTGGAAGCTTGCTACAAACTCTCTTGGAGTGCAGGCCTCTAGGTGTAGGCATAACATGGATCCTATACCAATCTTTTCTACTTGCGGTAGAGACCCGAGACAGCCCCACCACGCCATGGTCAGCTGCACTAAGGCCGTGGCGCTTAGACATCAACTAAGAAGATCTTGGAACCTCCCTGCAGAAGAGCTCTTATCCGAAACAGGGCCGGACTGGGCGCTTGATGCGTGTAAACCACATGTTCGTTGGGAGACCCCAAGAGTAAGGTTTGATGAGTGTAGCAGCAAGTCTTCCTTAGTAAGAAACCGAGGTTATCAATCCACTAGGAGGTGAAGACACTTCTGAAGGTGTCAACGGCGCCAGAAAACTTGTGTTGTTGATGGGGTGGAAGAAGTCCTGACGGTTGACTTGGAACCTGCACACAAGATAATCAAACTACTTTGCCCCAACGAATCAGTGAGGGTGTCAATCTCACCGGCTTGCTGAAAACAAATGATTAAAAGTGTTGTATGGAAAATGATGTTTAATTGCAGAGAATGAAAGAGAACAATGATTGCAGTAGGTTGTATTTCAGATATAAAGAATGGACTGGGGTCCACAGTTCACTAGTGGTGTCTCTCCATAATAAATAACTAACATGCTGGGTAAACAAATTACAGCTGGGCAATTGACAATATTGAAAAGTGCATAACATGCATGTGCAAGTTGTGGTGTCTACTATGAGATTCATTTGGGCATTACGACAAGGTACACGACCGCTATCCAGCATGCATCTGTGCCTAAATAGTCCACCTTCAGGTTAGCATCCGCACCCCTTCCAGTATTAAGTTGCAAGCAACAGACAATTGCATTAAGTAAAGTGCATAATGTAAACAACACATTCATCCTTAGACAAAGCATCATTAGGTTACCCCTAGTGGCAACAGCACATCCACAACCTTAGGGGTTGCTTTCACTCCCCCAGATTAAATGGAGACTGAACCCACTATCTAGCATAAATACTCCCTCTTGGAGTCACAAGCATCCACTTGGCCAGAGTATCAACAAGCAACGGAGAGCATGCAAGATCATAAATAACATAGACATAATATTTCAGTATTCAACTTGACATAGTATCAATATTCATCGGATCCCAGCAAACACAACATGTAGCATTACAATAAGATGATCTTGATCATGATAGGCAGCTCACAAGATCTAAACATGATGGCACAAGAGGAGAAGACAACCATCTAGCTACTGCTATGGACCCATAGTCCAAGGATGAACTACTCACACATCACTCCGGAGGCAGGCATGGCGATGTAGAGCCCTCCGGTGATGATTCCCCTCTCCGGCAGGGTGCCGGGAAGAGCTTCAGAACCCTCCCGAGTTAGGGTTGACAGCGGCGGCGGTCTGGAACTTTTCGTGGAAATTGACTCGGGTGTTTAGGGTTTTCCCGTCAAAGGCAATTTATAGGCGAAGGGGCGGCGTCGGTGGAGGCCCGAGGCCTCCTCACCACGTGGCGGCGCGGCAGGAGGTGTGACCGCGCCACCAGGTGGTGAGGACGGCCCACAGCCCCCCTTCGTCTCTCCTTCGGACTCCGTGTACGTGTCAGAAAAATAGGGACTTTGGCTTTTGTTTCGTCCAATTCCGAGAATATTTCCAGAACAACTTTTCTGAAACCAAAAACAGCAGAAAACAGGAACTGGCACTGTGGCATCTTGTTAATAGGTTAGTCCCAGAAAATGCATAAAAATGATATAAAGTGTATATAAAACATGTAGCAATTGGCATAATATAAGCATGGAACATCAGAAATTATGGATACGTTGGAGACGTATCAAGCATCCCCAAGCTTAGTTCTACTCGTCCTCGAGTAGGTAAAACGATAACAACAAAATAATTTCTGAGGAGACATGCTTCACACAATCTTGATCAAATAATATTGCAAGGCTCATGTCATGAATGAAGTGACTCAAGGCAATGGTCTATAGTTTGCTAACAAATAGATAAAGAGTAAACAACTGAATCATATAAGCAAAAACTTTTCATGAATAGTACTTTCAAGACAAGCATCAAAAAGCTTTGCATAAGAGTTAACTCATAAAGCAATAGATTCTAAATAAAGGCATTGAAGCAACACATAGGAAGATTTAAGTTTCAGCAATTGCTTTCAACTTTCAACATGTATATCTCATGGATATTGTCAACACAAAGTAATATAACAAGTGCAATAAGTAAGCATGTAAAAATTATGCACACAAAGTTGACACAAGTGTTTGCTTCTGAGATAGAAAGAAGTAGGTAAACTGACTCAACATAAAGTAAAAGAAAGGCCCTTCGCAGAGGGAAGCAGGGATTAAATCATGTGCTAGAGCTTTTTAGGTTTTTGAAATCATATAGAGAGCACAAAGTAAGTTTTTGAGAGGTGTTTGTTGTTGTCAACGAATGGCAGTGGGCACTCTATCCCCCTTGTCACCCAGACTTTCAAGAGCGGCTCCCATGAAGGACGTTATTTCTACCCAAGGGTAGATCATCCCTCTTCTCTTTTGTTTACACATGCATATTTATAAATTGGTATGACACTCCTCCCAACCTTTGCTTACACAAGCCATGGCTAACCGAATCCTCGGGTGCCTTCCAACAATCACATACCATGGAGGAGTGCCTATTTGATAATGTTTAACACTTTGAAATTTGCTTTTGATAAATCATTGGCAAACATGTGAAGAGAATTAACAATTATAGTTGTAATTAATTGGGACTGGGCACCCCATTTGCCAGCTCTTTTTGCAAGTTATTGGATAAGCGGATGTATATGCCACTAGTCCATTGGTGAAAGTCTGTCATGAGTAAATGACAAGGTGATAGAGTAAACGCCACATAACTTCCTCATGAGCTATAAAACATTGACACAAATAAGGAGTAATAAAGTTTTGAATAGTTTAAAGGTAGCACATGAAGTATTTACTTGGAATGGCAGGAAATACCACATAATAGGTAGTTATGGTGGACACAAATGGCATGGGTTTTGGCTCAAGGTTTGGATGCACGAGAAGCATTCCCTCTCAGTACAGAGTTTAGGCTAGCAAGGTTGTTTGAAGCAAACACAGATATCAACTGGTACAGCAAGACTTACATAAAAACATATTGCAAGCATTATAAGACTCTACACTGTCTTCCTTGTTACTCAAACACTTTACCAGAAAATATCTAGACCTTAGAGATACCAAACATGCAAACCAAATTTCAACAAGCTCTACGGTAGTTCTCCACTAATAGGCTTTAACTACATGATGCAAGAGCTTAAACATGATCTACTTGAGAGCTCAAAACAATTGCAAAGCATCAAATTATCCAAGACAATGATCTACAAGAATGAGTATGTCTTTTCAATATACCATCTACCACATGTAGCATTTTCTGTTTCCAACCAAACACCAATCAACTTATTTCAACACAAAACTCTCCAAATAATACAACAATGAAACAAGAGAGTACTTCTCTACAAGAACTAACAGCTCTGAACAAGAGATGCATGAAAAACAGGAGCTAAAAGCATTGCAGTAGCTAGTCAAGAATACTCAACAAATATAAGTGAAGAATACGAGTATTCACATGAAAAAGCGGAGCGTGTCTCTCTCCCACACAAGAATGCTAGGATCCAAATTATTCAGAAAACAAAGCAAAAATAAAGCACACAGACGCTCCAAGTAAAGCACATAAATGTGAAAGAATTAAAATATAGTTTCACTAGAGATGACCTGATAAGTTGTTGATGAAGAAGGGGTGCCTTGGCATCCCCAAGCTTAGACGCTTGAGTCTTCTTGAAATATGCTTGGGTGACCCACGGGGCATCCCCAAGCTTAGGTTTTTCACTCTTCTTGATCATATCATATCATCCTCCTCTCTTGATCCTTAAAAACTTCCTTCACACCAAACTCGAAGTAATTCTCATTAGAGGGTTAGTGCATAATCAAAAATTCATATTGTCGGAGACTAGTCCCAGGAACTAGGGGTGTCTCTCAAAAGCCAGGAATTGAGTAAGGGGCTGAACACAACGTCAAACAGATCCTCAACAACCTCGGCGACGGTGCTCGTCGACCTCGGTGAGGAACATCACGGCAGAGATGGAACACGAGCCGCTACCCAGGTTCAGGCCCACCGTGAGGTGTAAAAGCCCTACGTCTTGCTAAGATGTATTGCACTGCTTGGAGAGGTTCACAGTACAAGGGTGCTTGCCGAGGGCACAGTTGTGGCTATGGTGGACTATAGTGGAATGAGCTCCGTCCTCTCCTTCAGACGTAGCTGCTTGGGTGTTGAATGAGTTGGTGAATGCGGGATCCCCCTCCTAGGTCGTACACTGGCTCCTTATATACTGGCCTTGGTCCTCTTCCCCGAAAACCTCTGGCGGGAAGGGATACCACAATGCCGCAAAGATGGAGCACGGTGCACAGCGTCGGGGGCGTCCATGGACGCGGTCCATGGCAGAGAGCACGTCGTATTGGCAGAAAAAGCCACCGTCCATCCAGGACGGTGGGCTGGCGCTGCAGAGCCCTGTGGCGTGCCCCACAGTGACGTCGCAGTTGGAGCGTAGCGGCGGCTGGCCGCTTTATCACTAAATTGGCAAGTCTCGGAGTCCGCTTTGCCTCCTCCAGCTCTGTTGACTGCTTTATACACGAGAATGGCAACTGCGGCGTCCTCGTCATCACGCGTAGGCGCGCGCGTCACTCTGCGGCGGGCGCAGAGCCCATGTGCGCTCTGCAGCGTGCGCAGAGCTCACTTCCACTTGAAGGAACCCCGCGAGGGCCTGGAGCCTCGCCGAGCCTTTGTAGCCGTTGACTCCTCGCGAGGGAAAACCTCGCGAGGGTAGCGCGGAGACGCGCCAGGACCTGATGGTCTTCTAGGAGAGGCCTTCCTGAAGCAGAAGTTCCTCTCGAGGCCCCTTAGGCCGAACGTCTGGTCCTTAGCAGAAATGCCCAGCCGAGCGAAGAAACCCTCGCGAGGGAAAATCCCTCACGAGGCTCGTCAGGCTGAGCGCCTGGTCCTTAGTAGAATTTCCTGCGGAGCGTTTGAGGGCTGTGGCAGGCCGGCCCATGGTACCCTGGTTTCCACTGGGCCGACACATATATTCTGTAATGACACAATCATCACCAATACTTCTGGACATTAGCTACAGCCACTGATATTTTGTGGAGAAAAGAAATCCACTCAAACACAGTAAAAGAGAGAATGCAAAATAAAAGACATAATCTATCAAAAACAGAACAGTCTGGAAAGACGAATTTTTTTCGAGGCACTTAAGTTGCTCATATGCGAAAAGTCAAAACTAATGAAAGTTGCGTACATATATGAGGATCACTCCTGAAGTTTTTCAGAATTTTGAGATTTTTCTGGAGTGCGTACAGCTCAAAACGGTGGACAGCAAAAATCTGTCTCTGCGCAGAAATCCAAATCTAGCATCAACTTTCTATTAGAGGCTTTACTTGGCACAACAATGCAATAAAATAAAGATACAAAGGAGTTGTTACAGAAGTAAGCAAACTCCTAGACTCAAAGAAAAAGAAAATTTACAGAAATAAAACCATGGGTTGTCTCCCATAAGCGCTTTTCTTTAACGCCTTTCAGCTAGGCGCAGAAAGTGAAAATCAAGTGTTTCCAAGTGAAGAAGCATCCAAAGGATTACCAAGGGCTTTATGCCTACCTCTCTTACCCTTAGTCTTACTTTTTGGTCTAGGGAATACATGCCCGCACCCCGGCGCGGTAGTGAAATTCTAAGTGCCTTTTCTCACATCTATGGTTGCTCCCAAGAGTTTCAGCAGGGATCTTCCAAGTGTAATTTGTCCTGTGCCTACACATTCAATAACAAGATAATCAGTGGATACCGTTCTTCCTAGGAATGTTGTAAACACACCTTCAGCTATCCCAATGGGTAATATAACGGAATTATCAATAAGAGTTATCCCTTCTCCACCTTCAGAAAGTCCCCAAAGATTCAAAGATTCATAAATACTTTTAGGCATAAGGCAAAATTCGGACATAATATCACAACGGGCATAAAAAGTTTCACCACAAATAGCAACCTTTACTATAGGGACCCACATTGAAGGTTCAAAACTCATTGGAACATAATCATAATATTCACGAATCTGATTATAACCTTCTTTTAAACAAGATAGATTTGTCTCAAGAGTGCTTAATCTAGCATGAATGTCAACAAGAGCTGAATCAAATTTATTGGCTGCGCTAGAGGATGCAACCAAAAAATTTATGGCATTAAAAGCTTGATCCCCATCACAATGAAGGAAATCTCCTCCCACTACAGCATCCAAGGCATATCTATAACAAAGAACAAGTCCAAAATAAAAGCTACTAAGAAGCAGACCTAAAGTCATTTTAGGCTCGGTTTTACCATAAGAATCAAAAATTCTACTAAGAATTGTGATTTTAGGCTCGGTTTTAGTAGCCTAAAATCTCCTCCCACTACAGCATCCAAGGCATATCTATAACAAAGAACAAGTCCAAAATAAAAGCTACTAAGAAGCAGACCTAAAGTCATTTTAGGCTCGGTTTTACCATAAGAATCAAAAATTCTAGACCAAGCTTCCTTAAAACTCTCCTCACTCCCTTGTTTGAAAGTGAAGATCAACTCCTCAGGCGACATGGTAACAGGGGTAGAACTAGACATGATAAAGAACTGGAAATAAACTAGATGCAAGTAACTAAATTGTTTGTGTTTTTGATAAAGAGAGCAAACAAGACAAAATAAAAATAAACTAAGCAAGACAATAACAAAATAAAGAGATTGGAAGTGAGAGACTTCCCTAACAGAAGGCTTGACCTCCCCGGCAACGGCGCCAGAAAACTTGCTTGATGCGTGTAAACCACACGTTCGTTGGGAGACCCCAAGAGTAAGGTTTGATGAGTGTAGCAGCAAGTCTTCCCTCAGTAAGAAACCGAGGTTATCAATCCAGTAGGAGGTGAAGACACTTCTGAAGGTGTCAACGGCGCCAGAAAACTTGTGTTGTTGATGGGGTGGAAGAAGTCGTGACGGTTAACTTGGAACCTGCACACAAGACAATCAAACTACTTTGCCCCAACGAATTAGTGAGGGTGTCAATCTCACCGGCTTGCCGAAAACAAAGGATTAAAAGTGTTGCATGGAAAATGATGTTTAATTGCAGAGAATGAAAGAGAACAATGATTGCAGTAGGTTGTATTTCAGATGTAAAAGAATGGACTGGGGTCCACGGTTCACTAGTGGTGTCTCTCCATAATAAATAACTAACATGCTGGGTAAACAAATTACAGCTGGGCAATTGACAATATTGAAAAGTGCATAACATGCATGTGCAAGTTGTGGTGTCTACTATGAGATTCATTTGGGCATTACGACAAGGTACACAGACCGCTATCCAGCATGCATCTGTGCCTAAATAGTCCACCTTCAGGTTAGCATCCGCACCCCTTCCAGTATTAAGTTGCAAGCAACAGACAATTGCATCAAGTAAAGTGCATAATGTAAACAACACATTCATCCTTAGACAAAGCATCATTAGGTTAAATGGGCACATCCACAACCTTAGGGGTTGCTGTCACTCCCCTAGATTAAATGGAGACTGAACCCACTATCTAGCATAAATACTCCCTCTTGGAGTCACAAGCATCCACTTGGCCAGAGTATCAACAAGCAACGGAGAGCATGCAAGATCATAAATAACATAGACATAATATTTCAGTATTCAACTTGACATAGTATCAATATTCATCGGATCCCAGCAAACACAACATGTAGCATTACAATAAGATGATTTTGATCATGATAGGCAGCTCACGAGATCTAAACATGATGGCACAAGAGGAGAAGACAACCATCTAGCTACTGCTATGGACCCATAGTCCAAGGATGAACTACTCACACATCACTCCGGAGGCAGGCATGGCGATGTAGAGCCCTCCGGTGATGATTCCCCTCTCCGGCAGGGTGCCGGGAAGAGCTTTAGAACCCTCCTGAGTTAGGGTTGACGGCGGCGGATGCTCTGGAACTTTTCGTGGAAATTGACTCGGGTGTTTAGGGTTTTCCCGTCAAAGGCAATTTATAGGTGAAGGGGCAGCGTCGGTGGAGGCCTGAGGCCTCCTCACCACGTGGCGGCGCGGCAGGAGGTGGGACCGCGACACCAGGTGGTGAGGACGGCCCACGGCCCCCCTTCGTCTCTCCTTCGGACTCCGTGTACATGTCAGAAAAATAGGGACTTTGGCTTTTGTTTCGTCCAATTCCGAGAATATTTTCAGAACAACTTTTCTGAAACCAAAAATAGCAGAAAACATGAACTGGCACTGTGGCATCTTGTTAATAGGTTAGTCTCAGAAAATGCATAAAAATGATATAAAGTGTATATAAAACATGTAGCAATTGGCATAATATAAACATGGAACATCAGAAATTATGGATACGTTGGAGACGTATCAGCGCTCCTTCTGCTGAATAAAACAACTCAAGAAATGAGATTAAAACTTCTGTTGATATGGTGGAGAACCTGGCACTTGTGAAATAACTCTATCTTTGGTGATGGAAAATGCTATATATTTGATTTGCTAACTTCATTGAATCCTATTGGTCTTCTTTCCTTCTGGTTAACAACCATCCGCAAGACCTGGACAGGAAAGGCAAGAAACCGATGTTGAGTGTGGGAGATACTAGGCAAGCTCCTTCTCCTCCTGAGCCGGTTCCCTGTCAAAACCCTCAAAAAGATTGGTACAAGCTAAATGTCGATGCTAGCTTCGCTGTGGATGATATCAGAGGAGCTTGGGGCGCCATCTTGCGTGATCATGCTGGTCAGGTTATCCTATCGGCATGGCGGGCAATTCCGCATTATCAAGATGTGGAGATGGCTGAAGCCGTTGCTGTCCTGGAAGGTGTCAGGTCCATGCTTCCTGTTGCTGATAAGGAAGTCATCATCGAAAGTGATAATGTTTGCTGTGGTCTATTCCCTCTGCTTTCCTGAGGATAACAAGTCTGCTACGATGGTTGTACTGCTTGAGGCTCTTAACCTCTGTAAAAACCTCAAAGGCTTCCGTATTAAAAAGGTCTGTAGATCAGCAAACGATTGTTGCTCATAATATTGCCAAGTTTAGTTTCAGATTTGGGAGTAATGGTGTGTTATTGGCGGTTGTCCCTCCCTGCGTGGAGATGGATAGCAACTTGGCTGTTACAAACTCCGTAAACTCGTTTGTGTTGGTTCAGTAAAGCTCTATTGAAAATCAAAAAATAAAGCCAGAGCCACATATGGCGTATATATATTTTTTCCAGAATCTTGACAAGTTCAAGATATGGCATGGTCGCTTGGCTCATCCCGGTGTGGGATGATTTTATTAATGGTTCAACTGGATACAACAAAATGGTTGCTAATTTACCCAAATTTTGTATTTCGTATGTTTTACAAGTGCGACTAGGAAATTGATCACAAGACCTACATACACGAAGGTCAGGAGTGATCCACTTAATTTCCTTGAACGCGTCATGAGCACATGATAAAATCCGTCAGAATGGACAATACTGCTGAATTTATTTCACGAGCATTCAATGATTACTGCATAGTTTTGGGCATATGCGTGGAGCATTCTGTACCGTATGTACACACACAAAATGGTCTTGCAGAATCACTTATAAAGAGGATTAAATTGATAACAAGATCACTCCTACAGAACTACAATATCCACCATATTGTTGGGGATGTGTTACATACCACAAAATTTGATACAAATTCAACCAACTGCATATCATACGACCTCCCCCTTGGCGTTAGCATGCGGAAATCACCCAAGTATTTTGCATCTTCGAAGATCCAGTTGCGCTATGTACGTATTGGATATCACCACCTCAGTGTACATCGATGAGTCCACATAGAAAAATCGACACTACTTGGGATACAATTCTCCATCGATTAGGTACCTAGAGCCCCTAACATGGGATTTTTTTACAACCTAGTACACTGATTATAACTTCAATGAGGACAATTTCGGAGTTAGGGGGAAAAGAACCACAAAGAATGTCTGGGAATAGATTGGAATGTTAAAGGCATTCTGTCCTTAGACCCACATATGAATGAATTAGAACTGGAACATGAATGATTGTTAGTTTGCAAAATATTGCAAATAATCTGCCAGATGCATTTACTGAATATAAAGGTGTCACTAAATTCCATGTTCCCGCTATGAATGTTCCAGAAAAGGTTGAGGAAACTCAAAAAGACCGCTCAACCGCCCAAGAGGGGGAGAAAACTAGGCAAAAATGACAAGGCTTCTCAGAAGCATCTGCGAGAGTGAGGAACCCTCAAACAATAAATGTAGGTCAACCATTGACGTTCAACCTAGTGTTGAAGGACACCTGGAGGATGCTCAGCATGCAGAGCCCAGCCCATATTTGTACACAAATATAGATGTTGGCGACATCGGAACACCTTGACTCAAATGTTGTAGGAAATCACCATGAGTCGAAAGGTATTGAAGAAATTTTCACAAACTATGTTGAATTAGGGGAAAGACTACTAATGTAGACATATTGTTCTCCTCAATATTGCGAAGGAACATTTGAAACACTCAGATTCTTTCAGTTAGAAGGTCACAATAGAGAATGAATTGCGCTCGGTTGCCAAGAGAGGGGCATTTACTACAGTAATACCCACTCCTGGCATATTTCCCCGTCGTGGCAAAATGGGTTTTTGTTCGTAATAGGAACGAAAACAATAAGGTAGTGAGGTATAAGGCGAGGCTGGTAGCATAAGAGTTTACCCTGAAAACCAGCGTCGATTACGATGAGACATATTGTACTATCATGAGTGGAATCACTTTCCAATACTTCATATCGTTGGCAGCGCAAATGAATTTGTCTATCTAATTGATGGATGTGGTGACTACATATTGATTTGTATGGGTCACTGGATACAGAAATCTATATGAAAGTTCTAGAGGGACTAAAGATTCTAGATCCGAAAGCTAATCGTAACATGTACTGCATAAAACTAGAGAAGTCCTTATACTACTTGAAGCAGTCCGATAGAATGTGGTATAACTGGCTGATGAGTGATTTCCTGGTGCAGAAAGGTTACTCTAACAACAATGATTTCCCATGCGTGTTTAATTATCGAGAAATCTGCTAATGGTTTTGTATAATTTATGTGCATGTTGATGACTTGAACACCATTGGAACTACACAAGAGATATGTGAAGCCAGCAATCATCTAAAGACATAATTTGAGATGAAAGATTTGGATAAAACCAAACTTTGTCTTGTTCTGCTACTTGAATATGTTTCTTGGGCAATACTTATTCATGAGTCTGCTTATATCAAAAAGATACTGGAAAAGTTCAGTATGAATGAATGATGCGCGTAAAGCACGCGTTCGTTGGGAGACCACAAGAGTAAGGTATGATGTAATGTAGCAGCAAGTTTTCCCTCAGTACGAAACCAAGGTTATCAATCCAGTAGGAGTGGGAGCACTTCTGAAGGTTGTCGGTGGAGGAATGTAATGCGGCGCAACACCAGGGAAACCAGCACCTGACGTGGAACCTGCACAAAACACAATCAAACTACTTTGCCTCAATGGTACAGTGAGGTTGCCAATCTCACCGGTCTTGCTGAAAACAAAGGTTAAACGATGGTGTGGAAAATGATGATTAATTGTAGAGAATGAAAAAGGAACAATGATTGCTGTCGGGGGCTACCCCCGGGTAGGGTCATGGTATGGAGTTAAGCGTATCCAAGTGTGGATCAAGGTACGGAAGTGACCGAGGTAAACAGGTCCAGAGGGGCCGATATGTCTTAATCGCATAGCTCATCCGGCATAGTTCATCTGACATAACCTTACCGACATAAGAATGTCGGTACTGCCAAGTTTATTCTTATATGCAGGTGAGGAGTCTACGTCGAGGCAAGTATCCGGCATATCCATGCCGGGTTAGCTCAAGGAGAATATCCAGCATAGCCAAGCCGGGTCAGAGCCAAGGAATACCCGACATATCCATGTCGGGTTAAAGAAGCAGAGGAGCGTAGTGTCGGATCAGGAGTCAATGTTGTTGTCACGTCCCTTCTGGCACGGAAGCGCCTGACACGGAGAATTAATGTCAGGGCAGCGTGCTGCGGGAGCGGCGGGAAAGCTTGTTCCTGACCGATGACTCCGGAGCTTCCGGGGAAAAAGGCTATGAGGTTAGGGATGGGCATGCCACGTCTTGTCCCTGCAGTAGGGTACATTCTAGCTGTACCGTTGGCTGCAGGGGATGGGCAGGCCATGTTTTGTCCCTGACAGGAGTGCCATCATGACACACCGTTGGCGTGGCTACAGTGCATCAAGAGGGGCATTACCGTAATTCGGTTAGCCTTTAAATAGGGCATTACCCCCTACTGCGCGAGGGACGATGCCCTGAGATCCATTTCCCCCCTTTACTTCATCTTCTTTCTTGAGCTCTTCTCCATAGATGAGACATACAGCTCGAGGAGCACCTTGGTACGTGTGAGACGTTGATATACACAGAGAGGCAGGCAGGAGTAGGGGTGTTACCTCCTCACGAGGGCCCCGAACCTGGGTAGATCGTGCATGTTTGCGTGTGTGTGTTTGTTCTTCTGTGCGTGCTCCTTAGCGCGCTAGCCCTCCCCCGGATCCACCAGCGTCCATCCGGCCCCACACTTTAGCCATCCTATGGCATCTGCCGTGATACCACCACGACAGTTGGCGCCCACCGTGGGGCAAGCAGCGGCGCTGGCTGGGGTGATCATCCGGACGGGCTCCATCATCGACTCCGGCGAGCGCATCGTCTCCGGGCTCATCTGCAAGCTCGGCTCCCTGAACTTCATCAGCGACAACGCGGGCTGCTTCGGTAGCAAACCGTTCCCGAGGAACGGCTGCCTCATGACCTTCGGCACCTTCGTGACTTACGTCGCCACCGAAGTTGTCTGCGAGTACCCCGAGCAGGTACTCGTGGCAGAAGATCCTCCTGCTGTGTGTGCGGCTCACGGCCGCGTATCGATCGCCCCGAGAGCTACGCCGAGGTAATGATGACTGGGCCTGTGGTGGCTCTAGGTCAATAGTGCCAGAAACAATGCTTGTACGTCACACGTCAGTTGGGAACCCCAAGAGGAAGGTATGATGAGTGCAGCAGTAAGTTTTCCCTCAGTATGAAACCAAGGTTTAATCGAACCAGTAGGAAAACGAGGTTTGCTTCGAAGGTGTTGGTGAAGGAGTGTAGTGCGGCGCAACACCAGGGATTCCGGTGCCAACGTGGAACCTGCACAACACAATCAAATTACTTTGCCCCAACTTAACAGTGAGGTTGTCAATCTCACCGGCTTGCTGAAAACAAAGGGTTAAACGTATCGAATGGAAAATGATGTTTGTTTGCATAAAACAGTAGAGAACAATGATTGCAGTAGATTGTATTTCAGATGTAAAAGAATGGACCGGGGTCCACAGTTCACTAGTGGTGTCTCTCCAATAAGATAACTAACATGCTGGGTAAACAAATTACAGCTGGGCAATTGACAATTGATAAGTGCATATAACATGCATGTGTGAGCTGTGGTGTCTACTATGAGATTCATTTGGGCATTACGACAAAGTACATAGACCGCTATCCAGCATGCATCTATGCCTAAATAGTCCACTTTCCGGTTAACATCCGTACCCCTTCCAGTATTAAGTTGCAAGCAACAGACAATTGCATTAAGTAATGTGCGTAATGTAAACAATACATTCATCCTTGAATAAAGCATTGCTGTTTTACCCCTAGTGGCAACAACACATCTACAACCTTAGAACTTGCTGTCACTATCCCAGGTTAAATAGAGGTTGAACCCAACTATCATGCATAAATACCCCCTCTTGGAGTTACAAGTATTCACTTGGCCAAGGCTTCAACAAGTAACGGAGAGCATGCAAGATCACAAATGACATAGACATGATAATATAATATTCAGCTCCACATAGGTATCAATATAAGTCAGATCCCAGCAAACACAACATGTAGCATTACAATAAGATGATCTTGATCATGATAGGCAGCTCACAAGATCTAAACATGATGGCACAAGTGGAGAAGACAACCATCTAGCTACTGCTATGGACCCATAGTCCAAGGATGAACTACTCACGCATCACTCCGGAGGCGGGCATGGCGATGTAGAGCCCTCCGGTGATGATTCCCCTCTCCGGCAGGGTGCCGGGAAGAGCTTCAGAACCCCCCGAGTTAGGGTTGACGACGGCGGCGGCAGCGAATATGTTCTGGATGAAAGGCTCGGTGTTTTAGGGTTTTCCGTCTCGGGGAATAAATAGGCGAAGGGGCGATGTCGGCGGACCCCCGAGGGGCCCAAACCACCAGGCGGCGGCGGGGCCCACCCGCGCCTGGTTTGGCCACCTCGTGGCTCCCTTCGTCTCTCCTTCGGACTCCGTGTACGTGCTGGAAAAATAGGGACTGGCCTTTTGTTTCGTGCAATTCCGAGAATATTTCCAGAAGTAACTTTCTGAAACCAAAAACAGCAGAAAACAGGGAACTGGCACTGTGGCATCTTGTTAATAGGTTAGTCCCAGAAAATGCATAAAAGTGATACGAAGTGTATATAAAACATGTAGCAAATGGTATAATATAAGCATGGAACAGCAGAAATTATGGATACGTTGGAGACGTATCAAGCATCCCCAAGCTTAGTTCTACTCGTCCTCGAGTAGGTAAAACGATAACAACAAATAATTTCTGAGGAGACATGCTTTCACACAATCTTGATCAATATATTGCAAGGCTCATGTCATGAATGAAGTGACTCAAAGCAATGATCTATAGTTTGCTAACAAATAGATAAAGAGTAAACAATGAATCATATAAGCAAAAACTTTTCATGAATAGTACTTTCAAGACAAGCATCAAAAAGTTTTGCATAAGAGGTAACTCATAAAGCAATAGATTCAAAGTAAAAGGCATTGAAGCAACACAAAGGATGATTAAGTTTCAGCATTTGCTTTCAACTTGTAACATGTATATCTCATGGATAGTTGTCAACATAAAGCAATATAACAAGTGCAATAAGTAAATATGTAAGAATCAATGCACACAAAGTTGACACAAGTGTTTGCTTCTAAGATAGAAAGGAGTAGGTAAACTGACTCAACATAAAGTAAAAGATAGGCCCTTCGCAGAGGGAAGCAGGGATTAAATCATGTGCTAGAGCTTTTTAAGTTTTCGAAAGCATATAGAGAGCACAAAATAAGTATTTGAGAGGTGTTTGTTGTTGTCAACGAATGGTAGTGGGCACTCTAACCCCCTTGTCAACCAGACTTTCAAAGAGCGGCTCCCATGAAGGACGTTATCTCTACCAGCAAGGTAGATCATCCCTCTTCTCTTTTGTTTACACATGTATTTTAGTTTCTTTATAGATGACACTCCTCCCAACCTTTTGCTTACACAAGCCATGGCTAACCGAATCCTCGGGTGCCTTCCAACATTCACATACCATGGAGGAGTGTCTATTGCAAAATTAAGTTGCTTACTGATAAATCAGGGCAAAACATGTGAAGAGAATTATTAATGAAAGTTGTAATTAATTGGGGCTGGGCACCCCGTTGCCAGCTCTTTTTGCAAATTATTGGATAAGCGGATGTATATGCCACTAGTCCAGGTGAAAGTCTGTCAGAAGTAAATGACAAGATTGAAAGATAAAACACCACATACTTCCTCATGAGCTATAAAACATTGACACAAATAAGGAGTAATAAAGTTTTGAATAGTTTAAAGGTAGCACATGAAATATTTACTTGGAATGGCAGGAAATACCACATAGTAGGTAGGTATGGTGGACACAAATGGCATGGGTTTTGGCTCAAGTTTTGGATGCACGAGAAGCATTCCCTCTCAGTACAGAGTTTAGGCTAGCAAGGTTGTTTGAAGCAAACACAAGTATAAACCGGTACAGCAAGAATCACATAAAAACATATTGCAAGTATTATAAGACTCTACACTGTCTTCCTTGTTGCTCAAACATTTTACCAGAAAATATCTAGACCTTAGAGAGAACAAATATGCATCCCAAGTCTCAACAAGCTCTACGGTAGTTCTCCACTACTAGGCTTTAACTACATGATGCAAGAGCTTAAACATGATCTACTTGAGAGCTCAAAACAATTGCAAAGCATCAAATCAAAACAAGACAATGATCTACAAGAATGCATATGTCTTTTCCAATACCAACTACTACATGTAGCATTTTCTTTCTTCCAAACAAACACCAATAATTTATTTAAACATAAACTCTCCAAATGATAATATAATGCAGCAAGAGAGTATTTATAAACAAGTGCTAACAGCTCGAAGAGATGCATGAAAAACAGGAGCTAAAAGCACTGCAGTAGCTAGTTAAGAATACTCAACAAATATAAGTGAAGAACATGAGTATTCACATGAAAAAGCGGAGCGTGTCTCTCTCCCACACAAGGATTGCTAGGATCCGAATTTATTCAAACAAAAACAAAAATAAAAACACACAGACGCTCCAAGTAAAGCGCATAAGATGTGAAAGAATTAAAATATAGTTTCACTAGAGATGACCTGATAAGTTTGTTGATGAAGAAGGGGATGCCTTGGGCATCCCCAAGCTTAGACGCTTGAGTCTCTCTGAATATGGTTGGGATGAACCACGGGGGCATCCCCAAGCTTAGGCTTTTCACTCTTCTTGATCACATAATATCACCCTTCTCGCTTGATCCTTGAAAACTTCCTTCACACCAAACTCAAGACAGTTCTCATTAGAGGGTTAGTGCATAATCAAAAATTCTCATATTCTGTAATGATACAATCAATCCCAAAGCTTCTGGACATTAGCTACAGCCACCAATGCTTTGTGGAGCAAAGAAATCCACACAAACACAGTAAAAGAGCGAATGCAAAACAAAAGGCAGAATCTGTCAAAAACAGAACAGTCTGGAATGACGAATTTTTTCGAGGCACTTAAGTTGCTCAGATGGATCTGGCCTAAAATAATGAAAGTTGCGTACATATCTCAGGAATATGCGTGATTTTTCTCAGAATTTTTTGAATTTTCTACAGGGAGATAAGCTCAAATCCGTGACAGCTAAAAATCTGTCACTGCGCAGAAATCCAAATCTTGCATCAACTTTCAATATAGAACTTTACTTGGCACAACATTGCGATAAAATAAAGATACAAAGGAGTTGCTACAGAAGTAACAAAACTCCTTGACTCAAAGAAAACAAAAATAACAGCAAATAAAAACGATGGGTTGTCTCCCATAAGCGCTTTTCTTTAACGCCTTTCAGCTAGGCGCAGAAAGTGAAAATCAAGTGTTGTCAAGTGGCAAATCATTCAAATCATCAAAAGCTTCTTCCAACACACAGCTTGTAACAATGGGTATCTTAGATGTTCCTGGAGGTGTTTCATTACCTTTAACCGTACTAAAAGTTTTATCAATTTTAAGCTCATAATGAGTCTTTGGTTTTGGCACTTTAGGAACATACATAAACTTTTGCTCTCTACCCACATAAACTTTCTCCTTTTTAGACTTAAGAGAAGTAAAGGTTGAACTTAAGGTTTCAATAGCTTCCTCTAACTCATCAATTCTATGATTTTGGGTGTCATGGATATTATTATCCTCAAGAACAGTGATTCTTTCATTGATGGTGGCTATTGATTCATTAGTCTTACCAATACAATCAAGAAAATTTGGAAAAAAATTCTCCATAGAGTCTAACTTATTTATAACATCCTCCAAGGTGATCTCAATTTAATATCTTTAGTGGGTGGTGTTCCTACCAAACTTTCAATAATATTACAGGCTTCTAAAGCAGGAGTACCCAAGAAATTTCCACCTGTAAGAGTGTCTAGAACATACCTATACCAACTAGAGATACCAACATAAAAGTTCCTAAGGAGGATAGTGGTAGAGTGTTTCTTAGTACATCTATGATGAGCATCACTAATTCTATACCAAGCATCTTTCAAATTTTCACCTCCTAGTTGCCTAAAAGAACGAACTTCAACTTCAGGAGCATTCATTTTGAAAAACAAAATCAAACTGAATTAAACAAGTAACTAATTTTTTTGTGTTTTTGATAAAGAGAGCAAACAAGACTAAATAAAAATAAACTAAGCAAGACAAATAACAAAGTAAAGAGATTGGGTGTGAGAGACTCCCCTTGCAGAAGCAATTCGGTTTTCCCCGGCAACGGCGCCAGAAAACGTGTTGGTGGCTCTAGGTTAATAGTGCCAGAAACAATGCTTGTACGTCACACGTCAGTTGGGAACCCCAAGAGGAAGGTATGATGAGTGCAGCAGTAAGTTTTCCCTCAGTATGAAACCAAGGTTTAATCGAACCAGTAGGAAAACGAGGTTTGCTTCGAAGGTGTTGGTGAAGGAGTGTAGTGCGGCGCAACACCAGGGATTCCGGTGCCAACGTGGAACCTGCACAACACAATCAAATTACTTTGCCCCAACTTAACAGTGAGGTTGTCAATCTCACCGGCTTGCTGAAAACAAAGGGTTAAACGTATCGAATGGAAAATGATGTTTGTTTGCATAAAACAGTAGAGAACAATGATTGCAGTAGATTGTATTTCAGATGTAAAAGAATGGACCGGGGTCCACAGTTCACTAGTGGTGTCTCTCCAATAAGATAACTAACATGCTGGGTAAACAAATTACAGCTGGGCAATTGACAATTGATAAGTGCATATAACATGCATGTGTGAGCTGTGGTGTCTACTATGAGATTCATTTGGGCATTACGACAAAGTACATAGACCGCTATCCAGCATGCATCTATGCCTAAATAGTCCACTTTCCGGTTAACATCCGTACCCCTTCCAGTATTAAGTTGCAAGCAACAGACAATTGCATTAAGTAATGTGCGTAATGTAAACAATACATTCATCCTTGAATAAAGCATTGCTGTTTTACCCCTAGTGGCAACAACACATCTACAACCTTAGAACTTGCTGTCACTATCCCAGGTTAAATAGAGGTTGAACCCAACTATCATGCATAAATACCCCCTCTTGGAGTCACAAGTATTCACTTGGCCAAGGCTTCAACAAGTAACGGAGAGCATGCAAGATCACAAATGACATAGACATGATAATATAATATTCAGCTCCACATAGGTATCAATATAAGTCAGATCCCAGCAAACACAACATGTAGCATTACAATAAGATGATCTTGATCATGATAGGCAGCTCACAAGATCTAAACATGATGGCACAAGTGGAGAAGACAACCATCTAGCTACTGCTATGGACCCATAGTCCAAGGATGAACTACTCACGCATCACTCCGGAGGCGGGCATGGCGATGTAGAGCCCTCCGGTGATGATTCCCCTCTCCGGCAGGGTGCCGGGAAGAGCTTCAGAACCCCCCGAGTTAGGGTTGACGACGGCGGCGGCAGCGAATATGTTCTGGATGAAAGGCTCGGTGTTTTAGGGTTTTCACGTCTCGGGGAATAAATAGGCGAAGGGGCGATGTCGGCGGACCCCCGAGGGGCCCAAACCACAGGTGGCGCGGCTGGGCCCACCCGCGCCTGGTGGTTTGGCCACCTCGTGGCTCCCTTCGTCTCTCCTTCGGACTCCGTGTACGTGCTGGAAAAATAGGGACTGGCCTTTTGTTTCGTGCAATTCCGAGAATATTTCCAGAAGTAACTTTCTGAAACCAAAAACAGCAGAAAACAGGGAACTGGCACTGTGGCATCTTGTTAATAGGTTAGTCCCAGAAAATGCATAAAAGTGATACGAAGTGTATATAAAACATGTAGCAAATGGTATAATATAAGCATGGAACAGCAGAAATTATGGATACGTTGGAGACGTATCAGCCTGCACCTGGTGCGGGCAAAGGCAATGTCGGAGAGCTTGCCACCAAATCCGCCCGCACGGCGAAGCCTCCGTTGGAAGGGGAGCAGCACCTCCAGGCCGGTACATCCAATGTGTCGGTCAGGCCAGCTCCTCTAGAGGAGATCATTGAGAAGCTGGCTGTGCCGGTAGCAACCGGGGCAGATGCTGCCCTGACCGCTGCCGAGTTAGAGGTGCAGCGCCAGAAGCTGCATCAGGAGGCTGTCGAGGTGGCCGAGCTGCGGAGAGAGTTCGGCATATCCCTCCGTGAGTATAATGCAGCTCATGGTTTTACTCCGGTAGCAACTCATCCTAGTCATTTAGAGGATGTGCGCCAGAGGGGCAAAGGCCTCAATGCTGAGATCGCTAGAGATGGCAGATCTGCATCTAGTAGAACTCCTAGTGGTATGTCGGCAGGAAAGCCGAAGTATAGCTCCCCTGCTAAGACTCTTAGAGCTGCCGAGGCAGCAAGAGCCGAGTTACCTGGTTTAACCGGGAAGCTCTCTGTAGGCAGCAGGACCGAGTTAATGAGTTGGTCGGTACTGCTAACCGACAGAACGAGGCCTTTCGCAGGGCTAACCCGGGTTCTGGTGGGTCCCAAATAGTTCACTCGGCCAGAGGGGCCAGTGAGAGATCTAAGGGGCAAGCTTCATCTCCGCATGATAGTGGAGGTTGTGACCGGAGTGTAAACTCCGGTAAGAACAAGCAGATGCAGACATATGATGCTGCGTATGCCGGAAAGCAGTTAGCTGGGCAGGCCAATGCTGGCCGAGGTAAAAGCAACCTCGGTCCGGGCAACCCGAATGTCGGGCCAGTTATCTCGGCAGGCCGAGGTAAACCACCTCGGAATTCAGTGCACCAGCAGGTGCAGCAGCACCAAGAGGCTGAATATGTTCAGCAGCCGCAGTATGTTGGTCAAGCGGCCAACCGATATGATGATGGAAACTCGGCTATGGAGCGAGCTGGATATCAGAGGTATGAGAGTGCACTGGGAGCTCGGCTGGGATCTCGCCAGTTAGCACCAAATGATGCTCGTTACAAGTTGGACAGAATCTATCTGTCCGAGATGCTGGAAGAGCAAGGCCCACCTGGCCCTGCTTGCTTTGGACCTCGGATCATGAGGGAACCACCGGTGCCGAACTTCCAACTAAGCCGAGGTACCAAGACATATGATGGCAGCACCAAGCCAGAGGACTGGCTGATTGACTATGTGTCGGCGGTGCACATTGCGGAAGGTAACCGCAGATGGGCGGTGAGGTATATCCCGCAGATGTTGGAGGGGCCAACCCGAATCTTGCTGAACAACTTGAGAGAGGGCACTGTTGACTGCTGGCCGAATAGACCTCAGCAGCTTGCGATGTGCAGGCAGAGGGATGATGAGACTGACCGAGATTATTTGACTTGGTGGAGTAACATCCGCAATTCCTGTGAGGGAGTTGTGGAGGCGCAGGCCATTTCATGGTTTGCTCAGGGATGCCGACATGGCTCCATGCTTTGGCAGAAGCTGTAGAGGGAAATGCCGGTCGCTTTGGCCGAGACAATCCGGAGCGCAGATAGCTATACACTCAGTGATCCGATGTAGCCTCTGCTGAACTCGGTTGAGCCAAGCAGAAGATACCCGGTGAACAACAGACCTAGGCCCGCTAGGCGGAATGATCGCCAGGACTTTGGCAACAAGAGGAGAGAACCGGATTACCGGTATGGCTCGAACCAGGTTGCTGCGGTGAACCAAGACCAACCAGATGCTGGTAGTAACCAGCGTCCGAAGAACAGCGGCCCAGCATGGGGCCAGAAACAAGAGGGAAGAAGCCATGGAGTGATCAGAAGCAGGCCTTCACTTATGAGGCTATGTTGGATGGACCTTGCAGCTTCCACACCACCGACATCCGCAGGCCGGCGAACCATACTACTCGGCAATGCAGCTGGTATCAGCGCACAAGGGGAGAAGGAGCAAGAGCTGGAGGAAATCAGGCAGGGCACCTCAGAGGATTCCCCCGAGGCAAAACTTACCGCTCACCGGGGCAAATGCTACCCCGGTAAATGCACCTGCTCAGAGGCAAGCTGCTCCGAAACCTGTGAATCAGGTGAATGTCGGAGGAAACAACAACAATGCTGGCCCGAGTCATCAGAATGAGTATCCCCAGGGGATTACAGGGAAGCTCATCAGAGCTATGTGGTCTTTGTGACCGAGCCAACTGACAAGAAAAGCTTGCATCGGTGTGCACTGGAGGTGAACGCTGTTATGCCGGCAGTGCCGAAGTTTATGCACTGGTCCGAGCAAGAGATCAGTTGGAGCAGAAGGGATCATCCCCGAGTTATGCCAACTCCGAGAGGTTATGCTCTGGTGGTGGATCCGACATTCATTGGACCCACCATCAATGTCCGGTTCACCCGAGTTCTAATTGATAATGGGAGTGCCATTAATATCATGTACCGAGACACCATGGTGAAGATGGGCATCTCGTTGAACATGCTGCAACCGAGTAGCACGACCTTCCATGGCATAGTGCCGGGTGTTTCTTGTGCTCCTATGGGCAAGATCTGGGTGGATGTGCTGTTCGGCACCAAGGATAACAGCAGAGCTGAAAGTATCCAGTTCGAGGTAGTGGACCTCGAGAGTCCATACCATGCATTGCTTGGTAGGCCCGCGCTGTCCAAGTTCATGATCTCTACCCATGTGGGGTACCTCAAGATAAAAATGCCGGGTCCTAATGGCATCATCACCATCTCGGGTGATTACAAGCGCGCGCTGGAGTGTGCCTCGGCTGGATCTTGCCTAGCCGAGTCTTTGATCATTGCTGATGAGAAGAAGAAGATCCACCAGGTGGTGGCGTTGGCTCAATCCACGCAACTCGGTATGCCGGTATGGCTAACCCGAAAATGAATGCATCGTTCCAGGTGCCAAAGGAGACGAAGAAGATCAATGTTGACCCGGAGTGTGCGGAGCGCAATGTCATCATTGGCACCGGGTTAACTGAGAAATAGGAAAGCGAGCTCAGTCACTTCCTCCGTGAGAATCGGGATATCTTTGCATGGTCGAATCAAGACCTGCCGGGTGTTCCGAGGGAGTTGGCTGAGCACTCTTTGTTCGTCAGGCTAGACATGAAGCCTGTGAAGCAACCGACACGTCGACTGTCGGACGAGAGAAGAAAAGTGGTGGGAGATGAACTGGCCAAGTTACTTGCTGCTGGTTTCATCATGGAAGTGCTGCATCCGAACTGGTTGTCTAACCCAGTCCTGGTAGAGAAGAAAAAGGATGAACCTCTGGTGGCCAAGGTGTGGTGCATGTGTATCGATTTCACGAACCTTAACAAGGCATGTCCCAAGGATCCATTCCCGTTACCTTGGATTGATCAAGTGATCGATTCCACGGCCGGGTGTGAGCTGTTATCCTTTGTAGATGCTTATTTCGGGTTTCATCAGATTCCTCTGAACCCGGCTGATCAATTGAAAACTGCTCCCGTATGGGGCTTATTGCTATCGTGTCATGACCTTTGGCTTGAGAAATGCTGGTGCTACGTACCAGAGATGTATGCAGAAATGTCTGCATGATCAAATAGGTCGGAATGTGCAAGTGTATGTTGACGATGTCGTCATAAAAACTAAAGAAAAGTCATCTCTGATTGATGATCTCAGAGAGACATTTATAAACTTGAGCAAATACCAAATGAAACTTAACCCGAATAAATGTACATTCAGTGTGCCGGCAGGAAAATTACTCGGTTTCCTCGTGTCCAGCCGAGGTATCGAGGTTAACCCGATAAAAATCCGTGCTATTGAAAGCATGAGGTTACCGACATGTCTCAAGGACGTGCAGAAATTCGCTGGATGTTTGGCATCCTTGAGTCGGTTTGTCAGCAGGTTGGGAGAAAAGGCATTGCCTTCGTATCAACTCATGAAGAAAACCACTCACTTTGTGTGGACTCCGCAAGCAGATGCGGCGTTCACCGAGTTAAAAAAGATGCTGGCAACTGCGCCGATACTGGCCTCACCATTACCCAAAGAGCCAATGTTGCTCTACATTGCGGCCACAAACCGAGTTGTGAGTGTCGTAGTGGTAATGGAGCGAGAAGAAGAGGGCAAAACCGTGCAGAGGCCGGTATATTATTTGAGCGAGGTGATCTCATTATCCAAGTAGAAATATCCTCACTACAAGAAGATGACATATGGTGTCTATCTGGCTGCTAAGAAGTTGAAACATTACTTCCAAGAGCATTCAATCACTGTGGTGTGCGAGGCTCCTATCTCGGAGATCATTGGGTGCAAAGATGCAACTGGCCGAGTAGCCAAATGGGCCATCGAGGTGTCCCCATACACTCCACATTATGAGAGAAGAGATGCTATCAAATCTCAGGCACTGCCGGATTTCTTGGTGGATTGGGCCGAGATGCAATACGAGCCACCACTACCTGACTCCAATTACTGGAGGATGCATTTCGATGGCTCCAAAACCAAGATTGGTTTGGGAGCCGGGGTAGTCCTTACCTCGCCAAAGCAAGATCAGCTGAGATATGTGTTGCAAATTCAGTTTGCGGCATCTAACAATGTGGCCGAGTATGAGGCACTTGTTCATGGAATCAATGTGGCCAAGGAAATTGGCATCCGCCGAATAGAATGTTTCGGAGACTCGGATCTGGTGGTGCAGCAAGTCTCGGGAAATTGGTATGCTTTGGACGCCAATATGGCGTTATTCCGGTTTCATGTCCAGAAGATCTCGGGATTCTTTGAAGGGTGCGAGTTCAAGCATATACCTCGGGCGGAAAATGAAGCTGCCGATATACCCTCCAAGCTGGGGTCATCTCGGGATCCAATTCCATCCGGCATAGCATTGGAGCATCTGAGGAAACCATCAATCAAACCTTCACCGGAGTCCGAGTCAATTTTTATCTCGGCAAAACCAGAGTCTGAAGTTGTGCCCATGCATGGACGTTGATGTCGGGTGCATTTGGGAAAACTCGGGGACTGCTTGGCAGAACTCGGGGACTGGTCACTTGATATCGGATGAAGTAATGTCGGCAGAACCGATGGAGATAGATATCCCGGTCTTTCCAGTGCGCCCTGTGCCGGAATGGGCACAACCTATAATGTCGTATATGATAGATGGGAGTTTACCAAGTAATGAAGTGGAGGCCAGGCAAGTGCAGAGAAGATCCAAAGCTTACACCATCATCAACAAGGAGTTGTACAAGAGAAGTGTAACCGAGGTCTTGCAGCGCTGTGTTGAGCCAGCAGAAGGGCAAGAGATGCTCCTGGAGATTCATCAAGGAGAATGTGGACATCATGCTTATCAAGAGTCTTGGTGGCTAAAGTATTTTGGCATGGATTTTACTGGCCCAATGCCTTGAGTCAGACAGAAGATATCGTCCGAAGGTGTGAGGGTTGTCAGAGATTTGCTAAGAAGATCCATCTGCCAGCTTCGGCACTCAAGACAATTCCAATCACTTGGCCCTTTGCAGTTTGGTGTCTGGATATGGTGGGAGCATTCAAACCAGCCCGAGGTAACATGACTCATATGCTGGTGATGGTGGACAAGTTCACTAAGTGGATCGAGGTGAAGCCAATAAGAAAGTGTGATGGTCACACAGCTGTGTCCTTTCTAAAGGACATCATTTTGAGATATGGGTATTGTCGTGGGTTTGTCACGTCAGGTGTCATAGATGACTTCGTAGGTGTGGGATTATGCGAGTCAAGCATCTCCGAGCTTGGGATCGCAGGAACAAAGATCAACACAGATTTACCCAGGTTCGGCCCCCTCAATGTGAGGTAAAAGACCTACTTCCTGCCTACCCTAGATTGGTATTGATATGATAATCGAGGTGTTACAATGGAGGCGATCCGATCTGGTACTCGCCGTATGAGCTAGGGTTTGGGGCTTGATAGCTTGACCCGCTCTAAGTCCTGCGAGTCCTCTTTATATACACAGAGGCTCGCTAGGTTACAAAAGGAAACTTCCCCCATAAGGAATACATCCACAGAGGCCTACTCGGAGACTACTTGGTCTTCACGTCCTCCGGGATATGTCTTCTAGATCTTTCCCTTATGGCGGTTCAATATTGGGCTTGCTCCCAAGTGGGCCTTGTCCGTGCGAGTAAGTTAAGTCGCACTGGGCCGCGGGTTAATCCAGAAAGTATTCCCCCGACATTAGCCCCCAAGATTGGTTAGGACTTTACGGTGAGAATCTTCTGACCTCTTGAAATGGTCTCTGAGCCGCACTGTAAACGTTCTGACCAATCTCCTGACTTATGCGATTCAGAGCTGTGACTCATCTGCGCGACTCATCTCTCCTTCTGGAAATATTCCGTTTCCTTTAATTGCGGACCGTTACTCGTTTTGCGGGCGCAAATTGTGCCGTTGGTTGCGAGCACAGATAATGCCGTTAGTTGCGGGCCCCTTCAGTTATAAGCTGCGGCCACCTAGGTCATTATCCATTTGCCCTTGCAATCTTCTCATCCCTAGCCGCGCCGTCTTCTTCCTCGACCCGAGCCTAGTTCCCCAATCCAATCTCCCCCTCGCAATGGCGCCCAAGGCGAAGCCATCTGACGATAGGCGCAAGATCTCCTGCAACTGGGAAGGATCCTGGGTAACGGAGGAAACTCTTGCAGATCTGGCCGAGGCTGGCTTCTTGCCGCCGAAGGAGGACGGCGTCTGGCGGGCGCCAGGCGATGAAATCGAGCCGCGCCCCAAGCCCAACGAGCTGGTGATGTTCGTGGAGCACGTGGAGCGTGGATTCACGCCGCCAGGTTCTCCCTTCTTCCGCAATTTGCTGCAACGCCTAGGCCTCCGTCTTCACGACATCGGGCCCAACTCAATGCTCCAGGTGAGCAATTTTCATGTGCTGTGCGAGGACTATCTTGGCATAGCCCCCAACATCGATCTATGGCTGGCCTCTTTCACCTGCAACAGCCAACTTGTCTCCAAGGGTGGCGCCTACGTTCAGGTCGGCGCCATCTCTCTTCAACGCCATAGGAACTCTTGCCTTCCCAAGCTAGCCCTGGCGAATCGACCCAGGGCTTGGCAAAAATCTTTCTTCTATTGCCAAGATACTTCACCGGAGGGCGAAACTCGCCTTCCCTCCTGGTCTAACACCCTCTTCGTGCCTACCGAGGCACTGAAATCAAAACCCCGCGACTCGCCATGCCTTCATCAATGAGTCGCTGATCAAGGTCCGCGCCTTAATAGGTCATGGTCTTACTGGCCTTGATCTTCTCTCTTGCTGGACCAAATGGCGCATTCAGCCCGTGAGTCCACGACAGCGATCCTTCCTTGAGTGCACAGGCACCTCTGCTGACGTTGATCGTATCAAGGCTTCGGACTGGAGGCCTGAGGATTGGGTGGAATTTGTCACCCGCGTGACTGAGGAGAAGGACATCTCCTTCGATAAGGTGGGGCTTGCCCCTTTCAGTGTTAACAACAAGCCTTTTGAGGTAACTCCTCTTCTCTGTCTTTTCGCCTTCGTAGTTGAGTCGCATTCCTTTTCTTAATACTGCAACTTATATCTCCCTGATCCAGGCTGATGAGAACTACTGGTCGCTGCCTGCGACCGTCGCCGGCACTGCTGCTCCCAAGCGTGCCGCACGAAAGAAGTTGCTGCCCACTCTAGAGGGCAGCGAGACTGCTGATATCCCTTCTGTTGCTTCTGCGGCCTCAGATGGTGAAGAGACTGAACTGGACGAGGATGACAGTCCAGTGCCAGCCGCGAGTTCTGTTGCCGCGGCTGGACCAACTCCCCGTAGAGCCTCCAAGAGGCTATCTCGTGAGGAACCAGAGGTTGATGCTCTGGAAAACCCTGAGGCCACGAAGCGTCGCAAACCTGCTACGGGCGCGACCTCCTCCGTTGCCAGGCGTGCTTTCAAAGCCACCGCCTCTGCTGAAGAAGACATGGGTCCCCACTCTGGTAATTTCTGTTGTCTTGTCATCTTGAATGCTTATTCTTTTTCCTCTACTGACACGCAAAACTTCTGCTCGTAGATTCTGGGACCCAAGGCCTGTCCTCACCGTCAAGCGGTGAACTTATGGCCTTTGTGAAGATGGCTCCAGAGTTAGTAACTTTTCCCTGTGCTTTAATACTTTTATTCTGGCTTATGTGCTTCTTCTTCACACAATGCCCTTGCTTTTTGCAGAAGTGCGGCTAAACCCGCGCTGAGCCTGGAACCGCGGTTGAGCCGCATTTATCACCTGCGGCTCATACCGCCATGGTAGAGGGCGTGGCCACCACTGATGACCTGGCCACGGTCCCTGTTCTTGACACAGCCACCCAAGAGGTGGCTCTGGAGGATAGAACGGATCCCCTTATGATCCAGGACGTGGAGAAGGTCAACCCCTCCTCCATAGATGTAATGGCCAAGGATGCTGATGCGCCAGTGATTGAGTCGCCAGCGGCGGACAGCCTGCGGTCGCCAATTCTGCGTGCTGAGGTTGCTTCTTCCTCCTCCACAAGCCGCGCTGAGAGACTGTCAGAGGCTATCATTGCCTCAAATGACAAGCAAGCCATGGAGCTCCGCAAGGCACTGTCTGACCTGTCTGCGGCTTATAAGGTAAACTTCTATTCCAGTTATCTGTCTCTAGCCCCCAAGGATCAAGTTTCTTCTTTGACTGTAAAGGGAGACTTGATGCTTCTCTTTTAGCTGTTGATATATACTTACTAACTGATGTACCCTTCGTAGGAGGAACTAAGCTCCATAACAGCTGCCAAAATTGCCTTGGAAAAGCAGCTGGGGGATACTCCCTCTGAACTGGAGAGGCTACGCGAGCTCCTTGGCCAGCGTGACGCTGAGCTGAAGAAGAGGGAAACCAGGATGGGCGAGCTATCTGATGAAAGCTTCAAGTTATCTGAGCAAGCCAAAGCCACCGAGCTGCGGCTTAAAACTGTTGAAGAGAAGTTCCAAGAGAGGGTCCAGCAGCTGGACCTCCAAGTCAGTGCTCAGAAAGACGCCATTGCTGATGCCAATGAGGACGCAAGGCTTAAGGCTGTTTCCATTGGCGAGCTTGAGAAAAAGTTGAAGAAAGTTTCTGATGCCCATAACCTTGTCCACGCCAAAGTGTGCATCATGACTCAAGAGTTAACTGGTATGTGTTGCGACTCATATCTGCATCTGTTTCTCTACTATCTTTGCCTGTATGTTGTAAGCTGACGGAGACATGCCTCGATGTAGGTGAAGATGCCAAGGAGCAGCGCGGCAGTACTCAAGAACAGCTGGAGTATATCCGCGATTTTTCGCGAAGAACTTGTGACGCCATGAAATCACTGTCTAAGTGCCTGCTGCCGACCAAGCCAGTCCCCGGTGATTCTGAAGGGCTGCTGAAAAGACTGCTTAGGGCGCCTCAGTTCTTTTTGGACTGGAAGGAGTCCTCAGCTCGCACCGGCGCGGCTCATGTTCTTGCTTTGGCCAAGACGTACTATCCTTCTTTTGATGCTGCCAAGGTTGCAAAAGGTAGGCCCTCGAAGAAGGTGGATGGCACCGAACTGACGGCCTCAGAATATGCGACGACTTGGAAGGATATGCGCGGCCACGCGACTGAACTGGTGGAGGGGATAGATCTTGCGACCTATATGGGCAAGTATAATGCAGATGGAAGCAGATGGGAGAAGTTACCCGCTCCGTCATCCAGTGCGGTGATTCCGCAGGAAAAGAACCCCTCTCCAGGCGTATCCAGCTCTGCAGCCCCCAAGCCCGCGACTGAAGAGCCCTCCAGCGAGCCTGCGATTGCTCCTTCTGGCAAGCTTGGTAAGCCGCCTGTTCCTCCTTCCCACCGGCCAAAAGCTGCGCACAAGTGAAGAAGAAAAACAATGGTTTGATGATCTTGGCCCTTAGCGGTCTGTAATAATTGTTAGAATTTATGTGTCATAAGACAATATTATGGTTTGCTTAAGTACTCTTGGCAGTACATGTTTCGACCAATAGGCTGGTCCTTATGATTTGTCTCGGTTTTTCCTCACTTAGGCCCTTGCGCGGCTCAGTATTTCCCAGGTAAAAAGTGCGTGTTCAGGGTCGAGAGCGGCCATGATAGGCAATCAAACTCGATTGACGCCGCACCCCCAGTACTTTGGCCGCATAGTGCAAGTCGCATCCAAGAGAGGTTGAGTATAATCACGATAAATGCCACTTGTTTGGCGATCCCAAGGAATAGGCCGCGCTAAAAAGCTGCCGCACCCCCAAGGGACCAATGATTAAAAAATAAAAGACTCACAGCTCAATTGGTAGTTTGAGATGCTTTATTTCAGAATCATTATATGATACATAGGGTCGGTCGCGCCTAGGTGGCGACCAGAAGTGATGCTTGGGTCGGTTGCGCCTAGGTGGCAACCAGAGATGTTACATGGGTCGGTCGCGCCTGAGTGGCGACCAGAATGATGCTTGGGTCGGTTGCGCCTAGGTGGCAACCAGAGATGTTACATGGGTCGGTCGCGCCTGAGTGGCGACCAGAATTGGGTCGATCGCGCCTAGGTGGCGATCAGAGTGTCACATTGGGTCGGTCGCGCCTGAGTGGCGACCAGAATTGAAATTTTTAGCCCTGAGTGGCCAGCTTGATGATGTAAACTCTTAATAATTTTGCTGCGACTGCTGATGGCAACTCGCGATGCCTGGGATGTGTCCTTATTGGCAATGGCTGTAGCCTTTGACTTCCTTGCCTCCCTTGCGGCCGTAATCTGAAGTCGCAAGTCAGGCAGGTGCCTCTTGGCCTTCACGATGTCATCAAAATTCTCCTGCGACTCGCGCATGGGCGCGCTCTCTGCGATGCAAGCTGCTCTGGCTATGGCCTTGTCGCCCTCTTCGCATTCTTGAGCTATTCTTTTGTCGCCATTGATGGTGATGACTCCCCTAGGGCCTGGTATTTTAAGCTTTAGGTACACATAGCACGGCCTAGCCATAAACTTTGCGAATGCTTCTCTGCCAAACAGCGCATGATATGGGCTCTGGAAATCTACAACCTCGAACCAAATGTACTCGCTCCTGAAGTTGCTTTGTGTCCCAAAGGCGACCTCCAAGTTAACTCGCCCCAATGGCTGAGCTGATATGCCTGGCACGACACCATGAAACGTTGTTCTTGATGGGTGTAGCTGCTTTTCTTGAAGGTTCATCTTTTGAAGGTTCCATAGTATAATATATTGATGCTGCTGCCTCCATCCATCAGTACTTTGCTCAACTTGTACCCTGCGACTTGAGGGGCAACCACCAGCGCGAGTTTTCCCTCTTCATTTATTTCTCCTGGGTGATCCTCGCGGCTCCAAACTACTGGTTGCTCGGACCACTTTAGCCACTGTGGGACGGCTGGTACTATGGCGTTAACAGCCTGATTGCGTCGTCGCAGCTTTTGTTCCCTCCTTGAAGTATTCACCACAATGGTATGATACTGACCCAACTGTTTTGGGAATTGTGGCTGATCTGGCTGCGGATTTGGGACGGCGTTGTTGCTGTTGTTGCCTCCGCCGTGTTTACCTTCCTCGTTGTTTTGATGATTGAAGTTTGTGTTGAGTGGCTGTCCATCCTTCCACTTTTTGTAATGATAACACTGTGCCTTCGTGTGGTTGGGTGGTTTCCCATCTTTTCCTATATGGATGTCGCAGGGGCGGTTGAAAACCTCTTCCAAATTAACTGGGTGAAAATTCCTTCCTCTGCTGCTGCTTTGTTTGTAACGAGTGTCGTATTTGCGACTAACCCTGAGTTTCCTTCCTCGTTTTTGCGCTTGTTATAACTCGCATTGGCATTGCTAGCTTGCTGTTGTTGAGGCTTGCTACTGGCCTTCTTTCCCTTGCCAGTGTTTTCCTCTTCCTCCCCATCAGATGCGTCCCTGGTTTTATCCGAGCTAGCATACTTGTTGGCCGCCGCCATTACCTCGCTTAGGCTCTTGACTTTATCCTTCATGCGACCTAGTTTGTGGACTAGCGGCTCAAATTTGCAATTTTTCTCCATGACAAGGACTGCTGAACTGGGTGGTATGTTATCTGAGGAATGTATGATCTCTGCGACCCTTCTCATCCAGTGGCGACTCGACTCGCCTTCCTTCTGTACACAACGCTCAAGGTCCTCTATGCTGCAGAGTCGCTTGCATGTTCCTTGGAAATTCTTGATAAAAGCTTCCTTCATCTCATCCCAAGAGTTTATTGAATTTGGTGGCAAATTTTGTAGCCATATGTGGTGCGCCTTCTAACATCATGTTTAGGTAACGTGCGCAGATCTCTTCCATCTCGTAATTGTTGAGCCAAGTAACAGGGTCCATGCTGGCGTTGTAGTTGGCGACCTTGCGAGGCCCTTTGAAATCTGCAGGAAACGGTTCAGACCTGATTCTTTCGCTGAAACAGACTGGGCCTTTGAGTCGCGACGATAGGTTGGACGAAGCTGGCCTTCCTATTGGATTGGCCGCCCGCGCGGCTGCACAATCTCTATGGGTTGAATTTGCTGAGGTTGATTTTGAGCCGCAGGTTGATCTTCCCTTTGTCGCCTAGCCGAACTCGAGGTCGCAACGTGTGGCGACTCCGCGTGGATGCTTCTCTCCGCCGTTGCTCTGCTATTGTAAGGGGTGGAGTGCAGCCGTCCTGCGTGTTCGGACATATTCGCCTGCTGTATTACTGCTGTGCTCAGCATCTCAATGGCGCGCCGTGCCTCTCTGTCCATTGGCGTGTTTCCTGCTGGCGCTAATCTGGCCAAGATGTTTGTGGCTGCAAAGAGATTCTCCACTGGGCTAACATAATGCCCTTGCGGCGTGTGGAACCTTTGAGGCTGCTGTGGCGACTGCTGAACAAAGGTTGGCTGCGTCAATGGCGGGGGCATCATGGCCCTGTTGTTAGCCTGTACTATGGCCCTTGATCCAGGTATCTCTGCTACTCTTGGTGCTGCGAAAGATGGAACCGCTGGTACGATTGATGGCACAGCGATTGCTTGAACCGCGGGCGCAGCTAACGGGGCCACGGACCGCATAACCATGGCAGATGGTGCCATGTGTGCGGGTACCGCGACTGAAGGTTGTGCGACCCCTGACCATGCGACCGGGTGCGCGTGTTGGTGGCGACTGATGGGATGTGTTGGTGGCGGCTGACGGGACCGCAATTGCTGGTTCAGCGGTAGGTGATTGGAACAGCTCCATAGGGTTTACTGTTCCTGGCTGCAGGCGACTCGCGTGGCGTCTGTGTGGCAAGGTGGCCTGTATTCCTTGCAGAGTATTGGTTTCCTCGATGAGTCGCAGTTGCTCCTGTTGGAGGCGCTGTTCCTCACGCGCCAGCCTGGCTCTCTCATCTGCGATTCTCTGGACTTCATCATATAGCCCGATCCTGGTAGCCTCCAATTCTGTCACCCTAGCAGCCGCGTTAACCGCAGATATTGGTAAACAACACGCTTCCCTGTGGCGGTGACCGCTGCGTTGGGGGTTACCCTTGACCCTGATTCCGCAGGCGCGACTCCAGGTGGAGTTCTCTGTTTGCGACTCCTGAGGCCGCGACTCCTGGCGTCATCGCAGCGGATGCCGCGACTCCTGATGCGTCTAGCGCGGCTTGTTCTGCTGCTTCCGGCGGTGTGGGGGCTAAGCTGCCTGGTGGCATGCCCAGCCCTTCGTCTGCTTCTGTGGTCCTGTAGACCCCTTCAACGTGCCGATCTTCTACAGAGGGCGAGCCACTATCCACAGGGCCTCCGCATAGCCTTTCCTCAAGGACATACTCAATGGATTGGCCTTCTTCGTCTTCGAGAGGCAGCGACTCGTAGTTGATAGATTCTTCTTCTTGGTCCACTGTTACCGCGACTCCTTCTTCTGAGTCGCCATGTTGCGATGGATCTCTGACTCGCCGCCAATGAAGCCGACGAAGACGTTGATGGATCCAAAGGGGATGACGTGGCCGGTCTCCAGTAATCTGCTTCCGGCCCCCAGCTTGAATCGTCGATGAGGGGTGTGCCATTGACCGTGATGATACGGCCAACAACAAGATCTTCAGCTCCCTTCATGGATCCTGCGCGGAACGTGACGCTCTTGACCGCAGGCCCCACGGTGGGCGCCAACTGTCGTGGGTTTGTCACGTCAGGTGTCATAGATGACTTCGTAGGTGTGGGATTATGCGAGTCAAGCATCTCCGAGCTTGGGATCGCAGGAACAAAGATCAACACAGATTTACCCAGGTTCGGCCCCCTCAATGTGAGGTAAAAGACCTACTTCCTGCCTACCCTAGATTGGTATTGATATGATAATCGAGGTGTTACAATGGAGGCGATCCGATCTGGTACTCGCCGTATGAGCTAGGGTTTGGGGCTTGATAGCTCGACCCGCTCTAAGTCCTGCGAGTCCTCTTTATATACACAGAGGCTCGCTAGGTTACAAAAGGAAACTTCCCCCATAAGGAATACATCCACAGAGGCCTACTCGGAGACTACTTGGTCTTCACGTCCTCCGGGATATGTCTTCTAGATCTTTCCCCTTATGGCGGTTCAATATTGGGCTTGCTCCCAAGTGGGCCTTCGTCCGTGCGAGTAAGTTAAGTCGCACTGGGCCGCGGGTTAATCCAGAAAGTATTCCCCCGACAGGTATCCCCATAGCATTATCTCGGATAATGGCACAAACTTTGATGTGGGAGAGTTTGCTCGGTTCTGTGCTGAAAAGAGAATTCGGTTGGACATAGCCTCGGTGGCACATCTGGAGGCAAATGGCCAAGTGGAAAGAGCAAATGCGTTGGTATTAGCCGGCATTAAAGCTCGGTTGATTGAACCGCTATTGAGAACTCCGGGTTGCTGGATAGAGGAGATACCAGTAGTGTTGTGGGGTCTAAGGACTACACCGAATCGTTCAACTGGCTATACGCCGTTCTTTCTGGTCTATGGGACAGAAGCGGTTTTGCCAACCGACATGGAGTATGACTCACCGAGAGTGGCGCTGTACACTGAAACCGAGGCAAAAGAAGCTCGGGAAAATGATGTCGATTTGCTCGAGGAAGCATGAGAACTGACCTTATCTCGGTCACCTATATATCAGCAAAATCTCCGACGCTATCATACCCGGAAAGTCAGCCCTCGGGTATTCCGAGTGGGAGATTTAGTGTTGAGGCTAGTGCAGCGCACTGCAGGCCGACACAAGTTGTCACCTCCATGGGAGGGACCATTCATTGTGAGCAAGGCTCTGCACAATGATTCATACTATCTTATAGATGCGCAGGCACCGAGGAAAAATGTAATGGACAAATCCGACGAGGAGACCAAACGACCCTGGAATGTAGCCCTGCTCCGTCCCTTTTACTCCTAAGGGAGCGATGTATGTATCTCGTTTTCCTTTTGAATGAAATGCCGGCACTCCGAGATGAAACTCGGGGACTGCCTTGTACATATATATGTTTTATCTCTGTTTTTTCTATGCCGTTCATATATCGGATGATTTTTTGACTCATTTCAAAGTTCAAGTAATGTATGCTATTTTGTTGTGATCTTGTGACTCGACTGACGAACGCCGAAATGGCAGTCAAGAGCAGAGGTTATGGTATATGGTAAACATGAAAGTGGACTCGGGGACTCGGTCCTAAAAAGATCCGACATATGTCGTTTACTAACCCGGTTTTTTCATTCCTTTTCTTTGTGTCGGGTGACTATGAATCATACCTGAAAATTTTACTAAGTATTGTATGCTATAATTTTGGTCTTGTGACTCGACTGTCGAACGCCGAAATGGTAGACAAGAGCAAAGATTACTACGTATAGTAAACAAGAAAGTAAACTCGGGGACTTGGTGCAAAGTGATCCGGCATTAAGCCGTTTTCAAATAAAAGTAGCAAGATAGCAATAGCACGGCGAAATACTTAAAGGTATATTTACATCTGCACCCGGCATTCCGGGGATTTGATGGTTCTGCTTATAATAAGTTCAGGAGTTGGTGCCGGAGGAGCTCGGATCGGCAGAAGCAACCTCGGGGGCAGGAGCACCTTCGGTTGTTGGAACAACCTCGGGAGTTGGAGTGGCTGCCGAGATTCCGGCAGTGTCGGAGGCTGCTTCTGGAGTGATGTCGGTTGCTGGCTGCTCGGCAGTCTCGGCTGCCGTGTCGGTGGCAGTGTCGGCTGCCTCAGCTTCAATCTCTTCGTCCACGGCCTCATCGTCGCTCTCCTCATCGTCGCTGTCATCAGCATAATCTTCGACATCGGAGTAGACATCCCCAGGGATGAAGTACCGAGTTTGAGCGTAGCTGGCCATGAAGGCAGCTGCCTCCTTGCGGCGCACGGTCAGTATCGGATCCTCAGTCCATTGTGAATGGGCGCGTAGAGACCTCAGTGAATCGAGCTCGATGAGCTCATACCAAGACATCACAAAGGCCAGTGCTTGGTCTGCGCCGGCACGAGCTGCAGAGGAGATTTCCACTCCCGGAGTCTTGTCTCGGCAGTCTGCAGACACTTGGCTAATTCGGCAGTGGTTGCCGGAGTTGCGGCGGTAGGCCACAGTGTCTGGTAAACCCGGATGCTGGCTTCAAGAAGCTCAGTGCCAATGATCTTTAGTGGAGAAATCTGGGCCTTCAGTGCCGTCAGATGGTCTTCAATGTCCCACTCCTCCGAGATGGGGCCAGCCTCGGATCTCCTTTCTCGGGCCTTGTTGGTGATGTTTGAGGCAGCAACTTGGGTATGAGTGAAATGTTCTGCAGTAAGAAAAGTTGTAAGCAAGTTAAGTCATATTCCGGCATATGGCAAATGTCGGTATGGGCAGAAAAAAGGGGGCAGAGAAAACGTACGGTTCATCTCCTGGTTGATCCAGATGAGAGTGGCCAGCCAGCTGTTGCATTTCGCCTGAAGGGCATCCAAGGCTTCTTGAGCCGAGGTAGCGCGAGCCTCGGTCTCGCCAAGGACCTCCTTGTGCTTCGCAGCATCATCCTCCCGAAGTTTCTTCTCCGCGGCGACAGCTGCTTTCGTCTCGGATTTGAGCTTTTGGTCGTCCTCCTCCCGCTGCTTCTGCACCCGCTCAAGTTCCCTCTGGAGCCGGGCCACTTCATCCTGCTCCTTTTTTAGCGCAGCATTGTGCGCGTCATCGTGTTTCTTTTGCTCCGCTTTCAAGCGCTTGTGGGAGTCTCGGAGCTTCCTGTGGCCCAGGAGCAAGGTCTGGAATACCTTGGTCCGAGCATTGATGCTATCCTGGAAAAGGGGAAGTGTTAGTATTATTATCACGAATCAAGCCGAGTAAACTCAACTCGAGTCTCGGGGACTGGGTATGTCGGAATTTTTTAAGACTCAAGCCGAGTAAACTCAACTCGAGTCTCGGGGACTGGGTATGTCGAATTTTTTTCAAGACTCAAGCCGAGTGAAACTCGACTCGAGTCTTGGGGACTGGAAATTGAAGTTTTTTGTGGAAGATTCGCGCCAAGTGATTTGTACTCGGTTGAGCATCAACCACTTAACCCGAATCTCGGGGACTGGGATAATATATATATGATCTATAGTAAAGGAAGAAAAGACTAAGTTGAGGAAAGTTTACCTCGGCGGTCTTGCTGGCATTAAGGGCTGCGACCTGCAGTGTGTGCATGGACTGAGCGAGCGCACTTGGACCAGCAGGATGCTGGGCCACTGGATCCCGGGATGAAACATCGCTTATGTCGGCGGAGTTCCAATCCATGTCATAATGCTCCACTGAGCCCAAGCTGTGGCCACTTTAGGTGCGCAACAGGGAAACCCCCAGCGGGCTGCTGAAGCTCGGGAGACAGATGCGGTTAGAGCTTGCCTTGGAGTCACCTTGGGCTGCTTGTCTGAGATAACCAGCGCGGTCCCAGTGGCCAGTTGGCTTGATGTTGATTTGGACGGGGAGGTGGTTTTCTGGGATTGCGCCACGGGAGACTTCGGTGATGGAGATGGCCTGTGCGGTGATGGCTGCGGTGGTGGTTGTGGTTGCTGTTGCTGCTGCGTGTGTAGCTGCTTCTGCTTCTTCTGTTGTTGTTGCTGTTGCTGCTGCTTCTGCTTCTGCTGCTGCTGTTGTGGCTGTGGTGGTGGTTGTGGTGGTTGCTACTGGTCCGGTACTACCGGAGCTTTGGGCCGCTCCATTTCGGAGTCCAAAGTATGGACACCGGACTCAGTGTCTCGGTCCGGGGCCAAAGTGTCCGGGTTTCCTTGACCTCCTTCAGGAACAGCTAGAGAGCTCGGCGGCGGTGTGCCGGCGGGAGTAAGAGGTGCTGAGGTAGGGTCGGCCCTGGTTGGGCTAGCAGTAGCAATCTCAGGAGACCGAGTTACCTCGGGTGCTGATATAGGAGAACGCATCGAAGAAGCGCTCTGGGGAACATGAAGGACATCCCTGCAGCAAAGTAAAAAGGGAAAGTTGACCTCGGGAAAGATTATCTCGGTTAAGGAGTAAAGAAAGCAAGTGTATTGGTAAAGAGTTCTTTACCCTTCGGTAACTGGCGGCCTCTTGCCCCGGAGTATCTTGCCGGACTTCTTCACCCTCTTGGTTTTCTTCGGAGGAGGCTCCGAGGTTGTTGATGTCCCGGTCTCCGAAGTACCGGTCCCTGCGCGCTTGCGAGTTGTGCTCGGGCCGGTCGGGTTAGCTGAGGCCGAGGACAGTGGGTGAGCAAACGCGATGGGAAGAGCATCTATAGGCTCTAAAAGTTGGCAGTCGTCATCATCGTCGTCTGACCAATCTCGGAGTGAAGCTTGGACTCGAGGCTTACCCGAGGCAGAGGGGCGAGCAGTGGGGATGGGCATATGATCCTTGTCATCCAGGTCTTCAGCTTCGGTGATGGCCGGGATAGGCAAATCCTCGCCCCACTTCTCGGAGGGGTTCGCTCCATCTTCAGTAGTTTGCCGAGTGAATCTCTGCAGCGTGAATGCAATGATGTCAGGTTACACTAAGAGTAGATATGCTGCCGACATAAAAGTTGTCTCGGCAAGAAAATTGTGTCGGTTTAGTTTGCTGGATACTTACATGTGGAGGGGGGTTTGCCCTGCTGTGGGGTTCTTTGCCACATTCCCATTCCTCCAGCATCTGTGTCTTGGCGATGGCCTTGACTCGCTTCCAAACCTCGGATTTGGTCAGCTCATGTGTGCTGATCCGAGTAGGGTCATATCGGCCACTCATGTGGCAAATCTTGTGGACTCGCTCTTGGAGGGGGGAAACTCGGCGAATGACGAAGGTTCGCAGGAGGTCATCAGCTACTAGCCCCTCCTTATCCTGGATCGACTCGACGAGTTTGTGAATCGCATTGATCTCGGGACTCGAGGTTTTCAGATCAAAACCCCAGTTGCGCTGTTCGGAGGGGGTAGCAGGATTCCATTCAGGCAGGTTGAGGAAATCGTCCTCACCATCCGGGTTCTTCACATAGAAGAAAGTGCGTTGCCATTTCCGGCATGACTCCAAGCAGGGAATCCGAGGAAAAATGGATTTCCTCCGAGGTGTGATGGTGGCCGCCCCGCAAGCAGTCATCTGTTTGGGGAGGTCCTTGTTCTCCAGGTCCGGAATGCTTTGTTTCCGGAGTTGAAAGTATTTGGCCCAGAGATCGACTGTGGGCCAGAGGCCGAGGTATCCCTCGGAAAAGGACACGAAGGAGGAAAGTGTAGTGATGGCATTTGTAGGGAGATGGTGGGGTTGAAGGCCAAACCGAGTAAGAAAGTCGCGGAAGAATTGGCTCGCCGGGAGTCCGAAGCCGCGCTCGAAGTGCACGACGAAGACCACCCGTTCTTTGGGTTTTAAGTTCGGCTCGGCCTCCTTGCCCGGGACTCGACATTCCACCCATTCCGGAATGCGCCGGGTTCGCTTCAGCCAGTCTATCTCATCTTGGGAGATGTCGGAGCCCTCCCATCCACCTCGCTCTCCCTCTCCCTCTTCCTCGGGAATGTCGGCAGGATCCGAGGTATGGCGGGAAGACATCTCGGAGAGGAAAACCTGCATGAAGAGCAAAAGTTCGCCGGCGGTGAGCATCTTAATGCTTGCACGGTGGAGGAAAAGAAGATAGCTAAGGAAAACACTTTTCTACGGGCGAAGTACGCGGGAAAGATCTACAAAAGGAAAGAAAAAGGAATCTATCCAAGAACGGCGGAAGATCTTGGAGCTAAATAGGAAGATCCTAGCGCTACATCGATCGGAGAGGATCGGGCAGATGAGGAACTCACCGGAGGATCGGATGCGAAGAGTCCAGCGCGGCGGCGGCGCGAAGGATTCCGATCGACGGCGGCGTGCGGGTTCCTCCGTGCTGCAGTGGTGAAGGGCTTCACGCGGCAGCGGCAATGGCGCAGAGAGGAGTTGTGGGGAAGAAAGGAAAAGGGGAGCCCCCATTCCCCTATTTATGGGCGCGGGGAAGGCGCGGTTAGTGGAGCGGCCGTGGGCAGTTTCCGAAACCGTCACGGGATTTGCTGCGCACGATCGCCGCGGTTAGCGGTGCGAGCAACCGCGCAAACGGCCACATCGTGGGCCACAAGATGATAACTGCCCACGGCGCGGTTAGTGGAGCACCAACGGGCGGGAAGTTCAAAAAATGCGATGCGGTGTACGCGTCGTGCGGTCAAACGCACTCAAGTGCGTTGACAAGATGTGACAGATGGTGGGGTCAGTGTTACGTGCGTGCAGAACATGCAGAGGCATGTCTGTCCGGGCGTAAGAATCGAGGAGATAAACATTATGATATTGCCAAGTGTGATGGTGAAAACTCAGCCGAGGTTGTGAGAGCCTCACTACGTCGGGGAAGCCGACATAAGGAGAATATCGGTAGCAGTCAAAGAATATGCAGTAACTATATCCTCGGAGGGATTGTGGCACTCTCTTCTGTGAAAAAGGAAGTATGGATTCTTGTTGTTGGGATGGTTCCGACATAGGTATGTTGGATATTTATCTCGGACTGGTTTGGTTTTGGTAAACCTAGTGAGGCCCTTCATCCAAGTCTGTAGGACCGCACCAGCTTCGGGGACTAATGTCGGGGGGCTACCCCCGGGTAGGGTCATGGTATGGAGTTAAGCGTATCCAAGTGTGGATCAAGGTACGGAAGTGACCGAGGTAAACAGGTCCGGAGGGGCTGATATGACTTAACCGACATAGCTCATCCGACATAGTTCATCCGACATAACCTTACCGACATAAGAATGTCGGTACTGCCAAGTTTATTCTTATATGCAGGTGAGGAGTCTACGCCGAGGCAAGGTATCCAGCATATCCATGCCGGGTTAGCTCAAGGAGAATATCCAGCATAGCCAAGCCGGGTTAGAGCCAAGGAATACCCGACATATCCATGCCGGGTTAAAGAAGCAGAGGAGCGTAGTGTCGGATCAGGAGTCAATGTTGTTGTCATGTCCCTTCTGGCACGGAAGCGCCTGACACGGAGAATGTCAGGGCCGCGTGCTGCGGGAGCGGCGGGAAAGCTTGTACCTGACCGCTGACTCCGGAGCTTCCGGGGAAAAAGGCTACGAGGTTAGGGATGGGCAGGCCACGTCTTGTCCCTGCAGTAGGGTACATTCTAGCTGTACCGTTGGCTGCAGGGGATGGGCAGGCCATGTCTTGTCCCTGACAGGAGTGCCATCATGACACACCGTTGGCGTGGCTACAGTGCATCAAGAGGGGCATTACCGTAATTCGGTTAGCCTTTAAATAGGCCATTACCCCCTCCTGCGTGAGGGACGATGCCCTGAGATCCATTTTCCCCCCTTTACTTCATCTTCTTCCTTGAGCTCTTCTCCATAGATGAGACATACAGCTCGAGGAGCACCTTGGTACGTGTGAGACGTTGATATACACAGAGAGGCAGGCAGGAGTAGGGGTGTTACCTCCTCACGAGGGCCCCGAACCTGGGTAGATCGTGCGTGTTTGCGTGTGTGTGTTTGTTCTTCTGTGCGTGCTCCTTAGCGCACTACCCCTCCCCGGATCCACCAGCGTCCATCCGGCCCCACACTTTAGCCATCCTATGGCATCTGCCGTGATACCACCACGACAATTGCAGTAGGTTGTCTTTATCAGATGTAAAAGAATGGACAGGGTCCACAGTTCACTAGTGGTGTCTCTCCATAAAAGATAACTAACATGCTGGGTAAACAAATTACAGCTGGGCAATTGACAAAATATTGAGCGCATAACAATGCATATATATGACATGATGACTACTATGATATTCATGCGGGCATTACAACAAGATACATAGACCGTTATCCAACAGCATCTATGACTAATAATCCACCTACATGTAGTTATCCGAGTTCCCCGTTAGTATTAAGTTGCAAGCAACAGATTATTACATTAAGTAAAGTGCATAATGTAAACAACACAATTATCTTTAGACAAAGCATTGTTAGGTTAGCCCCTGTGGCAACATCACATCCACAACCTTAGATGTTGCTGTCACTCTCCCAGATTCAATGGAGACTGAACCCACTATCTAGCATAAATACTCCCTCTTGGAGTTACAAGCATCTACTTGACCAAAGCATCTACTAGTAACTGAGAGCATGCAAGATCATAAATAACATATAACATAGATTGATAATCAACTTGACATAGTATTCAATATTCATCGGAGCCCAGCAAACACAACATGTAGCATTACAATAATATGATCTTGATCATGATATGCAGCTCACAAGATCGAAACATGATAGCACAAAGTGGAGAGACTACAAACTAGCTACTGCCATGGACCCGTAGTCCAAGGATGAACTACTCACGCATTACTCCGGAGGTAGGCATGATGATGTAGAGCCCTCCGGTGATGATTCCCTCTCCAGCAGGGTGCCGGGAAGAGCTTTTGAACCCCCCGAGCTAGGGTTGACGACGGCGGCGTATCTGGAACTTTTCGTGGATGGAGGCTCGGGTATCTAAGATTTTCCCGAGGAAGTGAATAAATAGGCGAAAGGGCGGCGGCTGGAGGCGCTCGTGGGCCCCACGCGACCCCACGCCGCGGTTGGAAGGGGGGCCGCGTCGTGCCCTGGCGTGGGCGGCCCACGGCCCTCCTGCTTCTCCCCTCTGGACTCCGTGTACGTGATGGAAAAATAGGGACTTCTGCTTTTGTTTCGTCCAATTCCGAGAATATTTCCAGAACAACTTTTCTGAAATACAAAAACAACAAAAAAACAGGAACTGGCAGTGTGGCATCTTGTTAATAGGTTAGTCCCAGAAAATGCATAAAACTGCTATGAAGTGTATATAAAACATGTAGCAATTGGCATAATATCAACATGGAACATCAGTAATTATAGATACTTTTGAGACGTATCAATGAAGCACACCCGTCCAAAACACCTATGGTCGTAAGAACTCTTGAAAGAGAAAAGGACCCATTGAGGCCAAAGGGTGGCAATGAGGAGGTATTGGGACCGGAGTTTTCGTATCTCAATGTCATTGGTGCACTAATGTATCTAGGAAAACTATATTAGACTTAACATATCGTTTGTAGTTAACTTACTAGCTAGATACGGCGCATCGCCAACAAAAAGATATTGGGTTGGTGTGAAAAATATTCTCAAACATCTCCTGGGCACCAAAGATCTTGGTTTGTTCTATCAGAAAAATCAAGAGAGAACCGTGGTATTGTATTGGGATACATTTTAGATTCCCCTAATGCCAGATCGTAGACTGAATTTGACTTTTTACATGGAGTCACGGCGTTCTCTAGTCGACAAAGCAAACACACTAGTGGGTACATCAACTAATCATTATGAGATAATTGCTACATACGAAGCTTCACGGGTATGCGTATGCCTTCGAAGGATGATGTACTTTGTCAAGAGTTCAGGTGGGACCGGTTCATTGGAATCTCCCACGGTTATCTACAGGGATAATGTTGCTTGTATTGTAAAATGCAGACATGTTAGATTAAGAGTAATATTACAAAGCAGGTTAATCCTAAGCTATTTTATCCTCATGAACTACGAAAGAATGGGGAAATAAGTATTTTGCAAACAAAGTCTTGTGATAACCTAGCTGATTTGTTTACCAAGTTCTTTGTTCCATAATATGTGAACTAAATTGGTACGAGGCGACACTGTGACTTGCAAAATTCATGGTGAGAAACTGCTAGGTTAAAATATGTTGACGATCATCAAATTTTCGATATTGCACTCTTTTCCTTTATGAGTTTTCCTGACAGTTTCTCATGTAATATTTTATGAGGCGATAGTAATACAAACATGGACGATATATGTCATTTTCTCTTTATTTCCTTACGGAGTTTAAGAAGTAATTTTCATGGCATATTGTATATTTCTCCTCAATTTTTTGCACGGGTTTCCATGGAGGAGATGATTCCAAAGAATGGTACGGCTGTAATTAAGGACAAGTAAGGATTAGTGCGAGTGTTAGGATTTAATTAATCTGTAACTAGAGATAATCCTTATTGTAAGTAACCGCACGTCCGGATGCCCCTCCAAGCAACCGTTACTCTGATCTTCAATGGAAAGTCACAGTTTGATTCACTCTATTCATTTATCCCTCGCTCTAAAAATCGACTTGCAACACTATTCACGGTAAAGTTATGTCTTATACTGTATTTATGTTCAGACTTCAGCGTTGGAATGCACCCGATAATCTCATTTGTTTTCGGCACCTCTAGATACAGCAAGAATCGATACGGCACAGCACCTTGACCATGAAACTGCACGGGTGTTTTGCGATCAGACGATTAAAACCATGCAGCACTTGCTAATTACTTGCCCTATGTGCCACAAGATCTCAAGGCATGGGGTCCTCTTCTGGATTCGTGCCAAGTGTCACCCGCCTGCCGGCGACGTTCTCCTGGACTGGTGGCCTAATTAAGCTCACTGATGCAACTGGAGTTAGTTCGATCTTCCTCTTTTTTTCCTCGTGAATCTTTGCCCTCTTGTATTCCGAGGACTTGTGCTTGTGCTTCTTACTGAATTACTATTTCATTTACAGTGAAGTATATAACCGTAGCATGGTTGAATTAATGTAATCCTGACTGCGATGTTGCAGTATAGCATGCAAAACAATCATCAGGGGGTTTCCGCAAAAAAAAACAAAAAAAAAGGAAACTCCCTCTGATCCACAAAAATGCCGTTATATGTGAACCTTCTACTCCCTCCGTTCCATTTTAATTGACTTGCTATACACCACATGTGGATGTATCTAGACATATTACTTCTACTAGTTGAATGCCCGTGCGTTGTTACGGGTGTCATCTTCCTTCTATATCCCAAAACATATAACAAAACGCCAAACAATATGTGAACAGTCAATCGTTTAACACAATTGTTTGAGCGCACCTGTGACATATGTATTGACATGTTTAGCTATTGAATTACAAATAATTCTACATCAATAATATTTTCTTCGAAAATACACATGTAGTTTTGAACTACACTCTACACATTGTTTGCTTGCCGCCTTGCCCTGCGGCTTTCCAACTTTGGGCATCGATGAAATTGAATGTTTGCTTTTCACAAACTCAATATGGATGCTCGAACAGCCAATGCGTGCCCTTCTAGCTCCCTTTCTTCTGCGAGAGCCTTTACCTCTCTTTCAAAAATAAGAAGCGAACTGTTAAATAATGGAACTACAGAGTAGAAAATAACATTATTTAAATAGAGAAAAAAATCTTTAGTTCGTGAAAAGAAGGCAATTATTTTACCATTATGGTAGGATACTCCAAAATTCATGACAATTACGGTTTGCCTTACTCAGCGTTATGCATCCTTTTCATATATATACTTTTGCCATAACATAATCGGAAAAATACGAGCATGCCAATTGGTGAAGAATATGGTGCACCACATTTTCTCATTTTCTGTATAATTCTTCGCTGGCTTGCTAGCGTAGTATCCATATCCCGCCTGGTTGCTTAGCATCCGTTTTCATACATTGTGTAGATCATAACCCCTAAAAGGAGAGAACGCGAACGTTAACTACGGCACATATTTCTCATGGCAATTCACGGTCTCTTGTATTGAATACAATGTGGTGAATAGAGAGAAAACGTCAATCAATACAAGCATACTGTAACAGAAGCTGAAAAAGTATAACAATTATACATATACTCGTGGAAAAACAACTTCTACAAATTCGTTGTAAAATGCTGCTCGAGGAGAAAAAACTCATGCATTCTACAACATCAAAATCCTTTTAGCCGGATAGTATTTGCCCAAAATTTAAGAGAACCCCTCACAAAGATATCGCATCTCCCCCACACACAAAAAAAGATAAAAAGTTTTCTGCAGAATATGGAAAATACATTTTTATCTAAGGTTAAGATCCACCTCAGAATATATCTCCATCTGCCCATGAAAGCAATGGTTTTCTCCTGGTGTAAGAAGCTGAAAGAAAGTCTAATGCAAAAGAGGAACTTGAGGTTTAAGTTATACCAAGGTATATACCTTAAGTGCATTCGTCTTGAACATGTTCTTTACAGGGACTAATCTTGAAGTCCGGCCTTAACCATTTCACCCAAATTGACATTTCGATTTGTCCTGATATTCTGCAACCAGGGATGATCTGGAGGAAATTTCAAGTTATGGAAATGAAACAGAAGCAATGCAATTAAGTGATCTCAGGGCAAGAAATCATCTTTACTCTATTAATAGTAGCGAGGTTTAAACCTTTTAAGTAATAAATCCTTTTATCTAAAAAAAAGTAGCGAGGTTTAGAAATGTTGGATTATACATTGTACATATTTGCAACTCGAGCCAACAATTTTAGAGAACCCTACCGTTTAAATATCATAAAGAACCAAACACATTACAATTAACTTTTAATATACCTTTCAAGACAACAAAACGTAAGATATATAAAATACGTAAATATCCAAGCGTCAACGCTTTTAATACGCCTTCCAAGACCACAATCAAAGGGACCTGCGCAAGTATGTGAACCGACTTACCTACAAAACAAGTCGATAAACATGAACATGATCAAATATGAAGATGAAATATACGATATCAATCATCATCCTTGAGTGATACATAGGTACAGGTGCTCTGATATCTTACAACAACTTTTTATTCAAATGTAAAAAACAGTGTTCAAATTGCACTGTGAAACAGGCTGCAGCCAAACTGCAATAGGATTTACAGTACAAAATGTTGCATGGCACGAAACCAGATAATTAGTATGAGTTGCAACTCTTGTTTATAGTGAGCAAGTTTTACAGTTGTTATGGCTGGTCTGAAGTTGAGGTCAGACCTATTAATCACCTATATGGTCAGAACATATGGGCGTAATGCAATATATATGAACTTACATCATCCCTGCAACTTCTCTTTTGCTAAGAGCTAGTCCTTCGCAACTTGAAATGGTGACTATAAGACGCTAAGAGTAGATAAAACAATGATTATCGAGAAATTCAGTGTCACTACGGTCATTTTGACTGTTCTCTTTTTCTTATAAAAAACAAGCAGAAAGATTTAAAATATGCATTTACGAAAGTCTATTAATCATCATAAGTGTACAAACAGTGTGTATATACCCAATGGAAAATGGACACACTTTGCTTAATAATTGTCATACACAAGATGTTATTACTTCAACACAGGTTGTCCAAGGACATTTCAACACTCGAAAGGCGGCCATCTACAGTCTTCATTCTCAAGTAAAAGTTTTAATATTACTATTTCAATGCTCATCAAAATGGAATGAAACCACCAACCTTGCAGGCAGATCATACCCATTGGTCACCCTCACCATTCCAGTACTGCACCCACACTACAGAATTCTAGACCCTGGACCTTGTATGCACACCCCTGAATAGAAGCAGATTAATATATAAGACCGAGGATGAAATGGTTTCAACATAATTAGCTAGCCCTCGGCACACACGTGCATCAGAAAAATAATTCCTTTCCTTTCCCACCTTCCCCTCATCCAGGAGAAGGGATATATCATATATGTCGAGCTAGCTACTACGACAAGCAAACAGCTAGCCCTCGGCGCACACATGACACAACAGCTAATTGAACATATCCTACTTAAATCCCCTGCATCCAGATCACATCACCACACCATATACAATTGATCCCCTACCTGATATAGGGAGTCATTTGCACAACTCAATAACATAAAGATAAATGGTTCATGTCCACCCATCCTTGAAGAGGTGAGGTTCTATAATTGTTTCCCAAAGTTATTTTTGTTTCTTATCTGGGATGGAAATATTCTCTTGATGGGGCAATTGTACACATCACAACGTCCCTTGAAGAGGAGCAGTCGTAGACCAGTAGTATCACACCGTGGAGTATAAGTGTACCACCCTTGCGCAAGAACAGATTAAAAAAAAGAGCAGCAGCTTTTTTACCTCATCGAGGCAGTCCAAGAGCGCCCGGTGCAGATGTGCGTCCGGCAAGTCGCGGGTGCTCAGGGCGGGTCGGGGCAGCGTCGCCTCGGTCATCGCAGAGCGGAAGAGAAGGTCGGGGAGGGAAGGTCGGGATAGGAGGAGATCGGGGGCGGAATTTCCAACGACGCCGCTGGCCAGAGCTCGTGGCGGCGGCGACAACTCCAGAGGTTGTCGGCGGCCAAATCAGGGTTGACTGGGCGGTGGCTCGGCCGCGGGAAGACCCAGATCTCGGAGACGGGATGCATCAACGGCGGGTGGTTCCGTTCTCCGGCCGGAGGAGTGAGGCGGCCCCGGTCGCCAGAGATCCGCCGACGTCGTCTCCCCGTGGGAAGCGGCGGTTTCACTTGGCGGTGGCAGCGGCCGTAAATTCTCCCAAAACCCAGGGGTAAAACCAGAAAAGTGAAAAACGCACCAACACCTCCTCAAGCAATATTATATAGTCTCTACTACTAATAAAAGAGCAAATATATTCTTTCCTAAGTCCACCCGGATAGACGTACACAAGACAACCAAGACCAAATATCACCCCACGATCAGGTCCACCTAATTAGATCTGACCGTCCACACAAATTTAACCCCTCCGCTGGGTACATTTAGCAGTTTAGATGAGCGGACGAAAACTCTGCCATCGATCAAAGGATTCCACCCGATTCGCTCGCGCTCCACCCGATTAATTAGGAAACCTCCTCGCTCATGTCCCCAATTCTTCTCCCCCACCTCTCCGCCGCCCCTCCCTCCCGAACCTCTCCTCCACGCCGGCGGCAGAGAGCAATGACACATATTGTGAGAGGCGGCAGAGAGGCGGCTCGGAAACCAGTTCGCGCCTCCCTATTCGCTCGTCCCGGCGGCGGCGCCCCTCGCCGGCCAGCCGCCAGCCTCCCTAGCGCCCTTCGCCGGACTCTCTCCCTAGAAGGCCCCGGCTCCCCGCGCTCACCTCCCGTTTCGCCGGCCGTGTTCTATGTTCAAGCATGCGTAGCCGGAGCGGGGATGCTCCGTTCGAGCACGTATTTCCCTGGCCGCTGGTGCAACCCGGGCAGCTGCAGCTCGCACGAGCGCAGCCGGCAGCAAATCGCGGCGCCCTCCATTGACCCGGCCGCGGGCGCTGGCCGTCGTCGCGCGGGGGCGGAGGGAGGGGCGCCGGCGCGGGCACTATCAGCTTCCAGGACTCGGGGCTCCACGGCGAGGCCACGTACGGCGGGTTCACGTCGGTGGAGCGCCGATCTCTATGCCTTTATCGCGGTGCTGGACCGTGAAGTGGAAGGCAGGGACAGCAGCAGCAGCAGCGCCGCTGCTGCCAACCACTTGTTCACATCCCGGTGAAACCCAGCACCATACCTCTCAGAGATTATTTCCTTTGGGTCGGCCAGTATTTCCCCCAAATATTATGTTTTTACTGTATATTTCCCCCAAATATAAGGTGTCAGACTACTTGCTTTCAGAAGATTTGGTACTACCATATTGCAATTGGAAATATAGAGTGATAATAGAGATTTTGGACGAATGGGCCAGTCAACAAGGGGGCGCCATGAACCATGGTCAGCTGGGCTGGGCGCTGACACCAAAGGTCGTGGAAGCGAGGAAGATCCTCGGTAGTGGACTCCATTTTTTCCTTAGATGATTGTTGGCCTCTCTGAAGCTAGCCTTTTTGCAGCTCACCACTTCAACTGAATTTGCTCCATTATATCTTTGTGCTTTAGAACACACTTTGCTTCAAGACAGTGCTAGCAATAGCATCATGGTAAAAAAAATATAGTGCCAGCATGATTCATGCTTCAGTTATTTGCTTTCACAGGAGATATCAACCTTATGCTTTTTCAACAATCTTTGTGAAGTGGCGTTGCTGAAATGGGATAAGCGTCACACTATATATGTTTAATTGCAGTTGCACACATTTGAATGCTAGCCTTTTTAATTTGGGTAAGGGAACATGATTTATTTCTTGGGTACTTATTGTTATTTTTATTTTTTTGACAAGTATTGGGTACTTATTATATGATATATGAAGCAGTACAACTGAAGTGAGATAATCCTCACAATGTGTTCAGCTGCAAACATGTGAATGCTACCTTTTGCTTATTTAGTAAATGCAACGTGATTTCCTTTGGGGGTACTTATTATTATATGGCATCATGCAAAATGCAGGCATCTGGGACAGCCACATTACTGCAAGTGCATTGGGTCACGGGAGCGCCTGCTGAAGGGCTTCATTTTTCTCATGGTACGCATCTGTAGGATGCTGGAAATATATATGATTATTAATCCTATGTGTTTGATTTCTTCAGTTCAGTCCATTTTTAATACCACTTTGCACATTTTAGCGGGATTGATTAAGACAGGTAGGAAAGAAACACGAGATGAGAAGAAATAAGGTAGGTGTAACCTTGATTTCAGGTGTACAAGACAGACCTATTTGATCCAGTAGTAAAGAAAATCCCAACTATTTGTAGTTAACATTATGCTGTTTTGCTAAAGTATGAAATTGTCTGCTACATTCCTCGAATATGTCTACATCATGTATATCAAACTGGAAAACTGATATAATTTAAAGCTATTTTAGTTGTTTCAGAACTTGAGGTATGGATATGAGACATTGCCTTCATTATGACTTTGGAATTTGGGTTGCACATGTTTGTTTGAACTGCTATGTGAGTCTGAAATTAAATCTTGGACATATTTTAAACATCACAGGGGTAAAGGGTCCCCACCTGCATTTTTCTTCTACATCTTGGAATGGTCATTTGTTAATGGTAACCAATGGCTACTACTTCATTATCTGAAAATAATTAGACGCTAAGATTATGATTACAATAGATTGTGCCATATCATCTTCAATCTCATATTTGGACTTTATCTTCACATTGTAATCATGCGGGAGATAGATATTGCAACACACATGCCGATAACTTCAGAATATGTGCTGGGGACTTGCATGACTTTGAATGACATGTACGAAAGTGGCTAGCATGCTAGAAGAAGAAGAAAATCAGTCTGTTTTGTGCAGTGTCAACTAAGATGACTAGGAACTTGCAAGATGAGGAATCTCATTGGCACCATCTAAGAGAAATCCTACTTGATGTATACTTTCGCATCGCTGATCAAAATAGCTCCAATTTTGCAATTTTTTTACCATGTAAGTTGAATATATGCATTGTATATGGACAATTCTACATGACTTGCTTAATGCTAGCTTGCTATAGCAATTCTTTGAATCTAATGCAATTCTTATTAATTCTCATTGTATATGGACAATTATACATGACTTGCTTGTATAATCCAGTCTGGTGTGCGCGTGGGATGTGGGATGGCTTGATCATTAATTCTTCGGAGGCATGTTTACAAAGAAAAAGGAATCATGCTAGAAGCTTGAGAGTTTTAACAAATGAATCACGGACTTTGACATGTTGGCATAACAATACCGATGCCTCCTGGTTGATGTATGACGTTTCCCTAACTGTTCATGCGAGGGGTGCCTGTGGTCGCAGTAACTGAAGTAAGAATAAGTGACACACTATACCACATATATCTCATCAAAGAGCATGTAAAAGGTGTCATTCAACTGAGTCGTAAGATTTGTCTTGTAGAGACGTGCGTGTACGTGCAAAGCTACTAGTAGAGATAGAGATACATACATTCACATTTGGTGAATACCAAGTCAATTAAATTAGAACAGAGGGAGTACATGATAACGTTGTTTTGTCCCGACGATTTTAACGGATGGGATGGAGAAAAACAATATGTATTGCCTTCGTCGCACATTCTAAGCAACGCTATCTCAATATGCAGCCAAATATCTTGGCCAACTCAGTAAAGAAACGACAATTAAAAAAAGTTCAGTTTACCATTTCAGCTCTTTGTTGATCCATCTCACTACTCACTAGGGAGGTAATTCAGTAAAGAGAAAAAAATCACCGTTCTCAATGATCCGTTACAAAGAAATTCACAATCTTCGTGTTCAGCAAATGACCTCATGAACCGAGCAAACTTCCAAGTACGTAGCCTAAGGTTTTAGTTCCAACATTCTCAAAGGTATATTAGCACACATCAAGTTTGGACATCCTTAATATTTGGATTCATAATCATCGACAACAGATTCCGACAATGACGGGTATTTTGTCCATTGGGCTACATTGCTAGTGTCACGGACAGCCGCTGGTTCAGATTGTACCACAAATCTGCAATAAGACAAGAAAATTTCAGAACCGTTCGCTTTCTGAGTTTACCACACGCTCTAATTCGCGTGTAACTTGCCATGCCCAAATTCAGCTACACTGAATGCACTGGAGTTACATATGAACTTGAATAAGTATCTAACTGTACATTGCAAGAAACTGGTATCTGTGGAGCCATGAGAAATAAAACTAGACATCAAAGTACCGTTATCAACAGTAGCTTCCTTAGGCATACAGATCACCAGGACTCTTAATGGAACATTATGGACTGGGCAATGGGGGTGGATTCAGTTGCAATCTATTATATTATTAAGACAACAAACAATTAACGGCTAAGATTTGACATTATTTAACGCTAGAAAGGAATGGCTGGGATTTTAAAAAATTACCGTAGAGTCCTGGGGCTGATACAAAAGGATTCCCACATAGCTCACGCCTTCCCACAAATTCTCCAATGCAGCCGGAAAACCCTAGACAGGTCAATATTGTTCCAGTTCTCCACATAATTCACCCTCGCGGTGGTGCTGGCGCGGATGAAAAACCTACGACAACAATTGCAGCTTGGGAGTGAGATCGCAAGAGTGAATATGCAGGACTGAATATGGTGGTTGCTCATGGCGCGGCGGGTGGCAAAGTGTCCCGACGTTGTATTGCCTATTTTGTAGCCTAATTTGTAGCCGCTGAGACGCTGGGTTGGATCTGCACATAGCAACATGTCATCTAACCGGGACGAGATCGATTCGGCCGGCAGCCATGCTCCTTTGGCCCCGATTGATTCCTATTAGCCTATGCAAGCTGCACTTCAAAAAAAGCCTATGCAAGCTGGATATGATCGTGCATCTCCGCCGTCTTCAGTTTGCGGAATCCCCGGCCGATGCAAAGTCGCCAAGATCGTGCAGCCATCCGCTGCTGTGTATTCTTTGCCGCCCTCTACTCAGCTCACCAGTTATGGCGGATCTCAGGCAGTCAATACTCTGTCCAGTCCCAAATCAGCTCGGTGTGCGGGCGACATACAGGTTTGTCCATGCAGCTCAGCTTAAGTTCAACCAGAAGTCGACATGGAAACAAATGGTGGTATATACACACTCGGTTGAAAAATCTGCCTACTCTGTTGTATGTCCGTGCAGCCCAGCTCAAGTTGCAGGATAAATTTCTCTTCTCTGCTTGATCAAATATGATGATAGTTTGGAATGAAATAGGGCGACCTACAGGTTTGGGTCCTCAACTTGCAAAAAACTGATGGTACACACTCGGTACAAAAATCTCCCATGCAGGCCAGCTCGCATGCATGCATAGTCTTTCATGTTGTCCAGCCCGAATTTGTTGACATGGATGATTGGACTCCTCGGTACATTGGATGTTGCAGATCTTCAAGCTAAAGTATACTAGGTTTATTAGTGGATCAATTAAGCTTAATTCGATATACTGCACTACACCTTTAATGGAAGTGCACAATGCACGAGGAAATATCAAAGCGAGGTAATCTCCTTTCTCATATCTAAATTTATACTGATGTTGAAGTATAGGAAGGAGAAATATTGGTAGACAAACTATGAACACTAAACCGTTAATGTGGTGCAATAGGTGCAAGCGGGCCTTAATGCTATCAGCCTTTAGTTGTACTTGATTGATGGAAAGAATAACTGAAAATGGGGGCAAATAATTAGCACATGGATGTATATGCAGGTTTTGATCTTTGTTGTAAATCCCAATGCAAAATTGGTGCACAGTAAACTGTCATATCATGGTCGCCCTGTTCGTCACAAGAATTGGAAACAATATGCAGTTTTTCCTGTAATTTATGCAGGAATGAATACTTATCTCCTTATCGACCATATTTTGTAAATAGAGGCAAATATTTATTATCTGTATCGGTTTTCTGCATTATTGTTTTCCTAGGTGTAAAGTTTGTGTGATTGTTGTACATTTACATGTTCTGTGATTTCATAATCACTCCACTAATGCTGCCATTAATTCTCCTAACAATCATATTTTTTTGCTTGATTTGCTTCACAGAAAAACCCTTGCTGATGGACGAATGACAACTACTACCAATCTTATTGGAAGCAGAACATTAAAATGTCTGCTACTTGCTATCTATACCCGAAACAACAACTAAAGCTTAACTTTCTCAGGTCATGTAGCTTTTTCTTAATATATGTCTTTTGTTCTTCATTTTGACAGCTGATGGATCCTTTTTAAATGATGGCTGTGTAATACATGACAATACAATTTCGGTAATTTGCTGGATGCCAGGTAGCTTTATTTCTGTTTAGTCAAAATAGTAGATACATCATATATACAAGAGGCGGAGGCGGAATAGATCCTGGCTCCTAGCATGTTGCCATACATTTAATAAATAGATTTGTCGATTTATCCTATATATGAAAGTCAATCCCATATATCTTGGTTAATGTCCACGTTCTATTGCACTATGTGACTACTTTCAGAATGAACACAAAGTTAAATTGCCACTGAAATAGAATCATCATGTATTCTCAATTGGGAAAGACACAAATTTAGGACTAGAAAGTGGAAAACTCATATTTCCTGGTCTGCTGGTACGGACCTGCCAATCAATCATCGCCGGTGTCATTGTGGAACTTGCATCCGTGGAGGTTCAGACTGGAGCAGTAGAGCGCCCCCCTGCCTTCCGGATGCTGATGCAGCTGCCGCCAAACCACTACAAATCGATGAGTGAGACGCGGCCGCCGGAGTCGAGCGCCGAGTCGGGATCTTGGGTAGAGTAGTCAGGGACTGACGCGGCGACGCTAAGCTGCGCGTGCGGCCGCAGATACGCCCTCTGCACTCTGCAGGTCGACCTGCCGGTAGTGCGTCGGTGATGGCGACATGCAGCCGCGCAGGTGGTATCCGTGGCTATGCCTTGGTCAATCCTCGCCTCCAAGGGCATGGCCTAGCAAGGTTTGGAGATGCACGGGAAAGGCAATATATTGGGACATTGTCACATTGGTAGAGTCGACGTACTAGGAAGGGGACTTTTTTGCTGTACTTTCTAGAGAGTGATGTATAGATGACTATGTCTGCTCCGTGATTTATACTCCTATATAGTGTCGACTATTGATAACGGTATTTACCAGGTGGGATATGAGCATGTTCTGAACACAGAAATGAGAAAAAAAATGGTTTGGATAAAATACAAGTATTATGTATGATTTTTCTGAAAATATAAATAATAGTGAGCTAAAAAAATTGAGTACATAGATGTGTTTCCAAAAATGAATAATGTCTAGAAGAAAATATCGACTAATCCCTAAGAAGATCCAAAGTCAAATTGTGAGTTGAATAAACCTCTGTTCTGATTTGTGAATTATAAAGACGAGGACAAGTAAGAAAAGACGAGGGGGGAAATAGAAAAATAGATAAAGGAATAAACAGAATATTTTGTTGCATGCAAATTCAATGACAAAAATAAAACTACATAAAGCTAAAAAAATGTTTAAACCATGAAATTTGAATGATCTTGGGGAATAAAAAATAGTATAATGAAACCATATAAGAATTAAAATTTTAGAACATACAAGTTTACATTATGAGAGTAGTAACAAAGAGCGCTTATTCTTCATTCTGACAAGTTTACATTATGAGAGTAGTTCCAATAAATCTAACATTTCAAATGCGTGACATAAGATTGACAATTTTTAAAGTATTATTTCAACATAAAATATCGGATAATGTTTTTAAAAAGTAATAAAATGTGGCGGTAAAATATACCATAAATAGTCTAGCCGTGCAATTGCGCGGGCCACCCCGCTAGTTGTTGCTGAATGACTAACATTATTTCCAAAAAAAAAAATATTCAGCTAATTCACTCCATATTCACATATTTTTCCTAAAAGCAGAAGTGGTGATTGGTGATGTAAAGTGTAGATTTTCGAACAAAAAAACAGTTCAGAGATAATCATATTACCTTTTGGAAAATCTGTTCAATATATAGTTGGTGAAAATAATTAAGTTATTTCTGAAATGCAGGGTCAGACCAGGATATGTAAGATATGTATTTGAAACTAAAGGCATAGTTAAATGTAGATTGTAAGAAAAATGCATACCAACACCTTAAATAATCTAGGGACTAGAATAAAACTTCATATGTATTCATTTTAGTGTTATATGATAACATGATATTTATTTGAAGAAATTAATTCTCACTTCGTAAATGTGGCAAACAATCATTCAATTGTTAAATCCTAAGTTTTGTTTCTTAGCTCATTCTTCACATAATTAATTGAAGAAAATGCTCTCAAAATGATCAGTTGTCATTGAAAAAGTTATCTCAAAATAGTGCATAGTTGACAAAATTTACTTCATTGAACGAATGATATGTTATGAAAATGAGTAATCCCATGTTTTACTTCATCATACATGCTTTTACTAAAGATTTCCTTCCACTGCAATTATTAACTATATACTTCTTGGAAAACAAAGAAAAAAAGGATTCAAGCTTGAGAAATAACGAACAAAACAAAATACAAGGCCCGAATAGGAGCAGAAACAGAAAAAAGAGGCAAAGACAAATGGTAGGATATAAACCCAAAACGGGTGGTTTTCCAATTTGTATCTGAACCTATGCTTATTTCATACTAGGATTCTTATGAATACAGTACATACAAGGACGGGTGGCTCTAGGACTTAACACGTAAGAAATCATGAGAGAAATGAGTACTTACTTAGCCGCCATTCACTTATTCTGCGACAATCAAAGGATTCCTCCCTTCATAAACCCAAAACCAAATTGCCCAAGTTATCAGCTCAATGCTTCTGCAGAAAATACTGCTGAAAACAACACCCCATTTGTACCAATTGCTTGCTTCTGAGATGCAAAGCAATATTATTCCACTTATGAGAGCACATATATTGAAGAGAACATTGATACACGTAGGTACCTACAGAAAATGAACTAAAATTGTTAAAAATAACCAGCAAAAATAAACTATATTGCATTGATATAGTAATTGTGCTCAATGTTTATAACTAGAGGCAATAGAGGCCCACTTTAACCACATGCAAGATAATTTACTCATTAACCCGCAGGTATAATGGATATTGCGATTTAATCGTAACATGTGCAGCTTTCTTGTACTAAGATGGGATTAACTATCCTAAAGAATAACATTACGACATACTCAACTAAAAAATTCTAATATTATTTAGAAGCAAATCTAACACCTTTGGATAAAAATTGTTGGAACAGTTGGTAATTCAAAATGTATTGCAAAGTAAAATAGTATTACAATGATAAAAATAAAACAGTACAAACAATGGATTTAATAACATTATGATTCAAGAATTTATCAATTCACTAGTAGCCTTGCACGTGCACGCACGTCTCATCTAAAATCTGTGAACATATAATTCTTTCTGTATTCTGACAAGTGATAAACCATCAAAGTGAAACCACTTGACGATTTAATATAGCTTTATGTCCAGTATGGCTTTGTTCTTCCTCGACATACTAAAGAATATTGCTCAAGCGAGGCCATGCTTCTATGTAAATATAAAATATCACGAATTAAGTTGTATTTGGATAAATGTATTGAGACATTAAGAAACTGAAACCGTCAACTACAGTGAGAGTAGATTACCATCTATTATATTATTAAGACAACAAACAATCGACGGTGAAGATTTATCGCTCTAAGGCTAAGATAACTCAATGGCTTAGATTCGCCCTCATCCCACGAACACGTCATGGATGATTTACCGTCGTGCACGGCATTGAGTCCTGATTGATTTCCATGCATGTACGCCTGATTAAAAAGAAACGTATACAGATTGTACTGCTTGATATGGAACTATTATTGCATTATTGCCTGATGCCATGCGGCCATGACGAATTGACGATCCATGAAGTACAAGAGTTGCGAATCCACGGCGGGGCAGCGATGTATACCGCGATATCCATGAAGATCCCATCAAGTACAAGTCCGGCGGATCGACGGCACGGCAACAATGAATAGTGGTGTCCGTGATGATCCGATCAAGTACAACTCCGGCGAGTCGACGACACGACATCGATTTATACTGGCGAATCGACGATACGGCAGCGATGCATACTGGCGTCATTAAGTACAAGCTCGGCGGATGAATCGATAGGAACACAACCAATGTATATGGACTAGCGACCTTATAGCACGTCCAGAGGATCGAAAGAAGATAGAAAAAGTCATCGTCCGGCCGTATACGCTTCAAGTTGAATCTTTGTCTGCTCTTCAAAGCATGGTGCGTCGCCTATCGTTGCATATTGATTCTTGATGATGTTTCCTCCATAGATCACCGGTATCATACTAGCCTGTCTTCACGGAGACGTACATCACTGCGACCACGCGCGGCTACTCGACGCAGGCGTCGGACTGGCGACTGGACGGCGTTGACGTGGAGGTGCACCAAAAACTGCGTGGAAGCCTGATGATTAGCATCAAGAACGGAGATCTGAATCCACTTCTCCGTTGGAGCCCGCTTGGCCGCTTTGCTGGATGTCTTTCTTCCTTCTTGGCTGGGTTTCTCTCAGGGGCAAAAACTGCGTGGAAGTGGGTGTCGCGTGGGCATGTAGCGGACGAGACGCTGGCCGGCCGGCATGGTGCGGCAGCCAGGGGAATGAGGCCCGGAGCTGCACACCGTCGTTGGTCTCGGACGAGTTCGCCGTGAACTGCAAGGCGCAGACAACAATAGCGCTGGTGACTACCTCAGGTACGTACGTAAAGGCTATCTAATATACTCATGGCACGCAGGCTCAGCTATGGCTAGCTCAGGTCAGCTGCATATAGTACTTCTTCATTTAATTTTCTCCTTCTTTTCAGTCCACCCAAACTCTTATTCTTATTTTACAAAAAGCGTTTGATCAGAAATAGATGACAACAGATCATAGTGAGGATATTTATTTTAATATTTTTCAGGTGATACATTAATGACATGCGAAATCTTGGAGGGATTAATATGCTCTGTATGACAATATATAGGTAAAACGATCTTCCCTTTCATATAGAATTAAATTTGGAGGGCTATTAAGATAACTTGATTCGGGACCACAGCACCATGGCAACGAGTTACATACAAGTTAAAATTAGAATTTTGTTTATGTGCCTTTCAATACTCATCATCCATATCATACGGGTAGGGAGCAAGTTTGTGTTTTCATGTTAAAGCATAATCAATTCAAACATCAGGTTGATCGGTTTAAACAACTTTATGGCTATACCTGATTAAAATATCACACATGATATGCATGGTTTTTGGGGGGCTAAGCAAATTTGTTCATCATCTGACGGTTCTTATTCTTTTATGCCAATTTGTAGGACATTGGTTGTAATACCTTTTTCTTAGCTTCTGCCTAAAGATGTAGATATATGTGTGCCTTCAAAAGACTAAGCATTCCCAGGATTTGAGGGGTAAGTGAACTTTTGGTGTTGTTTGCAATTAGCAATGGATACTAAAAGTTTTGTAATAATGTAAATATATGTTGAAGGGAGTCCCAATAATATATTTATTGGATTTAATTTCTTTTTCTGACTCTGACACATGAGTGTTTATCACATCTTCATAGGAAAGAAGCGATTCCACTATACATGACTAATCTTGGAATTTAGATGTTCGTTGTACCCCTGGCCATATTTCATTGTTGAGCAAATCATCGAAGAATCCCGCAATCTAAGCATCTTAGGTATATGTTTCGTCATTTTCATTACATTTGTACGTTTGGCAAATGGAGCTGAGTCAAATTCCTATTCACATTTAGAAAAATCTACTCAGTCTGATAGCTACAAATTGCCTCCTTGGTAGAATAACTACCCCATAAGCATCAGCCCAACCCTTCTCAGCGAACTTTACCTTTGTTTCTCCATTAGTGTGAGATGATAACATTATAAATATATTACAATGCTAACTATTATCTCATTAACTGGTATCATTTATGCATGTTAGCAAATATAGACTATGAAACGCAATTATGGTTTTCATTCTCACAATTATATCGTAAAAAAGTAGTTGCTGGACACATCTTTTTGAGGAATATTCACTCCCTTCTATGAAATATAACGAGTTGAGTTATTTGTCTAATGGGATCCATACACTACACACCGAAATACTTCAGATATTTTTTGCACTAACAAAAATACATTCATTCTTTATTTCGGGAATAAATGGGTTCATATAGAAAAGCGTACAAAAAAATCGAAGCAACATGTTTATGTGTTATTGGTGATGAATAGGTAGGTTCTGTGCATGCGGCTGGTGCAAAGTCACAATAGCAATACAAATTTACATTAAAAAGATGGATACTGTAGTTTCAGGTGGTAGTTTCCTGAGAGAATGGTGTCAAGTTAGTTTGCAGTTGGGAAAGTGTTATCTAAACCTGGAGGCTATACACATACTAGAGGATTCATATTCACGTAAACAATGAGGTCGTTGGGTAATATATGCAAAACATATTTTAACCATTTAATATGTTTTCTTGGATGAGTAATATTTGCTCAGTTGTTTGTTCGTCTAGCCATAGTTTGTTCACGATTTGTATTTATAGTTTCTTTTCTGTATAAGTAATGAAAATTCTACCTTTCCTTGAGTAGGAAAAGTGATATACTTTGTTTCTCCGAAGGAGATGTTACAACCATTAATTTCTTCTTAGTTTTAATCGCAAAACAATCAAGTCTATCTTAGGAAAATGCTTATAAAGAGAAGTGTTGCAGCAACTATGAGAACTTTGAAAAACAATGGCACAATCCTGATATACTGTGACAGGATTATAGCATATATGTATGTATTAGCTATCAATATCGCAAAACTAACATGGAAGAAATCTAACCGCGCAATTGCGCGGGTCATCCTGCTAGTTCAATAGTATTCTCAATGTGCTAGGCTTAATTCCCTGATTCTCACCACTTGTGGCGCCCCGACCTGACTGCTATACAGTGATGCTGTGTGTCACCGGTTAAGCGATACAACCGGAGGTTACGGGTTTACCAATCCCCGGCCAAAACCTTTGGCAGGCGTTGCTTGGAATGGATCATCGACAACACAACACCCCGATTGATGCCTTAACACAGGCACAACCCTCAATGTATAATAGAGAGATCAAGACTTGTGGAACAACTGGCACATCACAGACTCTACGACCCAAATCATAATAGTTCAACTCTTATAATAGAGAAAGATAGCAAATGACATCCAGAGGTCACAGACCCAACATTACATCAAGCGGAAGCAAATTAGGTTGTTCTAAACAACAAGAACCAAATTATGGCCTAAGAGTCCTACAAATAAACATCCAGCGCCAGCTGTTCCGGGATGTCCCAAGCTGCCACCTGGGAACCCCAGACTACTAGTCGACGTCCACAAAGAACCCACCTTCGAGGTCGGTGAAGTCCTCCTCTGAAACAAAACAAACGACGTTGAGTTCGACGAACTCGCAAGATTATATATAGAGCTTTAGCTCGATGAGGCTTTCAAAGTTTTATGGCTGTTTTGCATAAAGCTGATTTTATTTATGAAATTATAACTCAATGGCATCAACTAATCAGAGTATTTTTAAAAAGAGGTAAGAAGTAACTCTTTCCTTCTGATCACATTTCTCATCAACTACCATTTACCACTGTACCTATTCTACAAAGGCACCTCCCCGAATCACCCTCGAGGAAGTCAACCTTGCATTCTTGAGTGGTACCTTTAGTACCCAGTTTTTAATCATTCCGTTAAAGTTATTCTATGATCTTATCGTCCTTTCCCAAGTTGTCCGTAACCGTGGACACGGCTTTTCGAAAAGATTTACCCTGCAGGGGTGTACAATGTTTGCCACGCGTACCGTCCGGCCCATTACCTGAGCATTAGCTCTCTTCCTTGGAAAGCCGGCTGGGTGGGAGCGGTGCCGACTTCTCCCTCGTTAAAGACTTTCCAGGATCATCAGTGGCGGCAGGACACGAGATCCAACACCCTGCCCCACGGCCACTCATTTTCCTAACACCACCATCCTCATCTCAGTTCATACCACCATCATCACGCACGCGCAAATGGAAGCCCGAACTAGAGGACCCTGGCTAGCCCCGCCCGAGTTATTTAGTCTATGAGGTTCCTGCACTGCGAATGCATAGGCCTCACGCATGGTTGCACGCTCAGTCTTGGTTCGGGAGGTAAAGAACTCGCACCTAGGCGGTGAGAGTGAGACAAAACACCACAACCACAGTGGCCTCTCATCCCCACCTTTAGCATCTTATTACCTATCACCACAATTTTCCACCATCATCTGAACATTTCATCACCTGTTTCCAACATGAACCATCCATCGTACAGCTAAGCATTTACTAAGCATGGCTAAGCATCAACATAGCATAGTTAAGTATCTCAGGCCAACAATACAAACCTATGGATAATAGAGGGAAACAGGTATTGGCATCGGAAACTTAATGCAACTATAGGATACTCTAATCCAATAAAATTGACATTTGGAACCGCATGCAATATTATAGTGGAGAAAATATTTGCGGAAACATAGGATAAGATATGCTCAGAGGGGGGGATTATGCTTGCCTTGTTGATACGGCTGGTAGTACGGATCGTCACGGGACGGGGGTGTCACTTCCACTCCTTGATCTACCGATGCACAAGCAATTCCGAGAAGGAACAGTCAATACACACGGATGCAACAGGTGCAATGCACAGACACATGATGACATGACATGTTTATGGCACTGGAATTATTATAACAAGTTCTACCAATTTACATGGGGTGGAGAAATAATTATTCAACAAGAGAGAAATATGGCTTCATATTTGTTTTAAGGTTTTCCTGTGCTATAGATCATGTAAACATGCATGAAAATGATGCTACTGATTAACGCACATTTTTCCGAGCATTTTGATATAAAGAACACATTTTTCGGAGGTCCCGATAAAAAGTTATCACTCTTATTAATTTCCTCCTTTAACTTATGATTATAATATTACTAGAAGCACCATAATTCAATTGTGATCAAATATGCATAATATTTATTTCAAAGGTTTATTCCGAATTTTCTGGACATTTTGGTATATCACACGCATTTTTCTGATACACCGATAAAAGTTATTATTTTTATAACTTTCCTTTTTGAAATAACCTTTTGATGATTTATTTAACAACAATATAATTTATATCATTTAGGGATATAAGGGTGAAAAGAAAATAGAAAATTCGAAACAGTATTGCAAATCCGGATTCCAGCCCGGAATTTTCTGGGTTTTGCACCGGGTGAAAATATTCCCGGAATTGTTTCCGGTTTGATTCCGGGTGGAGACCGGATAAAAACTACCGAAACCAGTAGCTAGTTTCTTATTCCGGTATAGGATCCGGAATTTTCCGGGATGGTCACCGGCTTCTTCCAACGCGACGGGAGCAACGGTGAAACGACGAACTAGAGGGAGAGGGATGGGACGGAGTTGTCCAGCAGGTCCGTGGGCTCACCCTGAGCGCGTAGGGGACGGCGGCGAGGTCGGAGGTGGACCACGGCGGTGGGGATTGCACGGCGGAGCCGCGTCGGGGGCGGGAAGAACTCGGACGGCGGCGGCGATGTGCAGCCTCCGGGCTCGATTCCTCCGGCAGAGGAGTAGCAGGCGAGGCGGCGGAGCTCTCTACTGTCCTCGATTTGCACGGGATGCTCTCAGGCGACGGCGACGAGCACGGCCGCCATGGCCACGGTGCGGAGCTCGCGGGGGAAGAGGAAAATGGAGGGAGGAAGCAGAGGGCGAGTGGATAGGGTGGAGGAGCAGTGGGCCTCGGGTGCTCTTCTCCTTGTAGGGGAGAGGGCAGGGGGGCCGGCCATGGCGAGCTCGAGCTGTTGCGGCTCGGCCGCCCAGCTCGGTCGCTACAGGGGAGGAAGATGAAATGAGATTTTGCGAAAACCCCCTCGTAAACTTTTGACCATCACAGATAGGTCCTTTCCTCATTTATTAATAAAACCAGTAGCTTTTCAATGATTTTATTAGGGCACTTAAACATTTTATAAGAATTTGAGAAAATTTGGGTGGCCTCCCAACTGCATGTAGAGGCACCACAAAAATTGGCGTTGCAAAATAAATTAGTTTTGACAACATTTGTTCATAGGGTTGACTTATGGCATTATTGCTAAATTTTAAAATGTTGCCCATTTGGAAGATTTATAGCAATTGCAAAATATTATTTTCAACCCTTGGAACTTCCTTGACAAATATAAGATGTCAAGAATTTTGTTTTGCAACTTTGAGTGCCTTCATTGTGTTGAAGTTTGTTAGAGCAATTTGGCATTTTGTTGTAGCAACTCAACATCATTCGATACAACGGTTGTGTTAACTCAAAAGAGACATGATTATGCATGGATGCCATGATGCAATTAACACAAAAGCGAAAATTTACACGGTTTTTAGGTTCTCAAACTTTGGGCTGTTACAACTCTACCCCCCTTACAGGAATCTCGTCCCGAGATTCTAAGGTTGCGGAAAGAAGTCGGGATACTCCTCACGAAGACTAGACTCTCTTTCCCAAGTAGCTTCTTCCTCGGAATGGTGAGACCATTGAACTTTGAGGAACTTGGTAGTCTTGTTACGGGTCTTCCTTTCGGCTTCATCCAGGACACGGATAGGATGCTCGCGATAAGTGAGATCTTCCTGGAGTCTAGCTCTTCATGATTGACCCATGGATAGGATCTTTAAAACACCGGCGAAGTTGGGAGACATGAAACACATCATGTACATTTGGGAATTTGACCGGTAACTCCAATTGATAAGAAAGATCTCCTCGCTTGCCCAGAACGGTGAAAGGGCCAACATAGCGAGGGGCCAATTTCCCTTTGATACCGAAGCGGCGAACGCCACGAAGGGGAGAGACGCGGAGATAAGCTTTATCACCAATTTCATAGTGAATTTCCTGATGGTGCTTATCATAGTAGCTCTTCTGCCTAGACTGAGCAATCTTCAGATTCTCTCTTATGATTCTCACCTTCTCCTCAGCTTCATTGATCACATCCGGACCAAAGAGTGCTCTCTCTCCGGTCTCGGACCAATTTAGAGGAGTGCGGCATTTTCTTCCATAGAGAACCTCGAATGGAGCCATGCCCAGACTAGCTTGATAGCTATTGTTGTAGGAGAACTCCGCGAAAGGGAGATACTTTTCCCAACCCTTGCCAAAAGAGATTACACATGCCCGAAGCATGTCTTCCAACACTTGGTTCACTCTTTCGGTCTGACCATCAGTTTGAGGATGGTAGGCGGTACTGAAGTTGAGACGGGACCCCATAGCAGTTTGGAAACTCTGCCAAAACTTGGAGACAAAGATACTTCCACGGTCCGATATGATCCTCAGAGGGACCCCATGCAATGGAACAATACGAGCCAAATATAAGTCAGCAAGTTGACTTGCCCGTATATCATCACGGACTGGTAGGAAGTGAGCAACCTTGGACAGACGATCAATGATTACCCAGATTGCATTGTTGCCCTTTTGAGATCGGGGAAACCCGGTGATGAAGTCCATACCAATTTCATCCCATTTCCACTCGGGACTGCAATAGGGCGAAGAGTGCCGGCAGGCCTTTGATGTTCAGCCTTTACCCGTCGACATGTGTCGCATTCAGCAACATACTTGGCAATTTCTCGTTTCATCCGAGTCCACCAGAATTGTGGTCGAAGGTCTTGGTACATCTTGGTACTACCGGGATGAATAGAGAGAGGAGATTCATGAGCTTCTTGGAGGATCAGCCCTCTCAATTTTGTTTCTTTGGCACTACCAAGCGGTCACCAAAATAAACAACTCCGGATTCATTGACAGAAAACATTTGCCTTCCCGCTAGCAATGTTCTCTTGATTTTCGAATACCCTTGTCACGGTTTGAGCTTCCTTAATCTGGTCTACAAGAGTAGATTTGATCTCCAGATTTGCAAGGTAGCCGGAGGGAACATTTCTAAGTTCAAACGAGAGAACTCTTCATGAAGGGCAGGTTGGGCCTTTTCAATCATCAGATTGTTGCAATAGGACTTCCGACTTAGCGCGTCAGCCACGACGTTTGCTTTGCCGGGTTGATAGTTCAGACTCACATCATAGTCCTTGATTAACTCCAACCAACGCCTTTGCCTGAGATTTAAATCCGGCTGGGTGAAGAGGTACTTCAGACTCTTGTGATCCGAGAAGATCTCGCAACGGTTACCAAACAGGTATGGTCTCCATTGCTTCAAAGCATAGACCACCGCGGCAAGTTCTAGATCATGAGTTGGGTAGTTGAGCTCATGCGGCTTAAGTTGGCGAGAAGCATATGCCACCACATGGCCATCTTGCATTAGCACACAGCCCAACCTTGTAGAGAGGCGTCACAGAAGACGACGAAATCCTTGCTTGTGTCCGGCAGGACAAGCACAGGAGCGGAGGTGAGTTTGGCTTTCAGTGTTTTGAAGCTCTCTTCAGCTTCGGCCGTCCATACAAACTTTTTATCCTTCTTGAGAAGGTCAGTCAGGGCCTTGGCTATCTTGGAGAAACCTTCGATGAATCGGCGGTAGTAACCCGCCAATCCGAGAAAGCTACGGATGTCCTTGACTGACATTGGAGTTTTCCAATCCAAATGGACTGAATCTTGTCGGGAATGACAGCCACACCATTAGCGGATATCACATGACCAAGGAAGACAAGATTATCCAACCAAAACTCACACTTGGAGAACTTGGCATAGAGGCGGTGTTCTCGAAGTCGTGTCAGAACCAAACGAAGATGTTCGGCATGCTCTTCATCGGTTTTGGAATAAAAGGATGTCATCGATGTAAATGACGACAAACTTGTCAAGATAATCCATGAAGATGGAGTTCATGAGCCTCATGAAAGTAGCTGGAGCATTGTGAGACCAAAGGACATGACGGTATACTCATATGAGCCATAGCGAGTAACAAATGCCGTCTTTGGAATATCCTCCTTTCTGATTTGATCTGATGGTATCCTGACCTCAGATCCATCTTGGAGAATACCGTTGCACCAGCTAACTGATCCAACAGATCATTGATGCGAGGAATAGGATACTTGTTCTTGATTGTCACCGCATTCAACGGTCGATAGTCAGAGACTAGACGAGGCACGGTAGAATCCCTCTTCTTGACAAAGAGTACCGGACAACCCCAAGGTGAACTGCTAGGCTGGATGAAATCCTTGCTAACAGCTGATCAATTTGCTCTTTCAACAGAGCCAACTCTTCCACCGGCATACGGTAGGGCTTCTTGGAAATTGGAGCGGTACCGGGAAGTAGATCTATGACAAACTCCACACTTCGGTCAGGAGGCATGCCAGGCAATTCTTCCGGGAACACATCCGGGAAGTCACACACCACGTGTATGTCCTGGATTTCAGGAGGGATTCGCCTTCCATAAAGCAAAGGAGAATCTCAGGTGAGTTGGGTATGATGGAGGACGGAGGTCTTGACAGTGCAGACCAATACTTAACACTGTCACCGGAAGAATTGGTCACGGTGACGGTCTTGGCAGCACAGTCGAGATTAGCCTGGTATTTGGCTAGCCAGTTCATGCCCAGTATGACATCAATGCCACTTGACCTCAGAGCTACCAAAGCGAAAGGAAAAGAGTAGTAACCGATAGTAATCTGAACTTCAGGAGTAACCCCATCGGTTTGCCATTTGGAGCCAGGAGTGGCGATCACCAAGGGACGCTCATTTCTCAAACGGTATTTTGTGGTCTTTTGCAAAAGCTATGGATATGAATGAATGCGATGCTCCAGAATCAAACAAAACTGTAGCACGATTGTTGTTGATTCGTAACTCACCCATGAGAACGCCGGGGTCCTCTTCAGCTTCTTCAGCAGAGATGTGGTTCAGGCGACCACGCACAATAGGTCCAGCCTTGCCAGCTGGAGTGGCAGGGGCTCGTGCAGGAGTTATCGCGAGAGGTGCCTTCTGGGGGCACTCCCTGGAGTAGTGGCCAGCCTGGCCACAGGGTAGCAAGTGAGTCCAGGTGGAGCAGGTAGCATAGGACGGTACCCACTCCCGCCTACCCCAAGTGTCGAAGTAGTGGGGCGCGGAGGGGTGGCCTGTATCCTGCGGCTCTGGCATGAATGGAGCACGAGGTACGGCGCTGTAGGGAACAAACACCCTGCGCTTCTTGCTCTCAGAACCCGAGGAACTCTGGTGGTCCCCGTGTGCGGGCCTCTTGGAAGCTCAAGTTCCTTTCTTCCTTGCTCAAGAGTAAAGCCTGGTTGAACAGCTCCTGGTAGGTCTGGAACCTGAAGGGAAGCAACTCATAGCGGAGCTGCGGAGTAAGACCCTTGCGGAACAGCTCTTGCTTGTCAGCATCATTGGTCACGTCCCTTGGGGCGTAACGAGAGAGATGGTTGAACTCACGACCATAAGTGCGGAGGTCCATCCGTCCCTGTTGCAAATCCAGGAACTCCCTCCTCTTCAAGTCCATGATCGGCTGGGGAATGTACTCCGCACGGAAGGCAGTGCGAAATCAGCCCAGGTGAAGACATGGTTGGCTGGAAACAAAGCCACATGGCTTTCCCACCAACAGCCAGCAGCACCAACCAAGAGATAGGTGGCAAAGTTGACTTGCTCAGCCACTGGGACATGCAGCGCGGAGAACTTGCGCTCCAAAGCACGAAGCCAATCATCAGCTTCCAGTGGCTCCTTAGCATCAGCAAAGTGGGTGGCTGGAGCGCAGGAACTCAGTGAGAGTGTTGCACTCGTTCCTCCGTGCATTCTGCTGCACCAACTGCTCAAGCAAGCGCTCATTGCGCCCACGGTTCTCCTCAATGGCCATCAAGACCTCAGCCATCGAGGGTGGTGGCGGCAGATCATCCTCATCATCATTGTGGTTACCGCGACCACCACGGCCTCCACGGCCTCCTCGAGCCATTCTGGAGATTTGACAATGACACGGTTAGTATCTTTCTCCGAATGGTCGAACAATAGCATTAGCGTCTACACAAGTACACAGACTAGGGACGATAATACTTTGCGAGAAGGAATCAACAAGATAGAACTTGGGTCAAAGATCAGCATCATGTGCTACTAGTGAGAGTTAAGAAATCACAACTTAACACACTCTAGTTGACACAATCCGGGACCTTATGTTCAAGTCCGTGGGTTAAAACCCAAAAAAGAGGAATCATTGTTCTCGTTGTAACAGATTTTATTTGCAACGCAGCGGGAGCAACTGGACACATAACACTAAAGGTCGAACCCACCCACGTTTCTAATCATTTTGAAGTAACAGATAGAAGTAAAACCTTTAACTCAAATCGAGGTAAGATTGCTCCGAGATTAGAGGGTAACCAGATAAGGAGTAAAAAGAATCCTAAGATGGTTTTCACAACTCATTTTTAGGTTAAAAATATTTTCACAAACACTAGACTCAACATCGACCAGTAGAAGGGTTTCCTACAGGCAGTACTGCTCTGATACCAACTTGTGGCGCCCCGACCCGACTGTTATACAGTGATGCTGTGTGTCACCGGTTAAGCGATACAACCGGAGGTTACGGGTTTACCAATCCCCGGCCAAAACCTTTGGCAGGCGTTGCTCGGAATGGATCATCGGCAACGCAACACCCCGATTGATGCCTTAACACAGGCACAACCCTCAATGTATAATAGAGAGATCAAGACTTGTGGAACAACTGGCACATCACAGACTCTACGACACAAATCATATAGTTCAACTCTTATAATAGAGAAAGATAGCAAATGACAACCAGAGGTCACAGACCCAACATTACAACAAGCGGAAGCAAATTAGGTTGTTCTAAACAACAAGATCCAAATTATGGCCTAAGAGGCCTACAAATAAACATCCAGCGCCAGCTGTTCCGGGATGTCCCAAGCTGCCACCTGGGAACCCCAGACTACTCGTCGACGTCCACAAAGAACCCACCTTCGAGGTCGGTGAAGTCCTCCTCTGAAACAAAACAAACGACGTTGAGTTCGACGAACTCGCAAGATTATATATAGAGCTTTAGCTCGATGAGGCTTTCAAAGTTTTATGGCTGTTTTGCATAAAGCTGATTTTATTTATGAAAACATAACTCAATGGCATCGACTAATCAGAGTATTTTAAAAGAGGTAAGAAGTAACTCTTTCTTCTGATCACCTTTCTCAACAACCACCATACCACTGTACCTGTTCTACAAAGGCACCTCCCCGAATCACCCTCGAGGAAGCTCACCTTGCATTCTTGAGTGGTACCTTAGTACCCAGTTTTTAATCATTCCGTTAAAGTTATTCTATGATCTTATCGTCCTTTCCCAAGTTGTCCGTAACCGTGGACACGGCTTTTCGAAAAGATTTACCCTGCAGGGGTGTACAATGTTTGCCACGCGTACCGTCCGGCCCATTACCTGCGCATTAGCTCTCTTCCTTGGAAAGCCGGCTGGGTGGGAGCGGTGTCGACTTCTCCCTCGTTAAGGACTTTCCAGGATCATCAGTGGCGGCAGGACACGAGATCCAACACCCTGCCCCACGGCCACTCATTTTCCTAACACCACCATCCTCATCTCAGTTCATACCACCATCATCACGCACGCGCAAATGGAAGCCCGAACTAGAGGACCCTGGCTAGCCCCGCCCGAGTTATTTAGTCTATGAGGGTTCCTGCACTGCGAATGCATAGGCCTCACGCATGGTTGCACGCTCAGTCTTGGTTCGGGAGGTAAAGAACTCGCACCTAGGCGGCGAGAGTGAGACAAAACACCACAACCACAGTGGCCTCTCATCCCCACCTTTAGCATCTTATTACCTGTCACCACAATTTTCCACCATCATCTGAACATTTCATCACCTGTTTCCAACATGAACCATCCATCGTACAGCTAAGCATTTACTAAGCATGGCTAAGCATCAACATAGCATAGTTAAGTATCTCAGGCCAACAATACAAACCTATGGATAATAGGAGGGAAACAGGTATTGGCATCGGAAACTTAATGCAACTATAGGATACTCTAATCCAATAAAATTGACATTTGGAACCGCATGCAATATTATAGTGGAGAAAATATTTGCGGAAACATAGGATAAGATATGCTCAGAGGGGGGATTACGCTTGCCTTGTTGATACGGTTGGTAGTACGGATCGTCACGGGACGGGGGTGTCACTTCCACTCCTTGATCTACCGATGCACAAGCATTTCCGAGAAGGAACAGTCAATACACACGGATGCAACAGGTGCAATGCACAGACACATGATGACATGACATGTTTAAGGCACTGGAATTATTATAACAAGTTCTACCAATTTACATGGGGTGGAGAAATAATTATTCAACAAGAGAGAAATATGGCTTCATATTTGTTTTAAGGTTTTCCTGTGCTATAGATCATGTAAACATGCATGAAAATGATGCTACTGATTAACGCACATTTTTCCGAGCATTTTGATACAAAGAACACATTTTTCGGAGGTCCCGATAAAAAGTTATCACTCTTATTAATTTCCTCCTTTAACTTATGATTATAATATTACTAGAAGCACCGTAATTCAATTGTGATCAAATATGCATAATATTTATTTCAAAGGTTTATTCCGAATTTTCTGGACATTTTGGTATAGCACACGCATTTTTCTGATACACCGATAAAAGTTATTATTTTTATAACTTTCCTTTTTGAAATAACCTTTTGATGATTTATTTAACAACAATATATAATTTATATCATTTAGGGATATAAGGGTGAAAAGAAAATAGAAAATTCGAAACAGTATTGCAAATCCGGATTCCAGCCCGGAATTTTCTGGGTTTTGCACCGGGTGAAAATATTCCCGGAATTGTTTCCGGTTTGATTCCGGGTGGAGACCGGATAAAAACTACCGAAACCAGTAGCTAGTTTCTTATTCCGGTATAGGATCCGGAATTTTCCGGGATGGTCACCGGCTTCTTCCAACGCGACGGGGAGCAACGGTGAAACGACGAACTAGAGGGAGAGGGATGGGACGGAGTTGTCCAGCAGGTCCGTGGGCTCACCCTGAGCGCATAGGGGACGGCGGCGAGGTCGGAGGTGGACCACGTCGGCGGGGATTGCACGGCGGAGCCGCGTCGGGGACGGGGAAGAACTCGGACGGCGGCGGCGATGTGCAGCCTCCGGGCTCGATTCCTCCGGCAGAGGAGTAGCAGGCGAGGCGGCGGAGCTCTCTACTGTCCTCGATTTGCACGGGATGCTCTCAGGCGACGGCGACGAGCACGGCCGCCATGGCCATGGTGCGGAGCTCGCGGGGGAAGAGGAAAATGGAGGGAGGAAGCAGAGGGGCGAGTGGATAGGGTGGAGGAGCAGTGGGCCTCGGGTGCTCTTCTCCTTGCAGGGGAGAGGGCAGGGGGGCCGGCCATGGCGAGCTCGAGCCGCCCAGCTCGGTCGCTACAGGGGAGGAAGATGAAATGAGATTTTGCGAAAACCCCCTCATAAACTTTTGACCATCACAGATAGGTCCTTTCCTCATTTATTAATAAAACCAGTAGCTTTTCAATGATTTTATTAGGGCACTTAAACATTTTATAAGAATTTGAGAAAATTTGGGTGGCCTCCCAACTGCATGTAGAGGCACCACAAAAATTGGCGTTGCAAAATAAATTAGTTTTGACAACATTTGTTCATAGGGTTGACTTATGGCATTATTGCTAAATTTTAAAATGTTGCCCATTTGGAAGATTTATAGCAATTGCAAAATATTATTTTCAACCCTTGGAACTTCCTTGACAAATATAAGATGTCAAGAATTTTGTTTTGCAACTTTGAGTGCCTTCATTGTGTTGAAGTTTGTTAGAGCAATTTGGCATTTTGTTGTAGCAACTCAACATCAATTCGATACAACGGTTGTGTTGACTCAAAAGAGACATGATTATGCATGGATGCCATGATGCAATTAACACAAAAGCGAAAATTTTACACGGGTTTTTAGGTTCTCAAACTTTGGGCTGTTACACCACTAAACTCACCCTGAGTTCAACAGTTCAAAACTAATTCAATAGAATTATAGCAATTTTAATCACTACGATGGCAAAAATTCACAAAGTTTCAGTCAGAACCACCTAAGGACTTCACAGTTGTTTGCCAAATAAAATAAATTGACTATGATTTCAGAGCATTGAAGTTTATGTGCACCTAACGTGGAGGAAGCGGTGACATGCCGATGTTGGTGCTGCCTAACAATAACTGGTCTTACTGAAAACTGACACCACAATTATATTCACAAAGGTCACAACCCACATCAATAACAAACTGATCATAGTAATATTTCAAATAAAAAATACATAACTTCCATTGTACCTCGAAAAATGTAAGGTAGCATCTAAGGGGATTACACTTCCAACAACGTGCTTGTCGAAGCCTCATTTCCAACAAGGTGCTTGTCGAAGCCTAGTAAAGCCTCTACCCTCACGGCCTCACATGCACCCTTGGTCTGAAGATCGGCCTCATGATTGACAAGCAGTTCAGAATTGTATTCTCTCGCAGAGAATCCCTTCGTGATCCTGAATATGGAAGAGAAACAAAGTTCAGTCCATGGAGCTCAACAGAATAATGCCGAAGGTCTAAGATGGATAGCATCTACGCTCTGGAAGATATCAAGTGAACCGAGGACTTGACAAGTTAGCTAGTATGTAAATACACGACCTGGCAAGTTGATAACTTGCGGATAGTGTTCTATAGTCAGTATGATTATAGCCAACGTTTGTCCCATTTAGTGTAGTTTATTATGCAAACCTGTTAGCACACTTGGTTGGAGATACACTTCATATGCTCGAATACAGTAATCAAACTTAAGATTCAGGAATTTTGGTGCAATGTGTGAAGTGTACAAATAAAATTAGATACCTGAGCATTGACGTCTGCATTTGAATTGACAAGAACCTCGACATCATTTAGATGGCCATAGCCAGTGCAGCAGAATTCTCTCTGCACTATCTGAATCCAAACAATGTCTAACTGAGCCATGCTACATAAAGGACATAAACACGTATGTTTTACAAACATAAACCTCTTATATTGAATTGTACACCTGCAACCAGATGCTTCTTTAGGTCATTCCTCGTTCCCTCACTGAAACATGGATGCCTCCAAGTTCTCTACAAGTACAAATGCGTTCACTGTAACTCCAGGTATAGACTGATGAATAAACAAAGCTCATCAGCTGAATCATAGAAATAACTAAACGTCTCAATTCCCATTGGTATTCCCCATACAAAAAAATATGATTTATTTCCTTGGTCTTCCTCATACATTAAACTGCTAAATAAAGGTCCCATTATTCCTCTCGATCACATTGTGCTATCTGTCATTTCTGAAATCGTGTCAAACAAATTAGCAAATAGAGCCACCACATTTATGGTGTTTCCTACACAGATAGCAGTGAATGTGTAGGCAATGAGGACTTGTGAACTTACTTCACCGGAGTGAAGAGACGTGCTGCCGGCTGCGAAGCGAGGTTGTAGTGGATGTTGGCTGCGAGGCGAGGACATAGTAGGCGATCTGTTTATAAAGGATGAAGCTGAATGTGTAGGCGTCAACACAAGTGTCGAACACTTCAACTTGGTACAGCTCAGAATCAGTATAGTAACCTAAACTAAAGAGAAGTACAATTAAATTGTTAGCCCGGCATTATAATATGTATATGTCTCGTTTTGGTGTTACTTAAAGTGGGCTTACTGAAACTCTCGACGGTGAGCTCGTGGCACACCATTTTCAAATTGCGGGAGCAATATTGAACACGCGCATCAGGCCGAATCCCCCAATCTTCAAGAAGCCTGCATTATCAAAGAAGATATATCTGGCACCTTAACAAGATACAAATAGTAAAGTGGGGGCACAACAGCAATTTTTTTTTAAGAGAATGCAGCAAGAGAACAGAGAATACCAAGTTGCTTCATTTTCTCTTCCTGCTTGGGCTCTGTAATCGAATTGGGTGATGGGGTCTAGCCTGTGAGCAAGTAGCGATTCAATTAGTACAACCCAGATTCATTCATTGACGAACGACCAATAGTTTAATCAATCACCCAATATTTCTACTAAATCTCTACTATGCAAGTTTGGTACTGTATTGAAAATATGCATTACAGAGAACATAGTACCTTCGTGCATCAAAAATCGACTGGGGCAGGAGAGGCATGGCGCTCCGGGACGGCGGCGCGCTTCGAGGCGAGAGAGCGGGAGAGGCGCAGCGCTCTAGGACGGCATCTGTCGAAGAGGCGCGGCGGACCTGCGATCCGGGGCGTCGGAGGGGCGCAAAGAAGGGTCGGATATCCTAGCGGGAGGGACGCATCAGGTCGAGAGCAGATGAGGCGGAGCTCGCCGGTGGGGTTGCTTCTCGACCCTGCGCATGGTGTCCGGGTGGCTCCATGGTAGTAGGCAACCACCCGAATGCGGAAGCGCGGATGCAAAGGAAAGTCTTGGCGTGATTTCAGGGATCAGATCGTGGGATTGTGGCCTTGTGGGGGACGCGGAGCGACGAAACTCTGGCAGAGTTTTCGTCCGCTAGGCGGAACAATGAAATCACGGTCGTTAATTGGAGTGGTAGATCACGGATGCAATATGGATTGTTAGATGTGATTTTCTTGATTGGATCGGACGTTTCTGGTGACCCTGTGTACAACAACCGGTGTGGCTTTAGGGAAATTCAAGTTCGCTCATTTATAAGTAGTATAGATATAGATTACCATAGTGAACCACCGAAACAAGTACATCAGTATAATGCACACAAATGCAATCTTCTCAAAAAAGAAAGTCCCCTTAAAGTCGAATGGATGTAATTTAGCACAAATCACAATGTGAATAATGCATATCAGGATTGTGGTGGTGATGCTACAAATCCACGATCTAAGCATATTGGCTTCCTGTAAGATCAAAAAATTGAGCAAGATATCAAAAATAACATATGATGCATTATATCTGACTTGCGTAATATGTAGATGGTAATTGTTGAAGGTACCTACCTGAAAAATACTTCTCTCGCGATGCATCAACAACATGAGCACCAGAAGAAATGCAAAACAGTAAGCTGCATTCGCAATAGTAATTGTGAACTCAAGCCATGTAAAGTTCTTCAACCATGTGCTTTCATGTGTTTTTGGCGCTAATCCATATGCTACTCCATAAGCTATCATGGATGCATAGAAATTTATGCTTATCAGAAGTGTACACCGCCACATGCTTATGGTGTCTATTCTCATGAAGTAAAGAAATCTATGAATCCTCGCATTTTCTGGTACAAGATTCTGAACAGAAACCCTACACCAGAACAAAAGGTCAAAACAAGTGCAAATATTTGGGAGAAAATGTCAGATATATAACTCTTATTTAACTAGAGCCAAGGAGTTACCATGGAGCAACGCAGCACAGAAGTAACAGAGAATGGGCAGCAAGTGTCCAGCTCACTAGTATGTTTGTATCCCTGTAAAAGTAACAAATCAATATAACTCCATATTTTTTTAGCAGCGCATTTGTTTCATAAATCTACAAGCTAATAAGATATTACCTGGGCTGTGGTGTTGGCCCTGGAGCTACACGTTTTGAGTGCATCCAGTGAGCTGAAGTAATCTCAATGATAGGGCATACTATCCTCTGTTCAGGCATAAAGTAAGATACTGCATCCAGCTTTGGACAGAACTTTTTTATAGAACGTGTGCCCGTTGATGATGAATCAACTCCAGTAGTCAAACTGAAGATGACTAGAATGAGAAGAACCTGTTGTTTGTTAAAAATGTCAAGGACAATGTAAGTTTCTTGGGCTATAATAAGTTTTTAAACTAATGGTTCAGACAATATTGGCAAAGTCCAAATTGTACATAGCGTATTCATAAATAAACTAGCTGGTGACCCGCGCAATTGCGCGGCTAGATGAAACACTTTCACATGTTATGACTGCAAAACGTGAGTACGTGCATTGTTTAGGCTTGAAAGTTTAATTATGTTGTACTCTACCTTTCAGTCTGTATTTTTCTTGCTCAAGTATGCAACATTTATTTTGCCATTGACTTAAACATTAAGCAACATGACTACATGAGTGATGTACTTGATACAATTGCGATATCCACTACCTAGTATGCTCCTTCTTAATCAATCAATCATGTGAACTATAATACCTCTAGTACATTCAAATAATCTATATTGTTAAGAAGCAATATATTACGTGTTAGGGGCCGTGCTAATTCGAACTTGGGCACACCTCGATCAATTTTCCATCCAAGGCAACGTATTTATATCGGTTTATTCATCTAAGTTTGCTAAAACAAACACTCACTCTCATTCATGTATACTGATACAACTGGTGCATCCTTATACCCACCAATGGATTATCTTTTCGCACAGTGACCTTGCTCGGCTAAAATTGTCTTGTCTTACGTTTTTTCTTCAGAAATACCAACTACATCTTCATAGTGATTAGTGAAACACATCTGGTGGTCAGGTGGTGGAGTACCACAAAAACGATCCAGTCCATCATTCTTTACTCTTCGTTCCTATTCCCTTAGTATGTAGACGTCAGTTCATGCTTGCAATTGTTTACTTTTAACTTCCAGGCATGCCCTACAGTGCGTTTCCTTTTTTTTAACTCACGTACGTACATGCATGAACGGAACTGATGTCTATTTGCAGTTTGAGTCCTTCACGCCCTCGGGCCTTGAAGGTACATATCACTTGCATTAGAATTTCAAATCCCAGCAGAAAAACTTTAAATTAATGGCCTATACATTTTTGCATGTAGATGAATTCATGACGATGGAATATGTGCACCGCTAATAGTGATTAATTCAAGATTATAATTTAAATGAATCATTTTTGAACAGTTTAAGTGTACATCCAAATCTATAGTAGATAAATTAACTTCTTATTAGATGAATAAGGAAGCATACTTTCTATGTGAAATTTCAAATACATTAGCAAGGTCAATTTTCAAAGATTTACAGATCGTCCAAAGTATGGGCCAACTTACCTGGAAAACCTCCAGCATGTGCGTGGCTACCTTCACCATCGAATGAAGTGGTTGCAAATGCATGAGGAGAATCCTATTTCAATCGACTTGATGAACTGTGGTCAGTTTAAGCAATGCTTTTTGTCGGCATCAATCCAAATTGTCCATATGGCTTTCCAACAATTGCTTCTCGTCGGATCAAAGTCCACATGCAGACTCGTTGTAGACTTGCTTGTCTATGTTAGTCAAGATAGCTGCAGTGAGATCACATACGTCAATTATTTTCATCGTGAGATTGCGAATCATGCCTCGAGCTCATAGGAGGTTTTATGCTCGGGCATTGCGGGGGACGCGTAAGGATTTCTGGCGATGTTGCTTCTCGCCAGATAAATGTCGCCACGCAGATTCATCGTAGACTCATGGCTTTTTGTATGCTTGTCAAGCTTGTTGGCTGAGATCTCTACCGTCGAAATTGCCATCACGATGTTGAAGTCCACGCCTCCTCGAACACATTGGAGGTTTTATGCTGGGGCATTGTAGGCGACGCTGGCAGCGACACCGGTGCATAAACTTTTTTTTTTTTTTGAGGAAGGGTCTGATACATATATTAGGAGGCTCAGCACTTTTACAAACAAGTCCCCAGAGAAAGCAGAAATTACAAGGAAACCCAGAAAAGTGCGAAAAGCACCCTAAACCGCCGGAGAGAAAAGCAATCAGACCCAGAACCGGTCCCCAAGCTTCCTAGGCGACGCCGACGACGCCGTACCGCGAGCCGCCGGAAGGAGGCGCCACCACCTGAAGTAGACAGCCGCAGGAGCCATCCGTCGCGCAGCGGCGGAATCTGAACTCATTGAAAGAGCACGGCCACAGCGCCACCCTCCCGCCTCCACCCTTCTTCCAGCCGTCGCGCCGCCGCCCAAGACCACCAGCAGCAACACCGAACCACCTCCAGGAACCGCTCCCCCCGCCACCTCGGCCGGCCAGCGCGAGAACACCAGAGGAAACCACGACGTCCACCTGCAACAAAAACGGCACGCCCTCCATCTCCAACTCCACCCCACACCACCACGGCAGGCCGGAAGAGCAAAGAAGAAGAAGCGGCCGACGGAACGCCTTCACGACCTCCCCAGCGACGAAGCCGCCGGAACGGAGCAAGGAGGGGAAGGACCACACGCCACACACCGACGCCATCTCCTCCGTCTTCGAAGACGCCGGCAAGCACTCACACCTACTACTATCTACACGCACGAGCTCAACCCGGGCTCCCCCCCACCTCGCGGTGCCTCAACGGCGACCGGAGACGGAGGGGAGCAGCGGAGACGCCGGCGAGAACCTGGACCTCCGAGTCGCCGCTTTTCCGCCCCTCTCTTGGAGGACGCTCCAGATCTGATTTCAAATATGTTTTGACACCGGTGCATAAACTGTAGACCAAGATTTATCCATCTTGCAAAACTTATAGGCTAGAATCTCTTATGTTGGGGTGTTGAAGAGGACGATCAACTGCCGACAGGACGATCAACTGCCGACATATATTTTTCTCTCCCTCGTGAAATAACTATAGGCTCAATTCGCTGCCAATAATATATCGAAAAGAAACAGAAGAAATCTCATATGGCTTGTCTGAATAAAAGACATCCTCCCTGCAAAAAAAGAGTCAAAGACATGCTTAAAATAATCATGGAGGAAGAAATTTCTCGACATTTCCCGACACTGATCCGTTGTCGTATTTACATGAGAGATCAGTACCAATAAAAACACATATTCTTGTTTAACTGCAGATATACAAACAAATGAAGTACTATTTTAAGAAAAATAAGAAAAAAGATGCAAGAAGTAAATGCTAGCCGACACAATTTTCCGACGCTCCCCCATCTTCCCTTCCTCTCCTCTCTCCATTGACCTTAAGTTGATCTTCCTGTAACTACATCAAGCAAATCATCAAATAAACATATTGTTTCTCCTTCAATTAACAGCACGTGGAAACCTTGGATAAATCGTACCTATTTGTTGGATGTTTTCATGAGGTCATGCGCCGATCGATCTTGCAGAGATGGCGAGCTGCGTGTGCACTGGTTGTCTGGTGCATGCATCAGCAAACATGTTTCAAAATCTAGACAAATAGATGTGCATGCACGGCCGGCCAGCTCCGTGCGTATCCTTCCATCATGCCGAGATCGCTGTCCAGAAGATAGCAGTTCCTCGTCTGAGTTGGGTCCTAGTACCTCGATTGAAATTTAGTAGAGAAGGTCGGCGCGCGATATTGCTTGGTAAGACCTAGGCTTCGTCTCGCAGCGGCCGGCCCCCAAAAAATCCTTGCTGTCTGTTAATCGTGATGCAGCAACTTCAAACGATGCCTCGACTGACATGGAGTCAAGAAGGCCGGCGATATTGCTTGGTGAGACCTACGGCTTCGTCTCGCAACGGCCGGCCGCCGGAATCCTTGGCATCTGTTAATCATGATGCACCAACTTCGATTAGATGGGTATCGCGTGTCCATGTGAGACCGCATCCATGGAACACCATTGACGTACGTGGGTCTGGCTCTTATTTATTTTCTTCCTTTTGTGATGGGATAAGGACTGTGTTCCTTTGACGTGATGGTCTGTTGCTTTTAGACGTGAAGGAGATAGACACACCGGCCGGATGTTACGAATATTAAATCTTAGCCGTTATTTCAGACTTGATTATGTCTAGCTAATCTCAACCGTTGATTGTTTGTTGTTTTAATAATATAATAGATTCTATGAAAAATAATTCAAGTACCAAGCTGCCTGATATGGGAAATATATCTGAATTTGCTCTGTAACATGTTTTTTGTGATAATGGCTCCCGAACATGTACTAGATTAACATTGCATTTCTTTGGAAATATAGCACAGTTTGATTCCTAGACTTATTACTTGGAGAATCTTTAGATATTTCCCATCATAAATATGAGTTAATTACAAACAAAGCTATGCAGACTGTCAGTAGTACATATTATCAAGTAAAAACACAATGTTTCCAAATAAAAAGCCTAAATAAAATTGTGGATTCAGTTCTGGAGAAGAAAATGCTTAGTACAGCTGAAACAAAAAAAGGATGGCAATACCTTTTTAATTGCATTCCAGTGTCCAACACTTGGCGCACAAGTTTCCGCACTTACAGCTTCACGGTAGCTGAGCTGAAATATTACAAAGAAGTGATTATTGTTGCAACTTTATCAACATTTCATGAAAACACGACACAGAATTCAAGTGTGTCTTCCGCTCGATTTTTATGCTCCACCAAACATGGTGAAACAAAAATCGCCTGCTGGAACAGAATCCTAGAATTGTTGGGGTAATATACATTTTTATACTGGTGGTTCTAACAATGTTGGCGAAGTCCGATTATTGTAGTTGTTTTCTGCTACAAATTATTAAGATGATGTTTGCAGCACACAGATAGGGCTTTTAACTAGTGCAACCAAAACCAGTTGTGCATAGTTTATTCATCAGTAGCTTCTAAGAAAAATAATTCAAGTATACCAAGCTGCCTGATATGGGAAATATATCTGAATTTGCTCTCTAACATGTTTTTTTGTGATAATGGCTTCCGAAAATATACTAGTTTAAGTGTGTTCCTTGGGAATACAGCACAGTTTGATTCCTAGACTTACTACTTGGAGCATCTCTAGCTATTTCCCATAAATATGAGTTAATTGCAAACAAAGCTATGCAGACTGTCACTAGTACATAGTATCAAGTAAAAACACAATATGTCCAAATAAAACGCCTGAATAAAGTTGTGGATTCAGTTCTGGAGAAAAAAAATGCTTAGTACACCTGAAACTATAGAAATATGGCAATACCTTTTTAATTGAATTCCAATGTCCAACACTACGCGCACAAATTCCAATGTGAAACTATAGAAATATGGCAATATGTCCAAAGAAGTGATTAGTGTTGCAACTTCATCAACATTTCATGAAAACAAACACGAAATTCAAGCGTGTCTTCCGCTCGAGTTTTATGCTCCACCGAACATGGTGAAAGAAAAATTGCTTGCTGGTACAGAATCTAGAATTGATGGGGTACTATACTATACATTTTTAAACTGGATGTTCTAACACTGTTGGCGAAGTCTGATTATTGTAGTTTTTTTCTGCTACACATCATTAAGATGATGTTTGCGGCACACAGATATGGCTTTCAACTAGAGCAACCAAAACTAGTTGTGCATATTTTATTCATCAGTAGCTTCTACGAAAAAGAATTCAAGTTTACCAAGCTGCCTGGTATGGGAAATATAACTGAATTTGTTCTCTAACATGTTCTTTGTGATAATGGCTTCCCAACATATACTACATTTAGTAACTTCCTTCGGAAATACAGCGCAATTTGATTCCCAGACTTACCAAAAAGGAAGGTTTAATACTGAAAAATTCTTTTGTGGGCACTGAATGCTGAACTAGATGTTCACGTGGATCCTTCCAAAACAAACAAACCAGTCCATGCTATAAAATGTACATTTTGTGTACTTAAACTGAAGCATAAACCAGACCTGGCCTCCGAGATCGTCTTCAGGCGGTAGCAGATTGTCGAGAAGGGCGGCATTGGTGCCGATGGAGCCGGCCGCGAGGGTGATATTCTGGCTGGACGGGCCGGCATTGGGGCAAACATGGACGCGCTTGGGGCATCTCGACACGAGGACGGAGAGGACTTTGCTGTCCTTGCCGAGTATGGCATGGAAGAAGTTGCTGATGACGGTGAGGGACTTGGCAATGACTTGGGCGTCGATGAGGACGAAGTGGCTGGAGGCCAGGATGGACGTGGACCAGAGCGGGAGCAGGCGGCGGCATGAGATAGCGTAGACCTTGGGACCTCCAGTGGCGTCTTCGAGCCAAATACTATTGTCGAGGAGGGCGGCGTCGACGGTGCCCTTGCCGGTGGTCTGGAGGCAGCGGTGGCTGAGGTTGGGGCAATTCAAGACGAAGACGGAGAGGGCGTTGCTGAGCATGGCCCAGTTTGTCTCGCGAGCCAGCGCGTCCGGGGGGCGAGCATGACAGGCGACATAGAAGTTGCCGATGTCGGTAAGGGGCTTGGCGATGTCTCGGGCGTCGGTGAGGTCGGAACGTGTGCACGGCAGGAGCGCCGTGGACCAGAACGGGGGCAGACCGCAGCAGATTGCAAAGACCTTGCATATGTTGTCAGGAAGGGCGGCGCCGACGACACGGACACGCCCGTGGATAAGCTTGGAGCAGTTCGGGACGGAGACGTGGAGGGCGTTACGGAGCACCTCGCGGGCCGGCGCGCCCGTGCGGCGAGGTTTGGAGGCAACGTGGAAGTGGGTGACGCCGGGATGGAGCTCGTCTTCGGCGTGGGTGAGGTCGAGGTTGCCGTGGAAGACGCCAGGCGGGACGGCCGCGGACCAGGGCGAGAGGGGGCGGCGGGAAACCCCGTGGACGTTCCAGACCGCCCCTGAGCCGTCTCCTATCAGGAGGACGCCGAGGAGGGCGGGGCCGGTGGAGCCGACGAAGGGGCCTACATCCTGGGTGCAAGGCTTCTCGACGCTGTCTCTCCGGCGCTGCTTGGATGCGTCGGCCGGACACCACCACAACATCATCACGGCGGCGTCGGCGGCGCCGGATTGGTGGAATCGAGGGAGGGAAGGTGGAGTGGGGATTGGCGAGGTGGGGGGCATATGGGGTTCTGGGTTTAGCTTCGCCGTTGGGTAAAGTTGCTTTATGCAGAGGCCGGCAGACTGGCTGTGCAGAGGCTCAGTGGTGCCGCCGTGCGTCTTCCGGCGACTCGGTCCGGAGGCGTCTCCCATTCTCATCTTCAGCCATACGATCAAAGCATCTACGGCCTGGATTGCTTTATTTGGTTTCCTCTACAGTACCAGTCTTTTCCGACGATATTTTCTTTGTCACGGTGTTGCTGTCTTTTGATTTTTTTTCTCTTTCTCGAACCTATTTTTATAAACCTTTTTTTAATCTTTTCCGGATTGTTTAGTAAAAAGAATACCAGGTTAGGGTGTACGGCACCAATAACTCAACAACTTCAATCTTTCGTCGAGGCAGCGCCCTCGGTGTTCCACGCTACACCGGTTTTATGAGGTAGAGCCATTGTTTTACGTGGGTCTGGGTGGCGACCCAATGAAAACTCCGCGGGCAGAGGGTTTGTCGAGCCGATTGGATCGCCTTCGGACATATGAAGGTCGATCTGATTTCTACGTCGGGGCAGCGACCCCGGAACAGGATGATTTTGGTGGCGACCTGGACAGATACCGCGCGGGCAGAGGGTTCGGAGATCATGACTGGTGCGGCTTCAGGAAATGTGGAGTTCGTCCTGGTTGCTACGTCGAGGCGGCGGCCTCGAAACAGGTGGTGTGTATTTGTGATGTTTGGTCGGCTTGCGGCGTGTGGACGGCGGGTCACCATGTTTGTGCGGATTTTTGCCCTATTTTCCTTATAAACGGGGCATTGTACAACTTGTATGATTTTTGGACCCGGTTTGTCTTATAAACTGTGCATCTCTTACTATCTATTCAGACAGTGGATACGACCACCTTATACCTAAAAAAATATTTCGTCTTTATATTTGGGTCGAAACCCTAGTTGAGAGGTGATGGACAAGGAACTAGAGGACAGATAAATCTAACTTGTCGATCCGGGGTACTAGCCTAGGCTTCTCTCCACCACACTTAGGCCTCGATGGTTGGCCATTCAGATTTACGAACCGTAAACTTCGCCATTTTCAGCCGGACGTGAAATGGTACGTGAAATATTCCAGAGGTATTGGTTAAATTCCAATGATCCAAGCGGGTCCTTAAATATTAGTTTTTTTAGGGCACCTAAATCTTACTCTCTTCGATCCGAAATGATTGTCCCAAAGTTGTTTAAACATAAATATTTCTAGATATATTATAGTTTGTCGATATATAATGCTTTTGTAAATACATGTGTCAGCCCATTTTCTTTCAATTGGAGGGCGTAGTAGATTTTTTTTCCTTGTTTCGGTCGCGTGTATTTTATTTTTTGAGATGTCGGTCGCATGTATCTGAGAGGCCCATGATGGCACAGCATCGAGGAAGAAAGCCCACCGATAATAACAGGTCAGAACGTGCGCGTCGTGTCTCCTCCGCCTCGAATCGACTTCTTCCCCTTCTCTGTCTTCCCCAATCTCTATTCTAGAGAGAGAAAGAGAGGGTCACGACGCAGCTCGGCAACCAAGATCCAAATCTTCGCCAGCGACCCGGCGATCCGATCCGGATCTCCAGCCGACCATGGCTCGCCACCGCCTCCTCCTGATCCTCCCTCTCCTCGCGCTCGCCTTCTCCGTCGCCGTCGCGTCCACTGAGGTACCAACCCAACTCACTCTCGTAACCAAAATCCATCTCTGTCGCCGCATGCCCGCCCCCTTACGACGGCTCCGTCCGTATGCTGATGCAGGGACAAGGGGACTCCGCCGCCTTCATCGATGGCGCCTCGCACCGCTACCTGCGGGATCAGCAAGACGGCCAGGTTTCGTCCCCGATCCTTCTTTTTCTTAGCCTGTCGATGCTTGCCGAATGCCTACCTCTTCGTGCTAGTGAAAACAAGTTCGACAGACTCTTGTAGCTATTCCAGACCCGATTCAGGTTTATAATGTTCTAGATTAGTACTCCGTAATAAATACCAGATGAGAGTACCGATGGCTGTTACAAATTTACAATGCAGTATTATACTTTCACGGGGCATTAACTTATAGCTAGAGAATCAACTACCCAGTCATTTAAGTCATACTCATACTCATGCCCGAAAAATAACAAAGTTAAAGTGCCTATGCTCTTTAATAGGGACTTAGATATTGTATTAAGTTATAACTAGTTAAGTGCCTATGATACAGGCGGACGAATATGTTAAGCACCAGTGCCTACTAAAGTAATTACCCTATTAAATTAGCGCATTATCTGACATGCATGACTAGAAGTTCTCTCTCTCATGTTGATAAGCACCTTTCCAAGTATATCACCTGCTTTTGTATACATGCCCTAAGAGAACCCTTGCCTTGACTAAGTGCCTTCACTTAGTGCTTCAAGAGTGAAGGCATTGAGCTTACCGTGGCATGATCAACCTCAGCTTTTATTTTCATTTCCCTCCCCCACACACCATTCTGATCTCGCGATATGCCTATGTCACGCTACAACAGGCCACTTCAATGTCACTTGATGAAGTTTCTGCAGCTGTTTCTGTCTTGCTTGGTTTTGCACCACCGGCCATGCTACCTTCTCAATCTTCTGCAAAGGTCATTTAACCTTCTTGATCGATTCAGCTAACTTCTGTATGCATCATGATACACTTCTAAGCTATTCAAACTTTGTTTTTCTTGGTTTCAGTTAAACAAAGTGCTACTCCCTAACCCATTTGACAGACCCCGTGCTGTTTTCTTGGTGCAACTCGATGGAACCCATGGTATGTTAATTTTTCAAGGATGATTTTATTAGACTTATCCATCATTTGGATGTGGTGGCTAATGTTGTTTCTCCTGTCATTTCAGCCTCTGTTGATAGCTTCATATCTGAAACCGGTAGTATTTTCAAAACCAAGATTGAAGGTGCCAAAAATGCAGCAACAGGGCTAACAGGTCTGACTAATTACTTAGTGCACTGCTGTCAGCTTTTGTGTCTTGTTTACACAAAGTTACCTGTAATCATGTATTCATGTACTGCCTTGCAGATAAGGATGAATTAATTGTCATTCGTTCGGATGAAGACGTTCATTCTGGAGCAGATTCCCTTGATAATGAGCTCACTGACTTGGTAACTATTTTTTACTTTATGGGAAAGTATCACACATTATCTATATCTGTAGAAAATTTCAAGGCTTGGTGCAACTCGAAATTAATTCAAATCTATCCACACATAGGAATTTATGGTAATCTTTTTTTTATGCAAAGACATAGTCAAATGAACAAAGTTAATTTATCAATGTTTTTCCCCTTAACCATAACTTCGAAAGTCATATGGAGCCCCCACTTCTTTGATCCAAATCAGCCACTTGCGACGGGATTAACTCAAATTCTACTATACTTGATGAAATTTAGTGTGGTTTAGTCCTATGGTGTCATGATGAGATACAGAAAGCTTTGGGAGGCTCTAGAGATACCCAAGGGCCCTTAGCTCAAAGGGTGATGGATTGGATGACCAAGATTGAAGGATGGAGTCCGTATATTGAAGGAAAGACTTGTTTTTTGGGGAGCCCCCATTTTGCACGAATTTTCCTCCAATATTTATATGGACTCCATCCTTCAATCTTGACCATTCAATCCATCATCCTTACATCTAACCACAGTTTGACATCTCCAGAGACTTCAAAAGCCTTCCTTATCTCCTCATGAGTCCATAGGATTAAACCACACTCAGTTCCATCAAGCATGGGCAGAGTTGTGTCAATCCCGTCAATTATCTTGGTCCCTTAGAAGTGGAAGATTTGGTAAATAAATATGCAGGCCTCCAGGATGCATATGGACTCTGTTTTGGATGTGTAAAAATGCAGTTTGAAAGTAGACACATGAGGAATAAATTTGATGTTTTGTCTTTCTTTGTTTAACTCCGTCTTCAAAGTGTAAAAATATGATTACTAAAACCTGTCTTGTGGGATAGATTCCAATCAATTCCAAATTGCACAACCCTAGTTAGTCTTAAAAAATAATCATCAATTTATAAGAAGAAACCAAATTGAACTTTAAACGGAGTAGATACATTTTTCACGGACTAAAAGTATAAACAATTTTCGTGCAGGCGATTTGGCTGGAGGGGTCATATCAGAAGACTGATGGCAAATTGAACATTCCCTTGGAGAGTGGAAAGATTCTGACTTTACTTGTCTCTAAGGTTAGCATCACATCTTGATTTCATCCATTCGCTTATGAACGCGGATAAACATAGCTTATCTCTGAGGATGCTTTTTTTCTCTGTTAAACTCGTGTCCTAGTTTGCGTAAGATTGGCTACTAAAATTTAGTCTTATATTTTGACTGCATTTCATTGTCTTTGCAGGATGCAGACTTGGAATTTGCATCCAGCTTGATCTCTCTTTTGAAAACCATCAAAAGGAGTATTCAGGTTCACGAAGATTTCTCAGGTGGCATCGTGAGCCCTGCAGAGTTATTAGTATGCCACTTCACAGGCATTAAGGTAATTGTAAACATAAACCTTTAGCTGCAGGTTAAAACTGGTTTCTGTTATGAATTGTCCACATCAAAGAATAATTAAGAGACCCAGACCTCGTATTTCCCAGGCTACCAAAAAGTCTACTCGTTCTCAGCCCAGCATCCCTTGACCTAAGCTCATGACTCCCTTATGTTACTTTTATAGACTTACTAATTTTGTGGATTTATACAGGCTCTGGAGGGTGAATATGGTTTGGCGGAAATTGTTAAGCAGGGAGCTGAAGTAGTTCGGACAGCTCTCACCAAAGCATTTGCTCAGTTGCAGGAAGCATATAACGGTAAATTACTTTGTGATGTTGGTTGTTGACTTGAAACATAACCTTTGCTTACTAGTATTCTTACATTTGCACAACTCTTTTGACTATTTTTCTGTCCCAACATCTTTCATTTGTATAGGGAAAATTGTTGGCCTAGTAATATCTACAAATGAGGCATCAGCATCCTTGGCATCCATCATTGACGCACCATCTTCACTGCATATCTCAAGACGGCTAGCAGAAGCAAGCAGAACTAATGCTTCAGCTTCTATAGCTGCTATTATTCTTGTTAGATTGAGTTTGGCATGGACTACCGGGATCATCCTTCTTGTGTCAACTCTCATGGGGGTGAGCATACATCCTCATATTCTTTGTCAACTTGACTGACTTTTTTTGCCACACATCCCTAATAACACTGTTGTGCTGATCATGCAGCTTTGCTGTCTCTGTTACATGCCCATTACCAAGGATACCCTCCTGTACTCAAATGTCAAGATGGATTAGTTTGTTATATATGATTTTTCACACGATGTCATGGAGGTTTTCGACAACCATGTTTTTTTTTCTTTCTCATTTGGATCCTGGGTTTTACAGTATAACCTACCGTTTGTTATCTGTACTCCCAGTGTAGCATAAAACACTTCTGCTATGTGGACCCCTCATTGAGAAACTGTATTGCTGCTGCCTGTATGGGCTTCTCTTGTTTCCAGTAAATAGCAATAATCGAGAGGAGTGTATTTTGTTAATATCTGTGACAATTGTATTATCGCGGAATACTTGTATCTGAATAAATTCACTGCTCGAATATTCAGTGTGATGGTTGTTGTCACTGATGAATCTATGGATGTTAGATTTCATGGGTCTTTTGGGAATTTCAAATAAATCTGCTATCTGAGCATAGAAAATTAAATAATGATTACAACCTAGCTGTTACTTATTGTCAATTTGGGCAACATAACACAAGATATATATTACAAACATATACCATTTGAGACTTAAGATGTTTTATTTTTCAATGGTATAATTTTTATGTTATATAACTCGTACTCAGTCCGCTCATGTTTATAAGGCATGGTAGATATTTCATTTTAGTCTACATACATATCTAAACTTGGTCAAAATGATGATCTAGGTACATGCGCAGAACCTTGTTTTCCGAGGATGATTAGGAGGTTCTATATAAGGTTCCTCACCGGCAATTTCGCTAGGAACTCCGCTTCTCCTCTGTGCGTTTCTTTTAGTCCCTATCTTTTATAGATTTTTGGATTTCCTAGATTTTTGGATTTCCTCTCTCAGCGTCATGGTGGGGTAGATGACGCTGGGGTAGATGTCGATGGTGCTAGTGGGAATAATGGTCTTCTAGCATGTGTGTTCGCTCCTTTCAGAGGTATTGTTTGCTGCTGAGAGGCTTGTGGAGGTCCAAGCTATTAGAGTGGTTTTGATCTGGTGTTCCTTCTTGTTGTGGCGGCGGGATGTGTTGCTCATGAAGTGCGGCGGTGTTGACTATTGCGAATGTGAGGATTGTAGTGGGGGATATGGCCGTGTGATGATCGGTCGGGTGGCGTTGACCCCGGATCCGAAGTCAAAGAGGCTTAGAGAGCTCCTCTTGCTGATTTTTTATCGGGTAGAACCAGACTTACACGGTCAGTTGTTATCATGCCTTGTTAATGTAGATTAAAGTGGAGGAATTTAAAAAAAATCGTCTTATGTAACTGTCAAGATCTAGCTATGAAAATGTAATCCACGCAAGGGGTTAGATCTAGTAGTTACAAACATTGTGGCGAAAGTTGGCATTTGTTGATGACATTGTCGGTGAAGACTGATGAAAATTCTCACGACCAAGCCTGGTGGTGAGAATGTCGCCGACTACATGGCTAAAGAACACAAGTGTAATCTCTCTTCTAATATCCATGCATCCACTTGCGCCAACCCGTCTCGACATCAACGATAAAAGATAGCTTTTCGATGTAGTTGTAGTGTTAGATCTAATCAGCTTGATTAGATCTATATGAGAACTAGAGATTTTTCTCAACACATGAAATGAGAGAGATTTATATGAGGACACCTCAAAACCTCGTTAGAACCGAATCAATCTAGGGAGGAGAGAGAGACAACGTGGGAAATTGTTGTGTTCTCCCTTGAGGGGAGGGGTCGATTTATATAGGAGGGAGGGGAAGGACTTGCCTTGGGGAGAGAGTTTGCCTCTCCCCTTGGTGCGCCAGCCTTGTGAGGCTAGCCGCACCTCCCCTTTCCAATTTAGGTTGGACGTCCAACTAGGGATCCATCTGCCAAACTCCTACTTTTCCTTTTTTCACCTTTAATTTCGGACTTCCCAAAAATCACAAAATAAATAAAAGGGAACATGGGGAAAGTGGTGCGTCGGCTTGGTTGGCCCTAGGGCCCATGTGGCTACACCACCACACATGGCGTGGCCCTAGAGCACCCAGTGCCTCCCCCGGCATTCCCCCTTCCCTGGTATCCTCCAAAACTCTCCCGGAGCCCTTTGGATGACCCTTTAGATAAATTCATCAATATTAACCAACGATGCTAGAAACATTTTCTATCTCTCGAAAGTGCATCTCATGATAAATTTTCCGGAACACCTCCGATTGATATCATAGTTGTTTTTGAGACATCGGAATAAATCCGACCACTCTCAAACATCACTACGACTACAAAACACTCTGAATAAAAAATCGACACAACTTAAGCGTGTGACTCGAAGGTTCGTCAGTACATAGACATGTCCGAAGTACCTTCCCAATAACCAACATCGGAGCCATGAACACCCATGATGGATTTTGTGTATCCACGAATAACGAATGAACCTTTTATGTTTCTCATTACGCTGATCCCCTTAGCTTCACGATACCAATGATCTGACGAAGTGAGACAATGCATACTATGTGATCAAACTATTTTGACCACAAGAAGTGAGCTGGCTCACTTAGCTAGTGGAGTGGATGCACAACCTAGTCACTCAGATTCAAGTCCTCATGGACGCGAATTTGGGTTCTTATTATTAAAAAAACTCGATGTGGGGGCTCCCCCCACCGCATTTCTTTCTAAAAAAACCATTTGATCACTACATAAGTAAAATCGTATTGATATCATTCTCCTTCTCTCATTCATGTCTCTGATATCCTTGTGATAAATCACACTATGTCTAGCCAGACGATTGTTGACATCGATGATACTGAGAGGGCGGAGGAGTAAGTACCATTCTTGAATAATCTCAGTTCCATTACACACTTTAGTTCATATCCGAATGCCACAATTATAATTTCCTATTACGGTAGACATATTTCCTCGTTTTCCATCGGTTCCGTTGGTCTCTATCTTCAGTTTTATACTTCATCCATTCCTAAATATAATACTTTCTAGTTTTTATGGTTTTGTCCCGATTCGTTCCTAAATGAGTGAATCAACACACTAAAATATGTCTATATACGTATGAATGAGGGAAAATAGAAAAAATAGAAAGTCTTATATTTTGAAACAAAGGGAGTATCTTTTAGTCAAAGGTGGTGATGTTCGTGCACAAAAGAGGAGAAGTCATCTGGCTCTATCTCTAACCCGGTGTTGGATCTCTAAGATTGGTTCATGCAGGTTTTTAGGGGATGTAAGATACAACATGTGGGGCTACGGGTGAGGACTAAAATGGTCTTCGAATGTAACTTTTACTTTCTTTGATCTTAGGAATGCGCCAAGCTCCACGTCCACGGCCATGGACAAGCACAAGAAAATAAGTTTCCAACAAACAAGGCTGCTAAAGGACTAGAGAGAACCAAGATAGTGTAGGAAAAAATATTCCTCACGTCGTCCTCTCGAGGATGACCTAGGGTTCCGACGCTGCCCCCTCTCCCCACCCTCCTCAGCACTTGCCACTATCTGAGGAGGCCGCCGGGCAAGACCATATCGCCTCCGATGAAAGTGGCAATGGGGATTCGTCGCTCTGTTGCTATTGCACGGGGCTCTTCAGGCGTTGCAGCGTCAACTGCGATGGCTAGTGGGTCGACGGGTGCGCGCCGAAGTCTTAAGTCGCATGGGCGGTGGTCATGGTGTTGTAGGTTCTCCAGAGGTTCCCTCATTAGGTCTGAAGGTCGGTCCTTTCCTCTAGTTCAGCTCTCTTCCCCACCGAATCCAGTCGCAAGCGTCCCTTGGATGCTGGAACTAGGGATGGTTGGGGTGTGGTTCTGGTGAGACCGGGACGAGAAGAAATCTTTGATCGGCTGGCCTAACCATGGATATTGATCTTGAGGCGCCATCGAGGTCTCGGTCTTCCCAACCCGACCCTTATTCCTAGGTGAAAACCTATTATCTTTCGAATTGAGCGACGGGGGGCGCCATGGGCATCACTCCCACATTTGAGGCTTTGTCGAGGTAACGATGTGTTCTGGTTGATGGCTGCCAAGGATGGTAGCCAGCTGGTGGTATTTAATTTATGGGTTTCCATGTTCAACGATTTTGGAGGGTTCACGATCATTCTTCAGTTGTGCTTTCTGCACCTCTTTTTGTTGTTTTTTTCGCCGGTGGGTCAGCGCGCTCGATTCTGGGTGGGAGGGGAAAGGGATTATCCTCTCCTCCGATAGTTTTGCTATAGTGTTGTGGGTTTATCACGGCAGATGTTACCCGAGGTAACTTGATTGTTAGGGCAAGGCGCTCTGGTCTCTCAGGTGAATGTTCAGCTCTAGGGGGACAAAGGATTTACCCAGGTTCAACCTCTCCATTGGAGATAAAGACCTACTTCCTGCTATGCTGTTATTGATATTGGGGTCTCGATAACTCGGCTGCTACAACAGAACCGGGTTACGAGACATGTTACAAGGGTTTCGCTTGATAGCTGTGATCTTGATCTATGATTGCTTATCGATCTATGACCTAGGAGCCCGCTTATATAGGCGCTGGGTCTCCTGATCGTACAAGTATAATCCGGGTTATTGCCAAACTCGGAGTCCTAGTCTAAGTCCTCCATGGTCTTTCGTAGCCTCCAAGTCTCTGATTCTTGTAAATGGACTCTGGGTCTTCCAGGTCCTTCCAGGTCTTTCCTTCTACGGCCGGGTCACTGATGCGTAAAGCACACGTTCGTCAGGAGACCTCAAGTGTAAGGTTTGATGAGTATAGCAGCAAGTTTTCCCTCGGTTAAGAAACCAAGGTTATCAATCCAGTAGGAGATCGACGATGTTCTGAAGGTGTCAACGGCGTCAGAAAACTTCTGGTGCGTAGGGGAGATGGAGTTCCCCGACGGTTGACTTGGAACCTGCACACAAGACAATCAAACTACTTTGCCCCAACGAATCGGTGAGGGTGTCAATCTCACCGGCTTTCTGAAAACAAAGGATTAGACGTATAGTGTGGAAAATGATGTTTGTTTGCAGCGAATGAAAAAGGACAATGATTGCAGTAGGTTGTATTTCAGATGTAAAGAATGGACCGGGGTCCACAGTTCACTAGTGGTGTCTCTCCATAATAAAATACTAACATGCTGGTGAACGAATTACAGCTGGGCAATTGATAAAATAAAGAGGTGCATAACAATGCATATACAAGTCATGATGATCACTATGAGATTTATTTGGGCATTACGACAAAGTACACAGACCGCCATCCAGCATGCATCTGTGCCTAAATAGTCCACCTTCAGGTTAGCATCCGCACCCTTCCAGTATTAAGTTGCAAGCAACAAACAATTGCATTAAGTATGGTGCATAATGTAAACAATACAAATATCCTTAGACAAAGATCGTTGTTTTACCCCTAGTAGCAACAGCACATCCACAACCTTAGAACTTTCTGTCACTGTCCCAGATTAAATGGAGGCATGAACCTACTATCTAGCATAAATACTCTCTCTTGGAGTTACAAGCATAAACTTGGCCAGAGCCTACACTAATAACGGAGAGCATGCAAGATCATAAACAACATATATATAATAGATCAATAATCAACTTGACATAGTATTCAATACTCATCGGATCCCAGCAAACACAACATGTAGCATTACAATAAGATGATCTTGATCATGATAGGCAGCTCACAAGATCTAAACATGATGGCACAAAAAAGGAGAAGACAACCATCTAGCTACTGCTATGGACCCATAGTCCAGAGATGAACTACTCACACATCACTCCGGAGGCGGCATGGCGATGTAGAGCCCTCCGGTGATGATTCCCCTCTCCGGCAGGGTGCCGGGAAGAGCTTCAGGAACCCCCCGAGTTAGGGTTGACGGCGGCGGCGGCAGCGGATGTTTTCTGGAATAATGGCTCGGTGTTTTAGGGTTTTCGCGTCTGGAAGAATAAATAGGCGAAGGGGCGGCGTCGGTGGAGCCACGAGGCTCGCTCCCCACCTGGTGGCGCGGCAGGGGGCCCACCCGCGCCATGGGGTGGGGACGGCGCCTCGCTGCCCCCCTTCGTCTCTCCTTCGGACTTCTGGGGAAAAATAGGAACTTTGCAATTTGTTTTGTCCGATTCCGAGGATATTTCCAGAACAGCTTTTCTGAAACCAAAAACAGCAGAAAACAGGAACTGGCACTGTGGCATCTTGTTAATAGGTTAGTCCCAGAAAATGCATAAAAATGCTATGAAGTGTGAATAAAACATGTAGCAATTGGTATAATACAAGCATGGAACACAAGAAATTATAGATACGTTGGAGACGTATCAAGCATCCCCAAGCTTAGTTCTACTCGTCCTCGAGTAGGTAAAACATAACAACAAATAATTTCTGAAGTGACATGCTACCACATAATCTTGATCAAATAATATTGTAAAGCATGTGAGCTGAGATCAAATCATTCAAAGCAAAGGTCTATAATTGATATTCAATAAGAGATGACAAAGCAAGATAGTTAAACAAGCTAAAACTTTTCATGAACTATTGGTTTAAAGACATGAAACCGTACAAGGTTCATTAGAGATGTTTTAAGTATCCAATGTAGGAGTTCTATCCTTCAATTCCAAGCATCAAGTAATCTTTCACAACATAGAAGGATTCAATCAAGTAAATATAAACATGAACGTCATGAATCAACTTTTCGAAGTCTACTCAACCGGTGAGCGCAAGCATTTGGTATTGGCACCAGGATGTTATGGCTAAAAGAACATTAATGGAGGTTTGGAAGGCCAAAGGAAGAAAGTCTCACAAAGCTATAAGTGATCATTAGACAAGAGGAAGTCTTATAATCGAAGCTATGTAAGGAGTAGTGATTGCCATGCAACGGATGCACATAGAGCTATATGTGTATGAAAGCTCTCAATGGAACTAGTGGGGGTGCATCCAACTTGGTTGCTCATGAAGACCTAGAGCATTACCCCTCCCACCCCTCCCATGGTGATTTAGGGTTTAGGCCCTTTTTCCTCCGCCGGCGTTGGTGCGACGCCGGCGTCCACCCTACTCATAACCCTCCATCCTTCCCATGACGATCCCACCTTCCTGGAGGTGGAGGGTGACCTATTCCACCGAAAAGGATCAAGACCGCGGGCGCGTGAAGGCCTATGATGGTGTCCTGAAGTTATGGGCGTCCAAGGAGTGGATCGCCTCGCTAATGCCAAAGGTACGTCGATCGTGGGTCGGTGCCTCGAATATGGTGAGGTGATAAGGCCTGGATCCGAGATCTTGTTCCCATCTCATTCTGCTAGGATCGGTGCATGTGTGCTTTCACCATCGGGATCTGTGTCCTTCCCTGAAAATTTACTGCTCCGGTGGCACCGACTCTGAGTTCAGCAGTTCATGATTCACTTTCTCTGGGTTTGGATTTTTCAACGGGTTTAAAATTCAGTTCAGAGGTTAAACGGAAATATGGTTCTACTGTGCACCCCCTGGGGAAATCACATCACTTTCTGCTAGTTGTTGCGTTTGGAAGAGCTAAATTCAAATTAGATACTGATTCAGTCAGCCTGGCCCTGGAATCTTGCATTGGAGGCCTTTGTGATGATCTGAACGTTCAGCCTCTTCGCGATCGGGTGTTTCGATTTTCAGTTTCTTCTAAGGCAGTGGGGTTTCTTGTTCATGCTTTACGATCATATTCTTGCCCGCAGTTCAAATGCTTTTTTCATACTTGGGGTAATGCGGGTCCTAATTGGAGGAATGAGTTCTCTCGCTGGCAAAATGAATGTAACAGTGAATGGGTTCTGGTTAGTCCGAACAAGCGAGAACGGACATTGCTCTACAGGCTCAAAACACAAGCCTGCAAAATCCATTCTGCAGCACCATCATGCAATCAAAGCTAAACGCTCTTGTCTTTTGCTTCGGTGATCTCGTATGAGGCGTGTGCAGGCTACTCCTGTCAGACCGACAAGGCTGATGAGCCGGGTACCTCAAGTTCCTCCAAGGAGCCCAAAGCAGATGAGCAAGTTTCAGCCATGCAGTTTGGTTCAGTGACAAGTTCAGATAAGCAGGTTGCACGGATGCAGTTTGGTTCAGTTCAAAGTTCTGCTTCCAGAGCGGCAACCTCGGGTTCGAATCCACATGATCTGTCCCATGAGAAGAGATCAGTAAATGACTCGAAAACACAGAAAGGGTATATCGGACTTGAACAGCTAGTAGATGAGGTAGCTTTTGGGTTTTGGGACTGCAGTAGATGTCTTTAGATGGGTCACACGTTTTCCTCATGCACAAGTAGAGTACGTTGCCGTCTCTGCTACCGTCTGGGGCATTTTAGGAAGAATTGTGAATAGAAAGGAAAAACAACACAAGTCTGGGTTCCCAAGGTTCGAACAGCGAATATAGTTCCAGAAGAACGCACCAAGTACCCTAAGGATTCATTGCCAAATCCCCCAATCTCGCCTGTCTTGACCTGTCTGCCGAGAAACCCTACCCCTCCGCCACAATCATCCTCGCATTTTCATGACCCTTTTGCAATGGCGAACTTCAAGCTTGATCCGATGAGATGGGTGCATGCAGGACATGACATCATTGACGGTGGACCGACACGTCTTCCTCGCACGTTCTACACTCCAGCAGTTCGTCCGCCGCGCCACCATGACAAGTTCTGTGTGGGAATCCTGGAGCCACAACCCCAGGTTAATGATGAAGCTTTCTGGAGAGAACATGTCAGCTTATATATTCAGCAATATCTTCAGGGAGCATTAGTTTCAGCTCAACCATGTCTATTTGGGGTCGGTTTGTTTGAGTTGTGTAGCGCTGCGGCAGTCTCTGCTCTTGTCCAACATGGCCCGTTCCCGATGCAGCATGGACTCATTGTTAGGTTTGTTCATCATGATGATAGAGTAAATCATAGTGTGGTACTGGGTTCTTGGACTGGATGGCTTATGTTCTTGGGAGTGCCGCTTGATTACCGCAATGATTTTGATATATCCAATGCGATAACGACCTTTGGCACATATCACCACTGGCACCAACAAGATGCTACAGAGGACCGTACTTTGGTGTTTGCCTCTTTTTCATCACCTGCTTTGGTTCCGAGAGAAGTAGTTTTCGGCAACTTCAGCAACTTGGGTGAAGTTGAAAGAGAGACTTGGACAGCAGCCTGTTACATTCTAAGTGCAGATCTTGCAGACTCCATGCCGCTTGATGGCAATCCCCACCCTCTGTCCGGAAATCTGTTAGCAGATCAGCAGTGGATTGCTCTCCGGCCTTTCCCTGAGTTGGGTTTGAAGGGTAACTCTGTTACAATAGAAGATCCGGTGATTGGTCAAGAGGAAGTTCATCAGATAGAGCAGCTGAACATGGAGGTAGTGCCGTTTCAAGAGCAGTTGATGCAAGGAAATAATGATGTTCCGCATGTTGGGATAGGGTTGCCTGTGTTTGGTCCGGTTCTACCGCCGCATATGATCTGGGAAAAAACCTTCAAGTCTTTGATACCAGAAATCCTTGCCTGCACTATTCCCTGTTCGATGCAGTATATGCCCTGGGCTCCTCTGATGCTATCCAAGAGAACATGGTCAGTTGCTTTTGAGGATCTGAATACTTTCCAAATGAATTTCGTGGGGAAGAACTTGCTTCCACCCACTTCTCGACAGATCGTGTCTGCTACTAAGCGACGCCCTGTGGCAAGAGCTCTGAACTTCAACCGTGAAGATGGTGGCCAGGATGCAGAGGCAGCTGTAGTAGAATTTGTAGCCACGCCGATTACTGCTACTCGAAGACGTGGTAGGCCTAGAGGGAAAAAGGTGCCACAAGAGATTGTAGAGCCTATGAATAAGAGGTTTACTCGCAGCAGCCTCAAGTTAGATGGGTTTAAGCCACCGTCTGTTATTGAATCCGGGCGACAGAAGAAGAGGCCACGGGCCAAGCTAATCGTGCTGGAACCTGAAGATAATGACCAAATAGCTGACGAAGAAGAGACTGTCCGAATTCCACCGACTCCTGTCCAAGTTCTTCAGAGAGTGGGCTATGAACTTGGTATTGATCAGAGCAAGCTGACCAAGGAGCTGCTTGAAGCAGGTCCTGATGTAGATGATGGCAAGGGTTCCAATGGATGAGATCCCTATGCTAAAGGGGTCTGGGTTACCTCTGGTTATAGCCCTGTATCTCTTCACTTTTGTATTACGCACAAAGTACGTCTATCAAACACCCTCAGTTATTTAAATGTGTTTAACTAGCATGAGAAAATGGAGAGTGTTGTGCTGGAATGTCTGTGGATTAAATTCAGAAATTAGGCAGCGTGAAGTGCGAGGGAAAATTAGAAAGTGAATGTTCTGTTATTTGTCTGCAAGAGACAAAGTGCGAGTCTTTTAACTGAAATTTGTGAGAAAATTTTGTCCAAAGCGGTTCGATAGGTTTGCCTTTTCCCCCCTCGATTGGAGCTTCTGGTGGCATACTTGTCTTATGGAATTCTTCTATCTTTGATGGCCAACTAATTGACATACAGAGACATGCAGTCATAGTCAATTTCACCTCTAAACATGACAATGCAAGTTGGAAATTGGTTTCAGTTTATGGGCCGTGCCAAGGGGTAGAACGAGACCTGTTTGTGTCTTGGATGTATAATCTGAATATTGGTTCCTCGAAGAATTGGTTATTGCTCGGGGACTTTAATTTTATCAGGACACCAGATAACAGGAATAAACCAGGTGGCGATGTTAATGATATGTTCTTGTTTAATGAAATCATTGGTCATCTTGCTCTGTCTGAACTCCCCCTAAAAGGACGATCTTTCATATGGTCGAACATGCAGCAAAACCCCTTATTAGAACAGCTTGATTGGTTCTTTACCAGCCCAAATTGGATTCTTGACTACCCTAATTCAGTTGTTCTCCCTCTGGCTAATACTGGATCGGACCATGTGCCATGTGTGGTTAATATTGATACACAAATACCTAAAGCAAGAATTTTTCGATTTGAAAACTATTAGGTGGATATGCCGGGCTTTCTGGACTGTGTGACTTCCTCCTGGAATAAAGGTTCAGCAAAGTCCCATTCTTCTGCAATTGTTGCTGATAAGCTGAAAGATTTGAGGTACAGTTTGAAGAAATGGTAGCTTAGCCTCGCTCGCTTAAAGGCCCTCATTAAGAAGTGCAATGAAGTTACCCTTCGGTTGGATACTCTAGAAGAACATCGGCCACTTTCCAGGGCATAATTCAATTTCAGAAGAATTGTCAAGCTACATCATGACGATCTACTTCTGGCTGAGTGCAACTATTGGAAAAAACGATGCACTATAAGGTGGATAAAGCAAGGAGAAGACAATACTAAATTCTTCCATGCTATGGCATCCGAGAGGTACAGAAGAAATTCGGTTGCAATGCTTCGGGCTGATGACGATCGTGAAGTGACGGATCACCAGGAAATGGCCGGAATGTTGTGGACTGCCTACAAGGAGAGGATGGGTCGTTCGGAAAAAATTCAAATGCAGTTTGACTTGGGCAGTGTAATCAGAAGAGTTGACGATCTGGCCGAGCTCAGTGTTCCTTTTGAGAAGAAGGAGATTGACGATGTAATAGTTGCAATGCCTCCGGACAGGGCCCCTGGGCTGGATGGATTTAACGGCCTTTTTCTCAAGAAATGCTGGTCTGTTGTGCAACAAGATTTTTATCGTCTGGCTGAGGATTTTCATAGTGGACGGATCAAGTTGGAAAATATTAATGGGTCCTATATTACCTTGGTGCCGAAAGTGGCAGTTCCAGTTCATGTCAATGATTTTAGACCTATATCTTTGACCAATGTCTGCCTAAAGTTTCTAACAAAGATGGCTGCAAATATATTACAAGGCAAAATATTACAGTGCGTGAGTAAAAACCAATATGGGTTCATCAAGGGAAGATCCATCCAAGATTGTATTGCATGGGCATTTGAGTACATCTATCAATGTCATGCGTCTAAAAAGCCAATTGTGATTATTAAATTGGACTTTGCTAAGGCATTTGATACTATCGAGCATGAGGCTATAATTCAGATTTTGGAAGCTATGGGGTTTGACTCCAGGTGGATAAGTTGGGTGAAGGAAATTCTGTCTACAGGCACATCATCTATCTTGCTAAATGGAATCCCAGGTAAAAAGTTTGTGTGTAAGAGGGGGATCGGCAGGGGGACCCTCTTTCTCCCCTTTTGTATGTTCTTGGATCCGAATTGTTGCAAGCTGTGCTGAATGAGCTGATGGATCAAGGACTTATTAGCAGACCGATTGACACCTATGATGAAAATTTTCCAATTATACAGTATGCCGATGATACTTTACTGATAATGCCAGCTGAAAAGGTGCAACTTGCTAATCTCAAGAAAGCTTTGGGGAAGTTCACTTTGTCCACTGGTCTTAAAATTAACTATGATAAGTCCCTGATGCTTCCTATCAATGTAGATGATGCAAGTATGGCTTTGCTAGCGGCTGAATTTGGCTGTCAAATTGGTACCTTGCCGTTTACATATTTAGGATTACCCTTGGGTACTACCAGGCCACGTATCTGTGATCTACTCCCTCTGGTGTGCAATCTAGAAAGAAGATTGTCATCTAGTTCATGCTTTCTTGCTCAGGGGGCTCGGCTTCAGTTAATCGGCTCGGCACTGTCTTCAATGCCGTTACATTTCTTGTGCTCGCTGCAACTGTGTCCTGGTCTAACCAACCAATTGGATAGGATTCTTCGGCAATGTTTGTGGAGGACATATGGAGATTCGGATGCACCTAGTAGGTCTTTGGCTGCTTGGGAGTGATACCCACAAGTATAGGGGATCGCTGAAGTCTTCGTTGGGAAGTATTACCCAAATTTATAGTTCGACTCGATGGGAACACAAGAATATCAATAAGACCTTGGCAATTGAGGCGTCACTCTCAACCACACCTGTATATCAATAACTTGCAGCAGTAATAGTGATGGCAGTAGTATGATTCAAGTAACAAGCAGAACAGTAGCAGTGAACAAGTGTTTCCCAGTTTTCACCGGAAAAGTGAAAGTGTAACTCAGAGATTTAAAACGTAGGCATGAGGTGATAGCGGGGTGTTGCAAGAATGAGATTGATCATATAATAAGAAACAAATAACAATGGGACCTATCTCTAACTCCGATATATGTAGGTATGTGTTCCATATTTAGTTGTGCGTACTAACCAAGAGAATTTGCACAACATCTATTGTCCAACCTGCCCATTTCACCGGGGCCAACTTGGAACTACAGGTAATTAAGGTCTACCCTTTCGAATAGACCGGAACAATGCATTAACACTTCATGAACACATAGAATCCTCAAACTAAAACATCTCCCCCTTGTTTTCCCTATATGTCACGTTTAGGGTTCGCAGGTTCAACATAATAGCAGGTGATACACTTTGCAGATAAATACCAAACTCAAATATATGATGGGGCAATATAAGTTCAGTACTGAAATCATGCCACTCGGGCCCTAGTAGCAAGCATTAAACATAGCAAGAGTGCATCAACACAATACAAAAGTATCCTCAAGATAAAACCCTAAAATCCCGAACAACGGGTAGCATTACATGATCAATCTCATCCAATCCCCATCCACCTCACATGCCTACAGCGGACTACTCACACATGGTGATGGAGAGGGAGCTCATGGTCGATGGAGATGAAGGCGGTGAAGACGGTCTCCGGATCCCTCCACCGGAGGAGAAATCCTGGATCAATCTGTCCCCGAAACGAAGATCGTGATGGTGGCGGCGTTCTGTTTCGCGAAAGCTCCTCTCCTCCTAGGGCAAGCACTTTTTCGTATATATGAGGGGGTACGTCGAAGACCGAAGGCGAGGCGGCGCCCGAGGCCCATTTGGGCTGGGCCCACGCGGCCAGGTACAGGGGCCGCGTGGGACCCACCCATTTGGCCCTCGAGCGCTTCCTCGTGTCCATCTTTTGTCCATTGTCCTCCTTTTCCATAAAAATTGACGTGGTAATTTTCCCCGATTTTATTTCCTGCAGAAATAGCCAGAAAAGAGACTTTGCTAAAAACAGCGTCAGATTCAGCAGTTTTATTCAAATATGGGAAGATTCCGGAGCAAATTATGAGGCAAAGTGCTTGGAAAAGTAGATGCATTTTGGATGCATCAGCTCCCCCAAGCTTAGCTCGTTGTTTGTCCTCGAACAACTCAAACGTAGTGCAGAAGCGATAAAAGACTTTGACAAGAACTTTGCATTGCATATGTAACACAATTTAATATCAACAAGCATTCAAAGCATAGCTTCAACAACAAATGATAAGATGCAAAGGTATATCTAATCAATGTTAAAGCATTTATATTTGTTGCAAGAGAGATACATGTAGTGTCAATACTTGGATGAGTTTGCTCAACTGTAGAAATAAACAAAGGTTCTTACATCGCTAATGATTGAATCATGACAAGACTTTTGAGGTCTTTTGATTCTTTCTTTTGTTACCTGGTGAAATCATTGTGCTTACAACCTTGCTCTTAGTTTTAGCAAACCATTTGATATTACTAATATGACTCATATGCTTGACCGACTAATGGTTGAAAACCTCATGCCCCGTGAATACGAGTACCTACACCATGGCTACTCAACTTGGGTCACTAGCAAGTTCGAAATTTTCAGTCATTGCAAGTAATAAAAGCGTCATCAAGAGCGTCAACTGGGGTACCTCTTGTCCCAGGACATGGACAAGCCCATGTCCAAACAACAAGACAAACAGACAATGAACAATCTCAGCACTCTTTTATTTACCATTTGCATAGCTTTTTATTATGAAGTGCATCACTGAATGTCCACCATGGTGCGCTGTAAATTTCCACCATGAATGATGCATGGCTTAAGTTGGCGGCCCAGGCGTCTCTCTAGCCAATTATTCTTACTCATCAAACTTGCTAAGTTTCCGCTTTCATTTCGCACATGATAAGCATCCATAAACAAAAGTACATGATATCAACTGAATATATTTTAGTGCAATGTTGAAAGCTTTACATGTGTCAGCACATTTCAGCTAACTCCCAACCACTAAACCTGTCAAGCATACAACTTCATGTTTATTATTTGAAAATTATTTTACTTTCTATTGGTTGGCAAGTTTAGTAAGCACAATGGGATGCGTAGACCTTTGTTTAGAGCTACAATTATTCAATCCACAACCAAGTATTGTCACTAAATAAAATTTCACTTGCATCATCATATAACATACTAGAACATGGAGAAGATAAACATTTGCTACCATTTCTCTAGATGTTGAAGAAACTATGATGTGCTCACTTGCTGTTATTAAAGAGTCCACATAAGCATGGCAAAGGTGTCATACCTTTCATCCACTTCATGCACATCAACTTATCATCGTTGTTCTCCTCTCCCAACTTGAACTGCACAATAAAAACTCAAATCTGCCAGAAAATGTCACTGCATACAGTACTGTTTTTACCCTACCTAGACACCTCAGAAAAATCTCATATTTTACGTGTGTGTAGGTTATGATGTGTTGCAGCAGTGGTTAAAATTTCAGCTCAATCGGAGTTACAGAGAAAAAATGAAAAATAAAACAGCGAGCAGATTTCAGCAATTTCTGCACCTCCGTTTTTGCGTTTGTTTCAAGAAAACGAAAATATTTTTGTTATTTTTCGTTCTAAGAAACAAAAGACAAACAACCAGAAGTAAAAGAAACAAATAAAATCTTTTTGTGTTTTTGGTTTTCAAGAAACTTATCATAGCAATATAACGGTGATATAAAACAATGAATGGAGAGTAAGAGAAGTACTCCCCCAAGCTTGCGATCAAGCTAGTATCCTGGGTAGTTGCCGTATCCACTTCCACTTCCAGGGTAGTAACTATATGGGTAGCCTTGCATGCTTGGGTACAGGGGCTCCGCCTGAGGTATGTACCCCTGTGTCTCTGGAGCTTGTGGCTCCTCCTGAGGCGGCGCCTCTTCCACTATCCATTTTCCGGTACTCCTGTCAAAAAGATCAGTACGGGGGAGCCTAATGGACACTCGCTGCCCACTAGTGCTCAAATAGTTATACAGATAATGTCCCCATACAACGTACTTATATCCATGCGAGTAGTCAAAGCAAAATCAAGTAATTTGGACTCTGCACTAGAGTACCCATGTTATCACCATATCCTCTCTCGTTTTTAATGTAATTGTACACCATAGTAGCAATAGCACCAGCATAAATAGGAGTTTGATCAGTAATATTTCTACTCACAGCAGTATGCAAAGATCTAGCAAGTATGACTCCCAAGTTATATTCACACGGTGTATTTTCTTTTGCACATTTTAGTAGATAAACCATTGGTCCAGTGCAAGCAGAATTGTTATCCCTAGCAAGAAATCCTCTTGCAAGAAACAACGCAAAATATCTCAAACTTGGGTGCTGTATATGAGTAAATTTACCCCTATTTAATCTATCACGAGAGTTTACAGATATAGTATGCCAAAACTCAACAAGCTCATGGTTGGTATCAGCACGAGTTTCACTCCAACTCCCTGAATTTTCTACACCAATAGCATTGCAAAATTCCCTAGAGACATAACAAGGCGCTCACCTCTCATAGTAAATTTGCAAACAAAGGTAAGAGGGGGTGCCTTACTTCTCTTCCTGTGCTTTTGGGGCTCCGGGCCCTCAAATCTGAAGGTAGAGAGGAATTCCCGCGAGAGTTCTTCATATGTATCTTGGGGGTTCTGGGAGAACCTAAGCAAGCCAGTTGTAGTGACGAAGGTGTCGAAGTCCTCTTTGATCCCCCACTGTTCAAGAACATAGGGATCTTGCCATCTTGTTGTATGTATTTTCAGCTTCTCCCCTACAAAGAATGCATCATCCTCCCACAGTGGTCGTCATCATAATTGAGGGAGACTTTGCATGCTCTTCTTCTTGGTCTTGAGCTCATCCCAACCAAAGCTTTGCCCTTGCTAAACATGATACCTTGCTGCCCAAAAACAATATTCAACAAAAATCAAGATGTAACACCTTAAAACAACATTAAGCCATCCATAAATAGTCTCCACATCAATATCATGCATCAATATCAACTAGAAAACTTGAATCTATGGATTTCCTAAGCATAAAAGGGTGACACCTAGTGCAGCAAAATACTTCATGCATGAGGCATAAGAACAAAAAGTAATTGGATGAGTGGAGGAGTCACATACCAATGAGCAATCCCACCAAACAGATTTGAAAAATCTGCCCTAAACTTGGAGATCCAAGGATAGCAGGAAGAGAGCTCGAGAAAATTTGGGAAAAATACCTGGGGCTGGTTTCCTGTCGAGGGGAAGGAGATGGGCACTGGATACTCACCTAACCCCCTCTGTGGGCCAAAATAGTGGGTCCCACGCGGCCAGGTACTGTGGCCGCGTGGGACACCCCCTTTTGGGCCCTGGTGGCCCTCTGGTGTCTCCCTTTTGGCTGTTAGTTCCTCTGGTAAAATAACTTACCTCCAAATTTTTCTGGAATTTTTCGAGAAAATTTTCTGAACAGAATTTTTCAAACTACATTTCTGGAATTTCTGCACTTTGAAATAATTATGCTCATGCAAATAATCTAAAAATTCTAGAATAAATGAAATCAAACATTCAAAGCAATTTTTATGGGAATCAAGTTTGCATCATTTTCATATTAGTAATGAGGTTGATCAAGTCTCATTAATAATATGCAAAAGATATAATACATGATTCTTTATTTTATATGTTTTCTGAGCAATTTCAAGTCACCTCATATTTGATTGGAATAGTTCCAATCATTAAGATAGCATATTTTGGTTCAGGAGGTGGCAATGCAAACTCAAAGCTTCCTATTATAAGAGTATTCCTTTTAATGGAGTTCACACTCTGGCTTACCATAGTAACAGATTTCTTCTTAGGAAAATAGATAGTGTGCTCATTTCCCTTGACATTGAATGTTACCTTGCTCTCAGTGCAATTTATAACAGCCCCTGCAGTGTTTAAAAAGGGTCTTCCAAGAATAATAGACAAATTATCATCTTCAGGCATTTCTAACACAACAAAGTCTGTAGGGATTAACACATTAGCAATAGAGATAGGGACATCCTCACATATTCCTATAGGCACAGCAGTTGATTTATCAGCCATTTGTAATGATACTTCAGTTGGAACCAATTTGTTTAGGTTAAGTTTCTTATATAAAGAAAAAGGCATAACACTAACACCAGCTCCTAAGTCACATAGAGCATATTTCACGTAAGTTTCTTTAATATGACAAGGAATAGTTGGAATACCAGGATCACCACGTTTTTCAGGCATTTTCCCTTTAAAGGAATATTCAGCAAGCATAGCAGTTATTGCATCAGTAGGAATCTTTCTTTTATTAGTCACAATGTCTTTCATGTATTTGGAATATGGAGGGATTTTAATAGCATCAACAAGAGGAATTTGCAAACACAAAGACTTAATCAACTCAAAGAATTTCTCAAATCTAGCATCATCCAAAGTTTTTATTACCTCTTGGGGATATGGTATGGGTTTTTGTACCCACGGATCCCTATCTTTACCTCTTTGTGGATTAGGATGGCTCTTCTTCTTATTCTTCTCAGTAGATGGTGGAGGGTCTTCTTTATCATTAGGTTCAGGTTCTTCAATATTTTCATCCTCTTGTGGCTCTTCTTCAGGTGAAGGTGATTCTTCTTCTTCATTATTATTATCTTCAGTCTCAGCATCAGAAATAGAAATATCCTTATCTTGCTCTTCAGAGTCATCAATGTCCTTGTTTTCATTGGGAGATTTTCCTGCAGAAGATTTCTTCTTGAGAGCTTCTTGTTCTTTTCTCTTGGGATGGCCTTCAGGAAAATCAGGATCCTGAGTACTTGCACCTCCCCTAGTGTTAACTCCACAAACCTGTTTCTTCACCATAAGACTTTCATACAATTGATTTTGAAGAGAAACCATTTGTTCAACTTGATTATTCATCATCTCACAGTGTTTAACAATTCTTTTTACCTCTCCCACACTAGCATGTAAACTTTCTCGAAGAGATTTAATTTTGTGAGAGTTCTCCATAATAGTCATTCTAATATTATGCTCCTCAGGATTATGATGATAAGCAAAATCATTCATGTAGGATACATCAACAGGAGGTGTTACCTTTTCATTACCTTTTATGGAGCTAATAGCATTGACTTGAATTGGAAAACATGGTTGATCATCAGGAAGTTTAACACCCATTTCAGATAATTCCTTAAGATGAGAGGTTTTAATTCCCTTCTCTTTAATAGCCTTGGAAGCTTCTTTCATTGTTTCGTTATCCAATTTGAGCATGCCTCCTTTCTTCTCCGGAAATATCTCTTCAATATTCCAGTCTTCATAATTCCTAGAGATAGTCTCCAATAGCTCAGTTGCTTCATCAACGGTCCTTTCCCTGAAAACATTACCTGCAATACCATCAAGATAGCCTCTGGTGTTTTCGGTTAGACCATTGTAAAATATATCAAGTATTTCATTACTCTTGAAGCCATGGGTAGGACATTTCCTAACCATCTTACTATACCTCCCCCAAGCTTGGGGTAAATCCTCCTTCTCTTTCTGTGAAAAGCTGCTAATCGCAACAGTCAAACCATGAATCTTATCAGCAGGGAAATACTTATTATAGAATACCTGCAAACATTCTTCCTTGCTAGTAATACATCCAGGTTCTAAACGATTATACCAAGTTTTAGCACTTCCTCCCAAAGTAAAAGGAAACAGCTTTAAGAAATAGTAGCGTTGATGGATTTCATCTTTACCAAATAACACAGATAAGTCATGCAAGACAGCAATGTGTTCAAAAGGAAACTCATCCTCTCTACCATAAAACTTATATTTTTCAGCTTTTTCAATTATTTCAGGATCAACACTAAACTCATAATCTTTATCTTTAATTTTAATAGCAGGAGCATTCATTTTCTCAGTAATAGGAAAATATCCATCAAGAGGAGAATTTTTATAGCTATCAAGTTTATCCAATTTATCAAAGTCAGAATTCATAAAAGCCATAGTAAATGCCTCCTCTTCCTCAGAAGAAGTTTCAAATTCATCATCACAGTATTCATTATCTTCTAACTCAGATTCCACATTTTCATTAGTAGAAGATTCCAGATTTTCAGGTGTTTCAGTTATCTCAGATGTTTCAGGTGTCACTTCTTTGTCTATGCTACCACATAATAAATCATTTTCATTACTAGTAGACATTTTAGACAATGGTGAACTAGATAAAACCTTTCCTTTTTCTTAGGAGCAACAGCAGAAGCAACATTAGGTGAAAAGTTTGGCCTACTTGGCAAATCCGTACCTCTGCGAGTAGTTGAAGGCCTCACTTCCTTCAGAGTAGTCTTTTCCTTTCCCATGGTTAGGAACAAGCAAAAGCAGCAAATAGATGATAACAAGTTGTCTTACCAATAAAGCTAGGTTCCCCGGCAACGGCGCCAGAAAACGTCTTGATACCCACAAGTATAGGGGATCGCTGAAGTCTTCGTTGGGAAGTATTACCCAAATTTATAGTTCGACTCGATGGGAACACAAGAATATCAATAAGACCTTGGCAATTGAGGCGTCACTCTCAACCACACCTGTATATCAATAACTTGCAGCAGTAATAGTGATGGCAGTAGTATGATTCAAGTAACAAGCAGAACAGTAGCAGTGAACAAGTGTTTCCCAGTTTTCACCGGAAAAGTGAAAGTGTAACTCAGAGATTTAAAACGTAGGCATGAGGTGATAGCGGGGTGTTGCAAGAATGAGATTGATCATATAATAAGAAACAAATAACAATGGGACCTATCTCTAACTCCGATATATGTAGGTATGTGTTCCATATTTAGTTGTGCGTACTAACCAAGAGAATTTGCACAACATCTATTGTCCAACCTGCCCATTTCACCGGGGCCAACTTGGAACTACAGGTAATTAAGGTCTACCCTTTCGAATAGACCGGAACAATGCATTAACACTTCATGAACACATAGAATCCTCAAACTAAAACATCTCCCCCTTGTTTTCCCTATATGTCACGTTTAGGGTTCGCAGGTTCAACATAATAGCAGGTGATACACTTTGCAGATAAATACCAAACTCAAATATATGATGGGGCAATATAAGTTCAGTACTGAAATCATGCCACTCGGGCCCTAGTAGCAAGCATTAAACATAGCAAGAGTGCATCAACACAATACAAAAGTATCCTCAAGATAAAACCCTAAAATCCCGAACAACGGGTAGCATTACATGATCAATCTCATCCAATCCCCATCCACCTCACATGCCTACAGCGGACTACTCACACATGGTGATGGAGAGGGAGCTCATGGTCGATGGAGATGAAGGCGGTGAAGATGGCGGTGAAGACGGTCTCCGGATCCCTCCACCGGAGGAGAAATCCTGGATCAATCTGTCCCCGAAACGAAGATCGTGATGGTGGCGGCGTTCTGTTTCGCGAAAGCTCCTCTTCCTAGGGCAAGCACTTTTTCGTATATATGAGGGGGTACGTCGAAGACCGAAGGCGAGGCGGCGCCCGAGGCCCATTTGGGCTGGGCCCACGCGGCCAGGTACAGGGGCCGCGTGGGACCCACCCATTTGGCCCTCGAGCGCTTCCTCGTGTCCATCTTTTGTCCATTGTCCTCCTTTTCCATAAAAATTGACGTGGTAATTTTCCCCGATTTTATTTCCTGCAGAAATAGCCAGAAAAGAGACTTTGCTAAAAACAGCGTCAGATTCAGCAGTTTTATTCAAATATGGGAAGATTCCGGAGCAAATTATGAGGCAAAGTGCTTGGAAAAGTAGATGCATTTTGGATGCATCAGGGAGCTGGTGTGCTTGCCAAAAAAATGTGGTGGTCTTGGCGTCGTAAACTTCCAGAAGAAAAATGCAGCTCTTCTTATCAAGTTTCTGGACAAGTTTTACAACAAAGCAGATGTTCCATGGGTCCATCTAGTCTGGCATGCCTATTATCAGTCGAGGGTGCCACATGCTGAAAACATGCAGGGTTCCTTCTGGTGGAGGGATGTTCTGAAATTAGTTGATAATTTTCGAGCTGTGGCAGTAGCTGCTCATGGGAAAGGAGACACTATATTGTTCTGGTTAGATAAGTGGAATTTGCAAAATTCTACACAGCCTTTGAAGCTCAGGTTCGCGAGGTTATTTTCTTATGCGATAGATGACTGTATCTTGGTGGCGCAAGTTTTCCCAACCGAAGACCTATCATCGCTCTTTCAACTGCCATTGTCGAGGGCAGCGTATGAGGAATATTTGAAGCTGCAGGTTATACTACAGGAGAATCAAGTAACTGCTGAGAATGATGTTTGGACATATTCGTGGGGTGTGAAATACACATCGGCCCAGTTCTATGCAAAAGCTCATGCTCACATCTCGGCGCCTAATGTCTTTCAGTGGATTTGGGACTCAGTATGGACGATGACTTTTAAAGTTTTTGCCTGGCTGCTGCTCAGAGACATGTTAAATACACGAGATCTACTTAAGAGGCACCATTGGAATGTTACGGACGATACACATTGTGTGTTATGCACTGGAAGAGTTTATGAAGATCGGAAGGACTTGTTCTTCACATGTAACTTCAGCCAGCGAGTGTGGAACTACTTGCAGATTGAGTGGATTGCGGACAATGACATCCAAGTAATCTTGAATCATGCTCGTAGAAGTTTTTCCAAACCATTCTTCATCAAGGTTATGATTGTTGCTGCGAGACACATCTGGCTACAAAGGAATGGTGCCATCTTTGATAATCAGAGACCCTTGTTTGCTAAGTGGAAGGGGGGCTTTGTTCATGATATATCTCTGCTACAGTATAGGATTAAAGTTAAGCATCGTGACAAGCTTTTGGCTTGGGTGTTAGCTCTTCCCTAGTTTTTGTACATTTCTTTATTGTATGTACAGTTTTATTCTGTTGAAATGAGAAAATAGAAAATGCTGTGGGGCTTTTGCCCTACAGTCGCGCTTCAAAAAAAAAAGATCTAGAGCATTTTTGAGGAAGCTCATCATTGGAATATACAACCCAAGTTCTATAGTGTAAATTCTCCCACATAGTTATACTAGTAAAACATGAAAACTCTCTCATATGGAGCATAGGTGATAAACATGAGCACAAATGATGACTACGAATATGCAGGTGCTAAAACATGAGCACAAGTGTGGATAAAGGATAGTAATGTTGCCCCCTTTTTCTTTATTCCTTTTTTCTTTCTTTTTTTTCTTTTTCTATTTTTTTCTGTTTCTCTTTTCGATGGCCTCCATGGCTCTTTTCACTTTTAGGGGCAACATCCTAATATGACAACACACTTTTTGGTACAAATGACTCATAACGAATAAAACATGATGTATGAAACTGTATGCCTCTGTCAGTGTAGCAGGATATGCAATGATCTAGCGTAACATGGGTAAACCGCACATCAGCTGTATAGAATCATGCAAAGCAATATATAAGTGATAAATGACAACAAGTCATGTAATGTAAGATGGAAGTTGCATGGCAATATATCTCGGAACAGCTATGGAAATGCTGTGGTAGGTAGGTATGGTGGCTGTTTTGAGGAAGATGTATGGGCTTATGTGTAGGAGAACAAGAGAAATTCCTTCCACGGGTTTGGATGTACTGGCGAAGTATGCACAACTCTCAATGTGAGCAGAAGGCAATGCACTACACCGAAGAGGCTAGCAAATTTGGATGGTGGAAGTGCCAAAAATCGTAGCTTAACATTAGTCAAAAAGAACTCACAAGCTTATTGCAAACAACTAGCAGGTTCAACATTAAGAGCATGATTAAAATTCACTCCAAGAAGGGCCGTTCACGGCGGTACAAGTACCCCGCTAGATCCCTCGACCTTCAGCACAACTTAGTTATTACGAATCACTTTTAGACATGGAAAGCTATCAAGTTCAGCTACACCTTCTACAATTTTAGTATAGTTTGTAGTACGGTACAAGCTTAAAGACAACAATCTACTAATGATTTTAACTTAACTAACCAGCAAGCTTTACCATCTAAATATCTCAAAACATTTGCAAAGAATAAGTTATCAAAGTTCAATGATCTACAAGATTATGCAAGTTTATTCATTACACCACTACCACATGCAGCATTTTCTGAACCAACACATCAACGAAGCAACTCTCCAAGTAATTTACAAATGAAACAAGAGAGTGCTTTCCTCAAGAATTAACAGCTCTAAAAGAGATGCATGAAAAACAGGAGCTAAAAGCATAGCAGTAGCTAGATAAGAATACTCAAAAGATATAAGTGAAGAATATGAGTATTCACATGAAAAAGCGGAGCGTGTCTCTCTCCCACACAAGAATGTTAGGATCCAACTTATTCAGAAAATAAAAACAACAAAGCAAAAAATAAAAGCACACAGACGCTCCAAGTAAAATACATAAGATGTGGAAGAATAAAAATATAGTTTCGCTAGAGATGACCTGATAGGTTGTTGATGAAGAAGGGGATGCCCAAGCTTAGACGCTTGAGTCTTCTTAAATGTTGCTGGGGTGACCCACGGGGGCATCCCCAAGCTTAGGCTTTTCACTCTTCTTGATCGCATCATATCATCCTTCTCGCTTGCTCCTTGAAAACTTCCGCCACACCAAACTCAAAGTAATTCTCATTAGAGGGTTAGTGCATAATCAAAAATTCACATGTTCTACTGTGACACAATCATTACCAATGCTTCTGGACATTAGCTACAGCCACTGATATTTTATGGAGCAAATAAATCCAATCAAACATAGTAAAAGAGGCAATGCAAAATAAAAGGCAGAATCTGTCAAAAACAGAACAGTCTGGAAAGACAATTTTTTTCGAGCCACTTAACTTGCTCAGATGCGAAAAATCCAAACTAACGAAAGTTGCGTACATATATAAGGATCATGCGTGATTTTTTTCAGAATTTTCAGATTTTTCTGGAGTGCATATAGCTCAAAACGGTGGACAGCAAAAATCTGTCACTGCGTAGAAATCCAAATCTAGCATCAACTTTCAACTAGAGACTTTACTTGGCACAACAATGCAATAAAATAAAGATACAAAGGAGTTGCTACAGAAGCAAACAACATCTTATCTCAAAATAAAATAAAATGACAGAAAATAAAAAGGTGGGTTGTCTCCCATAAGCGTTTTTCTTTAACGCCTTTCAGCTAGGCGCAGAAAGTGAAAAATCAAGTGTTCTCAAGAGATAAATCATCCAAATCATCAAAGGCTTCATCAAAACACAACTTGTCACAGTAGGTACCTTAAGTATTCCTGAAGATGTTTCATTATTTGAATTACCCATAGTTGTACTAAGAGTTTTATCAATTTTAAGCTCATAATGGGTCTTTGGTTTTGGCATCTTAGGAACATACATGAACTTTTGCTCTTTTCCCACATAAGCCTTCTCCTTAAACTTAAGAGAAGAAAAGGTTGAACTCAAGGTTCCCATAGCTTCTTCTAGTTCGCCAATCCTATGGTTTTGATTATCAAGAGCATGTCTACCCTCTAAAGCAGTGATTCTTTCATTAATGCTTACTACTGATCTTGCTAGTATCAAGTAGTGTTGGAAAAAATTTCTCCATAGAATCTAGTTTGTTTATAACATCCTCCAAAGTAATCTCAATTTTAATATTGTTAGTAGGTGGTGTTCCTACTAAACTTTCAATTAAATTACAAGCTTCCAAAGCAGGAGCACCAAGGAAATTACCACCTGTAAGCGTATCCAGAACATACCTATACCAACTAGTGACACCAACATAGAAATTCCTAAGAAGGATCATGGTAGAATGTTTTTTAGTACATCTATGATGAGCATCACTAATTCTATACCAAGCATCTTTCAAACTTTCTCCCCCTTGTTGCCTAAAGGAACGAACCTCAACTTCAGGAGTACTCATTTTAGGAAAAACAAGAACTAGGCCGAAATATAAAAAGTAAAACAAGTAACTAATTTTTTTTGTGTTTTTGATATAAAGAAAGCAAACAAGACAAAATGAAAATAAAGTAAGCAAGACAAAAACAAAGTAAAGAGATTGGAAGTGAGAGACTCCCCTTGCAGGAACACTTCGATCTCCCCGGCAACGGCGCCAGAAAACTTGCTTGATGCGTGTAAAGCACACGTTCGTCAGGAGACCTCAAGTGTAAGGTTTGATGAGTATAGCAGCAAGCTTTCCCTCGGTTAAGAAACCAAGGTTATCAATCCAGTAAGAGATCGACGATGTTCTGAAGGTGTCAACGGCGTCAGAAAACTTCTGGTGCGTAGGGGAGATGGAGTTCCCCGACGGTTGACTTGGAACCTGCACACAAGACAATCAAACTACTTTTCCCCAACGAATCGGTGAGGGTGTCAATCTCACCGGCTCGCTGAAAACAAAGGATTAGACGTATAGTGTGGAAAATGATGTTTGTTTGCAGCGAATGAAAATGGACAATGATTGCAGTAGGTTGTATTTCAGATGTAAAGAATGGACCGGGATCCACAGTTCACTAGTGGTGTCTCTCCATAATAAAATACTAACATGCTGGGTGAACGAATTACAGCTGGGCAATTGATAAAATAAAGAGGTGCATAACAATGCATATACAAGTCATGATGATCACTATGAGATTTATTTGGGCATTACGACAAAGTACACAGACCGTCATCCAGCATGCATCTGTGCCTAAATAGTCCACCTTCAGGTTAGCATCCGCACCCCTTCCAGTATTAAGTTGCAAGCAACAGACAATTGCATTAAGTATGGTGCGTAATGTAAACAATACAAATATCCTTAGACAAAGCATCGCTGTTTTACCCCTAGTATCAACAGCACATCCACAACCTTCGAACTTTCTGTCACTGTCCCAGATTAAATGGAGGCATGGACCTACTATCTAGCATAAATACTCTCTCTTGGAGTTACAAGTATAAATTTGGCCAGAGCCTACACTAATAACGGAGAGCATGCAAGATCATAAACAACATATATATAATAGATCAATAATCAACTTGACATAGTATTCAATACTTATCGGATCCCAGCAAACACAACATGTAGCATTAAAATAAGATGATCTTGATCATGATAGGCAGCTCACAAGATCTAAACATGATGGCACAAAAAAGGAGTAGACAACCATCTAGCTATTGCTATGGACCCATAGTCCAGAGATGAACTACTCACACATCACTCCAGAGGCGGGCATGGCGATGTAGAGCCCTCCGGTGATGATTCCCCTCTCCGGCAGGGTGCCGGAAAGAGCTTCAGGAACCCCCGAGTTAGGGTTGACGGCGGCGGCGGCAGCGGATGTTTTCTGGAATAATGGCTCGGTGTTTTAGGGTTTTCGCGTCTGGAAGAATAAATAGGCGAAGGGGCGGCGTCGATGGAGCCACGAGGCTCGTTCCCCACCTGGTGGCGCGGCAGGGGGCCCACCCGCGCCATGGGGTGGGGACGGCGCCTCGCTGCCCCCTTCGTCTCTCCTTCGGACGTCTGGAACGTGTCGGGAAAAATAGGAACTTTGCAATTTGTTTCGTCCGATTCCGAGGATATTTCCAGAACAGCTTTTCTGAAACCAAAAACAGCAGAAAACAGGAACTGGCACTGTGGCATCTTGTTAATAAGTTAGTCCCAGAAAATGCATAAAAATGCTATGAAGTGTGAATAAAACATGTAGCAATTGGTATAATAGAAACATGGAACACAAGAAATTATAGATACGTTGGAGACGTATCAGTCACGTCAAGCTCACCGGCCCAACTATAACCTGGACCATGTCTTCTAAGCATAATCGGGCCAGACCTCATGCCTGTCGAGTCATACTTTCCTTGTCATGGGTATACCGGGTTATTATCCCCAACAGTTTTCCCCAAGTTTAACTTTGATATGCGCGTGGCTAGCTTCACTCGATAGTCTCGCTCTTGATCTTGTCACTTTGGTGTAGCCACCAATGTGATTATCCTGGTTAAACTCCTGAAAACAAGACAAACATAGTTAATAGAGGCTATGGAGTGCCTGGGCTATTTTGTTATCGCTGAGTTCCTTCTCGTCATCGTCATCTCTGCATCACGGTCGCAGTTCCTTCTTCTTTAGTGATCGTGACCAGTTCTTACTGTAACAGCCCCGAATTTGTGAAAAAAAAGAACGTGAATAAAATTTTCGCTTTTCCTTTATTGTGCATCATGGCATCTTTAAATAACATGCTCAAGAAAATTAAACATTGGAAGACCTCAAATACATTTTTTAAAATTCAAATCAATGAAAGTGTTCAAACTTGCAAAACAGAAATACTTTGGAATCCTATATTCTGTGAAAGAAATTCCAAGAGTTAAGATTAGAATTTTGGCAATGGTTTAATACATAGCTGAATACTACTACTGTTGTTGAAAGACAGGAAGACGTTCAGTATTGTACAACGATTGAAGGGAGGACTCGCTGCTAACCCTGCTCTCGTACGTAGCACACATCACACGCACGGCATGGCGCCAGTGGTCGTCGTGCAGCTCGCCACTGTGGCCACCTCGCCGCTGCGGAGAGGATAAGGAGAGCACCATGCCGCTCCTCTGCTCTCCCTCACCACCTGCGCCTCACCTGCTCTTCTCTATCCTCTTCTCCCGACGAGACTGAAACCCTAGCCATTGCCGCCGAGCTCGCCGCCGTTGATTGAAGCTTCCCCGAGCAGATCGAAGAAGTCCATCGTCCTCTCCTCGTCTTCCTCTTATTTCTGGTACAAGGAATCGGATCTGGGCGTGGCAGATCAAGCGGGGCATCGTCATCTTCTTCCACTCCGGCCGCCGCGCTCCGGGCAAGATTGCCGTTGACTCCGACCTTCTCCGCTCTCTCCAAGCACACGCACGCGTCGAGGGTGAGCACGCCGTCCCGGAAGACATCTTTTCCATCCCTGTAGTCGTAGTTCAGTAGCTCTGTTGTAGCCATAGCTCGCTGCCGTCCTCGGCTCAGCCATGGCCATGACATTGTCGAGCACGCACTCGTGTCGTGCGGCCCCGTTCTCTGCATCTAAGGATGTGCACAAGTTCACCACCACTCCCGCATCTGCTTGCATCTCACCACACGCCCGAAGCGCCGCCAAATCGTGGGCGTCGCCGGCAGAAGTTCGTCGCCGTCGCGACTGGAACCGGCTGTCTGAATCGTAGTGTCGCATCAGTTAAACTTAGTGATGTCACCTCTTATTTCGTGAGCTCTGAAAGTTAACATCAATATAGCTTCGGTCCAGTGGTTAGCAGGCTGCTCCTCCACCCTGTAGACCTGATTTCAAATCCTAGCATTCACACAGCCTATTCTTTTTGTTCAATTTTTGACCGTTGCTAGCAAAGCCTGTGTGCAAAATCGTTTGGGTAGTTTTTCTGGAACTTAATAAATCGCCAGATTCAAATTTTAACTCGTAAGATTCATAACAATGTGAATATTGCTCCAAAAATTTACACAGCCTATTCTTTTTATTCAATTTTTGACCGTTGCTAGCAAAGCCTGTGTGCAAAATCGTTTGGGTAGTTTTTCTGGAACTTAATAAATCGCCAGATTCAAATTTTAACTCATAAGATTCATAACAATGTGAATATTGCTCCAAAAATTTATATTGAGGTATCAAACTATTCAGGAGAACAAACTCTACCCGTTAGAATCAAATTCATGTTCAACTGAATAGTTTAAATTTCTGTTTATTGAAATTAACTGAAATGGCAGAATTGAAAACTAACTTTGGAAATCCATAGTTTACTCTTTGTTTATCCAAAAATTGTGTATAAAATATCAAAATGCTCAGAAAAATATGAACTATCCACTAGCGTCATTTTCATGCATATGTGAACGAAATTGCAGTACTGTACTTTGAGAAGTTAGGGAAATAATTAAGTTGAATGTGGGGTTATTTCTCTCATGTTGAAATAATTAAATTGAGCACCCCATTTAAATTGCTAGATAGTTTATAGTAAATTCAGTGCATTAAAAATGTCATACCATCATGTGTTTGTTCATTGCACTTGTTATGCATGTGTGGTTATTGATTGTTACCTTCCGGTGTTTTATTGCATTGATAGATCAAGCAGTCAGGGTTCCACCGCAATACCCCGACGACCCGTATTACCAGCCCGTTGAGCAAGGCAAGCGTAATCCCCCCTCTGAGCATGTCTCCTCCTATGTTTTTCACAAATATTTTCTCCACCATAATATTGCATTCGGTTCCAAATGTCAATTTGTTTGGATTAGAGTATCCTATTAGTCGCATTATGTTCCCATGCCATTACCTGTTTCCCTCCTAATATCCATAGGATTATATTGTTGACCTGAGTTAGTTATATATCTTCAATGTAAAATGCTTAGCCATGCTTAGTTAATTACTTAGTGGTCTGGTGGATATTTCATTGTGGAACGGTTGATGGAATGTTCGGATGTTGGTGGAAAGCTGTGGTGACTTATAATTCAACATGCTTAAAGGTGGGGATGAGAGGCCACTGTGGTTGGTGGTGCCTTGTCTCGTTCTCGCCGACTAGGTGCGAGTTCTCGCCTTCGAGCTAAGACTGAGCGTGCACCCATGCGTGGGCCTATGCAGTAGCAGGAACCCCCATCGACTAAATAACTTGTGAGGGGCTAGCCAAGGGTCCTCTAGTTTGAGCTTCCCATTTGCGCGTGCGTGAAGATGGTGGCCAGGATTGGGATGAGGATGGTGGTGTTTAGGACTGTGGCCACGGGGCAGGGTGTTGGAGGCACTGAACCTGTCCTTCCGCACACTGATGATCCTTGGATAGTCTCATGCGAGGGAGAAGTCGTAACCACTCCCACTCAGCCGGCTTTCCCCGGAAGAGAGCTAATGTACAGGCAATGGGCCGGACGGTACGCGTGGCAAACATTGTACACCCCTGCAGGGTTAAATCTTTTCGAAAAGCCGTGTCCGCGGTTATGGACGACTTGGTGCCGGATTCAGAGACCATAGAAAACTTGAACGGAATGATTAAAACATGAGTACTAAAGGTACTACCAAGAATGCAAGGTTGACTTCCTCGAGGGTGATTCGGGGAGGTGCCTTTGTAGTCAGGTGCAGTGACTGATGGTGGTTGTTGATGAAGTTGATCATAAGAAAAGAGTTTGCTTCTTATCCCCTTTGAAAATATTCTGATTAGTCGATGCCATGGAGTTATGTCTCTTCTAAAGAAAACCGGCTTTATGCAAAACAGCCATAAAACCTTTGTGAGCCAATCATCGAGCTAGTAGCTCTAGTAATCTTGCAGAGTTCGTCGAACTCAACCTTGTTTTGTTGCTTCTTTCAGTTGAGGACTTCACCGACCTTGAAGGTGGGTTCTATGTGGACGTCGACGAGTAGTCTGGGGTTCCCTGGTGGCAGCTTGGGGACATCTCGGAACAGCTGGCGCTGGGACTTGTTTATCTGTAGGCCTCTTAGGCCATATTTGGATCTTGTTGTTAGAACAACATATTTACTTCCGCTTGATGTACTGTTGGGTCAGTGACCTCTGGTTGTAATATTTGCTATCTTTCTCTATTATAAGAGTTGAACTATAATGCTTTGAGTCGTAGAGTCGGTGATGTGTCAGATGTTCCGCAATCTTGATCTCTCTATTACGCGTCAAAAATAGTTGCGTCTGTGTTATGGCATCAATCGAAGTGTTGTATGCCGATGATCAATTCCGAGCAACGCCTGCCAATTTTGGCCTGGGAGTGGTAACCCAGTAACCTTTGGTTGTATCGCATAACCAGTGACACGTAGCATCTCTGTATAGTTCCGGGATCAGGGCGCTACACTTACGCTCTTCGGTTTTTCATCTTCAATCTTTGGCAGTTCAGGCGTGGATGTATGTCAGCTTCGGCTAGGTGTCTCTGGTTTCTGCCCTTGTTGGCCTTGCGGTCAGAAACTTCCCTAGCTTAGTGTGTTCGATAGTGCGGCACCCTTCGAACTAGGACGAGAGGGAAGGGTTCCCTCTTCAACGTCGAAAAAGGAAGGTGTCCCAACCCTAGCCTATATTGCAGCAGAAGGATCCTTCAAACCTTCTCTGTCTACTTCGTGGTTGCGTCGCGAGGAGGGCATCGACAAGAGGTGCTCTTATTTTCTTCCATTTTGTGCTTGTTATTTGATATCCGCAAAACTTGTCAGGGTCTCGGAAGGGCTTGTACAATAGGGGTGACGTGAGAGATGTCAGGTTGGATTTGTTACTTAGTTGGAGGAAAGAGGGGTTGTCTTCCCTTAGCTAAGGGATGATCTTTTAAAAATTAAAACAAGACTATTTTCTTCATTGTACAATATGTTTTCCCTTATCAACATAATTTCACAGTAATATTAAGTAATTTTTATTAATTGCTATATGACAATAAGAGATAATGCACTGTGCCACTGATATTATCGTCTTCCCTCAATGACATGGAGAGTTAAGAGAAAACTTATCTTCTCATACATGCCCTAACAAAACATGAACATGTTGGGTTTTATTAATTTAAAGTCGGGCACTTGTGTGCCTTCGATCTACAGAAAATAAGTTTCCAGAACACGAGATCATGTAACAAATTGAAGTCACGTGTTTTGGTTCAAAGTGGGGATGTAATTTAACATCATCATGATGTTATATATACGTTGCAATATGGCATCCATGCATGCAGATGCATTTGATGGACATATATGGATGGAAGGTTGGGCAGCAAGGCCGGCCGCGAGAATGACGAGCCACGCCTCCTTGCACCGCTTGTTTCTCTCGACCATCCATTAGAACCTTTCGTTAATCTTCCTCCATTTCTCTCTCTAGCTAGTAGTTGTTCCTCCATTTCTCTCTAGCAATGCACTGGCTAGTAATTTATCAAGGAGTCGTCTCGTGTGTGAGGTGATCATATCCGAGGGACACGCGGTCGGCGAACGCGCGCGATGGCTTTGTTCTCGACAAGGCTGGGCCGTCAGGCGTCCGGTTACCTCCAGGACAAGTACAAGCAGGCCAGGCTTGCCCTCGGCGACATCACGCCGGCAGAGCTGTATGCTGTTCATTCCCATTGCATTTTTTGCATGTAAATGTGTATGAATTTACGAGTTTTTTTTAGATTGAATTTACGAGTTAATCATGGATGGATTTGGGTATGCTATGTAGGTTGGTGCAGGAGGCGACCAACGGCGACCCCTGTGTCCCGGACGCCAAGACGCTTGCGTGCATCGCCGACGCCGCCTTCGACATCGACGACTACTGGCGGATCGCCAACGTGCTCCACCGCCGCCTCGGCAGCGTCCACGACTGGAAGGAGTGGCGGCCCGTGTACAAGGCGCTCGTCGTCCTGGAGTTCCTCCTCACCCACGGCCCCGAGGAGCTGCCGCGGGACTTCCTCCCGACTATGAAGGCGCTGCGCGACCTCCGTGGCTTCATCTACATCGACGACAAGGGATTCGACTGGGGCGCCTCCATGCAGCGCCGGTCCGATAGCGTCGTAGGCCTCCTCACAGACGCCGACCGCCTCAGGGACGCGCGACACCGCGCCGCCGTCGGCGTCCGCTCCTTCCCCTCCGACCACCACGGCGGCGGCAGTCCCACCGCCTCCGCCTCTCCGGTCTCCTCGGCGTCGTCGGCCTCCTCCCGCGGATCCCGCGGCACCTGGTCCTTCGCCTCCGCCTCGCCGCACTACTCCGACAGCCCCACCTTCGTCTGCCTCTTGTCCCCCAACGCCGACTACCGCCACGACAAGAAGTTCGACGCCTACACCGCCGACGACGACAAGCGCGACGGCCGTCTCGTCGTCGAGGAGGAGGCCGCCGACGATTACCCCACCCCACACAGCCAGGGGAGCTGGCTCGAGGAGTCTGCCTCGCAGTCGGGCTCCCCCGCAAGCTGCTGCAGCAGCGCCAAGAGCACCAGCAGCAGCAGGAGGGCCTCAGGCTTCCATACCTTGTCGCAGCCGGAGCGAAGGAACAGCAGCAAGAAGCTCCAGCGCCAGCTTTCCTTGGATTATTAATTAGTTGATTCACTTCATGCACACATAATTTTTTTGACCATGATGTATTACGTTTTGATTCATCCATCTTACATGGACATTTTTGTGTTCCTTCCTCTGCTCTTTCTTCGCAACTTCGCATGCCTCTATTGACTAGATACATAGAGTTTAGAAGCCCATATTTAATCAAATGTTCTGTGTAATGGATATATGTTGTTAATTCATTTAACAAACGCCTTCAGTCACACAAAATTTATGGTATTTCAGGCTTCAGATCTTTATGGCTCACGTATGCTAATCAAATTAGGACTTAGGTGCGGCGAGAGGCCCCAGCGATCTAAGGCTAGCTAAAGGCATAATGGGGTGGATTAGAAGTTTTTTGTCATTAGATTCATCTATAGGACAAGGACTCAAAGGTCTTGATCTTCTTCCCGCCTTATCCCCTCCCCGCACTGTAGCAGAGGAGAGAGGCGATTTTTTGGGCGTCTCTGTCGATCCACCGTGCGCACCGCCGAGCTGTGGGATTCCTCCCCTCTGCCGGCCGCTTCGGCGGCGGGAGGGTGGGGGATCCCCGGCTCCGGCTTGTATATACGGTAGGGTAGGGTGGAGGTCTCGCCGGCGGCGCTCTGGAGGAGTTGGTGTTGTCTGCGGGCGGTTTGGTGTCGGCGCGATCTTCTCCGGCGGCGGAGTTCTTCGGGGCTCGCCGTCCTTGCGCCTGACTTGCGGTAGCTCGAGGCCCGGCGTGGTGCTCGAGTTCCTTTGCCTTCCATCAGATCCGCGGTGGCTGGAACCCAGCGCTGGACGAGGTCAGCGGCTACTGCTGGCGTCGGTTTCGAAGGCGGCTGCGGCAAGGTGGAGAAGAAGGAGAGTGAGGGCACTCGCCGTGGCCGTTCACCGACAGAAGTTCCGCCGCGGCGCGGCGAACGGGCTATGCGGCATCTTCCAACGAAGAAGGTGGCCTCAGGCAGCGGTAAGGAGGTGGCCGGCGGTCTTCGACGTCGACGACGGAGGAGCTTCTGACGCCGATCTTGGTGCTGATTCCCCTGCGTATTGTACGTTTCTTTATGTTTTTGTACTATGTACTCTGTATGTGGTACTTTGTTAATTATACGTGGGCTTTCAAAAAAAAAAAAGACATTTTGTTGTATCAGGGGCACATGACCCGTAACTCCAAAGACCTGTATCAGAGCAAAGTACAGATGATCTGAGAGGCTGCCCATTAGGGGTACCAGTCGACAAGAGAACTTCAATGTGTTCGACGTCTCCCACTAACAATAATAACTTAAACTTGACACACCCATGAGCTTGAGACACCTGGCAGGCAGTTACAACATCACGAACTGCGAATCACAAAACCCACATTTGAAGTTGAGAAACCACAACAAGTGCACACGGCATGATGAACCAACCTCATTCCAATTCCAGGGCATGGACAGGCCGGTCCCATGCTCAGATATCCACCAAGACAGTCACTCCAAAATCAGATATAATCTTATATATTCTCCTTGCTTGGTCAGAGGTTTGATGTGTAGGTCTCAGATAATTAATGAAAATTCTTTGAAAAAGAATGGACAGTACCTAGAAACGCCTCTATCTTGCAATACAATGACATCGTTATATCGAAACAAAGTTAATCGTACATGCAAACATTAAGAAACTCAAGGATGCAAAATGTCATGCACAATAACGAGGCAAACAAGCTGCAATTCTCGCAAATGTAACATCCTCTTGTCATCAGATAGAACATTGCTCGGTAAGCTGTGACGATTCAACATGTATGTCATCCTTGCGCATCCAAACTCCAAAGGCAGCACTGCATGACACAAGTCATCCATCAACCCTTTGCAGAGGCAAGTGCAAGTTGTACAGTACTTCAGATAAGCAGCGTGTGTGCAGTGTAATAATAAGGGGTTAGGTCAATAGGTCTACAAAAGAAAGAACCGGCTGCCCAGAAATCCACATAATAAACAGATCACTGTGTTTGGTTAAGTTGGGACTACTGATATAAAACTATAAACATGTACAAATGCTAGAGAAGACACAACATATGTGGTAGAGGTTTCAGGGGCAGGGCTTGCAGTCTAGTGACGATGACCCAAGAGACCTAGCACGTAGAATTATAGAAGGAATAATAAAAGTACATACCAGCCAACACCAACTATCAAAATAAGCAGCCTCACAATCGACCAATCTTCAGTCTGCTCTACAATATGGATGAATGCCACCAGGGTCTAAAAATGGTGACATTGCTAGCACAACTGATAATGATTGGATTTAGGGTTTGGTTATATCTTATTTGCTATGAGGACATAGTCATGTCACTCCAAGCAAGGTTGACAATATTCAAGTTTGTCCAGTCACAAGAGCAACAGGCCAGCGATTGCACGGAAGGTGAATCTTCTCCTATTTGAGTAATCGAGTTACCACCTAAACTTCACAAAATCAGTCGTGGCCTGATAACTCCATACTCTGTGTTCTTGGTTTTGAGAAGACGGCGTCATGAACGCCAGAGGTTGAAGAGACAAAGGTATGTCAGTTGTACTGTCTCATGCAGACGCAACACCACGTTTTGGAGCTGCATCAACCGCCCTAGTGGGCTTTTGTAACAAGCCGAGCATTATTCACTAAGAGCTGGTGGAGGGAAGTACAAAAGGTAATCTCCTCTCTATTTTTATGGTCATAGAAGAAAGAGACTTGTAGGCTTTATTGCTCCCCTAGCTCCTGAGCCACCCTAAGATAGGGAGTACCTCCACCAATGTTCTTGTAACGTAACGCTAAATCAAGCATGTAGTTCTTTCATCAAAGGCTATTACATTGGTGTGCGTTGTTCATCGAGCCAATTCATCAAAAAGATCGATAAGCCATTCATAGGCCATGAAAACTAGCAAACCCCACATCAACTTAAATTTGTGAGGATGTCGGAGGTCATTGCAAATAGATGAAACAAAGCCTTAACAATTTTTATTTTTTTTTGCAAAATAGGAGACAAACCGAGTTCATTAGAAATTTAGAATACGTTCAAAACCAACCAGAACAGTCTGAATTGTCTATAAGCAAGGACCTGGACATCATAAGGATATAAAGATCAACAAAGTCCTTGCTATTATTTCCATTGCTTTGTAATTTTCTTTATAAGGCCTGCCACAAAGCCACAATCCTTGATAACAACTGTCTGGCTCGGTTTTTGGGGAACAACTACAGAGTGAATCAATATGTTTTCATCCAAAGCTATATCATGTAATCTGATAAAGGACTTACAGTTTTTTCTACAGGGGCCACTGCGGTAGGCCCCAATAGAGCTTTTTACTTGTGAAGAATACCCTTCTTGGCCATTTTAGGTTTCTTCTGAATGTGGTTCTGAAAGACGGGAAATATAATAAAAGTTAGAGCAGACAAGGAGAGAAAAGAAAAGTTGGCTTTAAAAGGAAACTAAACCTTTTGCCTTTGTAGAGCCTCAACGTCTGTCCTTTCCTTCCAACTGCTCTTACGCAATTTAATAGGGCGGTTTCCAACATACTTTCCTGAAAGAAGTTAGTTTAACATAGTAAGGATAACAGTAAACAGAGCTTTTTGATGAGTGGAAGCAATGTCAATAAAGTTCAATGGAAATGCAAACCATTCATTTCTTTTATGGCTCCAGCCAGGTCTGTAGGGTTTGAAAAGCTCACAAATCCATAACCTTTAGTTTTGCCAGTCCTCTTATCTCTGACAACCTAAAACGTACAAACACAAACTATCGTCATATAACATCAAGTGCAAGCAAGACTAAGCAGATAACGAATTTTATACAGTACACCTGAACTACCATAGGTCTCATAGCTATATAGGTGAGAGCCATGTTATACCAAAACTATGAAACTGAGAAGCTTTGCTTTAATATAGCTTATTCTTTATGGTATTTTAGCAATTTTACTCCAGATTACTCCCCCATGTTTATGATACCTTTAGTTTGAAAATTCTTCAAAATTCAAACACACAGGAAAAAGACGGTAAGAGCAATTTTGAGAAATGAACACCAAATGGCATCAATTTCATGTGAACAGGCATTATTGTATATGTATGTCAGTGGAAAAAAAGACAAAAGTTTGGTCGCATGCATTACCAACCATTTTATAGCTCGTGGTTTTTACTCTTATAAGGGAAATTTTCTTCAAGCTACAGTATTTTGGCAATACATGTTTCATTCTAAAGCTATTCAAAGTAATATAACGTTCGAACTGATAAGATTCATAAATGTGTGGGTGAAAGTTTGGGAACATCTGTCCTAGGCTCTGGTTTCGACAACATGAGAGGTTTGTATAGGATATCTTCTCAAGGCCGCGCACCACTTCATCTCAAAGACATTTTTTCCTGGTTCAGGGGCTATCTTCGATGATCCCCAATGTGAAAATAAAGAATAGGGGCAATTGATCGTCCACATCTTGCCTAACACTTTTGTTCAATACAATACCCACTTATTCTGGCTGGACCTTAGGTAGTGAGTAAACAGACTTTGCAGGCTGCTCAGTGCATCAGAAGTCTTGTTCAACTTTTTCTATCCAGTTTTTTATCTGACCTATGCACAAGCCAAATTCCTAGGAAGTCTATTAGACATTGTCGTCGAGATGATTTGTTGTTGAATTTAAGTTTAAAAATGCAGAACTGAAAGAGAGTCCATCAAAAAAATACCCTCACAAGTCACAATATATTGTTACGGCATAAAAACTGGATTGAGAACTTCTACACGACAAATATCATTTTAGTATTTGGAACACAAAATAATTAACATGAATGTTACGCAAAAGATTGTCATGATATTTAACTTCTCAGTCATTTAGGAAGGTATTGTAACAGAAACTTGTGAACAATGAAGTAAAATGAAAAAATCGGGTACATACCTTTGCCATATTGAAGGAGGGAAACCGTGAAAAGGCTTTGGTGAGGACATCATCATTAACTTCGTTACCTAGATCTCCACAAAACAACCTGAAGTCATCTGTAAAATTGCGCACAGAATGAGCAACTGGAAGTGTGACAGGCGGTGGTCGGAACTAATCAATCTGAACGAGTATGAGGGAGGACGTACTTTCGGGCCACTCGGCAAGGGTGGGATCCTCCCAGGACTGCCCGGCGGCGCGACGGGGGATGGCCTTCTTCTTGGCGGCCCCATCTGAGGAGGAGGCGTTGGCCCTGGCAGCAGAGGGGTCGAGGACGTCGCTGGTGGCGAGGGCGGCCTTGACGCTCTCGAGCGCCTCGGGGGTGATGGTCTGCGCGTCCCGCTGGAAGAGCTGCTGCGCCTGCTGCAGCTGCTGGTACTGCTGGTACTGGTACGTCGGCACCGGCACCGGCTGCTGCTGCTGCAGGTGGAAAGGGAGCGGGAAGTAACTGGCCGGCGCCGGAGCCGCAAACGACGAAGAACCGGGAGGAGGAGGGTTAGGGTTCCGAGGATCCGACGACATCTGCGAATTCCTCGGTTTGAGATGGTAGGCTAGGGTTCCTTCCAATCAAACGAAATTGGGATTGAATTGGGGATCCAAAAGGAAAAGAGAGTCGGTCGTCTTTTTTTTTTTAGGGGGGAGAGAGTCGGTCGTCTGAGGAACAAGGAATCGTCTTTTTGGGTTTGGGCCTTCATTTTACCAGCCCATTAGAACGTACTACTAGCACCAACAATGGACTGATTGGGCCTTCGTCTAAAAACAAAACAAAAGTCGAAAAGAAAACTGCGTCCGCGTAGATCTGCGGAAATAATCACAAATATCAATCCTTCTTCTTCGTGAGCTTGCCCAACAAAGAGTTTGCTCTTCCACTAAGGGATTGTTTGACAACTGCAATTCCAGGGGGATCCCGGTCTTTTCCCGGGGAGTATTCTCCCCTAGTCTGGAGGTCGGATACAAAATCCCGAAGTTTTACATCTGGATCTTCAGATTCCCGGCCAGGATTATTTTCCTCGGGTCTTTCTCCCCCTGCAACCAAATGAGCCCTAAGGGTGGACCTTGAGGCAATCTATAGGCCTTTTCAAAATCCCTAGAAAAAATCCACAACTTTTGGAAGCTTCCAGATGTAGGATTCTCCACGAACTACATAGTATCAACCTTCGGTCCTTCACAACCCCCCCCCCCCCCCCCCCCCCAAATGGTTCAATTTTGTCATGGTGAAATCGTAGATCTAGGTGCCCTCTTTCCTTCAACTAAAAAGGTTGTAGAGAGAGATCCTAAGCCTTTAAGAACCTAGGTCTTCGCTTGACCATTGTTAAGACTCTCTGAATAGTACACGTTTCTTTATGACTAAAGCAAAGAATAGCTTAGTAAATTAGAATGCAGCATCTTATTTCCAAAATTTTCTTTGTGTCTTTACTTCTCAATGGGACTAATACATGTTTTTTAGCTCATGGATATAGTTATGCCCTGTTTGGATGAACGGAATTCAGCTTGGTATTGGAGAATCTGGAATTCGGGCTCCAATTCAGCTGTTTGGATGTGTGAGGTATTGAGTTCTGGAATCGTGACCCAATTCCGAGGTCACCCCGCGCGAGGCAAACTTGCCGCTTCACCAATTCAGAGGTCTAGACCTCTGTATTCGCTCTGAATTGGCGAACCGTTCTCGCGTCCGTCGCCTCTCACCCCATCTTGTCTCTTCCCCGCGACCGGCCGCCGAGGCCGCCGCCTCCATCCCTGCCGCCAGGACCTCCGCCTCCCTCCCCACCGCCTCCCTCCCCGTCGGCTCCCTCCTAGCCCGCCGTTGTGCCTGCTGCACGCACACGGGGAAGGGGAAAAAGGACGCCGCACGCACACAGGCTCTCACGCCGCGTCCATCCCGAGAGAAGAGAGGAGCTCCTCCCGCCGCCAGTGAACTCCGCTGCCCCGCCCCCTTTCCCCGCGCCTCTCCTCCTCCGTCCGCCTCCTCTGCCTCCCGTCCCCTTTCCGCCTAGCTACCCCCTCCCCGCCATGGGGGTTCGTTCCCCCACCGCCGCTGCCAGCTCGCTCCCTCCGCCTGCGCACGCTCCCCGGCGTCCGCCGCGCCGTCATCTTCCTCCCCTACGAAGGAATCGAGCCGGGGTGCAGTGGATCGATGGCCACGACCTCGTCTTCTCGAGCTCCGGCTGCAGCTCATGGATCGATGGCCACGACCGCCCCGTCCCTGGCCTCGACCCCAAGTCGCCGCGCCTCCCTCCCCGTCCCTGGCCTCGGGCCGCCGGCGCCGGTGAGGCCTCCGTCCTCCTGGCCCTCCTCGCCTGATGTGGATCGATGTGCTCTCTGGTTCCTTCCAAGCAAAGAAAAAGGAAAGAGAAAAAAAAGGAGAAAAGAAAAAAGAAAGAAAAAAAGGTTGTTATGTGAAAAATAGTATTCTAATATATATATGTATATTTCATCCATATTACACGGTTTATATTGTTCAAACTTGAAAAAACATTCAATTCCACACAATGTGCATCCAAACAGGATTTAGAATTCCATTGCTCTTTCGATTCTGCAGATGAATACCACGCGCATCCAAACAACAATTGTGGTATTCCATTGAAATCGTTGATTTGGTATTCCATTGCCAATTCAATTCAGAGATGAATTCTGTGCAACCAAACACAACATTAGTCTTTTTCTTTTGCTAAGTGGTACATTAAAATACATCCCTTGTTGTCAACACCAAAACCGGTTTGGTAAAGATGTATTTCCGGGAATAGATGTCAACACCAAAACCGAATAACGAAATAAGACACATTTAGATTTAATGATGCTTTCTTTTATGCAAAACTCAGACGCAGACACTCACAGATTAAAAAAAATATGTGTGTGATTGACCTTTTCAGAGCTGCTGAACGACTATTGCACGTCTTGCTGAACTGGTTGCACTTTACTAAAAAGTGAGTAAGGCTTAAGAAAAAACAGTCGGCTATGACTTAGCAAATCCGAACTTTGAATATCTTTTTGGTCTAAAAACAAATTCCAAGATGACTGATGGAAAGATTACAAAAAGTTTCCGTGACATCAGACCGATGGAAAGATCCCCGACAAGGAAAAAAATGTATCCTATAGTCCTATAGCAGCAAACCATGCGACAACCATTGCAATATACTGAACACGGTTCATCGAACGACCACACCTTCGTGCGTCTAACTGCTACCATGTCTTGGCCTTGCAATCAGTAATCCACCTCAGCTGCTTCACATGTAGATCGTGATTGCAACTCTAATGAGCCTCTCTTTTTTTCATTCTGCCCAATGGAGCTAATGAAATGTCCAAAATATTTTAAAGCATTAGGAAATCTGCCAGTAGTAAATTAAACAAAAGATTTTCTAGCAAAACCTGCTGAGGTGAGAAACACGGTGGTTCACATATGCTGATTCTAGTATACATGCCCAAGCAATTCTGGCAGAACAAAACACAATCACACAATACACACTTGCAACTAATACTGTAATGCAGTTTGTACAATAACTACGTGCTACTAATATCTTATATACACAAGTTAAAAATACAGGATCAGCTAAGGACAGTTACTTTCACAGATTAACAAGTAGGAAGACTCCAACCGAAGAGGATTTCATGCTTCTTTGTACTTCGTAAGGTCGAAGGTGAGGGTTCTAGAGCAGCTGCGACAGATTTGACGAGTTGAAAGGTCAGCCTGCATGCAAAATATGAGGGGGGAAGAGTAAGAAAAGAGCACGTTTTACCTTCGCTCTGAGTCCCTGTAAACACCAACCAGTGCTTCAGCTTTGTCATAGAAGCTGTCCTTCAGCGATATGACAATACTCTGAAACCCAGACCCTCCATCACTATCTTGTTCTTCGCCAGTACGTTGGCATGACTTGGACCGGATAAACCCAGCAACCTTGGCGACATTCAAATTATCCAGAGCCGCATCGACTTCATCCAATATGAAGAATGGTGATGGCCTGAAACTGCACAATCGCCACACAATATTAAGATATTTGGTTTGGACAAAGGCAAAGTAACTCATGTCTGAATAAATGTCCACGAAAGACCCGTGTGTGACACATCACAACAATAGGTGACAGTTCACAAAGAGCACTTCACCCTACCAAACTGCAGTTGAAGGCCAATAAAATTTAGATTTCAATGTACTGTCGTACACTGATAACCACACCTACTCGAAAATCATGGGACATGAAAACGATAAGATATACTAGATGCAAAAAATACACCTGAAGAAAACATGTGGCCATTAAGTGCAATATATAATATTTGTAAGTAACTGAGACATTTCTCAACTAAACATGTTACTAACTAATGAACCAGACAGTTTTTTTTCAATTTCAGAAAACATGATAAAGAAAATATAGTGCCAGGTTTACCATAACAATTTACCTGTGAATGGCAAAGAGCAACGCCAGAGCTGCAACAGTCTTCTCTCCACCGGATAACTGTTCCATATCTCTAAAGCGTTTCGTAGGTGGCATAGCTGTGTACTTGATACCATGTAAAAATGGCTCATCTTCGTTTTCTAGATTTAAATATGCTGTTCCTCCGAGTGGATGTGTGTGACTTTTTGTTAACTGCTTATAGATTTTGTCTATGCCTTTAGATATGTGATCAAAAGCTTCCATGAACAGTTCATACCTTAAAATAAGAACAAAGATTGTGAGTCACACTTGTAAGAGGCAAAAATATATCCTGGGTGGTCTATATGTCAACATAAAATCCAAAAGACACGTGAAACTTTATTTGTTTCAGAATGCAGCATAAATTTTCAAATATTATTATCATATTTTCAACAGCAAGCATATAATTCAACAGAAATAATATTAACATAAGTGAGTATTTATAAGTTTTTGGTCCAAAAATGCAAACTCGGAAATAGAATGATTTCTTCTTAAAACAGGTCATGTAATTCGATTGCATATAAATTTCGGTGTATTGGAGGTTATATTCTGAGTAAATTTTGATTGTGTGATATGTTTTTGGAGTGATATTACCAAAAATGAGTAACTACACAATGTACTCCCATAACAATGTAAGCATAATGTGGAGACAAAGCACCGACTGAACAACATAAACATTAAGCATTCACCTAGCTTGCCACCATAATTATATCAAGAAATCAATAGATTGCAAATTATACACCATTAGAATAAGTGCTAGGAAGTGAAATTGGGAAGAACTTTGCTAGTCCTACATGCCAATCATCCAGGAAAACTTAACTTTAAATCGCCAGCTTCCACAAGTGATCAGCATGCATGCTTGTATTCCAGGGAACATGTAAAGGTGCCATATTGTATAGAGAAACATAGCAATACCTTCTTTGCTTGACAGCATTATACTTGTCAGCTACCTCTCGCTCTTCTTTTCTAGCTGCTTCAAACTTTTCAGTGACCTCTTTTTCCTTCGTTTGAAGTGCTTCATATTGGTCCAGTGCTTTCAAGTTTGGAGCAGTGCGCTCAATGTCAGCCATTAGTGTACCAATTTTTTTATTGAACTCTGCCTCGAGTTTATCACGTTCAGACATCCGCATATCTTGCAGGTAGATTTCATTAAGCTGGCTGTAATCAAGGACAATTTCTTGTGAGGATGATCCGGTATCCATTGGATCATTAACTGTAGGAAGCTTCAACTGCTCCAATTCGCACTTCTCAAGAATCTCCCGCTGGCGTGATCTAAGTTGCACAAGTTGCCCCTCCTGAAAGATCAAGGATCGTGTCAATACAGTAGAAGACCTAAGCAAGTTTACCACACCACTGTCAATAATAGCAGTATCCTCTACACACAAACACAATGAAGCAACCAACCGTTTAACAGACTTCATCAATGAAAAATATTAAAATTGTCTAATGGCTATTCGCTGAACAGTTCTACTGTAGAAAACTACCTTTAACTTCACTTGGCGCTCCAGCTTTGCCAATGCAGCAGCAACAGTATCATTCTGCTTCTTTAGTTCCTCAATAGCTGTCTCACATTCATCTGACTTTAACTTCCAGTCTATGTCAAGGAGTTTCACGAATCAGTACCAAGGTGAACTAAAAAAGAACAAGATGTATTTAAAATTTTGGACAAACTGGTATTCATTATGAGGAGCTCAGTTCCACACTCAAAAGACTGGTATTTCCAGACGAGCTCAGTTCAAAATTTGTAACAGCTCAGTGCAAACATAAGACTTTCATAAGAACCCTACTAGATGTATACCGGAATTTCATGGGAAGAGCTCAGTTCAAAATCCAAAAACCAATCACTAACAAACAACAGAACTTTATAAGTGAATCTTTACACACAAGGCACCGATGAACTATTATCCCCCTAGGGAAAGGAAAACAAGCATTAGGTATTCAGGTATGGACACTAGAAAGTGAATGCACGATACCTTGACTTCTGGAAGAGTTGGTAAATCAAGCTAAGGAAGAATTAGGTATGTTAATATTGAACAATAGTAGGGATGCAACTTTGCCAGGTTGGGCCGACCTAACAAGTTATTTTGCTTCATTGCTTGCATTAAGTATAGCAATGAACAATTTAAATGAAATGGGTTGTGGATCAGCCCACTTGCATCCCTAAAAGAGAGTCACCTACTTGGCTACCCTAAGTTACCAAGGACGACATGAAAACAGACAAAAATGCTTTGAACATGTACCGTCAGCTTCAGCTTTCAGCTCTTCCATCTGATCAGAAATCTGTTCAGTTGCAGCCTTAGCACCAGATTCTCTCTCCTGTAAGCCCTTCAGCTCCTTCTCTAGGGAATCATGTGTATCCTTTAACTTCGCAATTGGTGCTTGCATATCTCTCTTTTGTTCATATTCCAGCCTGCAGAACAATAAGTCGTTCACACTCCAAACACACCATCAAATATGCACGTGAAAGTAAGATGTAGACTTAGCCAGCTGATTAAGAAGATGCCAATCAATGAATGGGTACTTACTGGTATTTCAATTTTGACAATTGATTACTCAGACTAAGCTTCCTCTCTTGCAGTGCTTGAGCATCTTTCAGTTGCTTTTCTTCATATTCACGGATGTTCTTCACACCAACTGACGTGCTAAAATCTTTGTAAATCCTGTCCACAATCTCATTTATCTTTTTCTCCCGCTTTCTTAATTCCCGTTCGTTTTTAGCAAGACGGCTCTCCAACTAAGAAAACTATATTAGTGATTGATGCATAAGTAACAAACAAGTGGGACCTGGCAGGTGAACACATCAACATATTACCTCCTCCTTTCCTGGCTCCAAATGATCAATTTCTTTCTCAATGTTACGCTTCTCAGATACCAATTTATGTAGCTTCTCCTTGAGGTTTTTCTGCACACAAGAAATGTATTATAAAATAGCGCTGTTCTAGAATGGTTTAAGGTAGGGATTCTGGTATTTGGATCAAAGTCAACATTATCTATCAACCTGTTCGACATTTGAGTAATGCAACTTTTTCTCGAGTCCAGTTATTTTCTCAGATACAGCAACCTCCTTTCTCTGTAACTCTCTCGGGGAACCAAGTTCTGCCATTTCAGACTCTAGCTGGTTTTTCTTTTTCTTCAAAGCTACAGCATAAATTGCACGAAGATCCATTAAGGCAAATTCCAAAATAATTTGCACATCAACTGGTAATATTGCAAAAAGGATCATACGTACATTCTATTCTGCTGTCCTCCCATTTATTTGATCTAGCTTCCATTCCACCACTTACTCCACCAGTCATCGTGCCAGATTTAGTCAGAAGAATCCCATCGACGGTGACGACTAAATGCATACATGTGGGAACAAAGTAAGCATAAAAATAACCAAACAAGAAGATACCATTTCAGAACATGCAGAAGCATATAAGTACGTGCACTTACCCTTGTACCTTTCACCGCTCCAACTTAGAGTTTTAGCTTCATCAAGTTTATCACAGACAAGTGTATTCCCAACAGCATACAAAACTGCTTTCTCCAAAGCTCGATCGAATGTATAATGTTAAGACACAAATGGCAAGCAAAAAATGAAACAAGTTGGCACAAATATTTTTTCCGCATTTTCGATGCAAATTCATTGAAGTGTAGCTCATGGACAACTGACAAACAAAGCAAAAGAGTGTTTGTACCAACTAACTCTATCTAGAAAAACCACAAGTGAGCAGTGTGCACAAAAAAGTTGAACAACAATGTAACTAAGTAAGTGAAAGGGCCTTCACAGTTCTCTGAGGGTAAACAGAACGATAATCTTTGCAGAAAATGGATAACCACATGTGGCAAAGACAGATAACAGACTTGATGGAACCTATCAAGCTAGGTGATATAAATATCAACAGCTCTTCTCGCTCCATGGAATTATACATTATAAATGTGCACAAGAAGTAAAACTGGAAAAGCAATAGTATTCATTAAGGCAGATAAAACCAACAAGTAGATACACATTTAACTTGATCACTTGAAAGGATATAAATGGAAAAAAGGGAGCAAGCAGCAAACATCAGTAAGATATAGAAAAAAGGATATTGTATCACATCAAAGATCAACTGTGCAGATCCTCCAAGGGTACGCAACCTCTCGATTATTGGCTTCACACGGACTGATTGTAAGGGAATAAATGTTTGCGGAGGAAGACGTTGTTCCTTCAAATACTGCAGCACATGAGACTTCTATAAGTGACTGTGCATCCTGGGAGATGGTACCAGAACTAAAGAGCCAACTCAAATCACAAACTTATATACCAAATAAAAATGTGAAATGTTGTTGCTAGGCTACTGTTATTTGGTTGGTATCCTTGTTTTGCCAGGAACACTGTAACAAAATGTAGCTAGCAACTTTTTTCAGAATGAATTGTTTGCCGCAACTGTGTCAAAATACAAGTGGGCAAGGTAGCTAACAAAGTGCGTCACGCCAAGAGAGTGGATAAGGAACTACGGTAGCCATATTCAGTGAAGTTCGCCTAAGACAAGTCTTGCAATGAGAGTATATCATGTGCTTTCATCTTTAGTGTCCTACATATCATGCTACCACTCCTTAGGAAGTGGTGCAAACAGTGGCGGAAGCAGCGTCCCGGGCAGCTGCAAAGGCTTCCGGCCGGCACCATGTATTTTCATGGTATTTGTCCCAAAAAATGGCGTATTAAGCCTTTATATTAACAGTTTGCCGGGCTTTAAAATATTTCTGGGTCCGCCAATGGGTGCAAACCGTCAGTTCAAATGGATGTAAGGTGCAATCCAAACACCACTTGTCAGTCCAAGTGACCCTCACGTCCATTTAATAAGTTATTACAAACCATCCAAGTTTCTTTTAAATGATTCACACGAGGAATTAGGAAGCTTCTACCAATATATAGCTTTGCACTAAATTTGTTTTTAGTACATAATTGTATCTATTTCATAACTATGCAAGAAAGTAAGAGGCATGCTAGTTGTTTGATTTCATTTAAGAGGTGCTCTGTCTACAATAATATACTTTGGATTATTCTTTACAAAGATATGATTCCATAACACAGATAGCATAGATACAAAATATAGAAGAATACACTAACTAAAAATCATGAAAACAGCACCTTAATGCATTCCTTTCCTGTACTTTCATCTTCCACAACTACTGCATCCATGAATTTTCCCATGGCAACAGTGACAGCAAGGTTGTATTTCTTTTGTGAGGGGCGACATAGTTCAGTCATGCGACCATGGACTCCAGGAAATAGCCGCTTAAGACTCTTAGCAGTTTCTGAAAATTTAGCGTCACGCTCACTTTCATTCTTATCAGCTTTGAGTTCACGTAATTGCGCATCTATCTCATCGACCCTCTGCTTCAATGTTTGATACTTAGATCTGCATAAAATTTGATAAACTAACATTACCGTGAAGCAAAAATTGGTATGCTGAATAACTGCAGCAAGCACCCTATATCAACATAAAAGGACTTGGTGTAGACTAACCCTGAAGACTGGCGTTCCTTCGCAATTTTGTTATGCTCCTCACGTAATTGTGTGAGCTCTTCTTCATGCTTGGGGATTGATTGAAGAATCTTATTGAGCTTTGTCTGCAATTCACTCTCCAGTGATGATATCTCATCAACACGGCTACGCAGCTGCTGCATATTCTCCTCTAAATTCTTTTTGGCTTCAATATCAGCATTTAGTTCTTTGTCTAATACTTCCTTCTCATCTCTCAGCTTTGCTGTCCTCATTCCTGCATCTTCCTTACTGTAACAGAAGTTAAGGTCCAGTGGAGCCTTCATAGGGATGCAATCAAAAATATCAAAAGAATGGGAAGACATTGATCAAAAAGTTTAAATCTACGCATTTTGTCACAATTATACATAATAAACTATTGAAAAAGGGTCGTTGGTGAGGTAAAAAAGGTTCATTGTAACGTTGTAAAACCAAATAAAATAATATGGGCCAATTGCATCTGTATCTACCTGCAGACTGCAGTTGTTAAACACTCCCTTTGTTCACAAATACATGCTGTTTTAACATTCAAAGTTTCTTCGATACATACATTCTACGATTTTGAGACTTTTTTCATTGTGACGCCGCTGATTAAACTCTTCAATAAGTCAATATATCTTATTCGTAGAAACATAAACACGAGAGGAATGATGTCCCTCTCCTTAAATCATATACATGGAGATCAGAAATTCAGACTCACATTCTATGATATTCCTGGACTTGGTGATCAGCTAATTGCAGTTTCACTCCTTTATCTTGGCCTTGCTCATTCAACTCCTCAATAGCACTTGTCACATCAGCCAAAGCACTCTGCAGCCTTTTCATCTCTTCCAAATGTTTCTTGTTATCATCCTTCTTTTTGTCAATCTCTTTATTGCAGCTTTTGATTTTTGATTTGAGCCGGGATGTTTGCTCTTTCAATTTTAGAAGCTCAGGTTGCTGAAGACAAAACAAAGTAGTTAGGATGTAATTAACATGCCCAGTTCATAAGTTCAACAACATTGACACTTCACTCTATAAAATCTCTTGAAAGACAAGCCATGTTTCAGCTACCCGCAAAAGGCCATGTTTCAGCTATTAAGGGTTATGATACATATTCTGAACTGCAAGCTATACATTACATAAAAATAACTAAAACCAAATGCAACGATTGGCAGTTTCGCAGATATTGTGGTGCCTTAAGAGCATGCAAGTAATTAATGCAAAGAAGAAGAAATGATCGGCTAAAAGCAGATAAAATTATCAGTATTAACTATGAAAAAATGAAAGTATCCACGGATGAGGAGAGCTAGTGCCCGTGCATGCGCATAAAGCCGTGAATAGCATAGAAAAAGAATAAAACTTGTTAGCTCATCAGACAGACACAAACAGAAGTTCCATGATGGACGATTCTGTGGACATTAAGAGTGAAAATGAGCTACTCACCTTCTTGTCAATATCAAGCTTTTTCTTGGCCATATTCTTCTCGCATAAGGTAATTTTCTTGAGAAATGCACTTTGCTCCTTCTTTTTTGCAGCAAGTTCATTATCAGAGGATTGATTCTCTTCCCGTGCTTGCTGAAGAGAACCCCTTTCCTCCTCAAGTTCAGCTTCTACTTTCTCCATGTCTTTTTCAATGGTGTAGAGTTGCCATAAGAGATGCTCTGTTTTCAACAGTTTCTGAAAGCAAGCATGGCCATTAGGGTGTATAATGTGGATATTAGATAGAGTAGGCACCCTAAACTTCAGATTTTTGGAACAAAAGAAATATGTGCTAGAAATGCACCAGGTCCTGTTGTAAGCGTAGATGCTTCTCAGCCTCTTCCTTCTGCGCTTTCTTCTGCTTCCTCTCCATGACGATGGTCCTTTTCTCTTGATAGACAAGTGCAGATTTCTCTTCTGCAGTGCTTTTCTGTGTCTCCAATTCGTCGTACTCCCTCCTGAGCTCGTCAGAGGCCGCAATCTGCTCCAGAAGTGCGGTGAGCTCCTTGGGATTTTTGGAGGCAATGGATTCCACATCACCCTGCAATGCAAATGCTCGTGTCAGGTCCCCGGAATTATTGCTTTTTTTGCCAGGAGGTCACCGGAATTATTGCTAATCGAGGAGAAAGAATTAGTGAGGACCTGGAAAACGAGGAAGTTGCGGGCCTTGACTAGGATGCCGAGGGATCTGAGCTTGGCGTTGTAGTCGTCCCACGTGACGACTCGGCCGTCGATGCGGTACTCGCTGCCGCCGGCCCCGGTGATGGCGCGGGTGAACTGGAGCTCGGCGCCCGTACCGGGGAGGATGTAGACGAGGCGGACAGAGGCCCTGCGCCCCCTTTCCTCCTTGTCGCGGTCGTCGAGGGCGTAGATGAGGTCCTTGAGCTGGGCGCCGCGGAGGTGCGCGGACCGGACGCCGAGCACAAAGCTGATGGCGTCCATGAGGTTGGACTTGCCGGCGCCGTTGGGACCGATGATGGCCGTGAAATCGTAGAAGGGGCCGATTGTCTGCGTCCCCTTGTACGACTTGAAATTCTCCACCTCCAGCCGGTGGATACGCCCGCCGACGGCCCTGCCGCTGTACCCACCGGGCGTCGTAGCGGTGCCGCCATGTCTTCCCCTCCTCCTAGCTCCCCTTACCCTGCCGAAGTGAACTAGGGTTTTCGTCGGAGAAGGGGCATTCGAAATTCACGGGGAGGAAGACGGCCGCCGCTCGCTACCATCTAGGCCCGCTTTCCGCTCGCATTTAGGCCCAGCGGTTCAGTGGGGAATGGGCCACGTAAACTTCAAAGGGAACCGCCCCCTCATCAGAAAGAAAAAAACAATCCCTCAGGCCTCGTTTGGTAGGCCGGGGTGGCCCGGAAATTGGAGGGAAATTCCTCTAGAGTATTAAAACCACCGAAATTCCTCCGCGGGCCGTTTGGTAGACTGGGTTGGGGCTGGGTCAGCTCGGTCGAACCCGGCCAAACCGCCCTGACCCACGCGTGTATCAGTCCTCGAGCGACCCCTCGCGGAACGACCGGGACGAAACGAGGAGAGAAAGCGAGGCGACGTCGCCGCTGCCTCCTCCTCGTCGACGGCCGCCGCCTCCTCCTCTCCGTCACCATGCGCCGCCGACGTTATCCCCGGTACGTCTTCCCTCCCCTTCTTCCCCCTCTCAAAACTTGCCAATCTTGGCTCCCAGATCCGCAGCCGCCGGTCGGCTCTGTTGGATATATGCCCAAAAGGCAATGTATTTATGCATGTGACAATGTATTTATACATATATATATATAGAAACCCTATTTAGCACCCAGGGTGCAGAATAGTTATTTTGCATCCACGATTTTTTTACGTCATCACATAAAAAAAATTATGTTACGTATATACATATTTACGTTCATGTTGACCTATAACAGAAAAATTGACATAAAATTGCAAAATATATGTGAAAATAATGTAAAACTCATAAAAACAGCATAAAAATGTGCATTTTTGTCATTTTTTCTGTAACGCCGCGTAAATTTTTTTTTATGCCATGTCAATTTTTTCTTATGTTCTCTATGACTTACGACGTAATACAAAATTTACGTGACGTAAAAATCAATTACGGTTCAGAAGATATGGGGTGGGTGTAGAATAAGTTATATTCTACACCCTGGGTGTCAAATAGCGCGTCCCATATATATATATGATTCATATAATATATGATTCGTATTCTCTATGCTATAACTGCAGTGATTTCTAAATGCGTGATTTAGAGAAAAGCTCACCTGCACGTGTAGAGAATATGAACACGTGGAATGTACCCTAGTTCTTTTACGGACTAATTCTTGAATGCTAGATGACGCGGCTTTTCCTAGTCATGGACATAGAGTTTATGTCAGCATCAAAGATGGCATATTATTGGTTAATAATATGGCTGGGTCACCCAAGTGATGGTATGCTAAGAGATTCTGTTAAATAGTCTTTTTGTCCTTAGCTTTATCACAGAAAGGTTGTTGTATAACATGTCCTTATAACCATGAGGTTATTAGGGTCATGCATACTGGAAGAGTTACTTTGGTGCTGTTACCGTAACAGGGTGATCATAAAGGTAGTTACTGGGTGGCTTCAAGGTGTGTGTATCCTAATGTTCTGAGATGGGAAATTACTCCTCTAGGTTAAGAGAGATACGTTCAGGACCCACTCGGTATTATAAAGGTATCAAATATGTTCTGCAGACAATGCATGGTGAAGTTACACTGTGTGGGATATCATAATACGGCAACGAGTAAATGGAACTAACCGGTAATGAGATAGACAAAGATGATGTGAATCAATCCTTGATTCATGGTATCATCCACGGATCTATATCTCGGGTGAAGTTCAGTATCGTGAGTAATGGGATTGATATATGATAATCAACAGGTTCAACAGTAGAGCTATTCGCATAACGATAGCAGCCACACAGGACGTCCTTGGAACTGTCACTGGCCGGTGATTGGTTGATACCCAACCAATTATAGCTACCCGTTATCGAACCTGTAGGGTGGACACACTTAAACTAGGTTTGGTTAGTTGTGTATTATGGTTGGTCTGGAACATGGAGAGAGTATCACCGGCATGGTGCTTGCGTGATAGATATACCTTATCAAGAGAGAAAGTTTGTGATAGAAGTTACTATCAGGTCGGATTTATTCTGAGGGTTTATAAGAGAGGAAATATTTGTCCGGAGTATTTTGTCAGCAGACACTGGGTGTCTCGGATCATATGAAAGGAGTTTCATATGATAGGAAATTAATTCGGGGAATATTCTGTAAAAGGAAATATTCAAATAAGAATTAATTAGACAAAGTATTATTTAATTATATGTTAATTAAATATTGATTTATTTAATTGATAAATAATTACGGGAAAAATATTAAAGCCACACCACCAAGTGGTGGTGGGCCGAAGTGCCAACGAAGGAAACCCCGGCCGCACCCTAGTGGGCCGTAAGGCCCATGGCGGGGCAAGGGGGCGACGACGGCGGCCAAGTGGCATCTGGCCAGGTGGGCTCCACCCGCCAGGACGGTGCGGCCAGGGCGGGCTCACGTGGCGGCAGGCGGCCGAGGCGGTGGCTGGCCAGGCGGGCCCCGCCGCCAGGTGGCGTGGCAGCTAAGGCGGCCGGCCTAGGTGGGCCCCACCTGCCTAGGTCGGTGCGGCCAAGGTGGGCCCCACCCGGCGGCGCACAAGGAAGAGAGGGAGAGGGAGGGAGAAGTAGGAATCCTACTCCAACTCCCCCTCCTAGGCCGAATTGGGCAAGGGGAAACTTTCCCCTTGTCCAAGTTGAGTTGGACTAGGAAAGTTTCCCCTTGTCCAAGTCTCCCTGCCTCTTGGCCTCCTTTATAAACCCCACCCCCCTCTAGTTGTGAACAAGCAATTGACACACAATTTAGACACCAAATAGACAAGAGAGAAATCTCGCGTCAGCTCTCAAGTTTAGATCTCTTCTAGTTGGATTAGAGGGACCTCTAATTAGAGGCGACCTATTCGATTAGACTAGATCTAATCTCTCCTTCTCATGTGTTGAGATCTCCACCTTCATATACACCAGCAGACTTCAAGCTTGGACGGCGAAGCCCTGCTGAACCTTTCCAGTGTACGTGTGCAAGCTCTCGGAGGGGAGGTCTGTCTCACGACGGTTGTCCCTCACGTTGTTGAATCAAGGTGGTGAAGCGAAGGAGAAGAAGGCGTCGAAATCTCTCTACCGAGCTTGGTTGAGAGAGGCCGCGATCGGCTACATCGACTATGTCATCAACACGTTCTTCTGCAATCTACGGTGTTGGTAACGTATACTAAACTAGATCTATAGATCTTCATATTCGCATGTATCTCGATAGTAGATCTTGGGAAGGTTGCGTAGCAATACGTGAAAATTTTAATTTACCGTACACGCAACCCAATTGTGGTATCAGAGCGATCTATGCGTAGATACATGATTTGATCTAGAGCACATGGTATGTGCGGGCACCGCATAAGTTTGTGTGGGTATGTTATAGAAGAAGTTGCTTCTAACATTCAGTTTATTTATGGATGCTTCCCAAAATATCACTTTAAGAATTGTTTCCGATGGCATAGTTTGATCTTACGAACTTCTGGCAATCCGCGGACCTTCCGGCTGCTCCTAGTATGCTTGTTGGCGCCAACAAAGTGCTTCAGTAGCTTCGGGTCTTTCTATAGTTGGATTCGTTGACTTGGTGGTGGAAAGGGCATGTGGACTAGGTCCACACGGGGGTCACGCGCACCAGTGAAGTTTAGAGGGGGAGCAGCAACGTGCTTGTAACGTTGGGTTGTCCCTCACCCCGCAAAGTCAATCTAGCGACATGAATAAACATGCTTCATGAGGACCGTAGAATTTCCGGTTGTCCCGTTGATCCTACAAGCCACGCTAAAATTTGCAAACAAACGTTAGAGGCGTCTAACTCTGTTTTGCAGGACATGTGATGTGGTATAGTGTTAAAATATTATTTTGTTGACTAACCCTTTTTGTTGTGGCCGGCGTGCCATTCTTATTCATCGAGCCATGATGGTAGTGGAGGATAGGAGAAGGCATGCAAGTGTCGTGAACCTCGACATGGCCACGCCGATGGAAGGTGCCACCGGCGGTTGGAGCAAGAAAGACTATACTACATCACACAAGTGTTAATTTACTAGTGATTGTTTTATATGTGTTTTTTCTTGTTCTTCCCTTGATTGCGCAGTAGTGTGATTATTAGGGAGATTCCTCAGTAGCTTACAAAGTTTAATTACTTAAAGCTAAAATTGAAAATATCAAGGAGTTCGTGCTCATCCAGTTCGCAGCACCGTCAAACCGGATGCTTGTTGTCGTACGACCTGTACCAAGGGTTCGGGAGGCGGGCACGGACGGTCCTAGCAGCAAAAGCGATTGGTTGTCTTCTCGTCCAGGCATAACTAGTTATGAGTTCGGAGCACTACATCAAAAGATGAAACGAAGTCACGGCAGGAAGTGATTGGTCTGTTGACCTACCCCTTCGTCGTAGTGGAAGACATGTATCCATGATTCACACTACTGAGGATTGTGGATTTCGTAATACACTAAGTTGATCTTGAGGAATATCAATTTTAGTGGGAGCACTTATGAACATGTCTAAGTGAACTTAATTGTTATAGATCAATGGCTAAGATAGCACCCATGTTTAACCTTGGACCACTGATTGAGAAGAAGCCCAGCCCCTGACTGCAAACGGGAGCAACTATGCTGATTGGATTCGCGCCCTAAGGATTGTTCTTAGGAACGCGAAGAGCGAGTACGTTCTAGAGGGACCTCTCCCCGCTATGCCAAGCGTGGAGGCGCCCCAGTCTGAATTCGAGGAGTACACCTTGAAGAGTGATACTGCCATATCGGTTTAGTGTCTCATGTTGACATGTATGGACCCTGAGTTGCAGAAGAAGTTTGATCAAACTCTTGCATATGACATTATTGTTGCACTCAAGGCCATGTACCAAACTCAGGCTAAGACTGAGCGTTATGAAATAACGAAGGCACTTTGGTCATGTCACATGGCAGAAGGAGGCTCTGTGAGCGAGCATGTAATCAAGATGTTTGGTTATGGTACGAGGTACCGATGGCAATGGGTACCCATTACCCACATACCCAGTGGGTATTTACCCATTAGGTTAATGGTTTGGTGGAAAAATTTACCCATGAGTAAGTAAATGGTTAAAAGTGTGTACCTAGTGGGTATTGCGGGTGCGGGTATGGTAAAGTAGTACCCATACCCGCATATCCCCATACCCATCTATTTTTGTTTTTTACATATAGGTCTGTGGTATATATGGTTATTTTCTCCCTGTCTCCACTATATATATCGGTATGGTAAAGTAGTATCCATATTTCCCATCATGCCCTCTTGGTACACACTCCCCTGGAGTTGTATCCGACTCGGCTACAACCGTGGCGGCTCTTCATGGACACTGGCTGAGGCGAGCTCCGCGCGGATGAACGGGTTGTTATGTTATTCATTTTCATATCCATTGTGTTATTTTATTGTTTCTTTTCATACATATGTGTGTCGTTTGCCAAATAAGTGGATTAATGAGCATATATCTCGATATTTTTACATATATTGTAGATGAATGACTAGTTTGGTGGGTTTACCCGCGGGTTTTACATACCCACGCAGGTACGGGTACGGTATAAAATTTGTACCCAGACACGGGTGTGGGTATGGGTGTGGTTAGAATATGAGGACGTGGGTGCGGGTTTGGTTAAGGTCTACCCACGCCCAATGGGTGCGGGTGCCATCAGGAGTACGAGGCTTGAGGCGCTGGGATTTCCTATTCCAGCCGAGCTAAGTATAGATTTGGTGTTGGCTTCCCACCCACCGTCTTACAGCGGTTTCATCATGAATTACAACATGAATGGGTTGGAGAAGACACCAAATGAGCTGCTTGCAATGCTAAAAACTATTGAACCTAGCGTGAAGAGGGAATACAATCAAGTTTTGATGGTTACCCAATCCGCAAAGTTTAAGAAGAAGAGAACAAAGAAGTCTAAGAATGCTAAGGCATCGAAAAAGGCTACTACTCTAGCTCTATAGGAATCCGAGTGTTTCTTCTGTAAAGGGAAAAGACACTGGAAGAGGAACTGCAAGAAATTCCTGGCTCTGAAGAAGAAATCTTGATATGGGCACGACGGAGGAGGTGCAGCCCAATTTTAGGACTCCACCTGCAGAAAATGAGTTCTGCATTCAACCGGATTATCCGGTCTCTTTCTGACCGGAATATCCGGCCTATTGATAGATTGCGCAAAACCGGTTCTGTAATAAACTGGATTATCCGGTCACCCGTGACCCAGATATTCCGATGTAAGTCGAGTTAGGGTTTATTTGTGTGAGGCGGTTTGGGCCTGTCCAAACCGACCCAAGTTAGGGCCCATGTTGTGGCCGCAGCACCCAATCTATAAGGGGCTGGTCGAGTTAGGGTTTAGGGAGTTCAATCGTTTAGTCAAACATACTATCTTGTGCTCCACCGTGTATCATCCCTTCGGGGACGGCGTTGCCGTGTTATCTAATATAGATTGCTGTGAGGGTTCTTGCGTTCATCAAGGATTATCGAGCTGTGGTTTGAGGTGTGGTGATCTCCATCACGTTGCTTCCTGGATTCTTCTTCAGGTGACGTTCATCGCGTTATTGGAAGATTCGTTATCGGTTGGTCTTGCGGTGAAAGATCAGGCAACAACTCTAGGATCATTGGGTTGATCCTTATCATGTGGTATCAGAGCGCCAAGTTGATCACCGCGAGTTCGTTCCATTGAGATCGGTTTGCTGGTCCAGATCGGTTTCCAGCGCAGTCCGGCCGTTTTGCAGTTTTCACTCGACGGATCGCCAGTTTCGTCGAGTTTCCGCAGACGCGCGCTGCCATGGCACAGTTTTCCGCAGTTTTTCTGCTGCGAGTCCGGGAAGGTTACGTATCGCGTGTTTCGTCGAGTTCGCACAGGTTTCCGTCAGCGCACAACCTCAAATCGGATATTCCGATTCACGGGAAACCGGATATTCCGCATCAACCGGATATTCCGGTCAGGAGTGAACCGGATATTCCGACTGATTCCAGAACTCAATTTCTTCCACGATTGTGTTGCATAGATGGGTTCTTCGACGATTGTTTGCAAGAGGGAGAGATCCGACGATGTATATCATGACTACACTACTCTCATAGTAGGTTTCGCATTGGAGTCTACCAAGATCGAGTGGATGTTGGAAGTTTCCGCGACACGCACGGAGTATCAGTCTTGGGAGAAAGACATGGACCGTGGTTTCGAGAGATGTCGTACACTCGACCGCAAGTTTGGTGGTCATACTGAATATGTTCTTGCACTTAGGCGTGTGGATGAGCAAGTGGCTAGTTGGTGGGGTGACGAGAGGTCTGCGAAAGGCATTACAGGTGGAACATCTAGTTGGAAAGAATGTAACACCCCAATTTTCTTGGACTTAGAATTGTGGTGTTAGTCTAGGATTTTCCAAAATAGCAAAAAATTTTGTTTATTTTCATTCAACTCTTGCTTGGTTGTCATAGTTGTTTTCTTAAGTTGTTAGTCTTGCTTGAAAACTTTTATTAGCACTTTTATAAAAAATTCCTCTAGTTTAAATTTTAATGACTTTGATCTTCTTGTTTGTTAAAACTTAGCCAATCTAGAGCCCTAGATTAAGCAACCCTTGTGTCATCTTTGACATGCAACTTGACACTCTTGCTTACTGAACTTCATACTTCTTGTTTGTGCTTTGCTTGCCGTCTTTAGAGCTTGTTTTAGCAAAAATCCATCTGTGTGTTTAGGGCTACTCAAAACAGTGACCAATTGATCGTTTTTCATCACTTGGGTTGTTTTTAAACTTCTTTCTTCACTCTTGTTAGCCAGCAAAGTTTTGCAACACCTCTTTGGGGTCATCCCACACTTGGGTGTGTTTAGTCCTGTGGCGCCCCGACCCGACTGCTATACAGTGATACTGTGTCCCCGGTTATCCGATACCACCAGACACACTATCAAAGCATAATAGAGAGATCAAGACTTGTGGAACAACTGGCACATCACAGACTCTACGACACAAACCATATAATTCAACTCTTATAATAGAGAAAGATAGCAAAAAGACAACCAGAGGTCACAAACCCAACATTACAACAAGCGGAAGCAAAATAGGTTGTTCTAAACAACAAGAACCAAATTATGGCCTAAGAGGCCTACAGATAAACATCCAGCGCCATCTGTTCCGGGATGTCCCAAGCTGCCACCTGGGAACCCCAGACTACTCGTCGACGTCCACAAAGAACCCACCTTCGAGGTCGGTGAAGTCCTCCTCTGAAACAAAACAAACGACGTTGAGTTCGACAAACTCGCAAGATTATATATAGAGCTTTAGCTCGATGAGGCTTTCAAGGTTTTATGGCTGTTTTGCATAAAGCTGATTTTATTTAATAAAACATAACTCAATGGCATCGACTAAACAGAGTATTTTAAAAAGGGGGTAAGAAGTGACTCTTTTCTTGATCACTTTTCTCAACATCAACCATCATCAACCACTGTACCTGTTCACCAAAGGCACCTCCCCAAATCACCCTCGAGGAAGCTCACCTTGCATTCTTGAGTGGTACCTTTAGTACCCAGTTTTTAATCATTCCGTTAAAGTTATTCTATGATCCTACCTTCACTTCCCAAGTTCGTCCATAACCGTGGACACGGCTTTTCGAAAAGATTTAACCCTGCAGGGGTGCACTGTGTTTACCTTCGCTACCGCCCGGCTCATTGCCTACGCTTAGCTCTCTTCCGGGGAAAGCCGGCTAAGTGGGAACGGTTTCAACCTTTACCTTGCTTGGGACTAACCCAGGATCATCAGTGGCGGTAGGACAAGGAGTGCCTGCAACACTCTGTCCCGCGGCCACTTATTTTCCTGACACCACCATCCTCATCTCAGTCTTGGCCACCATCACAACGCACGCGCAAATGGAAGCCCGAACTAGATGATGACCCACAAGTATAGGGGATCGCAACAGTCTTCGAGGGAAGTAAAACCCAAATTTATTGATTCGACACAAGGGGAGCCAAAGAATATTTATAAGCCTTGACAGATGATTTGTCAGTTCAGCTGCACCTGGAAGTAGACTTGCTCGACACAGTTTATCAGTAGCAACAGTTTTATGACAGTAGCAGTAGTGAAATAATAGCAGCAGTAAAATAAAGACAGCAGTAATAATTGCAGTAGACAGCAGGATTAAAATACTGTAGGCATAGGGATGGATGAACGGGCGCTGCATGGATGAGATAATTCATGAAATAGTCATACACAGGGCAATTGCAGATATATAATAATAAGGTATCCAAGTAATAATCAATCATAAGCATGTGTTCCGTATTTAGTCGTACGTGCTCGCAATGAGAAAGTTGCACAACATCTTTTGTCCTACCAGCCCGTTTGCAGCGGGGCCTCAAGGGAAACTACTGGTAATTAAGGTGCTCCTTTTAATAAAGCACCGGAGCAAAGCATTAACACTCCGTGAACACATGTGATCCTCACGTCGCAACCATCCCCTCCGGTTATCCCAATTTCTGTCACTTTGGGGCCTCGGGTTCCGGACAGTGACGTGTGTATACAACTTATAGATATGATCCAAAACAATAATTATTCTCGTGATTCAATAACATGTTCAGATCTGAGATCATGGCACTCGGGCCCTAAGTGACAAGCATTAAGCATAATAAGTTGCAACAATGACATAAAGTACTACCGATGGATACTAGGCACCAAGCCCTAACAAATCTCACAACTATTACATGAATGATCTCATCCAATCCCTACCATCCCCTCAGCCTACAGCGGGGGAATTACTCACACATGGATGGTCGATGGAGAGGTGGCGGTGATGATGATGGCGATGATCTCCTCCAATTCCCTGTCCCGGCAGGGTGCCAGAACGGAGTTTCTGATCCCCGAAATAGGGTTTTCGATGGCGGCAGAGCTCTGGAAGGTTTTTGGAAAAAGCGTCGATTCCCCCGAAGTTTTTAGGTCAGAGGATTTTAGTAGTCCGAAGGGGAGCGCTGGGGGCCACACAGGGGGGCCACACCACCCCAGGGCGCGGCAAGGGCCCACCCGCGCCCTGGGTGCGTGTGGTGCCCCTGTGCTCCGCTGGTCTTCTGGCGCGGCAATTCTGCTGAAAACAGCGTTAGTCCGTGTTAGTTGCATTCAAATCACACAAATTAGAGGAAGAACAATAGCAAAAGTGTTCAGAAAAGTGGATACGTTTTGGACGTATCACTAGAGGACCCTCGGCTAGTCCGCCACAAGTTAGTCGGTCGACGAGGGCTCCATATACCCCACCGAATGGAAGCGCCCTCATTCTTGGTTCAAGAGGTAAAGAACTCGCACCTAGGCGGCGAGAGTGAGACAAAACACCATCATACCAAAGTGGCCTCTCATCCCCACCTTTAAGCATTTAATTACCCGTCACCACAAATTCTCCACCATCATCCGAACATTTCACACCTGCTTCCAACATGAAATATCCATCGGACGGCTAAGCATTTCACTAAGCATGGCTAAGCATCAACATTGCATAGTTAAGTATTTCAGGCCAACAATACAAACCTATGGATAATAGGAGGGAAACAGGGATTGGCATCGGAACTTAATGCAACTATAGGATACTCTAATCCAATAAAATTGACATTTGGAACCGCATGCAATATTATAGTGGAGAAAATAATTGCGGAAAATAGGATAAGACATGCTCAGAGGGGGGATTACGCTTGCCTTGTTGAGCGGAGTAGTCAAACTGCTTGTCGGAGTAATGATGCTCAACTCCGAACTCGTGATCTACCGGAGAGCAAACAACACCGGAAAGCAGAAACAACAATCAACACATGGCAATTGTGCAATGCATACAGAAATGATGATATGACATTTTAATGCACCGAAATATTATACGCTATCGGACAATTTAAATGGGGTGCGACAAATAATAACTCTAACTAGATAAGGAAACACCCCATCTTTAACTTAATGACTCTCCTAGCGTCTGGAAGTGCATTACTGTTACGGTGATCAAATATACATGACAAAAATATTAAAGGTTCGTTCACAACTTTCCGGACATTTTAGTGTATCGAACACGCATTTCTCTGATGCTCCAAAGAAAATACAAGTTATTTCATTTTATTTCCTCTTTTGATTATGTCTTGGTTATCAGTTAATACAACACAGACCATTTAGTTAACCAGATTTAGAAAGAAGAAATAACAAGAAACAGTAAGATTTTTGGGACTGGACCAATTTGGAATATCCGAATTTTCCCGAATCGGAATATCCAATCAACACACGATTTTGAAATTTGGCTAAGGACTTGGAGACAACTCGCACTGGCAAGCATCGGACAATCCGAATTCTTCAAAATCGGAAAATCCAATCGTCCGGTGAGGATGGAAAATCTGCTAAGGAAGAAAACGAACTCGTACTGGAAGTAATCGGAAAATCCGGTTGGGCTTCATTCGGAAAATCCGAGCAGCGAGGATGGCGCAGCAGCGCACGGCTGCTCGCGGGCGACGGCGAACCACGGCGAGAGAGGGAGGGTGGAGGGCACGGGGAGGAGCAGCAGCTCACCAGGAACACGCATGACCAAGCGGCGAGGCGCGGGGTGGACGGAGACGGCGGGAATCGACCGCGATGACGGCGGCGGTGGTCGGGGAAAAATCGAACGGCGGCGGCGATTCACGGCCTCCGGGCTCGATTCCTCTGGTGGAGTGGTAGCCGGCGACGCGGCGGAGCTGGGGGTGGTCTTCGATGCGCTCGGGGTGTCCTCAATCACCGGCGTCGAGCTCGGCAACCATGGCGGCCATGGCGGGCTTGTCGGGGAACCGTGGGGAGAGGAAACGGGGAAACGAGGCAGCAATGCGAAGGAGGGAGCAGGTGGGCCTCGTGCGGGGCGTGCTCTCCTTGCAGGGAAAGGGCAGAGGGGGCCCGGCGCACGGCGAGCTCGAGCTGGTGCGGCTCGGCCGCCCAGCTCGGTCGCTACAGGGAAGAAGAAGGAGGTTTTTCGAAAAAACCCCTGGAACTTTTGTTCCTCTCACAGATAGGTCCTTCTTCTGTTTTAAATTAAAACCAGCACTGTATTTAATTTAATTAGAGCACTTAAACACTTTCAAAAATTATGAAATAATTTGTGTGGCCTTTTCATCTCATGTGGGAGCTCCACAAAATTTGGCGCCTCCAAATAAAATGTTTTGAACCACTTTTGTTTGGAAAGGTAGAATACGGCATTTTGCAAAATTCAAAAGTGTTGCTCCTTTAATATTTTGGAGCAAGTGCAAAATATTATTTTGGAACCCTTGAAACTTCCTTGACAATTATAAGATGTCAAGTAACTTGGTTTTGCAAGTTTGAGTGCCTTCCTTAAATTGAAATTTGTTGAAGCACATTTGGCAATTTGGTTTTTAAATGTTGCCAAACCCACAACAATTCCCTAGCGACAACACAATTCCCTAGCAACAATTCCCTAGCAACAACATGATGCATGGATGCCATGATGCAAGGAACACAAAAGTGGAAAATTTACATAGGTTTTCGGGTTCTCAAACTTCGGGCTGTTACAATTCTACCCCCCTTACAGGAATCTCGTCCCGAGATTCTTAGAGTAGGAAAGAGGGAAAAGGGTTACAACGGTACTACACGACCTTCTCGCTTCAGGTGGCTTCTTTCTTGAAGAGGTTGACCGAGGGCATCATGGAGATCTTCATCGGCTTCACTTCGAGGTCACTACCAACGTACACCATCGGAAAGAAGGAAACCTCACCGGGAGGATGGATCTTGGTGAAGATACCACGACCAAGTACCTCCTAGTAGAACTTAGGATGAGACTTCAATCATCCCGTGAATTAACAGTTAGGGGACACAGTCGTTTGACGGAAGATTGGTTAGAAGTTTCCGGTTGGCAGACAACTGTTTTATCAAACGATTCAGAATATGAACTTTGCACGAGGCCTTAAATTTCTGAAGACGAATGTTAAACAAGATTTCAACATATGAAGCGGCAACTTCTACCAAACCGCTTGAGTAGAACTTTCCTCACGGAGGAGCATTTCAGATCACGGAAGAAGGATCATGAGGATGGACCGGGAGAACTTTAGAACTCCGGGAACGTTAGTATCGAGAACACTTCTTGATTTTCTAGACATCGGGTCAAGCTTCTTGAAGATCACCAACTATCGTTTCTGATTGGGATTTAGATCTGGTCAGGTGTAGAGATACTTCAGACTCCACATAAAGGAATAGGGAATCTTTGCAAAGCATACCGTCGGATTACAGTTGCTAGAACCCCAAGAGTTGGACTACAAGGTCAAACTCCAAAGGAGGGACTCGATGGCGGAACTCGCGTATTAGCAACTTGTCAGCGGGCATCAACACCTACTTGAATTACTTGCGACAATACACCATTGAGTCTCTGTTGGGGAAACACCAACGAAGATGAAAGAAGTTCTCAAACTTCCTCTCTTTCTGGAACAATTCACTCAGTGGCTTGGATGCATAGATGAAATTCTCAAGGAAAGGAGGTGACAACATACCATTCCGAGAATATTCTACACATGCATGATCGAGTTGAAAGGATTCCAAGGAAACCAGGCAATTCACCCAGATCCACGGCGACATCTTTCGGCAATTGCACGTAAACCAGGGAGAGTCACTTCTAACTTCCAGAACACATACCTTGTGACGACACAAAGTTAGTGCTAACAATTTTCCAATGCTAACGCGCAATATCCAATATGAATCTCCTCAAACATGGAGAAGATAAGAAGGTAGTTGATGGGCTCAACCACAAACTTATCCAGATACTCCAAGACGGTAGACTCATATTTCAACAGAACGAGGCATAAGTATTGGTCAGACTAACACATTCAGGTAGGTTGGTCTGAGTTTGATTTGACGATAGCCCAATTCAAATCAAAAGATTTGGAGGTTAGCATTTCCACAAAGGAAATACCACCTTCCTTCGACACTTAAAACTAGACATCCCATTGAGAAGGAACTATATCGGGATAGAGCTCTTGTCTTTCAACTCTTCCAAGCTGTTTAAGCTCAACCGAATAATTCTGGACATCCAGCAAGATTTTCTTGGAGAAGGAAGTTGTTCAGAGAACCAGCTTACTCATAAGCTCAACATCACGGTCAGGTGACAACCTGGCGATACTTCTGGAAAGACCCCAAGAATATCACGATCCACATATAGGATATCACGACATACCGGTGGATCTTGAGTTCAAGAGAGGATCATGCCTTTCAAGGCACAACGAGGTGGTCTTGGGAGCTTCGGCACGAACCTAGCTCTTTGACCATGGAAGTGCACCAGAGAAAATGAACTTGGGAACACAGCCAAATTCATTTTATTGATTGGCTAACCATTCATGCTAGGAAGGACAATGAATGTCCTTGGATTTCGGCGCAGTAAGAACTGCTGAGGATATCCGATAGTTACATTACTACTCACATCTCATCATTCTGGAGTAACAAGTCACTCGGAGAACGTAGAGTAACAAAGTGTAAGAGCATCACTTCATCAAGAGGATCATGATACTTAGCTCGATACCCTGATATCAAAGAGTGTGACACTCTAAGGTGGAACAGAACAAAAGCTAGACAAGGCCCTTCTTCTGCAGATTACAATACTTTAACCTGGTCCGAGGAGTGGACAAGGTACTAGAGTTATTTCTCCAAACAAGACGAAGGGGAAAACCTTGACGGACCACAAGAGTAACTTGCATCGGAACATACCAACGCACGATAAAACTTTACTGTCCACTGACAGACAGAGGTTGGAAGCAGATCAGAGTAACAAACATGCTCAGGAGAATCCCAAGATGTTGCAGATGCACCGGTTATTACTCAGTTGTGATAACCATGCCCCAAAAGGGAGAGATGCAGCAGAGTCAAACAAAACTGTAGTAAGATTGTTGTTGATTCGTAGCTCACCCATAAGGACGCCGGAATCTTCTTCAGCTTCTTCAGCAGAGACGTGGTTCAGGCGACGACGCACAATAGGTCCAGCCTTGCCAGCTGGCGGGGCGGGGGCGCGTGCAGGAGTTCCCGTGAGAGGTGCCTTCTGAGGGCACTCCCTGGAGTAGTGGCCAGCCTGACCACAGGTGTAGCAGGTGAATCTAGGTGGAGCAGGTAGCGGAGGACGATACCCACTTCCGCTCGACCCAAAGGTTGAAGTAGTGGGGCGCGTGGTGGCGTGCTGAGCAATCTTCTCTTGGGCATCCTTTACTGCGTCTACTATGAACTCCATAGAACAATTAGCCGGAAAATGATCATTTCCTTCGCATAGGTAGCAAGTGGCGCTAGCGGTTGGGCACTTGCCAAGTGGATGCTTGTTGAAACAATGCGGGCAACTACCGGGGCATTGACTCGCCTGATGTCCACCCCTTCTGCACTGACTACATGCCTTTCCTTGTGGTGGTCCCCACTTTCTGGGGTACTTAAGGGGGCACTTCCAGGATGGATGTCCGCGCTCCTTACAAGTGTAGCACCTGCGTTTGTCTATAGCTTTCTTGGGCAAAACTTAAGATGTATGGGATTTTTCCCGATCAAAGGGTGTCGAGTGGGTCCCTGGGGTGGCTTCGATTTGATGGAGCAGAGGACGTTGTGCCATTCTGTAGATTTGACAAGGACACAGTTAGTATCCACCTCGGTATGGTTGAGACATTAGCATTAGCGTACTCAAGTACTCAGACTAGGGACGATAATACTTTGTGCAACAACGAACAAAGAACCAACAAGATGGGACTTGGGTCAAAGATCAGCATCATGTACTACTAGCGTGGGATTCAAATATTTAAGAAACCACGTGATTCACACACTCTAGTTGGCACAATCCGGGACCTTATGTTCAAGTCCTTGGGTTAAAACCCAACAATACTGAGGATGATTTTAGTTTGCAACGCAGCGGGAGCAACTGAACACAAAACACTAAAGGTCACAACCCAACCCCGTTTTACTAAACCTTTGAAGTAACAGACGAGGAGTAAAACTTTTAACTCAAATCGAGGTAAGATTGCTCCGAGAGTAGAGGGTAACCAGATAAGGAGTAAAAAGAATCCTAAGATGGTTTTCACAACTCATTTTTAGGTTAAAAATATTTTCACAAACACTAGACTCAACGTCGACCAGTGGAAGGGTTTCCTACAGGCAGTACGGCTCTGATACCAACTTGTGGCGCCCCGACCCGACTGTTATACAATGATACTGTGTGGAACAACTGGCACATCACAGACTCTACGACACAAACCATATAATTCAACTCTTATAATAGAGAAAGATAGCAAAAAGACAACCGGAGGTCACAGACCCAACATTACAACAAGCGGAAGCAAAATAGGTTGTTCTAAACAACAAGAACCAAATTATGGCCTAAGAGGCCTACAGATAAACATCCAGCGCCAGCTGTTCCGGGATGTCCCAAGCTGCCACCTGGGAACCCCAGACTACTCGTCGACGTCCACAAAGAACCCACCTTCGAGGTCGGTGAAGTCCTCCTCTGAAACAAAACAAACGACGTTGAGTTCGACGAACTCACAAGATTATATATAGAGCTTTAGCTCGATGAGGCTTTCAAGGTTTTATGGCCGTTTTGCATAAATCTGATTTTATTTAATAAAACATAACTCAATGGCATCGACTAAACAGAGTATTTTAAAAAGGGGGTAAGAAGTGACTCTTTTCTTGATCACTTTTCTCAACATCAACCATCATCAACAACTGTACCTGTTCACCAAAGGCACCTCCCCGAATCACCCTCGAGGAAGCTCACCTTGCATTCTTGAGTGGTACCTTTAGTACCCAGTTTTTAATCATTCCGTTAAAGTTATTCTCTTATCCTACCTTCACTTCCCAAGTTCGTCCATAACCGTGGACACGGCTTTTCAAAAAGATTTAACCCTGCAGGGGTGCACTGTGTTTACCTTCGGTACCGCCCGGCTCATTGCCTACGCTTAGCTCTCTTCCGGGGAAAGCCGGCTGAGTGGGAACGGTTACAACCTTTACCTTGCTTGGGACTAACCCAGGATCATCAGTGGCGGTAGGACAAGGAGTGCCTGCAACACTCTGTCCCGCGGCCACTTATTTTCCTGACACCACCATCCTCATCTCAGTCTTGGCCACCATCACAACGCACGCGCAAATGGAAGCCCGAACTAGAGGACCCTCGGCTAGTCCGCCACAAGTTAGTCGGTCGACGAGGCCTCCATATACCCCACCGAATGGAAGCGCGCTCATTCTTGGTTCAAGAGGTAAAGAACTCGCACCTAGGCGGCGAGAGTGAGACAAAACACCACCATACCAAAGTGGCCTCTCATCCCCACCTTTAAGCATTTTATTACCCGTCACCACAAATTCTCCACCATCATCCGAACATTTCACACCTGCTTCCAACATGAAATATCCATCGGACGGCTAAGCATTTCACTAAGCATGGCTAAGCATCAACATTGCATAGTTAAGTATTTCAGGCCAACAATACAAACCTATGGATAATAGGAGGGAAACAGGGATTGGCATCGGAACTTAATGCAACTATAGGATACTCTAATCCAATAAAATTGATATTTGGAACCGCATGCAATATTATAGTGGAGAAAATAATTGCGGAAAATAGGATAAGACATGCTCAGAGGGGCGATTACGCTTGCCTTGTTGAGCGGAGTAGTCAAACTGCTCGTCGGAGTAATGATGCTCAACTCCAAACTCGTGATCTACCGGAGAGCAAACAACACCGGAAAGCAGAAACAACAATCAACACATGGCAATTGTGCAATGCATACAGAAATGATGATATGACATTTTAATGCACCGAAATATTATACGCTATCGGACAATTTAAATGGGGTGCGACAAATAATAACTCTAACTAGATAAGGAAACACCCCATCTTTAACTTAATGACTCTCCTAGCGTCTGGAAGTGCATTACTGTTACGGTGATCAAATATGCATGACAAAAATATTAAAGGTTCGTTCACAACTTTCCAGACATTTTAGTGTATCGACCACGCATTTCTCTGATGCTCCAAAGAAAATACAAGTTATTTCATTTTATTTCCTCTTTTGATTATGTCCTGGTTATCAGTTAATACAACACAGACCATTTAGTTAACCAGATCTATTATATAATTAAAACACAGGATAACCAATGGTTCAGATTAGCTTGGCGTAATCAAACAAAGAACAACGGCCAAGATTTGCTTGGGCGAGACAGTCCGAGTTGGAAATAAAGAACCATCGTGATTCTGTCCTGCATGCATACGATTGGTTTCAGCTTCCATGAATTAACAAAACCTAAGGGCCAGCCTCATCTTCACGTCGGCGCACGCCGCTAAATCAACGCTATCACGGTTTCTGGCAGCGCTGGTCTAGAGCACTTCGTCGCTCCGGCCGCCGTTCATCACCTACCATCCAATCAGATCATTATTCCTGATGTTGCTTGGATGTTGGCGACTGCCTCCGTGGCGACTGGCGAAATGCCGTAATACACTTTCTTTCTTCCTCATCTTTTCCAATCCCTTGATCTCTCCTCCAATCTTCCTCCCGCTGTTTCATCTTTCCTGTTTGCCTCGGTTGATTCTCTTCCTTCCTTAACCCATCTATCCCTCCTTGATCTGTTCCCCGTTAGTTAATCCTTTTCCCCTTCTAAGCCAAGACCAAAATCTCCAAATTAGTTAGCCTCAATCCGCAAATTTTCGGATCAGTATAATCCTCCTGCCGCCGGTGAATCTCGTCGCCGGCTCCTTGCCCCCATTCCCCGTCTCTTGCACCTCACCACGCTCTCTCTCTCTCGCTGGTATCTCAAATCCCTGTGTAAGCTCATCTCAGATTCTTCCTGATCCTGTTTTTCCCAAGCAAAATCGAAGTTGGGTGTTGCCCTGGCTGGTGCCACAGCTAAAGTCGACCCAGTCCATTGACGAGCAAGTTCTGTCTGCAAGAGAAGTATTGCTGTAGGAAGCAGGATCAATGAAGATTGCGGCATGGAACGGACGGGACTCGGAAATCGATCGGCAGTTCGTGGGATTTAGGATGTCAAGAAGCGTGAGGATCCAGATGTATTGTTTATCTCTGAAACAAAGCTTGATGAACAGCGTATGCAAAAATTCCGATGGTTGCTAGGTATGCCGAATATGGTTGTTTTCAATTGTGATGGAAAGAGTGGTGGTCTAGCTCTATTGTGGAAGCGCGATGTGATAATCTCAGTGCGCGACGTTAAGCGCCTATATATCGATGCTGATATTTCTGATGGTGATGTGTTGTGGAGGTTCACTGGTGTGTATGGAGATCCAGACAATAAGGATTTAACATGGACAACTCTTCGAAATCTTAAACAGCAAGGTTCAGGCCCCTGGCTTTGTATGGGCGATTTTAATGAAATATTATTCCAACATGAGAAGGCTGGTGGTACTCCAAAACCTCAAGCCCAAATGGATCGATTTCGTGAAGCTCTTGAGTTTTGTGAGTTAACTGATCTTGGATTCATGGGAGATATCTTTACCTGGCGGAACCATAGTCATCGCCATGATCGGTATGTTAAAGAGCGCCTTGACCGAGCAGTCGCAAATATTGAATGGCGTTCTATCTATCCTGCTGTAAAGATCATTAACGGTGAACCCCGACATTCAGATCACCGTCCAGTGATTCTCGACACCAGTTGTATGCCGGCACATGACTCTATCTTTGATCACACATTTCATTTTGAGGCCTCATGGCTTCAGGAGGATGGCTGTGCACAGCTTGTGCAGGAGGTGTGGAATGATTCATCGCATGGTTCTGGGTCAACAGTAGATAAAATTAAGCATCTTGCTGCGAAACTTCAAGACTGGAACCATAACGTCTTGGGTGATCTTGAGAAGCGCATCAAGAAAACAAAGAAGGACTTAAATCGCTGCCTCAAAGATACAATTTCTGAGGAGTCGGTCCACCGTGAGCATGTTTTAAGATTTAAACTAGAACGTCTGGAGGATCAACGAGACATCTACTGGAGACAACGTGCTCATGTTGATTGGTTGAAGCATGGTGACCGGAACACCCGTTTTTTTCATAGTTGTTGCTCCGAGAGAAAGAAAAAGAACAAGATTACAAATCTGAAGAATGAAAATGGTAATATTATCGAGGGACAGGATGGGCTGAAACAACATATTCATGATTATTATAAGTCACTCTTCACGGCTCAACCATCAGCTAATATTTCTGATCTCTTAGAGCATGTGCAGCCACGGGTCACGAAGTATATGAATGAGTCCCTTTGCTCACCTTTTACTGAAGATGAAGTCTTTGAGGCTCTGCAGAACATTGGTGACCTGAAGGCACCAGGACCTGACGGTATGCCAGCTATTTTCTACAAAAGATTTTGGGAGGTGGTTGGTGAGAATGTCAAGACTGAGGTGCTGCAAGTTTTAAATGGTGGTCCGTTGCCGGCAGATTGGAATAACACAAATGTGGTTTTAATCCCTAAAATTAAGAACCCACAGTATGTCAAAGATTTGAGACCAATTAGTCTCTGCAATGTCATCTACAAAATAGTCTCCAAGGTCCTCACAAATCGACTTAGGATGTTTATTGGAGATATAATTTCTCAGAACCAGAGTGCTTTTATTCCAGGCCGGCTTATCACTGACAATGTGTTGGTTGCTTATGAGATGACACATTTTATAAAACACAAACGAAGTGGAGATGGTTATATGGCAGTCAAGCTGGACATGAGTAGAGCATATGACAGAGTGGAATGGAACTTTCTAGAAGCAATGCTATTCAAGCTTGGGTTCCAATCTAGCTGGGTGGCTCTCATAATGAAATGTGTCCGATCCGTGAGCTACAGGATTAAGGTTAATGGTGAGCTTACCGATGTCATTAACCCACAACGTGGACTCAGACAGGGCGATCCTTTATCCCCTTATCTATTCTTGATTGTTGCTGAAGGATTTTCATCACTCCTCCACATTGCCAACCAACAAGGACTTATCGAGGGTATCAAAATCTGCCCCACTGCGCCAAGTGTCTCACACCTCCTCTTTGCTGATGATTCATTGCTGCTGCTCAAGGCGGACTGTGACAATGCCACGGAGTTGCAGCGCATCTTAAACCTATATGAAACTTCTTCGGGTCAACTGATCAACAAAGAGAAAAGCACTGCCCTGTTCAGTCCAAACTGCAGCGCTCTTCGGAAATCTGAAATTCTCGAGTGCCTTAACATGAAAAAGGAAGGAGCTAATGAGAAATATCTTGGCCTTCCTGTATATATTGGAAGGGCGAAAAAAAGAATTTTCCAATACTTAAAGGGTAAGATTTGGGCAAAGATCCAAGGATGGAAAGAAAAATTCCTATCAAAGGCTGGGAAGGAAATTCTTATCAAGGCAGTGGCGCAGGCAATCCCCACCTATGCCATGTCTTGTTTTGACTTGACTAAAGAGTTGTGTGATGAGATATCTGCAATGATTTGCAAATTTTGGTGGAGTCAGATGGATAAAGAAAACAAGTTGCATTGGCTTTCCTGGGAGAAATTATCAAAACCTAAAAAAGAAGGGGGATTAGGCTTCAGAGATCTATACTCCTTCAATATAGCAATGCTAGCAAAACAAGCATGGAGAATTGTTATTAATCCAGATTCTCTGTGTGCAAAATTGCTTCAAGCTAGGTACTTCCCGACAGGTGATTTTCTCAATGCCTCGCCAACTAAAGGAATATCATACACATGGCGTAGTATTCTAAAAGGTCGTGACCTTATCAAAAAAGGATTAATTTGGCGTGTGGGTGATGGTCTTAGCATCAACATTTGGGAGGACCCTTGGATACCAAGAGGTGTTACTAGAAGACCGACTACACACCGTGACCGTCATCAATTATTACAGCAAGTTTCTGATCTTATTTCCCCTGTCACTGGACAATGGGACCACGATCTGGTGAGGCAAACCTTCAATGTCGATGATGCAGTACAGATCCTTGCCATCCCAATCCAAGAAGGATTTGATGATTTTCCAGCTTGGCATCCTGACCCGAAGGGTGTCTTCTCTGTCAGGTCGGCATACAAGCTCAGGCTGAAGTTGTTGGATGTTGCTGCAGGTGAAACGACCTCATCTACTGTAGCAGATCCGACAATAAGGGCGCCAACCACATGGCAAAAGATATGGAGCCTGAATACCCCAGGAAAATCAACATGTTCCTTTGGCGATTGGGACATAATAGCCTGCCCGTCAAGATGAACCTGAAACGTAGAGGTCTAGACCTTGAAACCCTCTGTCCTTTGTGCCAGCGACTTGATGAGGATTGCGGCCACATCTTTATTAAATGTAAGTTTGCCAAATCAGTTTGGCGCGAAGTAAACCTGGAGTATGTCCGTGGACTATTGCTGGAATGCGCAAATGCATCGCAAACACTTGAAGCTTTACTGAATCTGGATGAGAACACCTGCTTACTCGCGGTCACAATTCTCTGGAAGATCTGGGATGTGCGAAATTCAGTAAATGCTGGAGACCGTCCTCCTGTTCCGGCTGCCGTCGCCACATCCGCGGTCCAATATACTTCCGAGTTTAATACCTATTTGTGCAAATCTACTGCTATTCCTGCTCCTGTTCCTGCCACTGATCGTTGGATGAAACCACCTGAAGATTACTTGAAAATCAATATTGATGGCTCTTTTTGCAGGGAAACAGGCACGGGTGGCTGGGGCTTCTGTATTAGAGACAGTGACGGGGATGTATGTGCTGCAGGCATGGGCCAACTTCCCCATGTTGCTGATGCTCTTCAAGCTGAAGCAACGGCATGTTTGAAGGCCATTGAGTTTGCAGCTCAGCTTGGCATAGGAAGAATAATCATAGAAACTGATTCAACTTTGTTGAAGTCAGCTCTTCAATCCAGTGAGTTTGATTCAGCTCGTCATGGAGTTCTCTTCCGAGAGGCAAAATTCCTGTTACTTACAAGCTTTGTAGATTACAACATTGTGTACTGTAAGCGTGTTTGCAATGTAGTGGCTCATGTCTTAGCTGCTAATGGTGCTAGGCTAGTCCCAGGTGGAGTTATGCTATGGCATGATCATGTACCAGACTTTGTATCTCAATTAGTTGTCAGCGATCTTGCTGCAACAGATCAATAAAGACCATAGTTCCCTGTCAAAAAAAAAAAAGAAAAAAAAAAAAAAACGTGATGTTAGCTTTGGCCTGATCTATAGATGCAATCCGCGACTTTCCGGCGAGTCTGACCCACGTAGCACAGCTCCTCGGTCGGCGACACGCGCACGTACCAAGCTAAACAAGCAGACAAGCCCTCAATGGATCGATCTGTTGCTAGCTATAGCTAGCTGCACATACACGTGAGATCTCACCATGGTCTTCCCATTGTGGATTTTGCAGCAAGTAGATTATTACGTTCAAAATTGTGTTAGTCTCTTCTATTCCAGATGAGTGATCAACTTCCTGCGTCGTCGACCCCTCGCTCTCGCGTCATATGGGCATGATATGTTGCAGTAGCTCCTCAGCTGCCAGGATACAAGGTCAGCGGACAATGAGTGCTTCGTGAAGCCTGCTAGAAGCGTACAACACAGTCTCAGGTTTGGTTGTTTCTCCCATCTCATCATTGCATAAGAAATCAAAATTTCCGTTTTTATCTAGGGCTAGATGAAATTGATGATTATAAGTGACCACACATGTTGTACGTAATTGCTCTACTGTATATATCACTTCAGATTATTTAAGCCGGAAAGTTCTTTGCACATGGAAAATCTGAATATTACTTCGTAGGCATCGTCATGTGATCGTTGGTATTTATTTAGAAGACCACATTTAGGATTATGTATGGTGATTCCTAAAGGGCCTCATGGTTGTTGTTTCTAGCCAAATGAAATTGAGAATCAAGGTGATTATCCTAATTATTATGGTTGAACAAGAAGGAATATCTTATCAGCTGATCAAATATATTATTCAGTTTATTACACAATTAAGGTAATGATTTTTATTGTAAATTTTTACCGACCCTAGAACATATGGTGGTTTCAATGAAATTTGAGGTTTCAGGACCATATTGATCAAAACCTTGATTTTGGCAGCCTCGGGCATCAGGATGGGCAAGATTGTTGTCACATTTGTGGATTTGTTTGCAGCACAATTAATATTGTCGCGAGGAGCAACCATGAAAATTGATGGTCTTATAATAATAGGTAAGAAGTTGTATTTGTAACATCTTTTTTCTATTGCACATGCGACTGGTGAGGTTATTGAGGTGCACAATTGCTCTTCTCTCTTAGTCACATACAAAAAGTTCATCACGTCAAGTTTGATAATGTTAAACAAGGAGTTGTGGCATTTGGAGCCACTAATTAAATTGGGTTACGCATACACAACTGCGTACAAGTTACAACGTCATATATGAATGGTATTCTTAGCTAAGTATCAGTCCAAAGTAATGACTAGATTGACGTACACCATGGCGATCTTACTAAACGATACAATAAAGAATTAACGAGCAGCTCAAGTAAGTTTCTTTTTGCTGTACAACACGCAGGCTCAAGTATGCAGCTATATATTAGAGACTTTCCTGGCCTCCTGGGGCATACGTACGCACAATGGCATCTGGTTTAGACAATTGGCCTTCTGTGAGAAACATCGACGCTGAATTTGTCATTAAAATTGATGGGGGGTGTGATAGATAACATAGATACACAGCGGAAGAGAAAACACTGAGATAAAAAACGTTGCCTCTACATGGCTAGAAAATATCTCAAGGTCATTGGTCTTGACTTGCTATTCTGACTGTTTAGGACTGCATAGTAAGGTACTCATTCCATTGTTCTCTATTTTTTTAGGGAATTTATCTTGATGATGCATTCTGGAATGAGGCGAATGCTGTTTTTGAGGAGTGTAATGCTCAGATGCTGCCAAAAACCATGACGAGGAGCTGAACGAAATGGAGGAAGAGGATAGCTTGGAGTTGTCGTATGGTGATGGTTCCTTTCTGCCAGCTATTTCCATCGCAGATGACGGCGTCAAGGTGTGCTAATATCCGTGGGGTATGTCGTTTTTTTTTCTTTTATTGATATATGGGGAAGAAACTTGGGAAAATTCCACAAAGTGCTTATTGTACTGTTAGGTTGGGCCGTTGGGGAAACCCGGTTCCTTCAAATTGGAGAGCGTGTAATTTCTTTCAACTCATGCTTTCCCCTACCGAAAACTAAGAAACTAAAGAAAATAGTCGATTTTTTCCTACCAACAATCTAACAATATGATTTATAGATAAACATTTAGCAAAATGCTGATTTAAGGGCCAAGACGTATACTTTAGGTACAACTAACTCTTTGTATAAATTAATTGCATACTAATTCTATTAGAGCGACATATTAGATCAGTTAACAATTAGTGTAAGGGTCACACAGAAGAAAATGGAATATATAGATGTACTTTTTGAATCTAGCCGTGCAAATGCGCGGGCCAACCAGATGTTCGACAACCACAAGTTGTATTATCTTTTTGCGGGTGGTACGCAAGAAGTTGTAGATTCACGTGGAGTAGGGAAAGTAATTATTTCCAGGTAAGAAGTCGACACATGAACTAACAGGAAAAGAAGCACCAGAATTGATTACGTGAGACTATCCATCAGTTATTCGTGTACAAGAAGAAGACATCACATTCGACAACGCCAAGGAATAGTATGCACTTGCAGCATTGTGCGATAGGAGGTATAGTTTGCATCATGCTTTACTATTTCAATTTGCATCTAGCCATTTAATAATTGTCAGTTGTGTGCAATTCTCACTACAGAGCTGATCCAAATTGTATTTTCTTTTGCTAATATATCAACTGCAGATCTGTGATTTGAAGGGTTCAAACAAATCCACGGTGGTATATGCCACAATTGCGAGAACATATAGGAAAAGTTATGTCACGAGTACTAGCCCGTCCAGCATGTGAACTAACGATGCCTGAGCAAGGATGGCGCGTCAGAGTACATACTGATCTGTTCCAGGTATAATTTGCATCCTGCTTATGATTTTGGTTTGCCTCAGACATCTAATAATTGACCAGTTAGACATTTAGTTCTCACTACAAAGCTAATTTAAATTGTATTGATTATTGCTAATATAGCTACTGTAGCTTTACGTTTTGAAGGGTTCAAACAAATATGCAATTGTATATGACACGGTAGCGAGAATGAATAAGGAAAGGTATATCATGATATCTGCTTTATCATATAGTTCTCAGGTTTCTGTTTGTATAACCCGGTATTGCTGATTTAGGTATATGTTTAATGAACCGATACTATTTTTGTATATTCAGTTCATATCACTCTAATGGACCTAGGGTCATAGATTTGAACTCTCAGATTCCTCGACTTATTCACATGTGTTTTTGGGAAATCATGTTCACGCGAGAAATCAAACTCAAAAATTTAATAATACACTCGAATTATATGAATTTTTCTTTGATCAACTACAGAAGCTTTGTAAACATTAAATTGCATCCTGATAAACATGTATTCATTGGTTGTTTCCTGAAAACCAGTGAGCTCTTAGTTTACAGGGTTCGTCCTCCTTAGTAATTTGGTATAGCATTTGGCATTACATTTATTTTGCTCTACGGCTTCGTTTTTTTCAGATACATTTAGCTGAACTCCCATTTACGTATTAGGATTTGTCAGCGTGTGACTGCAGTATGAAGGACAAACGAATGTGCTATATATCCTATCCAAGCAGTGCAAGAATGATCGAAATTATATCTCTGCAAGTATAATTGATGCCTTATTTTACTACGTAGACTTATTTTGTTCTATGCAGGGGGTCGTCGGTAATGACTTCTGTGTACAAAAGATAATCATTCAGAATTCATGGAAATATAACTTTTAACCATGAAAATTTTAGGCACTGAGTACTTTCATTTTTTCTTAATTTTTTTACTGACTTTTTATGCGTCAGTGTTAATATATGTACAGTTGGCGAATTAGATTGGCAAAACATCTTTAAATAGGGTTCCAATTCATGTAAGCTGCATCATATAACTCGATTCTCATTTTATGCACCATATCATATATTTTGAGTTCTAAAAATAACAGCCAACGATCTAATATTTTCCATGCATGCTTAATGATAAGACAGAAAATTATGACTGTCATTCAGAAATTACAACCTTCTTTCAAATATAACAATTATTTTAATTTCGCTAATATTCAAAACATGAAATCTGTAAATATTCTCAGGCTCAAAAGGAACTTATAGGAAATTAACTACACAGAGTGCAGTATCGATTGTGCTTATCACACTGCCCCAGCTCTTAGGGACATAGGACTATCGGCTAATGTAAGCTAGAGTCGATACTTGAATTGGCAGGTATTACTACTCATCTAAATACTATGTATTTCAAA